>JAGEMR010000003.1:0-646015 GCA_021030915.1 Astrothelium macrocarpum | reverse complement strand
ATTAAAGAATATTATAAAAAAATCCAAAAATTATTTCAGATTAATTTAAATTATTATATAATATAATGAATAAATATGAAATATATGAAAAGGATATTTATAATTTCAATAAAATAGATTTTATAATAAATATAATAATTATATTAATAATAATAATATATATTAAAAAATATAATAAAATCAAATTTATATAATCTGATAATCAGAAATAGATTATAATTATTAAATATATTAATATTAAAAATTGATATATTCCATTTTTTATCATCATTTAAAATATCTATCATTTTATGAATTGGATTATAAAATCAGAATTTTTCAATAATTAGATCATTAAATTTATTTTTAATAAATGAATTAATAATGAAATAAATTTGGATTAGATTTAATATTTTGATAAATATATAAAAAATTATTCAAAAAATATATATTAATTATTAATTATTGATAGATATAAAAACCATTTATTAATTAAATTTAATAAATTTTATAATAAAAATAAAATTATTTTAATTAATATATTTATATATTTATTTCATTTATTTTAATCATTAAATATTATATTATATTCATTTTTAAAATACACGTATAATGATAAAATTAATTTATTAATCAAAATTACGATTAATCATATTATTAAATTCGAATTTTTTATTATATTTAAATCTATTCATTTTAAAATTTTTATGAAATTAAATATTAAATCTGAATTCAGAAAAATTAAAATTATATTTTAAAATTCAGATTCTATGATTTTTAAATTAGATATTCATTTAAAAATATTTATATTATTAAATAATTATTCATCAATCATTTATAAATAAAAATTATAAATTTTTTCCAATTTTTAATAAATAATTAAATAATCCAATTTTATCAAAAAACGAATTTTTATTCATTAAAGAAATTTTTCAATATCAATTATTGAAATTATAAATCAGATAATGAAAGATATATAAATAATGACGCATTTAATTATTTTTTTAATTGAATAAATACATATTTTTGAAAATATAAATATGATATTTATAAAATATCGAAAGATTAAAAAATTATGTATATAATTTGAAGAAATATTTAATATAAATAATTTTATAAAATTATTGATTAAAAAGAATTCGAAAAAATAATATATATCTGATAAAAATAAAAATAATAATTTATTAAAAAAAATAATAATAATTTTATGATAATATAATAACGTATCTGCATAGCGAGCGGACACTCATAGCGAGCGGACACCTTTCCGCATTTATACAAATTTTAACTTTTTTAACACAACAACAATATATAATAATTATTAAAATTAATTGCTATCTTCTTCTTCAGAAGATAGAGAATTTATCTGACAGGTTCGCGCATTATGTCCGGGCTGTTTGCAGTTGTTATAATATCGTACACGCCATTTGTTATCTTCTGTACGATCATCCTCTTCGTATATATCATCTTCTACAATTTCAATAACATCCTTTTGGAATTGTAATGCATCTGCTTCTAATATATTAAATGATTCTTCAATACGTAATCGAATTTTTTTGACTCTTCGATATTTGTTTAATATTTCATTTATCATACGAAAATTCTTGTTCTCCGCTTTCAATAATACCAGTTTATATGCTAATTTCGCAATATCTTTCATTTGCGCATTAATTAAATCATATAATTGATTTGAAAAATTATTTTGATATCTTATAATTCGAAATTTCAGATTTATAGAATTTCGTATGACATCTTTTATAATTTTAGATATATTTGGATTGATAGATATAATATTTGTCGGACGAGAATTTGATGATATAAATATTCTAGATTTGAAATCTAACCGATTAATCATTCTTTCTGGATTATATGAAATAAAACCAGTTGTTCGAAATTCTGTTTGTATATTTTTTTTACCCATTAAAATAAAAAAAATTTTCTTAAAAATAGGAAAAAAATCGTCTTTTATAATATGTGTAAATTATAACCGTATTAGACATTCAATTTTTTTATTATACGAAATTTTTAAAGGATTAAAATATTTTATATCAAGAGATTGAAGGATATATGATGAATGTGGAGATATATAAAATGCAATAATATCCATTTTTTTACAATAATTGTCGAATTCGATAGAATGGTGGCTATTATGGCCGTCGAGGATAAAAAATCGATATTTGCTGGTCATATAAGGTCTTATACATTTTTCGAAATATTATAATCAATCTAAATTAATTTCATTTATTATCCAATCATTTGCGTTTGAATGGATTCGTCAGATGGTGAAGAATTCGCTATTTATATATCAGAAAAGAAGGTGGTATTTGCCTTTTATAATCACATACGAAGGTATCATTCAATCATCCGCATAAATGCCCTGAATTACCGAAATCCATTTTCGATTATCAGATTATTTCGTACGAAATCTTCCCTTACGATCTGAAATAGTAACAATCTTTATATACGATAGAATTCCTATTAGAAAACCAGTCTCGTCAAAATTATAAATATCCGCATCAATAATACCGTATTTATTAATTATATTTCGTACAAAATCAAACCAGTTTTATATAATAATAGAATCTTTAATTAATATTCTCTGATAATCGATCTTCTATCGGAATCGTATTTTAAATAATAGTTATTATCATATAAAATTTATAATCCATCAAAATCTGACACGTGACGCGTTTCGAATTTCGCGCAAATAATCAGCCATATTTCGAACATCATTTTATCTAAATAAAAAATTATAATTGATTAGATCCGTAATATGATCTAAAAATACCTCCTCTTTTGTCTCAATTAGATTCATTGAATTGGCTGAGATATCACGTCGTAATTATCGGCCATCGCGTCGAATAATAAATGTCGTATGAGAAATCTTATAAATCTCAGAAGCACGTTTTATATTAAATTTTGGGTCTCGTACGATAGTTTGAAACGCCATTAAAATCCTAGTCTCATTTGAAATAGATTGCATATTCGCATGTGAAATAATTTGTTGAAGAAATTTCAATGATATGGAATCGGGGCGGAGGTGTCCGCTCGCTATGAGTGTCCGCTCGCTATGCAGATACGTTATTTATAATATAATTAGATATAATATATATATTTATAATAAAATTGAAAAAATAAATATTGAATCAAAATCTGATAAAAAATAAATAAATTTTTTAATTATTATTATTTATGTTAATATTAATAGAATATATAATACGAAAAATGCGCGGCTGAATGATATATATGACTGAATAATAAATCACGTTATTTATAATAAAATTGAAAAAATAGATATTGAATTAAAATCTGATAAAAAATAGATAAATTTTCTAATTATTATTATTTATATTAATATTAATGGGATATATAATGCGGAAAATGCGCGGCTGGGTGATATGCGCGGCTGGGTGGTAAACCACGTTATAATAATTTCATATTTTTTGAATTAAATAATAATAATTAAAAATATAAATTTATTTTATTAATTTTTTATTATTATATAAATTTGATGAAAATTTGTGTATACAAAACATCTTCGGCGAAATTACAAAACGTTTTGAGCCACTATCAGCTATGGCGCTCCGTCGGTAACGGAAACTCGGACGTCTCTTTATTCTCGTTAAAGATGGAAAGCCCAAAGTACGACATCCATAGTTGATTGCAGTGTTACCAGGAATTGCAATGAGAAATTTTACTTGATCACAAGAGATATTTCGCCCAACACCTCGTGGGGACAACCTTTAGGTATCATTTCGCAACAAATTGTTCAGCATTCTGTTACGATTGCCGGTAACATTTCTTCTTGCGACCACTCACACCCGGTGAACACTGGGGTGCATTGGTGATGTACTCCTTTTTGAATCGGAATGCGATTAGGTTATGAAGATCACAATCTAATGTACTGTCCTTTGTCCTGTCGGGGTATGGTCGACCACTCCTTCCTGGCTAGCTATGGTTGTAATGAAGCCTGTTTCTCTTTAGGACACACGCTTGATTATGTCTCTCACGGCTGATGCAATATCCGAATACAGGCCTCAATGCTGTTTATTAATTACATTAGTGACTCCTTCTCCACCCTGAACTGTGTCTTGACCCCTCACAAAGAAATAAACTGTGACAACAAAGACAAAGCATATGCACGGAGTCACATTTGTCGTAGGTCACATTCGTCACAAGTTATATTTAACCTTGAAATAAAAAAATATTTCCAAAAAATAAACATACGACTTGGCCACGAGTTCATTCCTGTTAGCCGCGTCTACCTACTGACTTCCGGTTGTCGCCATTAGAGCGGATTTCAAAACGTCACGGAGCAAACATGCCCTTAATGGAAGCGTGCCACGAAGAATTATTATCAACTTCACTCTTTGAACAACTACCGATCGAACTTGTTGAAGAAAGTATATTGCCTCTCCTTTGTAAAGAGGATCTCCTTATCTTGAGGCGAACAAGCCGTGTCATTGGAGTGAAATGCTTCAACTACATCGCAAGAACTTGCTTTCATACATGCAATGTTACACTTCTCCGTCCCAGCTTGCAAGCCTTCCTTGCCTTCTCAGAGCGGCCGCACCTTGCAGTCCATATACGGGCCGTTCGCATCATTAGTGATTGCCTCAACGCAAGAAAACCTTACTGGTACAATTCACGCAGCGAAAGGATTCGTGCAAGACAGGCACGGGCAGAATATCTCAATGACCGTAAGCGGCTAAGATCGAGTGGAGAGGATCTATCATTGCTTCAGTCAGCTTTAAAAAATCTCACAAATGTCGTCAGTGTTGAGCTTGGTGTTGGCTACAGGGAACGCTGGAAGTCAGATTATTTTGTTCGATTTCGTCCAGCGGGAGTGTCAGAAATCATCGAGAACATGTGCTTGGACAGAGTCGGTTTTTGGGGGTTCCAAGGCCCATTGTACCACGCGACTCAGATCAGTCTTTACGCGATAGCCTTTAATCAACTACACCTCGCGTCCCTAGACATTCGCGTCGACGATTTCAGCATAGGACGCAGCTCTAGAACACCTGCATTCAGCATGTCAAAACGCGGCTTTGCTCAACTTAAAGTTGCGCTCCGCTCGCTTCGCCAGGTACGACTGCACATGCCCACGGAGATGAGCAGCTCTGGAAGAACAGGTCGTCCGTTTGAGTCCCGCTCGCAGGCAGTTGGGCCTTTCCGTCGCTTTCTCGGGCTCTCCCACGTAGTGCAAGAAGGTCGCCGGGTTGATCCCCGCTTGCAGGCATTTGAGCCTTTCCGTCGCTTCCTCGGGCTTCTTTCTACAATCGAAGACTTGTCTATCGATGGTTTCAGCGGACAGAAAATGTATAGTGACTACGATTTGATTAGAAGTAGCGATGGTGCCGTCGAATGTGTTCTTGAGACGTTTGAAAGCAGTCAACTCAGAACACTCTCTATATTTTGCATTACCACGCAACACGGTTTCCTTGATGGCTTCCTACGCAGACATAGACATAGCCTACAAGACATCCGCATGGATGAGATTGATTTGGATGTATCCTGGCGCGCTATTCTGAGGATGCTTCGAAAAAAATTTCGTCTGCACCACATATTTTTGAACCAGCTTAGAGAGCCTCATCGAGGTGGATATTTAGCAGAGAGATATTTTTTCTTCCCAGGGAAAGGGCATCGGAGTCGAACAATGTCTAGGAATATCTCATGCAAAAGCACCGAAATTTCCGGTGGTATGGAGAAAAGTTTTACAATGGGTAAAGTAAGGTTTTAAAAAAGAAAACAAAAACCCATAAGCTCTAGGACGAGTCACTGAAACATCGGCATATGCATTGCAAAAACTGAATGAATTATTTGATATTGATTCGTGCAGCCCCTAACTCCACTTGACTGTATGATACAGTTGGTAAAGGCCACCAGGCCAATAGCAAGTCCCACCCAGCAACCCTAATGTCGTGCCGCGTACCCCGAAGCCGGCAAACGCAGTGCAATGATCATCATAAAACCCATGCATAAAAGAGACCGCCTAACCACCGAAACCATAGAGCGTACCTGTGAGTCATATGTTAGCGGGTTGAACAATCTCGAAGCACTATGAATAATTGGGTATGACTTACGGCCTTGTCGCTTGAGAGCATAGACTACGTCGAGAGAGGTGACAGTCTTGCGCTTGGCGTGCTCAGTGTATGTGACGGCATCACGGATGACACCTTCAAGGAAGGTCTTGAGGACACCACGGGTCTCTTCGTAGATCATGGCCGAGATACGCTTGACACCACCACGACGGGCAAGACGACGGATGGCAGGCTTGGTGATACCCTGGATGTTGTCGCGAAGAATCTTTCGGTGACGCTTGGCACCACCCTTGCCAAGACCCTTTCCACCTTTGCCGCCTAAACAGAAGACGCGTTAGCACTCGGTAAACAACGCGATAAAAGGCCTGATCAAGCATCGAGAGGATACTTACGTCCAGTCATTGTGAATGAGGTTGGAGATAGGAGTAAGTTTGAGTTGAGGTCTGGTATAGAGCTCGAATGAGACTCGCGTTTAGAATGATGATGATGGTTGGATAGATAAGCTTTGGCAGATGAAGATAGTAAAAGTGCTTTTGTATTGGGGGAGTTGATCTATTTGAGGAGGGGGGCGCCGCCGCAAATCAGACGGCGCGAGATCAGAGTTCGGCCGCTAAGCTTGAAAGGGTACTCGGGAATAAGCGAGTGATCCGATACTCCCATTGGCCTGATCCGGCGCTGAGTCTTGGTGAGGCGAGGTTGGGCCTGCGCTGTCCACAGCAAAGGGGCGCGCGCAATTCTGCTCTTACGAAGTGCCAGATTCCGGCATGTCAAACTTTTTGATTTTCCTTAGCCAAACCACGCTAGCAGCACGCCTGCCTGATCACAACTGCCTGCGCCCATTATAAAGTCGCTCCCCCCCATTTCCGCTCGTAACTTTTCCTCCTCCATCTCCATCCACCATCTGCTTCCGCTGTTGATTTCCATCAACAAATCCATCAAATCCATCAACCACTAGTCCATTTTCATCAATTTCATCACTATAGCCAGTCGAGATGGCTCGTACCAAGCAAACAGCTCGTAAGTAATCCATTTGCATCTCCATCTCGCTGTCGCTGCCATGGAACGCGTTATCTGGCGCGTTTGCACGGTCGCGATGGTGTTGCATCACATGCATCGACACCAAAACACATCCACTTGCTACGCAACAACATTAGCAACATTGCTAACGATAGTATTACAGGTAAATCAACTGGTGGCAAAGCCCCACGTAAGCAGCTCGCCTCCAAGGCAGCTCGCAAGTCTGCTCCATCTACCGGTGGTGTCAAGAAGCCTCACCGATACAAACCTGGTATGTACTGACACATGATTCACCTCAAGTTCAGCCTACTAACAAGACATCTTAGGTACTGTCGCTCTCCGCGAAATCCGTCGCTACCAGAAGTCTACCGAGCTCTTGATCCGCAAGCTTCCCTTCCAGCGTCTCGTCCGTGAGATTGCCCAAGACTTCAAGTCCGACCTTCGCTTCCAGTCTTCTGCCATCGGTGCGCTCCAGGAGTCCGTCGAGGCTTACCTTGTCTCCCTCTTCGAGGACACCAACTTGTGTGCCATCCACGCCAAGCGTGTCACCATCCAGAGCAAGGACATCCAGCTTGCTCGTCGTCTCCGTGGCGAGCGCTCTTAGGCGTTTCGCTCTTTCTCTCACATCATCTTCGTCCCTCATCGCGTTAATGACAACAACATCAACCATGGCTTCTTCAGGTTGCATGTGATGGGGTGGCATTCTCTATGGAGTTCGGGGATCACTATTGCAATGGGTTGATGGAAATGGGTGAATTACTTTCGGCACTTACTGCCTTTGCTCTACTGGCTCGATGAATCGGGAGGGGTTGACATTCATGCGTGTATCATAATCAGCTGCAGTTGCATGAATTGATGACATTGACAAATTCAAATTTGATTCTGCCCGTGACTTCTAGTAATTTTGCTTGCCATGTGACATCTTTCCATGCGTGACCCGAAAACGCGCGATGAGTAAACAAACGAGTTCAAGGATTGCGCGTTCAAGGCCAAGCGGCTTAGAAGGATGTTGTAATAGATTGTGACAAGTCTATGTATTCTATCCAATAGTCAAGTGCGTCATACTCGATGTGCTCTATGCCATACTGCACTGCTTGTGCCGTTGTTCCGTTAAGATTCCAAGCGCCGGCGGTGTTTGATCCTGTAAATCGAGTAATCTTCATACGCCAGAAAGGCAAACTTTGGAAGCGCTGTTGTAAAACATCACGCATCGCTACGTCGCGAATCTACTCATTGTAAAGACTCACGCCGCAACTGCAACTCGGCCCTCTCCCTGAGCAGCCTTCTCCCCAGACTTCCTCTGCACCGCATTCACTGGTTCTCGTGTTCGAGCATTGCCATCCTTCACTCGCTCCTGGCTGCTCTCCTCCGCTTTGTCTCTCTCCTCATCCTGTGCAGCACGCTCGGCACCCCTCAGATTCAACACGCCTAAATATGTCTGCCACCCAATCGCAACCCCACCCGCAAATATCGCCCGAAACTGCGGTGCCACGACGGTCAAGCTCACCGCCGTCACCGCCGGCCACACCTTCCAGCTATTCACAAACCCGGGTGGCAGCGTCTGCGCCAGCTTCTCGCCCAGCTGTGCGGGCGAAGGAAGCGCAGCCAGCGAGGGCGACGGCGAGACGAGCGGTGTGAGCAGCGCGTGTGCGGTGAAGAAGTAGCCGAGGAAGATGGGCGTGAAGACGAGCTGGTTGGTGATGACGCGGAAGGTGAGGCTGAGCGCGAATTGGATGCGTTGCTGCGCCGAAGAGATGGAGGGCAGCCACTGGGTGAGCTGGCGGAGCACGAAGGGAGGGAGAGTCACGGTGAAGCGAGGGGAGTTGCCGAGGAAGATGAACCAGTGGTAGGTGGGAAGGGAGATGCCGGCGCCGATGATGATGGCGCGGAGGGTTTTGAAGGGGTCGTAGGATTCTAGGAAGGTGGTGCGAGTGTTGTAGGAGGTTAAGGTCTGGGCGGAGAGGTCGCCGAGGGTGTAGATGATTATGGACGAGGCAACCTGGGTGAGGTAGGGACGGCGTTGCTGGATGCGGCTGTAGGCTCGGATTGGGATGAGGAGGGTGGTGAGTATGCGAGAGGTGGGTTTAGCGGAAGTGGACGGTTTGGGGGTGGTTGATGTGATCTTTGGGTTCGTGACATCTTTATCTAAGGAAGGTTTTGAAGATTTCGTGCTCGTGGACTCTAGTCTGCGCAGAGGTTTGGATGAGAATAAATGAGACCGTGGGTGCGTTTGCTGGAGGCTTCGGCGCAGACAATGCTGTGCCGAAGCCAACAACACCCTCATAGTGTGAAGAAACAGTTGGAGACAATGTTATGAGAAAAGAGTAGCAAATGTTGACAAGAGAGTGTATGTACACGTAAATGACATGAATAAAAATTTGGAGACAGCTTTACCATATTCCCGATGCTAAGGCCGAACAGCGTCGGGCTTACAAGAAAGCGGATCACCGAAGCTGTAGGTATCAGAATCCTCTTGAATGTTGAGAGAACAGGACTTTCATTGCCGGGTACATCCAGTACTTGAGTATCAAAGTTTCCAGTTGAAGTTTTGTTTATTCATTGTCTAAGCGCCACCAGATGCAGGCCATCATGACGCAGACCACCATTCCCCATTCAGCCACCGTCTGGGACTAGCAGTCATCAACAGTGCTTCTCCCTAGGCAATGGCGGCGTATGGCGTTCAACAAGTTGCAAAGCCGCTCTTACCTGACTTCTTTTGATGTTGAAAATGCAGAGAGCGACTATGGATCGGATCTGGATGACGGTGACCAACAAGTCCTTGATGGCGTATTGTCTTTGCTAGAGTCTGCGGCAGTCAAGCCGCTCGTGCTCGAGAACATTGAAGAAGATGCACCCTTGTCGAGCCCAAAGACTGCGATTGTTCCAAAAATTGTGGAAAGAAACAATACTCTGCAAGGGGACTTGGCATGGCCAATCCTTCCAAACGCTATACGTGACACGTCAATTGAGATTGAATACGACGAGCCATCTCGCACGGCATTCCGTAGTAAGCCAAGAGATACTAGGGAGTCATCAGTGCTTGCGACTGACGGACTGACAGCGTCTAGTTGCTCAGGATGATAGGCCAGAAGCTGAACGCCAAACCTCTGTTGAACCTGAGGTTGAGGCATCTCCTGAAGACACGCGATCACCCATCCTACGTTTTCGGACAGCCCCAAAGAAACCATTGAGTGTTACGGATCTCTCTTCTCCAGCATGGTGTGAGCTGCAGTATTGGTACACGCTCGTTAAGTTTGGGCGGAAGCGTGCAACACCTGCCATGAAGCAGGGGACAGTGGTGCACAAGGTGAACACTTACCGGGTTGAAATTATACTATCAATCGCTGATGGATGCAGGCTCTCGAGGAGCAGGTTCACAAGACCGTCCCCGTAACTACCAGGACAAAAGAAGACATGTACGGATTAAGGATATGGAATGTTATTCAAGGTCTAAGAACGTTGAGAGTCACTGGAATGACTAGAGAACTTGAAATATGGGGGTTTGTTGAAGGCGAGCTTGTCAATGGAGTAATAGACGAGCTCTCATACACATGTCCAGATCAAGACGCAGGAGAAAAGTTGCTCAAGACAGCGGAGACGGATGAAAATATCAAGACTGCTGATGAAGCCCAGCCGCAGCTCGACCCAAACCAAACCACGCTCGAAGACTTTTTCAAATCCTCCGGCAGCGAAACCATCGAGACTCCCAACTCCACACCCTCAAAGGCCTCCCCCAAAGACCCACCCCTACAGATCTACCTCCAAGACGTCAAGACCACACGCCGACGCACCATCCCCTCTGGCGCCGCCACACGCCCCACCCAGATCCAGCTTATGCTGTACCACCATCTCCTCAACACACTCACGTCCGCCGCTACCGCGCTGCCCATCGCCTCCTTCTGCAAGCGGTACCGGCTCAACGGGTCCGCGCCCTTCTCCGCGCCCTTCCTCGCGCAGCTCTCCTCCGCCGACGTCTCCTTCCTCCCCTCGACGTCGTCGCAGTCCTCGCAGTCCTCCGAGCTGTTTGGCGATCGTGCCGCGGTTGTGGAGGAATTCGCGAGTCACAATACGCTGGATGCGCTGTGGGAGCTGATGCTGGAGGAGTATGCGCGCACGTTCCCGGCGAGCTCGGCTAGCGCGGAGGAGGCGGTGGTGCCGGTGCTGTCGCCGCTGCTGACGGCGACGTATCGGAGTGCGGCGGAGGGGGAGGTGTTGGGGACACGGGCGTTTGTGTTCGATAGGGAGGTGTTTGAGGGGTATGTCAAGGATGAGATGAAGTGGTGGAGAGGCGAGAGGGAGGTGAAGGGCGTGGAGGTGGAGGAGGCGTTTAAGTGTGGGGTGTGTGAGTTTGCGGACGGGTGTGGATGGAGGGAGAAGAAGGTGGAGGAAGGGGTGAGGAAGGCGAGGTTGAGAAAGGAGCGGAGGAGAAAGAGCGATGTTTGAGAATATCCTGTACCGAAGAGGATGTTGGACGATACAGACAGAGATCTGGCTTGTGGCGATGTGTTGCTATGTCTTTGAACGTTTTTAGAATTTAGGACGGACATATGCCCGAGCTGGGACGGAGCTGACTGCTCTGAACTGTCTGGTAAAAGATGTTTTGAGAAATTACGATGTACAATAAGATTCAATGACAGCTCAACCAAAAGATCACAGATATGCAATCTAATATGGATATGCCCTCGCCTCGTCTTCCTTACTCAAATCCAAACCAGCCGCAACTTGTTCCTCGTGCTTTTTATCCAAATACTCCAGCAGCACCTCTCCGTAGCGTTCCTTGCCTTTGTACTTTGAGACATCATCGCCCCAGCTGCGGACCGCTGAAGCTAAGCGGCCTGGAACATACGGCTCTTGGCAAATATCCGTAATTGGGTGGAAATAGGTTCGGATTGTAAAGACGACACCACCAGAGCGAGGGAGGCTGGAAAAGACACTGTTAGCTTTGGACCATGATACCAAAACCGGAAACCGCAAGTGCATACCGTCGAAGACTCTGCCGCTCGCTTCTAAAATAATGATGTCCAATCGCCTTATTTTTCTCGGCCGTATACCAACCAATCCCCTCCGCATCCTCACTCCCAATACTACTACTCCATGCCAGTTCGTCATCCACCTGAATGAAATAATTGTTCCTCAATACCGGATTCTCAGGCTTTATCCTCCTAAAGAAATTCATCATCCCCTTCTCCAGCTTCTCCCGAAACTGCGGCACCTCCCCCGACGTATGGATCTCGCTCAACGGCATGCCAAACTTGTCTTCCAGCCGCCAGAACCCAGCCAACAGAATCGCGCCCGCCTGCAGGTAATACTGCCCGTCTTCTCCCTCAATCATGATGGCGAGATCGTCTTGCACCATTCGCGCTGCCATTTGCATCGGATCCTCGGCCAACGGCCGCACAGAGATGTCGAAGGTTTCCCCCGTGAGCAGATTCGTCATGCCGCTCCCGTCGGGGCTGGCTTGGTAGAGGCTTGGATATCGCTGAGGTAGGTAGCTGCAGAGCTCTTCGACGAGTTCAATCGCGGCGTCCTGTGCGACGGGCGCAGTACGGCAGCAGCGAGAGCCGCGCTCTTGAATGCGGCGTGCTTTGGTGGCGTGGAAGTGTGGGAAGTGATTGTCGAGCTCGATCCATTCATCCCAAGCCATGGGACGAAGGCCCATGTTGATGTTGTACTTGGGGCCATGGCGGAACGGGCGGTAAGGGAGGGGTTTGGTGTTGTGGACGGACCAGTCTGGGTAGGGTGGTGCAGGAGGACGGGTGAAGTCTTGGGAAATCCAGACTGAAAATTGGGAATGTCAATGACAAAAAAAGAAGTCAGAAAGAGGTTACATGGATTAATTTTACCTCCAGGTTTCCTGTCAGACGGCCTTTGAGCGGTTGGTTTCTCGAGATCTGGTGATCGGGATCGAGATGGTGTCTTTCGTTTCGCCCGCCAGACAATCGTAAACAAAGACCATGTCAATGCTATTGCGACGAAACAAACAAAAGTCACAGTCTTAAGGTCTTGAACATTCTGCTCGTATATCTGGATTGCGGCTTGTTTGAGCTGGCTCGGATTGCAATTGCTATATAGCCAAAGCTTGATTTTCGCCATGGAAAACTAGGTCCAAGGATATTGTCTTGTAGTGAAGTAAAAGAGAGAGCAAACGAGCATCTAAGCGTACTGCGCAGTCCATGGTTGGGAGCAATGCCTAAGCAATGTGATAAGGTGATGGTGAAGATGTGGGGTCGTCCGCAACAGAGGCCTAGCCTCTGGTTATCGCCCGGGTCTTTTTCCCAAAAGAGGCAAAACGCAGGCCATGGGATACTCGCCAAAAACAATACTCTTTCAAATGGCTAAGTGTCATTTGCGGGTCTTTCGCTTCAAAAGACAATATTTTCCCCATTTACGGTGAAAGCGTTCCGGTATAATGTCCCAGTTGGGTAAAGCTCCAAGACGCCCAAGTATGCTCGTGTCATTGGCATCAAGAAATGCTTCACAAAGCAATGGCTCCCAAGTAATATCGTCTAGCACATATAGAGGTTCATGCTGGGTTGGTTCAGAGTTTGAAAACAGAGAGTCAACCATGAAATCGCAGCGTGCAACATCAGTCTACGGCACAATCAGCTCTACTCTTCTTCCAATACGTGTCTGGTCATTGCACTTACATATTTCCCTGGGTCTTCTCTATTTTCATCGTTCATGCCAGGAGGAATGAGCCATGTGCCGGGATATATACCAAAGCCTACGTTGGCCTCTCTGAATTCACCCGGAAGCAAACCCTTGAACTCGCTCTTGACAAACTTGGGTCGAACGCCTTTTGGTAGAAGGTAAGAAGAGGGGAATCGGTACCATTCCTTACCCAGGCAGACAACATTGCCAGGTTGTGTCATGCCGGGAGTGTGTAATGGAGCGTAAATTTGCAAGGGTGTAGAGTAGGCAGTAGTCATACCAACTGCTCTCCAGATACCCAGTCCCACAGCAGTAAGCATGCTTGCGCTCACAAACGCCAGCTTGATTTGAGGAGAGATTCTTCCAACAAGGGATTGTGGGTTTGATGAACCAAATAACGACAACAGTACATGCAAGGAGAATGCAGCATTCAGAGCGATGGATGGATATGCTGGATACATGAAGCGTTCCTCTTTGTGAGGTTGAATTGAGAAAATAACTAACCAGATGTACATAGGCGCAACGAAGACCATGGCGCGCATAAGGTTCTGTCTTGATGCATGCTGTTTTCCCAAAGAGGACTGCACTAATACCAGAGGCATGGCAAGCAATGCAAGCAAGAACCAGATGTTGAAATTCAAGATCAAGTTGCGCAAATAAAAGTCCCATGGCTCCGTGCCGTACATGTTCGGCCCTTTACCTGAGCTAAAGACATTGTACCATACAATGTTCAGAGGGACACAAACAAGTTTCTTGTAGAAAAATGTATCAATGCAAGTTTGGAATGCCTAGTAGCGTTTAGCAAGAAACACGACTTTGGGAATTCGACGGATTTTTAGTACCAGTATTACAAGAACCTTGACAACTCCATCTGTCAATCGCCAGAAGAGACTCTTGGAGTCTTGTAGAGCCCAGGCAATTACAAGCTCTTCTACTAGGTAAGGAATTGCCATGGTCATTGCGAATGGCCATCCCAGAACACCGCCCAGACCTATCCAGAAGATGCCTTCACCAGTTCTGATTTGTCCACGCCAATTCATAAAAGCAGCCATGCCAAGCATAGTGGTATACATGGAGAAGGTCGAGGGTAGATATGCTGTGGAAGCATGGAACATTCCGGTACACGATATCATAATTATTAGGAACATTATAGCTACTCTAGGGTTCAAGGTTCTAGAGATGACAGAGAACAACTTTGCCTCTGATGTAGCACAGAAAAATGCCAGCACAAGCCTGAGAAAGTAAAATTCCAACATCTTCGAGCCTACAGGAAGGAGGCGGGCAGGCAGCAAGGCCAAGGCATGCAGCCCGATATAGGTCCAGCTACGGATAGCATATTCAGGAGAATATTCCCAGGTCTGTAGGCCATAACCATGGTTGAGGTAATGAGTGGGCTCCCAATAATTGTAGACTTCATCACAATCCTGGATTGGGGAGTAAAGTGAGGCAACCAGCCTCGCAGTGAGGAATATGGCAAACGCTTTGAACGTGTCGATATGGAAAGGTGCAGGGGGGCGCTCCATGGTGGTGACGCAGTGTGACTCAACAAAATAAGTCACGCTGATTTTGTTGAATTTTTGGGAGGTTGAGCGAAGTCAGTAGGAGCATGAGGGAGGCCGAAGTGATATTAGACAATATTGAATAGTGTGGAAAGTGAAGCGGTAAGGGCTTGAGTGAAGGACGCGGTGATGGCAGAGGGCCAGGGTCCGCGTCGGTTGCGCAGGTACGCGGGACGCACAGGCCATGCGGCTGCCTGATGCCCCACCTTGGCCAAAATTTATTCCTCCCCTCCTCGCTCTCGCTCCTTCTACAACCACAGTGTCACTCTGCTTCTTTTCTGCTACCTGCTATACAGCTTGTAATCTGCCTACTGCCTGCACAAGACCAACCTCCGAGCTTCACCAGCCTTTACGAGAGCAACGGTTAGCTTTCAGAAACGCGCATCTCAAAACGTCGCGTCAAGACACGTTGGCAACTCACTGACAACCATGGCTGACCACGATAACAACGAAAGCAATGGGAGCAATGATTCTGGCCAAGCGTACGTCTACCGTTGTTAGCTAATCTGCTTCAAGTCAAATAACTTGAAGCCAAGCTGACTGGCTATCCTTGAAGACATATATGGATAGACCAGTTAGCCGAAGCCACACCTCAACTACAACCGGTCAAATACCGAGCTTGTCGAGAAGTGGCTGAAAGTCCCCGAAAGTATACTGACCCCTCTAAAATTGGCCTCAATAAGCTAACTCGTTAATACAGACGTAACGCCTTTGCAATTCCGGGACTTGGACAACTTAACGAACCCGGTGCACTGAATTTCGCTCTACCTACCACTACCGCGCCTAATGGTGCTCTACCTGCCACTATTACACCTGATGGTGTCCCACCTACGACCACTATTGCACCTAATGGTGCCCCACCTGCCACTAGTACACCAAATGGTGTACCATCTGCCACTATCACACCTACTGGTGTCCCACATACAACTGCTATTATACCTGCTGGTGTCGAAAATATCACCACTATTGCACCTGATGGTGCTCCTCTTGCCACTATTACATCTACGGGTGTCCCACATACCACTACTATTGCATCTGATGATGCCCCATTTGCCACTATTACACCTACGGGTGTCCCACCTACCGTTGTCCTCCCTCCTACAACCAATATTGCACCTAATGGTGCCCTACTTGCCACTATTACACCCAATGGTGTATCATCTGCCACTAGCACACCAAATGATGTGCCATCTGCTTACCCACCCACCGTTGCCGCTCCTACTTCCTCTTCACCAGTCTTTTACCCGCCGACCTCTTACCACCCAACTGCCTACACCAACATCTCACCAGAGACAGACTACCAACCATCGTCACCACCAAGCGTTGGCCAATACGATGGAGCTGTAAGAAACATTCCGTCCCCTGAACTAACAACTAAGCTGACTATTACTTTAACAGAATGATGACATTGATGATGATAAAGTCGGCCAAGAAGCCGAAGCTGGTGACCCCGATCCTGAAAACAGCCCAGTGGGCTCTGATGATGACGAAGATATTATCGGCCAAGTAGCCGAAGCTGGCGAAATCGTATCCGAAGTCAGCTCTAATGACTCTGATGATGAAGATTCAAGCGATGATGAATCTGAAGAAGCTGTGCCATCAGCCGGCCCAGTCGGCCTCATTCCTCACAAGTCGAGGACACAAGCAAAGGAACAGCTTGAGACCAACCTCGAAAATCTGGGCATTGACCAAATCAACCTGGAGGAAGAGGACAACGGAGAAGAATCGGAGAGTTACGGGAACATTCTGAAAGCCAATCAAGTCAATTCCCTCATGATGAACACTGAGGAAGAAGACAATGCCGGTGATGATGCCGAGGACGACCTGTCCTCCAACGAAGCTCAAGACCGCCAAGAATACGAGGCCTCCAACCTTGCTGGCCAATTCGGAAATGGAGACACCGCTGTCTTGGGCCAGATCGAAAAAATCATCCCGAATGAGAAGATTGTTCTCATCAGAGGCAGACTCAGTGGAGAACAGTCGGTTTTTGAGGAGGGAACCCCCCTGTGTCGCCCGGACAAGATGATCATTGGCCAAATCTCCGACATCATTGCCATCACCTCGAAACCGAGGTTCGTTGTGTATCTCCAGAACCCAAGCCTCATCGAGAAGCTGGACCTCAAAACCGGTGACCTAATCCATTATTTCAAGGAAGGCACCGGGGAAATCAAAACATCCAGCCTGGCCAAAGTCAGGGGGACTGACGCCGTCGGCAGAGACGGGGAGTCCCCCAGGCCATCCGACGACGAATGCTCGGATGATGAGGCGGAACGGGTCAAAACGGAGACCCACAACGAAAAAATCAAATTGAAAACGGAAAGGGGTCCTAGACCCAGGGGAGGCTCCTCCTTCCGTCGCCCCACAAGTCGCAGCCGACCCGGCAGCGCACCATCTCACCACCACCACCAAGCCTTCTCCGACGATGGCTCGTATCCTCGGTACCCCCGCCCCGACAACATGTACGGGGGTAGCCGCGGTGCGGGTCGTCGTTCGCGAGGAGGGCGACGTGGTGGCGCCCAGGGGACTCGGGGTGGGCGTTTCGACGCCCAGCGCGACCGCGTCGGCTATGGCGCTCTGACGGGCCACCAGCACTTCGGTGGTGGTGCCCATAGGGGCCCATGGCAGGGCGTGGAAGCCCCCAGTCCCTACCAGGAAGCCACACAGTGGCCTGGTCCTGCTGCCCCGGTGGGCGTACCACCATACGGAGCGATTCCGTATGGTGCCGCCGGGGCCCCCCCGACCACCACCACATACCCTTCGGGGTATGCCGTGGGGGGGAACCCTTTCCAGCACCGGCCGCAGCCGGCTGCTGGCCAGGGCGGGACCGGAGGATACGGGGCCGGCGGGTATGCCGGCATGGCGAGCTGGGGGCCGCCTGGACAGTTTGTCCCGGGTGGTCTCCCGCCGCCTCCCCCTCCTCCGGATCCCAGCAGGGACCTGCCTGGCGCGTCTGGGCCCTAGGGGAGTAATGACCCCTGGGGTTGGGCAAGGTACGAGAGGTGCGTAGTCCGGGGGGGCATCGGGGGCTGGAAGGGAGGAGCGGGGGGAAGAGGGGAGGTTAATATGGGGGGGCCACGTTCATGGGGGGAGGATCATTTGGGGGGAAGGGGGGAGGAAGGGGAGGAGGTCACGATAGATTTGTTTTTTCCGCTGGGGGGTGCCCAATGAGGGCTGTTACGAAAAAGTTAATATGTAAAAGTATTGTACATTTTGAGATTATCACTCATGCTACGACTAGATGCTAACACTGAACAACATATCAGATTTGGGCCGCATCACTCCGTTGTCTCTTCGATGGCTGTGAGCTGCTGGCACAATTTCTCCTACATTCGAACGAGCACCGCTTCAAATGCGTCTTCAGCTCGGACATGTCGTGACGAATCTGGTGACCCCCATACTGATTTCCGTACTTTTCGTGAATCTCTGGGTTTTTCCATATCCTGCCTCTTCTCGCTCTCCGATATGCGGAGGCATTGGCATTCCAGGCTGTTATAAAGATTTGGGAAGTTCATCAAGCATCTCTTCAGCAACGGACTCATTTCTGGTCCACACGCTAAAGATCTGGAAGATTGGGCAGCTACGGATACCATATTTCTGTAGCTTCGGCCAGAAATCGACGATACAGAAGCATCTGAACTTGATTTGTGAGCAGCTGTAGATGTGCCAGTGACCCAGTGCGGTGCACTCTGCTTGGCCGGGCTGCAAACGCCATGGCTCTCCAGGAAGGCCGAGAATTTTCAGCCACTTTCCTGTGATTTGGCGGCTTGTGGAACGTTGGGATAGGGATGCTACAGCAGATTATCGACGCGTACGATGATCTGTAGAGGCGAGAAGCATCTCTAGCGAGACGCAATAATGCGTGGGCGTCGATGATCACTTTCTAATTTACACGCTCTAAAACGACGGTGACCTCGACAGGTCGTCAAGGGGTACATCGAGATTGTTCAGGTATCCGAAGATCCTCGGGTTAAGCGGTATGTTTGTGAACTCTGGTCCGTGGCAGCGGATGTCATCAAGGTGATTGAAGACAGCAAGGACTTCTGCGTGGATCAATTCCTTCACTGAAAGAATTTTGACGTCGAGATAGGCACTATGAGCAATCCGAGTCGAGCTTTCGGAAAGATCAGTGAGATCGAAACATTGCAAGTTCTCTACGGAATCACTTTGAACGGCTTTTCGAAGGCAAGCAAAAGAGTATAAATCTCAATACGAATCTCTATGGACATGTTTTTGATCAATGGACAAGGTACTGGCTCTTTCACAATTCCACTACTATTTACTTCAACGGCTACATCGACGACCTCCTCTGTGACGAGAGCGCGGAGCTCCTCAAGCTTGTTGTTGGCGAGATCCGTCATGAGAGCACTACGATCGAAAACGACACTTGCAGATTACAGAGGAAATTCTTCTGGGGGGCATTCGGAGCAGAAAACGAACAGAAATATGTTTGCGTTTTTTAGAAAGTTGTGGGGAAACGGAAAGACGACTGAGAGGCCCGAGAGATTTGGCCAAATTCAACAGTCGTGTGGGTGAGATCCAGAAACTCCCAAACATTTTCCTAGACTCTGTAGCTGTTGTGCAAACTGCGTGGTCAACACCAGAAATGACATACCAGACTGCTACAGCTCTTCGGGGAGACCTCCAACTACATTCGTTGCTATAGACGGGAACGTCGGGATAACCATCCTTGAGCAAAATTGTTGCCGTATCAAAACTCAGACCGGCTTCGGCCTCTTCCATCTGCCGGAACGAGGAACTCCTGAAAAGAAGACATCTCGCACGAGGCGACTCATGAGTGTTCTATCCGGTCCACAAAGCCAACGTAAACGCATCTCGGATGAGTATGTAGCGTAAAATATGCTCTTGCTCAAGGTAAAGTCCGAGGTTTCAGAGTCATCCTCATTGTAACAGATTGCAACGTGGATGGTGAATAAACGGGGGCGATGCGTCCTATGCACGAAAGACTTCATCGCTTGACAGGTGTTGAATAGTAATGCTGGATGACGATGTAGTGCAACGGTGGATATGATGCTGAAATCTGGATTGGTATCTTTTCTTCATATTTTTAAAAGTGAACAGAAGCGTCTTCGCAGGAGACTTCAGTCTTGAGAGAAAACGCCAACAGTGGACAGCAAGGTGAACAGCTTCAACTTTCGTATCTCAATCACTCTTTGACAAATCTTTTCATACACGGAGACCCCGAAGCGGGTTAGAGAAAATTGCCGTAGCTTACCACGATATCATTCCCACCATCTGGTTATGGTGGCAGGAGAACACCATGGCTGAGATTCTTATTGATTGAGTTTGACAGGAGCATGCCAACAAGCTTAGACCACGCATGCGCCCCAGTGCTCTTCATCGATGCCCAATCCGGAGTTGTCAAAGTGATTGCGGACAGTTAACTGGAACGTCCTACGCAAAGCAGTTGGATCTATATCCTATCCTTGCCCTTCGCCGGAATGACGTGGTATCATTCGGCTGCCGGTAAGTAGACAAAAAGCTTGGGCAGGAATGAAAATGTACGCTCTTGTCGAGAAGCATTGCATCAGCCTTTTTGCGGTCGATGCGTAGGCGAAATTCGTCACTGCTCGTATGGAGTTCACTGCTACTGCGCTAATGGTGCATTGTTCGCCTGGTGACAAGACATCGAAAGATGCATCTCTTTCAAGTAGCGTTACGTTATATATTTCCGCCCTGCAGACTGTTATTCTCATCATGATATGCAACTTTCGCTCTGACGTCGAAGTGTTCCGGACGTCTTTGTGCAGTGGGCATAGTATATGTTATAATTCTGACGTGGACACTTTTCACGACCATCTTCTCAATGAAGGATAGAAACGATAACCGACGGTTTCATGCACCAAGATCGTGGCAAACACGAATCCAAAGGTCCAGGTTTTGCCGATCGCGCGCCACCCCGAATTTCTTTAATTGTAGTGTTCACCGAGTAAAGGCGATGCATGTGGTATAGCTATTCCGTCTCCGCAAAAATGGCCTCACCGGACATTAATAAGCCCAAGCTAAAGATATCCCGGTACATGGAGAGCACGAGACTCGTTCGGAATCATGGGCTATAGAAACTCGACTCTCCTTATTGCTGTGCCTTGCAACCCAAGTCAAGCGCCGTCAAGCATGCGGTGGCTTCGCTTAAAAACTCTAGAGATCCTTTGCAGTCGTAGGTAAAGCCGGCCTTTTCAACCTGGCCGTGGTCACCTTTTCAATTCGCACCATCGTACATATATTTCTTAGGGCTGCGTTAAGGTTCGTTTGTCGAAACCTTTTTTCCCTATCAGATACTCCACCTTCGTCCTATCAGACGACCCCACTGTCTCGCCGTCATGTCTAATGGTCATATGTCGGTGGAAGAATGTGAAAAGGAACTGAAGCTAGCTAAATACTACTCCAACATAATTCTTGGTGCGTAACCGATCAGAATGTTACTTCTGGATATTTCTCTGTCAAACGCCTCTAACATCTGTTCTTCCCAGAGAATGCCAATTTCTTTTTCGGCCCAGAAGACGTTGTCATCGTCACGAGCTGTGACGTTGTCAATGTGGAGAGAGAATGGAGTTCGTCCATGTCGACCTACAACGGTCTCCGCGTTGCTATTGGGAGAAAGGGAGCGGGACCGAATGCAGTGTTGCTGACACCTTGGACTTCGTCACATCCGACTCGTTCGGGAGCACTGGCCGAGCTGATGAATAACTCCATGAAGGTCGTCTCTACAAGCAGTGCCGACTGTGTTTCGACCTGGTGCTGTACCCTGGATAGATACAATTCCCGAACTGGTCCTTCCCAAGTTCATTCAGCAGCAGGAAGACAGTCCCGGCCTGTGATCCAATCCCCCCCCGGATCTCGCTCAGGAATAGGTAGCTGGTATTGAGAACGCGATATAGACATGGGCTGGATCCAGACAGACGGGTCATATGGTGTGATAGATCAGTTCGATGGAGGCGCTCTAAAACGAATGATACTCAGGACAATCGTTGAATGAAAGTATTTCTCACTACGCTGCATTGTCCCTACTTGGGTCCCTTCGGCCGACGTAAGCCACGGTTAGCTCGTTTGCCCCAAAATACCAGCAACCGCAGGCAGCGAGCGTAGTGAAACTAGGACGACAAATCTCGGATTAGGATGCAAAGCTATCTCATTGACGAAACAGAAGATCGGCATACCGAACGAAAGTCCTTTGTATACTAAGACGTCACAAATCCTTCGAAAAAAAATTCGAAAGTCTGAATGTGATTCCAGATAATCAACCCAGTTAGGCAGTAGTAAAAGAATTCAAGTTCAATATCCTTAGACTGGTTCGTGTGGAAGGGACTGTCGGTCGAAGGGATACCTTTCAAAGACGAGAAGATGTCGACACGTACCAGGTCTTTGCATCTGCAGTCATTAACTATGATCGTGACAGAGCAAGAGAAGAGGAAGTTAAGCCTCAATCCGGCCCCCAAATTCGGAAAAATTCTGCTCTGGACGCACGAAGCTTTCAAAAAAGGCATGTGCTGTAGAAATTTGCATTTCCAAATCATGACCACCAACCGAGGCGTTGCCGATGCTGCAAGATGATCATGGCATACAGTGTGGCACGCATTGAATAGGTATCGAACTGTGTTGGTCGACTAGATTCGGAAAGAATAACAGAGACGTAGAAGAATGCCTTGTCCAATGCCGCTTCTACTTACCCCGACGTTTTCATCTTACTCTAAGGTCAATATTAATGGAGAATGTATGTTGAAGTATGAGCCATAGACTCGCGTACGTCTGTATTCTACCAACTCAAAACCGATCAAAATTGTCCAGCCACTGATCTGGGTAGGCAGGATCCGATTATCATGTCACACATTCCAGGTTCCCCGGCTCTCAAAGCACGCCGTGATGGAGATACCCTCCCTTTCCCCCAGTTCCAGTTCCAGCTTCAGCTTCAGCCACTCGGCCCCGAAGAAAACTGTGTGTTTGGTCTTTGCCACCCCCGGATTACCGATCCGAGTAATGGACCCACAACGACAACATACAGCAGACACGAGGCGTCCCTTTCGTCATTTCCATAATTTCCGTTCCACGACTTTAGTTCCGGATTCACAATTTTTTAGCCAAGCAACCCTACCTGATCTGTCCCGGGTAATAAGATCCGAACGATTGGCTGTTCTTGAACCCAAAAAAAGCGCGGTCCACCTCAACGGTAGTCGGAATCTGCAATGCAGCACTCCACTTTCGCAGCGGCTCTTATAAAGGTAACGTGTCCACGCAGATCCGTGAGCTGCCGGCTGGAACAAGATGGTAGTAATCGGCCGAGATGATCCCATGTGGCGCACTCGCCAAGCCCTGCATAAGAGTAAAAGAAGGGTCGGGCTGAAAGGGAACGCGTGTCCGCGGCCTGCAGCATATTCGGTGTAAGACGCGTCGAGGAAGGCATCAAGCTACGGACTTGATGCGGTACATGAGTGAAGCGGGGGGAAAGAAAAGATCCTACCTTTGGCGAGACAAGCCATACTGATTGGTTATGGAGATCCGTCTTGGACGGTTTGAAAAATTTGGCGAAGGAGCTCTTGCCTATTACGGAAAAAAGTTCGTTTTTGCCGGCTAACAACAGACTGCTCGAAGCATTGTCCCAACAACATCAGACGCCAAGAGTACCAAACGAGAAGATGTTTTGACTCTGAAACCGTCTTCGGAAGCCGGTGTCCTAAGGCGAGTAAGCTCAATGCATAGACTCTTTGCCGAAAAGTTTCCTCCGACTTGAGGGAGTTGGCAGAGCCGCGCCAAGCATCGTCACGGATTTGTGTTGTCCACTCAAAGAGAGGGAACTGCAGCTAGCTACAAGTATCAGTGCAAACTTTTGCTATCGCAAGTCATCTGATTAATATCAGACCTCCTGTCGTCCGCAGAGTCCAAACCTCAGCGAAATCGTCCACAAAGGCTACGAAAATGAGAAGAGGCATCGTGAAAGTTTAATGGCGTTACAGGGAACAGAAGATACAAATTAAAAATGAGGGATGTGTCTAGAAAAAGAGATAAAAGCTCGATTCCATAGACACCTGTTGACCAATGAATTATGGGATTATTCTCCAATTACGTGCCCGACATAATCCTTATTCCTAGATGCAGAACTAGGCCACGGAAAGCGTCTTTCAACAAAGTTTTGAGGCAAAAAAATAAATTGGCTCACCACTTACAATAGTTATTCGCCAAAACACGACGTTCGGAGAAGCCGTCGCCAAGGATGTAGGTTGCTGTCTCATTGGCCTATGGAAACCCCGGCCATTACTTTGTACCTTTGTTAATATGCAGCCAATGGCTGATCGCCGTCATGCATCAAGTAAGGCTTAACGTTAATCTTGGGAGATATTCAGACATCCTCAAGAGTAAAGAAGCGAGCAGCATTGATCTGATACACAATCGAGTAATGCATCTACTCGAATGCCTTTTTATGACGAGATATCTAGCTGAAACAAATGAAAATGTAAAAACACCTCGACGCAAGTACTCGAACGCTACAGAAATGCCCAACGCCTCCAATGCATCCCAGCACTATGTACCGCCACCACCACACCACCATCACTACACACCTACTGCTTCAACAATTTCTGCCCCTTCCCCGTCCCAATCTCCGCACCCGGCCTCGCATACGAACAGTGCGCATCCCTAATGGCAATGACCTCGTACGTGCCCTCCTCACTTGCCGGATGTCTCAACTCAAAGGCATCCGTGGTCAACGTCGTCGACTCCAGCACCTGCGGCTTCCTGCTGCTGCCCTTGCGCACGTTCTCGCTGCGGATGAACGTGAACTCGAACGGCGGGGTGCCCGCAAACTCGAACAGGATCTCCGCGGTGCCGCCCTCGTGGATATCGGTGCGCGTCTCGCGGCCCTTGCTGACGCGCACGCTGGGCAGCGCGTGGATCCGCCGTTCCACGTGCACGGGCGCCTTGCACGCCGACGCCGCGTCCTGCACCGCCGTGACGGTGAAGACGCCCGCGCGCTCCGCCAGGCGTCGGAAGGTCTGCGAGGGCACGTGGGCCTTGCGCGGCGCGCCCGCGAAGTCGTAGAAGACCGTGAAGGGCTGCGCGCCGGAGAGCGTGAAGGAGAGGTGGTCGCCGACGCAGTATTCGGCGCGGGATTCGAGCGGCGTGATGGAGGGCGCGTCGAACACGGCGATTTGCACGCGTGAGGGCGAGCTGGTGTCGCGGGGCTGGGGAAGGGTGGTGTCGAATTTGCGTTGGCAGCCGCGGGCGTCGCGCACTTTGCGGATGGTCAGGGCGGAGTGGCCGGATTTGAGTTTGGCGTGGGGGATGCGGAGGTCCCAGGAGTTGCTGGGGATGTTGGCGAAGGGGAGGACGGAAGACTTTCCTTGACCGTGATGCTTGATTTCGATTTCAAGATGAAAGGGAGGAAGGCCAGTGAATTTGATAGGGATTAGTTCTTCTCCTGAGGTGTGAGAATCTGAGGAGCAATAGCTATAAGTCTTCCCAGGGGAAGAAAAAACAGCGGTCGGCCGAGAGTTGACGTGTTGAGAGACGATAAGGGCGTCTGCTTTCTTGGAGGCCCGGTCGTAATTGGCGTCGCTTGGATGAGAGAATCTATACTCGTACTTGCCAGCGATAGATGTATCCATACGAATAGAGGCAGTTCCCAAAGCACCTTTTAACTCTTTGTTCGACAGCGATTTTGAGCGATGGTCTGGATTTTGATGCTCTTCGTACTTGACATCAAAAGGTGGCGACCCAGTGAAAAGTAGATCAAGTGTATCCTCATCACCCTCGCAAACTTCTGTTTTGACAAAGCAATGGTCTCCTACTTGTTCTTGTACGCTGCTTTCGGCTACCTGAATCTGAGGTCTGGCAATCCATTGAACGTTGAATCGATTCGCGCTTTCGTCAACTACACCAGGACATCGATCATTCACGTTAACCAGTTCATATGTGCCAGGTCGCTGCACGGAAACAAAGGAATTGGCATCGTACATGGTTTGGGTCGCTATTTGATCCGGTTGAGTAATGTCGATCCAGGATACTGTCCACGGTGACTCTCCAACGAGTCTAATAGGCAGGCCAACACTACTACCCTGGAGAATGTTCACGTCCCGATGAGCCTCAATGTAGCCAAATCCGACCTTTGGTTTCTGATGACGGACATCAATTGTCGCATGTTGTTCGAGAAATTCTTTGCAACGCCGATTATCTGTGACGCTGGCCAGTGTCAACGTATACTGACCACCATTCTTCAAGGGCTCCGTTTCAATCTTGTATGTGTCAGTCTCGATACCATCGATACTATGTTTAGTTCGGCGACCTCCATGAACGAGTTCATACTCGAGAGTCCAGGGACCCTCTCCCTTGAATCTAACATCGAAAACAGCAGTCTGATCAATGCAAATGCGTCTAGACTGGTACGGATTAATAAACGATGCCGAAGCTGCGGGTTTGACATTTTGTTCCAGAATCAGATTTTTATGGCGAAGTGAATATCCAGCATAGATTTCATCACTGACTTCGTGGAAATTGTATACGTAGTGGCCAGCGGTTGGTGGCTTAAGTATCACCTGTCCTCTTAAGCTCGGTATGCGTTCTTGTGCTTCCGTAATTTCCCTTGACCCTTTCCTTTGTGATGTGTATTTCACAGTGAAAGGAGGTGATCCAGTCAAATCCAAATCAACAGCAAGACCGACGGGATTTTGGGCGCATTTGTCAAAGATTTCTTCGGCAACAATTGATAGATTGGGCTCAGGAGGATTTTGCAAAAGAAAGGACGATGGCTCGAATATCTCACCAGAGCAGAACGATGTCTCAACGGATTGCAAACTGTACAGACCTGGCTCGTTGAGACTGATGCCTTTTTGGTAAGAACTGACTTCAATTAGCACTTCCAAAGGTGAGTCTGTGTGATCCCCATTGGCCTTGATTTCATCTTCTGGGGTGAACTTGTACTGAAGTCGATGCAGAGTGTTGCCCATTGGCTGCCTATTGGTTGAGGTGGAGCCGAATTGCAAGGGCATATTAGTTGTGTAGCCTTTTGGAATTTTCAGAGGATCACGACTTTTGAGCTGAAGTGTTGGTCGCTCGTGAACGGTAATACCATGACTGAGCTGGCCGGCCGAGACTTGCTTTCGACCAGTCTGCTCGTCTTCAACAGTGTATTTCACAACATTGCCTAGTGCATCCTGAACCTCCTCTAACGCATAAAGCCAATAACCACCATGACTCAACGTTTCATTCAAAGGTACGAGTACGCGATGTGATTGGGCCCATGAGGTATCTGAGTGTCCAGCAGGAACCATGACGCCAGTATCTTGTCGAATAAGGGGCGAAGAGAAATCGTCGGGTTGGACACTTTGAAAAGAAGCCTCTCGTTCCACCCCATTAACGACCTTTTGATATTTGACTTTTAGAGGGGGTGTACCATCTACTTGGATTGCTAGATTTGATAATTGCCCTTTGCATTTGTGGGTCGCAGCTGTTAAGATGCTTGCTTGGGGACAAGATACAACATATGTTTCTGACTGAGCTGCTTGGACCTCCAGTTTTGATTCATCAATAATCTTTCCCAGCGTGTATCGACCTGTTTTTTTGACCTCATATAGGAGGGTGCGAGGATCATTTGGTCCCAACTGAGGTTCGGCCTTGGTGGCTGCTTTGTACAATTTCTTAAGTTGCGACGAAGTTATGGTGATCATTTCCTCCTCCGATGTGTCCAAATCAACTCGCAAAAGTTCGATGAGAGTTGGATTGGTTTGATTGAGCCGGATGGGCAAAGAAACGCTTCCTTTATCACGCCCAATGCAATGTGGTCGCTTGCTAGGATCTAAAATCGCGGAGCCTTCTGGCAAGATGTGGACAATTTGCCTCCCAAGGATGAGGGACGAATTGTGTATGATATCTGCAGGCTTGACATTGACTTCTGAAAGAGCGAGTTCGCGATCATAGAGAAGCTTCGACAAGGCAATCAAGGCCGCTTGAAATGGTATCTATAATGCCAAGCAGTCAGTGTACTGGTTTCTCTCACCACTCTTGGATGACATACCCCGACCCGAAACATCAACATGCCATCAATAATAGCATGTACTAGAAAAATGGTACTCATAGTGCCTGTAGACCATTCCAGCCACGGGATGCGCAAACCGGGAAGCGCAAAGAGAAAGATGCCATCTATCGCAATCCATTTCAGAAACAACCAGAAAGATTCCGTATCATCAACAGTGAGGCTGTAAAAATCATAAAGTCGCCAACATAACAGGGCAGTCCAGAAGCCAAAGACGTAGAGGCGCTGCGACGGAGCGTCCAAAGTCTCTAGAGGGATATAGGGACCTGGAGAAGGCTTCTCGCCTGGAGCAGATGCAGTAACCGGTGCCGGCGCGCCTGGCTTTGGGTTAGCTGGAGAGGCAATGCCATTTGGTGCTCTTGGCGAAGTTTTTGGTGTTGAGGGAAATGCCGAACTCAGTCGCGGAGTGGCGCTCATCGTGGGATGAATTGCTTGGTGCTGTCATATCCAGGCAGAGGTGGTTGCGAGCTCAAAAAACCAAAACAAGTGTCAAACATTGCCTAAGGATGGTGGGCGCGTCACTTGTTCGAGTGATGGGCGACGCGACTTTTTGGTGTTTGCTCCCAACAATGCAAACACACTTCCGCTTTTGCTTGCGGAGAAGAATCAGCTTTGACTCAGTCTCCCCGTTTGTATGCTTTCTTAGTGGATTTTGGACCTCTCTCGATACTCTTTTGTCAGGTAAAAGCGGCAAGTCTAACAAATTATACATCCTGCTTTGACATTTCGCACGCTGCTCGGACCCAATTTATCACCGTCTTTGGTATTCAAGCGCTGAGACCCTCATATCACCATGACCATTGGCCAAGAACGGACAGCCTGGAATACACTCCGGCCGCAATGTTCTCGTCTTTTCATGCGACTGTCCCCGTTTGCCGCTACTCAAAGTCTTGAGGCCCAGTGATTGTAGAATCTTGAACACGTCAAATTGGATAGAATAAATCTTGATGCGAAACTGGAACTTCCACGAGGTCCATCTCAATACTTGAAACTATTGAAGACGCCCGTCGGCTATTGAGCTGTGAATGCAGTCCGGCTCAATAGGATTGGATGAATAGGGGGTCACTCCAATCTCACCAGACGTTCTGGATGAAGAATGGGGAGTGTGATTAACAACACCCTCAATCAATAATAATAACGAATCCAACCCCTTCCGTTTGTAGTCACCAACCTACAAGACAATAAATCTTCTAATCCTATTGTCACAGCACTCCCCAGTACCTTTGCTGTCATTCCCAAAATTTCGTGTATATATTCTCTAACCATTCTATCAATCCCTCAAGCTTCCTCCATTTCTCTTTTCTACAACAAATCTCCCTACCTTGTTTACGATTTTTCCGCTCTCTACATCAACTCCATCATATCATTCTGAAGACATGAGCTCTTCAACAGCACAACGCGGTACCGGGGCTGACCCCATACCAAAAACCTTTACAGCTCCTGACCAACGAGCCACCCAAGAAGACATCAAGACCTGGCAGGGCTGGTGCAAACTGCAGTCAGAGCCATCAATCTTCAACAGCATGCTCCGCCATCTCGAAGTCAAGGGCGTCAGAGTGGCAGACGTAGAAGACCTAGAGAACCTCTCTGAGCAGCCAGACCCAATCTACGGCTTACTCTTCCTCTTTCCCTATCGCGACCTCAACGACGACGAAGCCGACGAGACCGACGAAGCCACCACCACCGCCTCCACCAAGCTCTGGTTCGCCAACCAGACCACCGAAAACGCTTGCGCCACCATCGGCCTCATCAACATCCTCTGCAACATCCCCGGCATCGACCGCGGCGAATACATCCGCGCCATGCAATCCCACACCGCCTCCTTCTCCCCGCCCCTCCGCGGCTTCGTCCTCAGCGCCTGGCGCTACCTACGCCAGCTACACAACACCTTCGCCACCAAAGCCGACATGCTGCTCACCGACCACATCCTAGAGCGCGACTTCCACGCGCACCAGCGCCGCCGCCGCAGCAGCACCGCTCGCAGCAAAAAAGCGCGCCCCCAACCCCCCAGCAGGAAGCGCAAAGCCGCCGACGCCTTCTCCTCCACCGAAGACCCCCCCGCGGCCGGCGAGCACCACTTCATGGGCTACGTGCCGTTCGCGGGCCGCGTGTGGCGCCTCGACGGGCTCGACCCACGCCCGCACGACCTCGGCGCCTACAGCGACGACGGCAGCAGCTGGGTCGGGGTGGCGCGCGCCAACATCCAGCGCTACATGCGCGGCGCGCCGGACGCCGCTGACCAGTTCAGTCTGGTGCAGCTGCGGCCGGATCCCGTGGTGGCGCGGCAGCGGGCGCTGGGGTGCGCCGTGAGGGCGCGGCGGCGCGTCGAGGCGCGGCTGGGTGAGCTGGATGAGGGGTGGCGGGCTTTGCTGGGGGATAAGGAGGAGGAGGGGGGGAAGATGGATGGGGTTACCCCTGAGGAATTATTGGAGTTGGGGGTCACGGAGGAGATGGAGAGTGAGGTGGAGGGGGAGGGGGAGATGGAGGGGATGGGTCTGAAGGAGCTGGTTCGCCTCTGGGAGAGGCTGGAGAAGGACCAGGGGCCCCTCAAGGAGGGGATTCGGAAGGGGAGGGCGGAGTGGGAGGAGGATGAGCGGAGGGTGGAGGAGAAGAAATTCGACTTTGGCCCGTTCATCCGAGGGTTGCTGGGGAAGGTGGCGGAGAAGGGGGTGTTGAGGGAGATTGTGGAGGATTTGTAGGGTGGAGGGGGATTTGGGGGAAAGTTCTTTTTTTAGTCCGTGTGATACATGACTTGACAATGATATTTCTGAGGTCCTTCCTGTATGAGCATTTACAAGTGTATGGCTTTGATGAAAAATGTGGTGGCATACACCAATCATCACGTTCCAAGCAATCTTCCCGATATTCTCACACCCTCATTATAGGACGGAAAAGTATTTGGAGCGAGCCCCATCAGCCTAAATCGGTTATGGGACTTTTCTATCGTTTCTATAGGACGAATTCTGATTGTACATTCTTCATGTTTATCCGAGCAGTCTAAGCGATGGTGTGCTTGCACTAGACTTATTGGTTTGTGAAACATTCATGATTCTAGGCTCAGCTAGCCATCATGTGTGCGTAAATGGCAATTCAGAATATGCATTTCATGCAGCATGGAAATGTCCGAAGATAGGAGACATCCCAAGATTAATCTCGCTTATCGCGTTAAGTTCGCACAATGCTTTTTCACCTAAACTAAATGCGTTCCTGGACCCGAAGATTCGAGAACCTGTATTGTGGCTCACCTTGGCATGCAATATTTGCTTTTTAAGCGTTCGGTTTCGCGGGAGATGGACATCCGAGCCCTTTGGCTCCACCAGGCTGTTCTTATTCAGTCAAACCCTAATTGAACACCCGACATCTTCTCCCAATCACAACGCTGATCTCTGCAAGGAGATCTTGGAAATTCCCACCAAGTCCCTAGAAGACTAGGATCATTGCCACATCATTGCCAAATGGAGCCATCGGTGTTTACTATTACACCTATTAGGTGAGCGGCCATTAGTGAGCCCCGTTCGCATCGCTCTATGAATGGATTATGAGATTCGTATCGAGAGACGCATGACTGGCCTTGCGAATGAGGCCATGATTGCATAGGAGATGCACCAGTAGCCAGTAAAACCCTCGTCAGGCCTCAGGGGCTCTAAGGCGTCCGGCATGGGTGAAATTGACCGGGTAGCTCTACGGATCACTTATCTTCCAGTTTTTCTAGTCCGTCCACGGGTTCGGAATGACCTGTTGGTGATGTTGTGAGAAGGATCCTTTGATGCCTACTTACCTAGTCTGCCTACAAGTCAACGTATTCCTATGCACGTCAGCTGGGCCGAAAGCTGCAAGCCGTACTTCTCCCAGCCACAAAACCGCTTAGACTTGCATGGTCGGTGAAATGTAATACTCAAAAGCGTTGCTAAAAACCACATCATCTTCTCAGGTGCAAGGGATGTACGCTTACTTCATGTCAGGGTTTTCCTATACACCAATCACGCCGGACGTTGGAAGGGGTCCTTGACCGTTGAACTTGATACTGGTGGCCTTGCGAGCTTATGTCAAGCAAAGGCAGCAATTGCATGATTCAGACTGATATGGCGAGACCCAGTGCACAATCCCAAGAGCTGTCAAGGCTGTCCAACACGCCGACAAAGCAAAAAGTGGATTGCAGCTTTTGGCCTCGCTAGAGAGGCCCCCCACGCCTTGCAGGCACTATAAGGCTTAGCCCATATGTACCTCGGACATTCGAAGCAAACCTCGGTTTGCTTGCTTGCTGCACTGCAAAAGCAAGGCACTGGCTTTTGGATGTAGCACAAAATAAGCATGTTGCGCATGTGCAAGTGACTTTGTAGCACTGCCGCCAAGCGACCAAAGTACCCTTTTGGGTTTTGGAACGGTGTGCTCCGTCGTAGCGGAGAAGCTTAAACGATTGGGTCGACGGCTGACGCATGCGGCTTGGTAGGTTGAACCGGGGAATTATGCTTATCTGGAAAGCAATCAACCTTAAATCTGATGCGACTAGGATCGGCGAGTTGGCACGAGACGTCAAAATTGGACTTCGGCAGGACCGCATCCGCCCGTGTCAACGGGGCCAAGAATCCGCCAAGGGCAGTCCAATCCGTGTCGCCTTTCTTGTAGCCCCCTGTACGCTTGACGCCACCAGAGAACGATAGAGTAATGCAGCTCCAGCATCTAGATCGGCGAGCAGCGAAAGTATTGAAGCTTACGCGGCCTTAAATGTGACCTCTGTTCCCGTCCCCTAGTGGCAGTTCATCCGAATTGTCTAATCCACCTCAGCCCCACAGTAAATAATCATCCACGGGTGCGGGACAGTTTTGGTGAGTCTTTTCTGGTGTTGTCCATTTCGAGCTTGTTCTTTGTGTGTTCCACTATTTTGCCGACGAAGCCGCTGAGCCAGGGGAAAAAGACTATTGCAACGGTCCGAGCAAACCTGACCGGTCGCGTGCCCTTTCCTAATATTGAATATCGAACTATAGCGACTTGTACCTGCGACCTGGCATGTTTGAAGCCAGAAATGAATGAAAGCCAATGAACGCCGCTCGCTGGGCGCTCAGCGATGACTTGCGCCGGACTGACGCCAAGGCTACGAGCCAAGAAGCAAGATATGAAGCACAGGCTCGAGTGGTCTGTAGCGGACAATCTCAAACTCCCTCATTGCTATGACCATCGCGTACAGATGCCTCGATCAAGGAAAGGCTAGTCACGCCGATGCTTGGCCCGTTTGTGTCATAATAGGTAGGGCTGACTGAAGAAGATGGCCCCAATGTCGAGAAGGTGGTCTTGTCTTATTCAGCGGTGGCAGACACAGCCATGGGGCCCTTCCCAATTCGGTCAGTGATCCTGTACCTTTTCCAAGTAGCTGGTGGAGGTAGCCTCGTAGCTTTATTACGTGGATAGCGTATGCTTAGATGGGAGAGTCATGACGGCGGTTATTGTGCCGAGTCCCCTGTTGGCTGTCGTTCCATGCTTTGCCTATGCAGCCAGCCAAGCCGAATGGAGCGGAGTCGACGGGGTTGCGAGGGATAGTGACGGCGGCTTGATCAGACCTTAATCCAACTTCTTCGCTCCGAGGCCAGCAAGGTTCAAGGCCGTGTAGCTCGTGCCGGGGCATGCCGGTGTTGGCGAGAACAAGTGAACGAAGCCGCTAGGTGAGAGAGTGCAGTCAGTTTGTGGCACTCGTTGCGGTAGCAAATTATCCACCAGCCGACCCGCCCAATGAGCACAGGCGATGACGGCCTGACCGTGGCGGCGCGGCTGGAGTTGACGGTCCCAAGAATAAGCTTTCCCATATTGCTGCCCCCCAGAAAGTTCGTCCAGGTGTGGCTCGGACACCGCCGCCGATCAATTGCATGGCGGGCAATGCGAGCATCTGTCATTCCTCGCCCTAAAATCCGAAATGGCATCACCTTCGACGGATTGCGGTGCTGCTATACCACCCGACTGTCCGCCCCCGTTCCCTATCCTCTCCACACTGCTAATTCGTATTGCTTAATTGTTGCGTTGTTTGCGCGCTACGCTGCCCCAGAAATCGCGCCCCCTGCTTGCCTCTCGAATCTGCGACTCGAACAGTGTTGAAGCTCGTCCGTCTCGCCAAATCCTACCGAGCAGTCACGGGCCTTTGAGGCATTTGAAGTCCGCCGATCTACTTGAGACGCACATTGACCACAACGGACGTTGGCGCCGACTACTGCCTGGGCGTTGGTGGATCAGTTAGGACGTGCTCGTGTGTCGAGCTGTCTCGGGGGGTTTGAGGCCATTTCGAGGTGAGGCTATTGTCCGTCAAATGCTCATTAATTGAGCGCTCACCCCGCAATGGGGCTCTGAAGCTTTGGTAGCTAGGACTTGTTCCTCGTTCTACCAAGGTACTTTGACAATCTAGAATTTGATCTTTATGACAAAAGCTTCCTCCATGCTGACTTGTCGTCCTGTCCAGGTACCCTCTCTCGGAGGAGAATCCAGTGTGCGCTGGGGTCCTCCTTCGAGACTGACAAACAACATGGAGATGGAAACTTACCACGGCAATGTGCGGACCCCGGCGGATGCAATCATTCTGTTCGAGGCATGCCGACAAGGTTTGCTTCCCCGCGTCCAGCGGCGTCTATCAGAAAAAGAGAGACAGTCGATTCGATCGGGATCCGTGTTTGTGTGGGATGAGCGAGAGGCGGGAATGCGGCGGTGGACCGATGGCAAGTCGTGGAGTGCAAGCAGAGTGTCGGGGAGCTTCTTGACATACCGTGAGATGGAGGGCAAGAGAGGAGGCGGCTTCCCTTCGTCGCAAAAGAGGGGAAACTCCAAGGACGGCGCAAAGGATACTGGATCAGATGCGGACATGGCAGACGATGGACCTGATGGCTACCGGTACAAACCTGATGGACTCATGAAGCAGTCTTTTAGCATAACGACTCAGAATGGTCAACATCTTCATCTCATAAGCTACTTTGCAAGGTCCCATCCCGAAGCTCAGGACCTGAAGCAACCCACACAGGATGCCCACTTGAACAAAATCCGGCCACCAAAAGGCATGTACCCAGAATCGACAGTGATGGAACAAAACATTCCTCCAGTTACCCGCGCACCCATGGCGAGCTCTCCATATACTCCATCACCGCAGCAAATGCCAACCGCCGCTTCTCCCTACAATCGACCAAATGGCACTCATACAGGTCACCCTTCACCTCACGCTGCATATGGTCCAGCTCCAGGATATACTTGGCCGCCTCCAACTCCAATCTCTACTCCGCCTCAATCTCAACATTACAGCCCGTATCAACAACATGGCACCCCAATAATGTACATGCACGCCTCACCTGGCCATCCGTCTCCCTTGCAATATAGCTATCCTGCATACTCTGCTTCAAGTCCACACATGTCCTCAGCTCCCACAGCCTTTGATCGCGCACCCCCTCCTTTAGCTCATACTGGCCTTCCTCCTCCCCCTCCTCAAGTGCAAAACGGTCTTCCGCCACCCGGAATGCCCCCAGGAGGACCTCCATACATGCTCAACCAATCACCACGCGTCCCGCAAGCCCTGGAGGTTGTTCACCGACAGCAGCAAGTACAAAGCCAGGAATCTCCACGACCAGTTTCCTCACATGCATCTAGCTACAATCAGATAGCAGTACCTCCAACGTCAAATCCTCAAACACGATCATCGCCTCCGCGGGAGCAAGAGAGCGCACTGGACAAACTATCACCTAACCAAAATTCACCCGGTAAGGGAGAGAAAGGGGACACAGCACCTACAGGATCATCCCAGGGTGGACCAGAGGGAGACGGAGCAAATGGACATTCGTCCAAGATTCCCAGCATACATTCTCTTATCAACGGTTCTACTGCAGAGGCTTCAGACGCCAAAAGCGAGGGTAGTGCCAGTCGTGCTGGGAGTAGAAGTCCCGGTAGTCAACGGAATGCTTCAGGTTCAAACGATGTGGTTGGATTTGGGGAAGACAAGCGCGCCTTGAGGGTCTTGGACCGGGCTATGATGAGGTCTTGAGCGTCAATACGCTGCCATCTTTCCTGACAAGGACAGCAACGTGGTTCATTGGTTTTTCTTCAAATGCCATTCTTGTATCTCATTTTACTTTTTTCTTTGACATTGTTAGCATTTGCAAGGAATGGGCGTAGCATCATGGATGGACTTCGAGAGCTGCTCTCGATTGGCTGGCTAGCGAGTTTTTTTGCTCTTTCTTTCTTCGGGCCTACATAGCGGTTACGACTTTCGATGGAAATGGCTACGCCGGTTACGATAGCACAGGTGGCGCTCTTCAAAACACAAAATGGGTTTCTTTATTGTCACTATCCATGTCCTTCAGCTGCTGAAGTCTTGAGCAGTCTTGAGCAGTCTCAGGCAAATGAAAAAAGGATCGAACATTACACAGAGCTCTAGTCAGCTGAATAGAAAATGTGATTCCACTGGCTCTTCTCTCTGTTAGACTCCTGTACAGCATTACGCTCCTGAGGATCTGACGGCTCTTACGGCAAGGTATGAAACAGCGGCGGGATAAAGTGGCATGATTCATCGGTCAGAGACGCAAAGGGTGCCAGTTGCGAAGGCCAAACCACATCGACTGACTTGTCGTTCAGGATCTGAATCCTAGTGAAATTCAGGATGACACAGCTGAATATAAAGATCGAGATGGGATTTGGATGATGCCAGATGATAAGATAAGCGGAACCCTAAGGTGCCTTACCGGCGAAATTTCCCATTCAGTTCAAAGCCGAGGAGATGAGGTTAAGCCAATCATTGCATTCCTGATGACCAGCGATAGACCTCGGTTCCTGGATGACCGTCTGGGGAATTCGCCATACTAATCCGGCTATGGCTACGTACCAAGAAGGACGACTCGCGACCACGTCTTGACTTGAAACCATCTCTATTCTTTTCCTCTTCCTCCTCCTAGACCGGAAGCCTCAAACTCGTTCCCGATCCAACAATTCCAACAGGTGCGCACAAGTCACACCCTTTCGCATCCTCCGTGCGCATTCTCCGAGCCAGTCATCCCAATTTCCCTTCGCAAAAATGTCGAAGCAAATACCTGCCAGCGAAGTCAAAGAGCACAACACGGTAGAAAAGGGTCTCTACATAATCATTGACAGCAATGTCTATGAGATGGGTGGCTTCGTGGATGAGCATCCTGGAGGAGCCAAGATTTTAAAGAGAGTAGGTGGGAAAGACGCGAGCAAGCAATTCTGGAAGGTAAGGAACAATATCAGCTAAGAAATTTTTGAACTTATACAAGACCGGGATGGCTTGCTAATCTGAGTTCATTTTACAGTATCATAACGAGAGCGTATTGAAGAAATACCAAGATCGCCTAAAGATTGGCTCATTGAAGGAGGAAGCCAAGTTATGACGAAAAGCATCTCGGCATTTCATGCAGATACCTATGTACCCAATGTTCAACATGAGCGAAGTGCTGTACGATCACATTACCTCGACCCTCTTCAATGCATACTGAACATCAAATAACCAAACCTAATGAGACGACTGCTCTTAGAGACGAGTCGAGACGAATCACTATGCTTGAAACCAAATCAGGCCCTCGTGGATGTGAAAGTGACTATTACCCTGGGCTACCGTTTTCGCAAATCTGGTCTTTACTGCATTCGATTCATTGCCTGTTCAAGTCTACTGGACGCTGGATTAATGCGAGCTTTCTTGTGATATGAAAGTCTTCGATCCCATTTTTGCAGCTTAGTGTGAACAAGAATCCATTTGACAGCAGCAACAGAAGCTACTACACGTAGATGCTGATGCAATTACTGCAGAGCAATGCCCAAACCCAAATCTATTCTGGTATCAAAAGTACAAAGATAGTACAGGTCCCATCTATCAAAGCTCATCATGACCCTTGGGCAGAGGTCTGCCAATATCCTCCATGAGATTAATCTTATTCTTTTTCCGATACTTCTCCCAGAGTGCCCAAAACTCCTTTTCCATGCCACTCTCCATCTGATCCGGTAAAACCACCACATACTCCACATACAACTTCCCATACTCCGGCCCCTCGCCCGACCACTCCCACACCGGCATCCCTTCTCCACTCACCACATCCATCTGCCCCGGCTGCACCACCTCTCCCCTCTTCCTCCCCAACCTCACCACATGCCCATCCAAATGCGTCAGATTCCTCGACCAATCACCCATCCACGCCTCCCGCAAACTCAACACCTCCCTCCACCACAAATCATCCCTCTTCCTCCTAAAAAACACCCCATCACTCCTCTCCTCCTCCCCACCCGCCACCCTCGGCCCATCCTCCTGCAGCGTCACCACCAAATCCCCCGCCTCCCAATCCGGGCTCTCATCGGCCTCACTCTCATAGCTCACCCGCGCACCCACAGGCATGCCCCTCTCCACACTCAACCCATGGCTCTCGACCCGCCTCACCACGCGCGCGCCACCACACACCGGACACTTCCGCGGCACATGCTTGCCGCGCCCGCCACACGCATCACACGGGCTCTGCACCTGCTGGAAGATGCCCGGCGCGAGCTGGTGCCGCTGCACCGTCTGCCCGCGCCCGCCACACACGCCGCACGTCTCGACGCCCGCGGGGCCGTCCGCGCTGCCCGACCCCTCGCACTCCTCGCATACCATCTGCTTCTCCACGCTGAACTCCGTGTCGAGCCCCGTGTAAAACGCGCGCAGGGGCACGTGCACCGTCACTTCCATTCCGGGGCCGCGCCGCACCCCGGGCGAGTGCGAGGAGGAGAAGTGCCCCGAGCCGCCGAAGAAGCGCGAGAAGAGGTCGAAGGGGTCGTGCGCGCCTTGGTTGGAGCGGCCGCCGCCTTGTTTGTGTTGTTGCACGCCGTCGTAGCCGTATTGGTTGTAGATTTGGCGGAGGGTGGCGTCGGAGAGGGTTTCGTAGGCTTCGGCGATGGAGACGAAGGTTTGTTTGGCGGTGTCGTCGCCGCTGGGGGAAGAGGAGGGGAGGTTAGTTTGGGAGAGGGGATGAGGGGGAGAAGGGAGGGGGGAAAGCTGCGTACGGGTTTTTGTCGGGGTGGTATTTCTTGCTTAGTCTTCGGTAGGCGCGTTTGAGTTCGCGTTCGTCTGCATCTCTGTCTACGCCGAGGATCTGTGCCATTGGTGAGCTGAGGGTACTGGAATTGTAGGGCTGGTAGAGCGTAGGATTTGACGTAGTCTTGGATAAATTGGAGCTGTTCTTACTTTGTAGAAATCCTCTGCAGCGAGAGAGAAGAGCGCAAATACAAAGAATAAAAGAAGCCGCAGTATCATCATCTTGGCGAAGCTCCAAGCGCTCGGCAAAACACTGTGAAGGCAGAGAAAAGAATGTTGTGAAAACTCGAGGCACCGAAGGGCAAAAACGAGGGTGCTGAAGCTCAAGGAGCGGATCGCGGAGACATTTGGGAATACGGCTGTCTGAGAAAAATGTGGATGGAGGTGGTGTGGATCAGCGGTCGTGTAGGATGCAGCTGTTTTGTCAAAAAAAGGTACAGGTGTCAAAATGCCATGACCCCTTCCTCCGCCGATAAGACATTATCTCAACTCTGAACTAACTCTGAACAGGGCTCAATAATGCGCACACCTTCAAATTAGACCTCATGGGCTTTTTCTGTAGGACACCTCGCTGGCAGCTCCATGACATTTCATCTATTCATGCAAGATTATCTAGCTGAGTCTACAATTTCCCCCCCACCTGCTTAAATACTGCCCTGGCCATTGGATAGAGCCGAGAAGATGCGGAAAAAAACATCCAAAGAAATACAAATGATGCTACATTCTTTTGAGATGTCCGCCCAATCATAACGCCAGCACTTTTATCTCTTTTTTGAATTTTCTATAGAGTGGAGGGCAACGTCAATATCCAAATTGGCGCCCGTCAAACACTGCATCTTTTGAGCTACTTCCAATATCGTCTTCTTCTTCGTCATCACCTCTGTCTTCGCCATCGCCGTCGTCTTCAAAATCAAAATTTCCAGTATCCGGATTCTCACTCAATAGTTCAATTGTCTCCACGTGATCTGGTACCTTCACACCAAAAGCATGGCGATTCTGTCCGTCTGCCTCTGTCACTCCTTCCCAGACTTCTTCGTGGTCCCCGAGTATGGCACTTTCAATTTCTGTTCCGGCTTCTCCAGTGTTTGTGGTTTCATCTCGCATCATCTGGCCTCCAGAATACGGTGTGGCATACGCTGCAGGCGCGTCCCAACTGGCTCTTAACATGGACTGTCCGACTGTAGCCTGGTCGCCTACCGGTCCTTGGCTCCTAGAGGGGTTGCCTCCCTGAGAAGAAGCCGGATAGAACGGGCTGGGAGGTTCTTTTGATCGTCGAGGAGTAAAACCCTGTGCTGCCATGACCGCACTGCGTTCCACTTCTGGAGATTGGCTGATCCTCCGGCGTTTGAACGAAGAACCTGATTGGACTGAGAGAGCAGAAGTTCTTCGAGAAAGCTGTAGCCCTTGTCTTGGATGCGGCATAGTATCAAAAGAGATGATGCGGCGTTTGTTGGTCATTGGAGTCAGTGCAATAAGAGCTGGCGATTGTTCAGAAACAGGAGCTGATGCAGTCCGGCGATGGCGAGGAGAAATGTCAGTCAGCGGTGTGATTGGAGGGTACCTGTAGTTACCCTGTTGAATCATACCAGCTTTGATCAACTCCAATTCACTCGGCAACTGCCCACGTCGTTGCTGATTGGATGACGCTTGAGAAGGCTGTTGGGTCGTTGCTGAAGGGGTCCCATGAACACTGACTCTCGATGCACGGGTACTGACAAGAGAAGAAAAGGAAGTCGAGGTGCTGCGGGGTGGGTCATAGTTCGAATGATAATTCCAGCAGGCTTCCTTGGCATCTGCTTCCCCAACACCAACCTCAGGCTGAGTCTCCGGCGATGCAATCCTTGGAAGCTCTCTCAACTTTTGCCAAGTCCAACCAGAACCATCAACATCTCTATGTTGAAGGTATGCATCTGCATTGGTGATGAAGAGTCTTTTCTGTCCACCTTGCGCCCGCATAATCACACTAGACAGCAGAAAATCCGCAGTCCAGATGGCTGGGGTAAGCATTTCAGAAGTGCTCAGAAAGCGAAGCCTAGAAGATTTGTGAATCTTGCGCAAAGGAATAAACGGCCTCCGAAGACCTATGAACGAAGTCGAAGAAGATGTATCTCGAAGCGGTTGGCTCATCTCATCTGTCCCAATGAGTGGGAAATGTTGTGACAAGTCAATAAAGGCATTCTTCAGAGCAGACTGAAATTCTCTAGCTCCACTCCTTCGAAGCTCGATATTCCTAACGAACCCTCGGCTACGCAATCGCTGATAGACAATACCTTTTGCTGCACAGGCTCTTGGACATAGCCATTCATCTGTTGAATCGGCCCAATCATGAATGTCGTCACTGCTCCAGCCGCTGTGCCGAGACTGGTGCAAGGATTGGCCCATCTGGCTTGAATTGATGGCTTGTGTCCACTCCTCCGACTCTTGTGTGGTAAAGGCAGAGGCATGATCTGGCGCATTATCCGGAGAAAACCAGATTCCTTTCAAGTGTTTGCCCCAAGGCAGAAAGACCACTTCAATCTCCAAGGGGTGAGCAAAGGAAGGCAAAGCTGTACTTTCCAATTGGCTGACACGTTCCTCTACATCTTTGATTCTGGCATCTGTTTCTTGTCGTTCGATCGCTGCAGCAATGAGCGCAGACGAAGTGGAGGATTGTCCAGAGCTGGTACTGGCGAAGGATGTGTTTATCGCTTCATTGTTGACCGAATGATGTCTACGACGTTTACTACTCCCTTGTGTCTGCAGGTTTGTAAACTCGTTCGTATGTTGCTCCAAAATTTGCCGCATCTCAATGATGTGATCCTCCATGCTGACATTCTTAACTTGCAAGTTTTCGACGGAAGCTTGATTAAAGGACATGTTTTCCAAAGCATCAAGACGCTGTCGGAAGCTCTCATGCGGCATGGAAACCATGTAATCACGAATCGCACTGAGATGGGGGAGCAAACGTTGCAGACTGGCAGCAACAGCATTGGAAGGGGAGATCCTTTGAGCACTTGCAGGTCCAACAGCCGCTGTACCACTTTGACGCTCAACATTCTCTGTTACTTCGTTGAGTGTGTTTTCAAAGGCTCGCAGATCCGGTGTGCCTCGGTGGCTCGGCGTCGCTATCTCTGTAGCGCTCTGCTCTTCGGGAACTCTATCGTGTGCAAAAGTGTAACCGGTGCTCACTGGCGGTAAGAGCGAGCCTCCCTGTTGAAGTCTTTGTTGTGATATACGTTGCAACAAAGCATTGTTTGGACTGATACGCTGCGCTTCCCCTGTGGTCGATGTCGAAGTTGACGACGGCTTCTCGTTGAACTCTTGGAGTAAACGAGCCCAGTCCGGCAAGTCCCCGCCGTGAGCAGAGTTCGTTGTCGAGGGTAAAGAAGGTGCAACTGCAGGCAATGCAAAGTTCAGCCCGAGTCCAGCATTGCTTTGCTTCTGTCCATCAAGAGAGAATTCCATCCGGCGATCCTGCGAGGACATTGCACGTGAACGTGGACTACCAGCAGAAGAAGGCCGGCTGCCCTCAAGTCTCTGGATCGCTGGTAGGCGAGGTGAAGCAAAGAGGCGAGTCTGCGGTACATTCGAGAGCATCTGAGTTGTCACAGTGTTTCTCGATGCTTGTGCCGATTGCGAGGCTCGACCAGGCTGCTGTGACATTCTCCGCTCAAGGGGCGAGTCCTGAACGACAGTCCCACTACTAGGTCTTTGAACTTCAGGAGCGGCCATTCTTGACTTCTTTGGTGTCGTTGCTGTTGGCGATCCAAGCACAAGCTGCATCCTCCCATCCTGTGTCGGTCGAACATACTGAACGTAGACAGCTTGGCTATCCTCAGGTGATAGATGGATCTGTCCAGGAGGCGTCTTGAACGTGTCTTCTGACGCAAATGTGCCTGTCAAGCTTTTCCGATCCTTATGAAAGCAGGCATGGTGTCCACAGATGCACCACGGCGAATGTCTGACATCGTCTGTGTCTTGTCCTGCTCGCTTTACAAACAGTGTCCGACGCGACTCGTCGACCCAAAAGCGGTTGCATCCACATGTCAGCGCGACAGTCCCCAAGCCTAGATCCCGATAGCTACATTCGCCATTGGGCAAACGTGTCGGCGATGCATGGCTGGGAGAAGCGGCCATGGGCGAGGGCCACTTCCACCACCGGCACCATTTCACATTGATCTCGAGGAGGGAGGAGGTCTATCTAGGTCGCGTTGGGATTGATATTGTGTCAATGTACGATTGAGGAGGCGGGTTGTATTACGTGGCTTCGGTTGAACTTGGGACGGAATACGCATGCGACAGTTTCCTAGACGATCGCGTGCAAAATGAGCTACCGGTAATATAAATTATTTTATTTTGTGTAGCTCAATAAAAGGTTCTATTGCGATCGCTCGAGCAAATACAAAATGGCTTACCGAAATGGATTGACAGCGTTGCTAATGAAAGGATCTCATGTCATGGCTGCCTAAGGAGTTTGACAGAGGAAAGAAGACGACTGGAGCCTTCGATCTGAAATTCAGACGCGCATCCTTGAGGCCGCCCACGTTTCCCGCGCAATGGCCCGGCAGCCGCCTCGACCCTGCTGCCTTATCATCGCAGCCGCCCCTAAACCCTTTCCAACCGTTCGCCCCCCCGGTTTCCAGCACTCTGGGAAAAGAGCGTTATTTCGCGTGACGCCAGCATTGACAGGTCCCACGCCCGCAGCCAATGGCATGCAAACACAGGGTCCATGAAACTCGATCACGCATGGCCAGATTACCAGAGCTAGACTGCATGCGGCTTTGAGATGTTCTGCCGCTCTGAGTCAACGGGTTGAGAGATGCAAGACCAAAATGTATGCAGGCCCGTATGACTCGATTCTTGGTTCGGAGCTTTTCCGGGCCCATCTGGTGGCTCTGCGTGGGGGACGCAGGACGATTCGTGCATTCAGATCCAGACGGGACGAATTAGAAAAGCCCAGCGTGATAGAGTAAGCTTTGGGAGGAAATGAGATTTGAGGGAGTGCGTCTGCATCACCTGCAGATTTCTATATCTACGTACATGTACCCCGAGTACCAATACTCGGCAGCCCCGCCAGGTGGGGCCAGCGAAAAGAGCAACATCGAAAAGAGAAAAAGAAAACAAAAGGAAAAAAAGGGACAAAGGAGTGTTAATTGCATGCAAATCATGGCTCATTTAGGAATGATTGATCGCGATCTCTTTACGTATCAAACCATCTGATTTCCACATCGGGACCCGATGAAGTGGCACAGTACCAATACCGCGCGCACACACGACTGTTGGTATTGTACCATCCCCATCAAATCTTGACCATCCATTCGCCTCAAACAATCGTCCAACACAAAAAACACGAAACGAAAAAAAGTCATCCATCCATAAAGGAAAGTCATTCTTCCACATTTAACATCTATCTTCCTCTATCATTTTATTTCCCCCTCCCCCCCGAATCTCCTCACGCACCCGCAGTCGGCGGCGACCGTTGCGCACCCCACAGAATCGAATCCATGACCGAGTACGGCGAGCTATCCTCATCCCCACCCACGATCGGCGACGTCAACATGGCGTGCGGGTCATCAAACTTGAAGTCCCCGCTGGCATTCGAGATGGATCCGTTGCGCGACACCGCGAGCCCATCGAGATTGATCTGCGTGATGCGCGGCGTCGACGACTCCTGCACGTTCAGTTTGCGGAGCGCGTTGATGGAGCGCGCGATCGGCGGCGACAGCTCCGTCGGGTCGATGTTGGACGTGATGTCCGTCATGATGCTGATCAGGCGGCCGAGCAGGCGGCGCGCGCGCTCGTGACGCGCCGGCTCGCCGAGGATGCCGAGGAGCAGCGCGGAGCTGAGGGCGCGGTGGACAGAGGACCAGGAGCGGTTGGCGAAGGGCGTGATGTTTTGCAGGCCGAGAAAGGCTTCGACGGTGTTGGCGAGGCTCTCGATGCACGTCTCTCGGAAGGCGACGGTGAGTTCGTGTTTGTGATGGCCCGGGCTGATGGCCGGTCGGCAGAGCTCCGACATGATGTACGAGACGTGGAGGTACAGCGTCCAGTGCTGGAGTTGCTGCTGGAAGGTTTGGCACATGCGTGAATCGCGAAGGTGGTCGGCGGCTTGATCCATCATCATCCTCAGTTCGTCCTTGTGCCTTGTGATTCGCTGCATCTGTTGCCGTGTTGATTGATCGGAAGAGGCTCTATCCCGCACAATGTCTAGGCCCACAGTGCTGACACGATACATGCATTCGACATAGGATATGACTCCATTCTGCGTTTCTCCATCATCGTCAGGATGGCTGATGGTAGAGGTCGTGGAAGCTCGATCGTAGGTGATTGAGAGGAGACTATCTTGCCAGATCACCGCCCACCTCAGAGAAAAGTCAGTAATCGAATGGAGATGATGTATAAATATTGCAAAGGTGATTGCTTACCATATCCGTGACCTCAGCATCGACTTTTGCTTGGGTGTGTTTGGTGGACAAGACCGGTGTAGGCCGAGACTCTGAGACAAGCGAATCGTAATACCGAGTAAAGACCACGCTACGCCCGCATTCATATTATTTGAAATGACATTTCCCAATACCAAAAGATTTTGAATATCGTCTAAATTAGCATGAGCAAAGTAGTTGATCAGACGCAAACATTCGAAGCCGCAGCAAACGAACACCGACGACGTCAATTCTCTATCTTTGCGAGGCATGCTCGAGCATTGACAGCCCGATGCTAGAACAGCAAACAAAAGCCCTACCCAATGCACACTCTGACCGTAAATCATTTCATCCGTGACGCCGTCTTCCGGCTTCGTATTCGCTCGCGTCGTCAGAAAAGTGGTCATGTCATTTTCAAACTGTTCAATATCCACTAGACCAGAGTAAACCACATGAGCAGTGTCGCGGTAGTATCGGAAAAACTCGAGACATTCCATGTCACTCGGTATCGCCCGGCATAGCTCATTGACGCGCGACAAGGTCGTGTGAGGACCGCCCCAAAGATCGACAAATGGGTAGGTCGCGCTTTCGTTGTCCAGCCCAAACATGGGCAAAATGCTTCTGCCCATTAATTCTTGAACGCCAGGTCTTCCGTCAGGTCCGCGTCCCAGTGCCATGACAAGCGCTGGCACCGACCCTCCCCCCAAATGTGTCACTCCGCCGGTCAGGTCATTATGAGCGTGGATTCCTTGCATGGTAACATGCCGAGCGAGGAAATCTTCTGTGCCCTTGTCGCTCCTGCTCTCTATCGGAGGCGTCTTTTCTTCCCGTTCATTGTTGCCAATGGCTTCACCTGCGACGCGCCGGATGTCACTCCGAAGCTCCGAAAGCGAAAGTTCGACAGTCTCGAGCTTCGAACTCAGCCGCTCCCAGTCTCCTTTTGACAAAACAACTGAGCCAGAAGTGGTTTGGGAGTCGAGGATGATGCTGCTAGCGCTGGTGGAGCCCGGTCTTCGTTTCTTGTCTGGAGGGTGGTAGGTGCAGAGTTCAGGGTGTTCACGGTCTATGCAAGTCTTGCACGGAACCTCTTGGGTACATTTCACCTTTGACCAAGTATTAGTTTGGGAGCATCTTCGAATGAAAGGACATCAATTACCTTGCGCTGACGACATGGATAGCAGGCTTTGTGCTCGCGAGCCTTGCGTTTTCGGCGGAGAATCTCGTCGACGTCGGACTGAGGAGCATTCTCAACCGTCAGCTGAGGGGCAGTACTGGATTGCTCCATCTTAGAAATAGATCTGGCTGGTGAGCGTGAAACTCTAGATAGATGATTCGGCCGAAGTTCGGTTTCGCGGGGCCCCGGATTGCTTGTATGGTAGCTGACTACCGACGATACCTTGCTAGCACAGTCACACGTGCAGCAAGGTCTGGGAATGGCGTGCTGCCTGATTCGTGCTGATACCGAGCAAGAAAAAGTCTGGTAAATCTACTCTCGGCGCGCTGCGGAGAAGCCCTAATACTTGGGACCCAGAATGGCCCGGTCAAGCCGGCCCGAAAGGGCAGTGTAGTGTTTACCACACCATGACACGTCAGGCAATGGGAATAGGCTTTAAATTGATCGTACTAGGCGATCCTGGAGTAATGTTCATATCATTCGGTGTGGGCGTTCGCATGGGTCGTGGCGGCACAGACGCGCGGGTGTGGGGCAACGGTATTCCCGACTCCTTTGGCTGTATTCCTTCAACCTCTCGCTATTTCCGTAGTGTCCAATCGACCATGACCCGATAGAGTAAGGTTCCCTTGGCATATCCGTACGCTTTATCGAATATTGTTGCACTGGGTTGGTGTTGTGGTGAGGCATAAGCAGTAAAAGAGTCCAGATGTTGAATCCAATGGATTAAAGGAACGAATCCTCTTCCAGGAAGCCAGTCAATTGAGCGCTGAATTGTGAACGGACTCGCACTTGTGCATCAGGCCAGTCATTATCGATTGCGAGTCTGGCAAATCAATTCGTAATCTGCTGCTGAAAGAAGAACAGTCGCAAGAGTCTTGCCAATATATAAACAAAAAGAAGAAACGGCCGCAATCTCATTCCATACCATCCCTCACGACGTCATTAGTAGAGGCTCAGGCAATATTACGTCGTATTCCCGCCGCCCCTGCTCCGTCATCTCCATGATCTTTGCCTCGCTCATCCGCCTATAATATGCTCTCCGCCGTCTCCGGCATGACCGAATCATGCAGACTGTAAGAATGAGCACGGCCGATCCACCAATGACTCCGCCCACCACTGCACCGGCAATACCATCGATATCTCGACCCCGGATGGAAGGCGGTCTGTAAGATGTTGGAGTGGAGCCAGGGCAGAAGGATTGTGGCGTAAAGTATTGAGGCCAAGGCACCGCCTGGGCGAGGTAGAAGAATGAGTGGTCATAATCGATCATGAGATAGACTTGGGTAAGTAAGGCGACTCCAAGATAGAATGGGGCAGTTGATTGCTGATCCCGGCTCGCTACGGCCGTAATGTTATTCCCATTTACGGTTATGTTACCTGGTAGCGTGATTGTGAAGCCATTTGACAGCGTCACTGTCACATTCCCATCAAAAGGATGATTGAGAATGAGCGATGAATCAGGGCCCGGAACAGCGCCTAGCTGAGATGCGAAATTCTGAGTAATCTCGTATGGGAGAGATAGTGCGTAACTGTCAGTTCCAACCTCAGCCTGAAAGGATGCGGAACCATCCGGAAGATTGGGGAACCTGGACTTGTCCAACAGTGAGGTACTGTTACCCCTAGCATCATGTATCTGGATGTCGGTCACATTTACTGAAAATGGATATGTTCCCATAGTGTTGATGAGGCTCTTAAAGGCCTCCCCGGTAAATCTTGAGGAATCAAAGCCACCATAAGTACTGGAGCCACGTGTTTGGCCCCCGACTTCTGGTACAGTATCACCCATATATAGTGATATTGTCCGACCTGCGATAAGTGTCTGGTCGACTAATGTTTGTAGTATTGTTGAACCTGGCCCAAGACCAACATATCCAGGTGTTGTGTTCCCAGCTGTCGCAATCCCGAACGTGAGGTCGGTAATATTTGTTGCTGAAGCCGATTCGTCTTCGTAAAAGTGTGTGAACAAATGTACAACATCATTGCCCCACGTAACTGTATCGCCGGTTACATTTTGTACGTCGCTTGGAACATATGTATCGTTCACGCCCCACCTTCGTTTGTTAGCATACGTGCTACACGAGAATTCTAGAGGCGAACCCACGTGGAAGATGCAGTGGAATCAAAGAACCCGCGCGTATTGTTGGCACAGTCGGGAACGTCGCTGTACTCACAGAAGTTTATGTCGGCGACGACAGTCTCGTTTCGACTGAATGCGGGCCATAGGCTCTGGTTTTGCGATGGCGACCCGATTCCAATAAACGATCCGTATTGTTCACTACTGGATCCTGCCACATTGCGGTCATGAACATCAACATAGATTGGAGAAATATGACAGTTTTGGGCCTGGTTTGACTGTAAAAGTGTCAGTGTCAGGAGGAAATAAATTGGCACTCTTTCCATGGTCGCTCCTGATGTTGGACATGAAAATCAATCGGATCATAAAAGGCCTAAATATTGAAAGTGAAACGTCTCGTAAACAAGAGAGGAACAGGTGAACCGGTGAAAATTGAAACATGCAAACCAGAGGATAATGTTGAGTTGGTATCTACCTGTTCCGCTTACTAGAAGCCAACCTTGGGGACTGCCTTGCAATACAAAGCTGATCAAATCCGAGGTAGGCACATGTTTGCCTACGGCGCAGGATCAGATACACGGCACTTTAGGAAAGTTAGTGTCAAAGTTGTGGGTCTTTTGATAGGAACACTCGATTCGTTTTTAGACGCATAGACGCGGCCATGTGGCCATGATGACCATTGAGGATTCCAAGCTAGCTGTCAATGGTAAGAGGAGTCAGATCTGCATGCAAATGTCATCCTACGCGGGCGTCTGACATGCTTGTCTTTCGATGCTCTTTGGGCGATATTGTTTGCTATGTTCTGGAATATTGACGGAAGGTTGTCTTAAATGTACGAGTCTTCTGAATACGGAAAATATTTCCCAAAGCAAGAAAAAGGCCTACAAGCAGAGAAACAGCTAATTGCAAAGGTTCACGCCTTATTACCTGGCGTGGCGGCGATGGGCGGCCTACAAAGGGTGGCCCTGAACATCACCTAAAATTAGCTCGGCGCTTAAATAGAATCGATCTGGATGGTGTGGAGGCCTTCGACGACAAGATGTAATAAGCGGTCATTTTCACGGGCTGACTGTGCAACTTGACTCAGAAAGCATTGTTGACCCAACTTTAGGTCACGGAATCCACTGACTTTGCTCGTTAAGATGGTCTTGGGTCTGGCCGCATTTTAAGCCGAAGGTTTTATTCATTGTATCTCAATACTGAATAAATCGACAGCTGTCGTTCTGCCACAACACCCTGAGACCTTTTTCCAGAAACAAACAGCGATCTTTGAAAGGCAACTCCGATTGTGCAAAGGTTGCCTCTCGAGCATTGCACAGATGGAGGGGCGTTGTGTCGTCAATGCTACTGTTCCTCATTCGTTACTCCCTTTGGAGCGACTCTCATGAAATCATTAATCTAGCCATGAAATGCAGCAACTCCATGTCAGACCAAATGAAATTGCGCTAACAACGTTGGCTCTCTTTTGGATTATCACTTGCTTCTCTTGTAGATCTTTCTCAAGAATTCATCAAACACTTCGGCCTTTAAACCTTCCGAACTGTCGACTCGCGCAATTTGCTCGCGCAGCTTCGCGACAGCATCATCTTCGTATTCCGAATATGCTTGATCAAGCTTCATTTGATGATACAAGTCTTTCACCTTTGCCTCACAAATGGCATCTTTGCGACCGTAATTTTCATTTAGTATCTTTCGCTGGTCTGGTGAGGCTTGCTTCAGTGCTTGGTTAATTAACCATGAGCATTTGTTGTCCTGAATATCTGTCCCAATCTTACCCAACACCTCTGGATCGGCAAAGGCATCAAGATAATCATCTTGCACTTGAAAATACTCTCCCATGGGTATGAGAATATCTTTTGCTTGCTGGAGGTTCTTTTCGGTTGCAAGATCCAGGTTGTGCAATGCCAGTGCAACAGGTAGGTAGAAGCTATAGAATGCGGTCTTGTAGCGAACAATAAAGATATACTTTTCCATGCTAAAGTTTGACAGATTCACACTGTCTTCAGGTGCGGTGATCAAATCAATGCATTGTCCAAGCTCCGTCTGAAAGGTCACCTCATGCATGAGGTCCATGAGATCCACGTATCGAGGATGTGAGCGAAAGTATTTCTTCAATAGTATGTAAAGGGATGATTCAATCATCAGGCCATCGTTGACAGCGATCATGCCAACGTTCGGCATCCTGTACCAGCAAGGGGAGCCTCTTCTTGTCTTGCTGTTGTCCATGATGTCGTCTGAGACAAGAAAGTATGCTTGAAGAAGTTCGACCATCCAGCCCAGAACGGTGGCTCGTTTGTGCTCATCTTCGGAAAGTGGACAGCCAAGTAGGATGGACGAGGTGTCGAGAACTGACATGCCTCGATTGTATTTCCCACCGATTGTGTTGTGGGTGAGAGACTTGTAGAATTAGCAGCTGGCAAAGCAAAACGAATGGATAAGTCAGCACAAGTCATTCGTACCTGTTTGAACCAGTCGAGTCCCTCTTGAGGAAGTCCATATTGCTTGCTGTGGGCTATCACATCCTCGACTAATGGTGGAAAGGTTTTTTCGAATTCCGGACGAGTAATTGGCATATTGACGGCAGCGATGAAGACCAACAAATGCGAATGACTTGTCTGATCTGGCACAAGAATTGAAGCTGACGGTCGGTGAAAACAGTGAGACGAGTTGCTCTACTTTTAAATGACCTGAAGGGCCGAAAATCCAGGGTTCAGTGTCTTAACTCAGTAAACGCCGCGCCGGGCGGATTCGCCAGATTCGGTTCGCCCGAACGCGTCGGGCAGGACGCGACAACTCTGTCGACAGAGTGGTATCGTGGGCGTGCACTGCTGCAATTGATTTGACAAGCTGCGAGTCAGTCAGCCATGCACATCTTGCCCTCTTCCATGTAACTGGGAACCCAGATGGGTCGTTTCAACACGGCTGAGTCCCGATTGCTTGGTACATTGGAGCCATGGCACAATCACTATCACCAGATGCGGTGCTAGAGCTGCAGGCCCAGCTTCAAGAAGCAGTCATTGCTTGCACTGAGCGTTGTTTGTACCAATCCGCAAAATGGTAGGCTTCGCTCCTTTTCCATAACACGCCCAATCCTGACTTTGCTCAAATCCAAAGGGCAGCCGAGCTTCTCAACTCCTTTCCAGATTCTAGCAAAGATGAACAAGATGTGGATAATGATTCATTCATGTCTGACGATACCAATCTTCAATCGTCGCAAAGCAACAAGACTGCTTCCGTATCCAATCTGAGTCGCCGAGAAGCCCATCTTGAGGCCCGAGAAAGACATGAATTCCTTCTTGCCCAATCCTATTTTAATTGCAAAGAGTTTGAACGGTGCGCAGCCGTCTTCCTTCCAAATGTCATTCCTACTGCATCAACTTCATCCACTTCACCAACCAGGACCCGAACATTACGCAAAGGAAAGTCTCAGGGAGAGACTGTCAAGACTGCTACAGGCAAGCATGCTTTGAGCCAAAAGTCGCTCTTTCTTGCGCTCTACGCCAAGTACATGGCCGGCGAAAAGCTCAAAGATGAGGAGAGCGAGATGATTCTTGGACCACACGATGGTGGTGTTGCTGTCAACAAAGAGCTGATTGGGATAAGTCAAATGCTTGAAGACTGGTTTTCAAAAAATCGAGATTCTACTGACAGTCAAGGATGGCTTGAGTACTTGTATGGAATGGTCTTGGCCAAAGGCAAGAATGAAGATGACGCAAAGACATGGTTAATCAGGAGCATAAACCGCTACGCCTACAATTGGGGAGCATGGCAAGAACTTTCCAGTCTCATCGAATCTGCCGAAGAACTTGCTCGCATTGCCAAAGAGTTGCCAAAGAATCTCATGACGTACATCTTCCACATCTTCACATGTCAAGAACTATACGTCGCAAATGACCAAATACACCAAGAGCTCGATCAAATTCAAAACTATTTTCCTCGCAACGCCTTTCTCAAAACACAACGTGCCCTTCTTTGGTACCATGTCAAAGGTACACAAACCTTCTCACATCCTCCACATCTAAATCAAGAGTACCTGCCCAACTAACCACCTCCCAGACTTTGGCAAAGCCGAAACCATCTTCTCCGACCTCCTCACCACCGACCCACACCGCATCGACTCCCTCGACCACTACTCCAACATCCTCTTCGTCATGAACGCCTCACCCAAACTCGCCTTCCTCGCCCAACTCGCCTCGCGCACCGACAAATTCCGGCCCGAAACATGCTGCGTCGTCGGCAACTACTACTCGCTCAAATCCGAGCACGAAAAAGCCGTCATGTACTTCCGGCGCGCGCTGACGCTCGACCGCAGCTTCCTGTCGGCCTGGACGCTCATGGGCCACGAGTACACGGAGATGAAGAACACGCACGCGGCCATCGAGTCGTACCGGCGCGCGGTCGACGTGAACCGGCGCGACTACCGCGCGTGGTACGGGCTGGGCCAGACGTACGAGCTGCTGGAGATGTACGCCTACGCGCTGTGGTACTACCAGAAGGCGTGCGCGCTGCGCGCCCACGACCCCAAGATGTGGCACGCGGTCGGCGCGTGCTTCGCGCGCGTCGCCCGCTTGCCCCACGCCGTGCGCGCCTACAAGCGCGCCCTCGTCGTCGCCAGCTACTCCGACGCGGGGGGCAGCCCCGGCGGGCCGTTCGGCAGCGAGCTGCTGGGCCAGCAGACGCCGCGCGTGCCCATGGATCCGGAGACGCTGTATCAGATTGCGCTGCTGTATGAGCGGATGAAGGAACGCGAGGAGGCCGCGGCGTGGATGGAGTTGACGCTGGCGCAGGAGTATGGGCCAGAGGAGGGGGAGGGGGAGGATTCGTCGGTGGGGCAGGGGGTGGGTGTTACGGCGACGACGAGTCGGGCGAGGATGTGGTTGGCGAGGTGGGAGTTTGCGCGGGGTGGGTTTGTGAGGGCGATGAGGCTGGCGACGGAGCTGTGTGAGGATGGGGTTGAAGTTGAGGATGCAAAGGCATTGGTGAGGGATATCAGGGCTCGAAATGAAAAGAACAAGGAGGATGGAGGTGATGGTGCTGATATCGACCATAAGTTTGGAAGAGAGATGGTAGCGTAGGGGTGGTGCGAGAATATGCAATGTCATTGCGTAATTTTAGGCGATTGTACGAATACTGTCGGGGTTTTAGTATCATGCTCACATTAACGCAACGTAAAGATGGAATTTGGTCAAGGCAGGACTAGAGGGAATTCATCAAGACTGCTAGTAGCCGTAAATAATGAAATGATTTCAACAGCTTTTGTTTTGCGACTAAAGGCAAACTAAAACTCTCGAATGCTTTGGATAAAATCCAATGTACTCACCAAAGATGTACGATTGATGTTCCCGTCATAGTGCCGTTCTCTTTTCTTAGATATCTTGTATTCGATCATCAGAAAGGGTTTGCAGACATTGCAAGATCAGTCTTTGTCCTTTCATAGCGCTCCAGGACACAGTGTCTCATTGGAGCCATTGATGAAATTCCGCTCCATGATTGCATGCGCTTCGATGATTCATCAATAACCCAGTACCTCCCGTGTGAGATGTGACATGTCTTTTCCCCGCCATCTATCATCCAGGCAAGCTCTTCGACATATGATTGTATAAGACGTTGTTGATAACGTGCGCTGATCAAACAATTGATTAGCCCATCAAGGCGACGCGCTGCAGTAAGACAAGCCGAGATAAGCGATGCTTCCACAGATCACCGGTGAAGAGGAGTTTTAGGGCGATGACGAAGGGGTTTGTAAGAAGGGAAGAGTCTAAAATGGCATGTTCGGCCCGAATAAGATTCAAAATCATATCGATAATTGCCCATGACGCAATCCAGGCGCAACTGTTGATTCTGATAGTTCGGAATGTTGACGTGATGCAGGCCGGTCGCATCGAGCGTGTCAAATAGCCTCGGAGACGTCTGCCAAATTCATGGTGCGTAATCCGAGATAGAAAGCTGCGAATCCAGCCTCGTTGTCGTTTGGTATGTTCAAGATGTTGTATCGAAGAGCCGAGGACCAAATCCTCAGCCGGTCAGCCTATGCCATGTCCATGTTTTTTGGGACGTAAGCCTTAGCAGCTATGGTTCAGACAACTTGTATCTTCATACGTGACTGTCCGTGGTCACAATCTGTGCGTTGTCGTCGGACCCGCCAAGCATTTTGCGAGCTGGAGTGCAATTCTGTTGACGACGCCACCATCGCGCAAGGGTATTGTCGGTACACAGTTGATGTCGTAAAGTGCATCAGGGCAATATGACTTCCCAAGGAAGTTTTCGGATTGCACGATTAAAGTGAGGTCACAACAGAGGCTCAAGAATTACTAGACTGAGGTTAGCGTGGTTCTATAGAGAAGGTAGAGGTCGTCTGACCTATGCATCGTAAGCTGACGCACGATTAGTTCTCCAAGATTCTACCATCTGCAACGCCTGCCCGGAGACTTGACATGCTAGTCTCATTGATTATATGTATGTCATCTTCTGTCATATGTACTTCACGGGCGATGCCCCCTCAATACACCACTGCCGTGATTGGCTGGTTGAAATTTGTCTTAGCGAGATAATGCGGCTTGCGCAAGCATTTTGCCGTGTTTGTATGCACTCAAAACCGCAATTGTCGAGCGTTCAACCAATTGAGAGGGCCAAAATGCTCACGCGATGTGTAACGATGGACGATTTTGGCGCAACACAGGAGAAGCGGTAAGAACCATGTATTAGAGCACAAGTTCGTCGCAAAATCTATGTTCTCTGATGTAATCCATCTATGAAACGGAACACGGTCAAATATCCGAAAATCAATGGAATCCACGCGGCCGCCACGAACTCTCGGAAAAGATACTGCGAATTTCGGTCCAACGTCACAAGTGTTGCTGTCCAATCCAAGAGGTTTTTGATTTAGCGTCTCCAAAGTCCGTGCTGGCTTCAAATTAAAACAGGCGACCTATTACTGTGTGTGAAAAACAGATCAGGTTCATCATACGGTCCGTACCTCATCAGACCCTACCATAAAGATCCACGCTTCATCAAAGGCTCTTATCTTTGCCTATCCTATCATCTTCTAGATCGTGCGTCAGCTCATTACATCCCACACCGCCAAGACGCTTGCAAGCTTAATTACAAAGGCTTCTGAAAGAGGTGGAACTGCTGGTGGAACTGCTGGTGTAGGGCCAGCACATGGCAAGACAGGATTGGTAGAGGGCAGATTACCGCGGGATGGAGCGGTGTATGTAACATGGTACATGCTTTCCATAGTGCATCAACACTATCTAGCTCTTGAATCGCTTGGCCTATCTGAGCGTTCGTCAAATGTTTTAGATCAACAAGAAAACCAGACTTACCGTTTGCAAGTCCTTCCTGTCCTTTCACACTGCATGCATTTGGGAGAACCTGGTTCACACCTGATCTTCTTCTCACGGCAAGTCAAGCATGCTTGAGCCAACCGTTTTCTGGCTTTGCCGGCTTTGGTGACTCCCCATTGTGGGTTGACTGGTTCACCGTCAACAACGGCTGGGCAATAAGTGCCATCGTCGTAAATCCAACATCTCCCTTCTCCTGGAATGTCACGCTCGCCAAGACAACGTGGGCGATTGGTGTTGACTGGCACTGTCTCAGTGCTACCGCGCTGTTCAAATTCAGTTCCCACGGGTCTTGCTGCTGGTCTAGCTCCACGCTGATCCGGATAGGCTGAACCTGACTCGGTTGGTCTGTACTCTTGAGAAGTAAAATGCTGCGGAGGCTGCGTGAAAGCTTGTTGGTTCTCAAAATATGAAGATGTGGGTGAAGATTCTTTTGACGGAAATATTTTGATTTTTCCTCCCGTATATCTAGGAGCTGCCATATCCGTTCCACTCCTGCTGGGTCCGGGATTGGTGTACGAAAACGATGGAGGGTAAGTCGAGTATTGTAAACTTTGCTGAGACGATGGATCCATCTGGTTTCCAGGATTGAACAAATCCAAATCTCGGACTCCTGGAAGACGCGGCATTTGCTGAGCATTATTATCTGGCCAGGGCGTCATAAGTTGACCTGGAATAGGAGCCGTTGTTGGATATGTAACTTGTTGCGATCTGTCCCAAGGTGTATGAGAGGGCTCAGGTTCCATTGGTCTGGGACGGTCGTAGGATCCAGTCATATTGGAATTCACACGAGGCATATTAGAGCCAGCATATTGTTGATCAGATCTCGATGGGTAGCGTTCTCTATTCGCGAATCTCTCATTGATTGAGCCTCTCATCATTGCGTTGTAGCCCTTTGATAGTACCAAAGAACTACTCTCAGAACCAAGACTTGAAAACCATCAAATTATGGTCTTGTAGTATGGCAGTTGAATAGCCTTGGTCTCCTGTTGTATGATGTTAGCATTTTCAAAAAAAAAAGGCGGCAAGGCTGCTGCAAACCTGGCTAGAGAAGCCGTGCAGGGCGGAAGCATGTCAGAAAATATGTCGAAGCGGCGCAATGCTGCCGACGACTGATAATCGCTGAAAGCTCGCACCGGTGTCAAGCCACTGCTTACTCGGTTTAGCAATTTTTTCCCAATGACTTTGCTTGGATAGTAATGTCTCAGCCTCCTTGGACGATACCACTTTGGCGCTTTTACGATTTTGAAATTGGAAAAGAAAGATAGAAAACGGCTAGGATGATATTTTGGAGACCAGAAGTTAATGAATCAATAATTGAGGTATGTTTTAAATAAAATAGAGAAAAATTGCAAGGTCGATTTACGTTGACGAGGTATTAGGGAAGGCCACGCCGGTAACGTGGACGAGGCCGCTGAAAGAACACTGTGGATAAGCAGAGAGCCTACTATTTTGATTATTCAATCATTTGTTGCAATGCACTTACCAGGGTTTCTAGCTTGCAATGTATGTGGTGCAGCCGCATTAGAAGAGCATGTTGGGATCACTGTGAGTTCTGAGTGGCTTGTGAGGAGGCTCAGGTAGACAAGATGATGAAAGTTGGGCCTCAACAATGATAGACAAATTGGAAAAGAAGAATGAAGCTTGGACCTATGGTGTTTGAATACAGGGTTGAACCATTGCCGTGGGTCTTCCCGCGGCTGCCTTATAATGAGCTGGTAAAAGGGCCACAGAAAGCCATAGGGCAAAGCGGCGAAGCTCATGGAAGCACTTCATTTGCTTGCGGACGATGATGGCCAAGCAATCAAAAGCGACGATCTGATCAAAGATTGAGCCCCTCGTCCCTCTTCCGCTTTCATCTGTGCCGCAGCCAATGTAATCAGCGTACACATCCTAGCAGATTTCCCGCTTCTTCCCCAGACCTCCATTTAGGGTGTAGGGGTACAGGAAGACTGGGTGACTGGTACCTGGGACCCAGCTTTCCTTCCTCGGAACGCACCGCCTAACAAGTCTATCGGGCCAGGGAAAGTGTCTCAGCTCTGCCACAGCCGCTCGGGTTCTATGCCTTTATCGCAGCCGCTTAGCAGCTCGTACAGCTGTTGGCCTTACAATGGCTTATTGGGACCCAACAACCTAGTCTAGTGGGACGCGTGGTGCATTAGCAATGCTTGCTCGCAGGTGGAGTACTGTGTTTGGCAATAGAACCTGGTGAGCGTAAGACATTCTAAACCATCCTTGGCCCGGGTTTTTTCTCATAAAGACGGAGATCAGCGTTCATGTGAGTAACCCACGACCGTTGGAGAAATGTGTCTGACTCTGTTGAGCCCGTGCCAGAAACATCCGTGGCATTTTCATGGAACCTGATGGAGGCATCGCCCAGTGAGCCGCATTCCATGGACCTGGCCAACTGCCACTCGGTGTGGCTTGCTAATCTAAGGTCGAAGCTTGTGCGGTTTCGGCTCCATGATTGCGGAGGAGCTACGTCATATGCATTGTGAGCACGCCTCGCCGGTAGTCAATAGCGTGTCGTCACTAAGGGTTCGATGTTTAGACAATACAGCAGAGCTCAAAATGTAAGATGCCAAGCCTCGAGCGCCTGATCGGTTTGTGTTTTGGTTTGTGAGAGACGGCTGGATGCAGATACATGGCCCCTTGTCCTACAATAATTCATTCAGAACCGTGTAGGGTTCTTTCTGCGAGCAACGAAGCGTCATCTTGGTTCTCGCTCTGGCCCGTGCAATTCGACGTCTTGGAGATAGCCCCGAACGAGCCAGCAGGTGTGACCCGCTGTCGCCAACTAGCAGCCTCCTATTGACGCCATGCAGCCTCTTTTTGACATGGATATTAAAGGTTCACTCCTATTCTCCTCTTCGTCAACCTTGACCAATTCCCCTGTCGACATCTGCACTGGCGCAGCGGAAGCTGCAAAAGTATTCTCCGCTCTTGACTTGATCGACCAAAAGCCTACAAGTCGAATGGGCCATCGAGGGGTTAGCAGGCGGATCATGGATCTGACGAAGCGGCATGGTTTCGTTGAATTGTTGCGACTCATGGCGCCATGACGGAACATAGCGTCGCTGGGATTTGGATTCGGATTGGGATCCTCAGATCTCACAGCCCTACGATCCGTCGACAACTTCACCTCCGCTCAAGTCGGTTAGGTGTCAATCACTGCCCATGTCTTTCAGCGCTATTTACCGCGTTGGTGGTTCCCCGCAAGAGCGCTGAATGTGGTGGAGTCTTGTCTCGATGTGTTCGACTGGCTCCGTCCGAATAATGGGGCTGCTGAAGTTACAAGTGTACCAGGCATTGGTGGCGTGTACATCAACGGATGCATATGCTTAACCGATTTGCCGCATGAATACGCAGGCATGCCTGCCACCCTCGTGGCCACTTAGGCGGTACGTAGCCACTGTGCCCTACGATTTGCTCGGATGTCATTTCCTGAGCTACTTTGCTGCAAGCGATACCGTAGCAAACGGCCTGCAGGTCAAGACCGACTCGTAATTAGCGTTAATTAGCGGTTTAATGACAAAAGTTTCACATCCACTCTCTTTCATCCCATTCCAACCTAGCCAGTCTTACTCAGAAAATGTCACGTACCGGTTTCGCACGACTCAGGGCGCTATCAAGGGACACTTGCGGAATCTTTAATATCTGGGTCCCGAGATCATCAATCAGCAAGTGTGGTTAGCACCTGGCAGGTTTAGTCACAAGAGCCCCCCGTAACGTGCCAAGTGCTTATCCTGCTGCACCTCGACGCTGCAAAAGCGGGATCAAAGATCAAGATCAACTATCTGGCCGATGCAACAGACATGCTTCCCTCACCCCTGAAAGCTGCTGGAGTGAGGCTTTCGGGTGTTTCGGTCTCCTTGCATCCTTGAGGTGAAAATTCCTCCCAGCTCCTGTCTCGATTCCATTTGCGCCTCATAGTCGTGAAAACTTACCGAAAGGAGATGGCCGTACCTCTGCTGCAGGGATTCCACAAAAACGCCACAGCCTTTGGGCTCTCTATAATAGTTGAGAGGCTTCAGTTCCTTACGGCGCCGACATGCATCGGAGCCCATGGTGAGCGCTACCATCGCAGTACAAACGCGAAGAGGACGAAAATTGACACTCTGCGCAAAAATTGAATATGCCCTTTCTGCAAGTCATTGGGTTCGCTTCTGGTTAGCCTCTCCTACCTATCATCGTCCGATTTCCGACCTTAGACTGAATGTAGCAGTGATTGTCATAGGGACCGAACTGTTCCGAGCGAATAGCAATCCACAATTGGAAATCCTGTCACTGCTGTACTCGATCTGTGATTTGGCCCTGGCTTTTGGCAACATGGTGGAGAATTATGTGCTCTTGAAGCATGCGGACAAGCTGATGGGCAGGAATACGAAAGCCGGCCCGCCGCCGCCTGCGTCAAAGGATCTGGATCCACAGCTGAATATGAAAATCCAGAACCTATATCTTTCCCAACTGGTCGATTTCGTCAAATTTAGTACTCTGATACGCTCTGGCTCCCTGCAGCGATCGCCGCAATTACTAGGGCACATCTTTTGGAGGGTATGGAAAGTCTCGCTAAGCTAATGCATAGGCTGATCGCCAGACGCACAATGACTACGAAGGTCTTGCGGAAAAAAGGAGAGGCGACCCCTCGTATGCACACTCTAAAACTCTTGCCAATGCCACATTAACTTCAAGCATGACTCGAAATCAGGTTGCTCAGGCGGTAACTTTGAGCTGACCATTGGAGCCCCACACGACTTGGAAATTTCCGCAATGCAATAGGCAGGTGAAGAGTCAAAATCTGCATGAAGGCCTGAATCAATGCAATTCAGATATAGTCAAGAACATCCACACTCATGAGCATTTCCTTGAAAGTCATTTAGGCCGACCTTTGAGGGATCATGCATGACGCCAGTAAAACAAGCCATGTACAATTGGCTGTCGCCCACAACTTTCCTGCACCATCAGATTCACATAGCAACATTTGTTGCCATCCTTGAGAAAAAAAAAAGGAAATCCAAAATGGCTTCTTACCAATGATCCTCTAGTTACCAGGGTTACTCTCAATACCTCTAAAAGCAGCGCACACCATACAGAAGCTTGCGATTACCCCCGGTTCCGATTCCTCATTTGTCAAGCCGTCGTCGGAGCTCCTCTTGTCTCTCTTTAAGCGAAGGAGGTCAACAGCTGGAGTCTGGAAAGACGATGACGCGCCAATCAATGGGTGCGGAGCATGGTGGTAGTAGAAAAACAGAAGCGTATTTTGAAGCATCAGAGGCTTACCATGCACCTCGGCGAACAAGCCCAAGGCCAATTCGAGCGAGCTGCATCACCTACATCCTATTCTGTAATGTTGACGTTTTTGAAGCATTGGAAAGCGAAAATGGCATTTCCGGAATCGCGGCAGTTGATTCCCTATTCAAAAAGTAAAAACTCGCTTGATATGGGGATATCAACGAATGACCTTTGTTTCCGGGAATTGGGAAGAAAAGCCGCGACGAATGGCGACCAAGTATAAGGTAAATATGCTACGGCCGGGCCGGGCCCAAGCTTCCTTCTTGCAGCAAAGAATAGTGGTGGTGTGTCGCCCTGATATGAAACGCATCGAATCACAGGATTAGACGAGATGCGCGATTAACGACGGGTCTTTGATCTTGGGATCATGAATAGTCGACAAGATGCCGCCACGAAAACCGCCATTCTCATGTCCAAAGATCGAATGGCGCTGTGATAGTCCCGTATGTGAAGAGGGAAAATCATGAAAGAGGCCGACGTGCGCGATGTTGATATTGCTGACGTCTGACAAAAATCTTGGCACGATGCAAGCTTTTGTGTCGGCCTACCAAATGCCGCAAGCACTGGAGATTTTATCCAATCTTCCCAATCAGTAAATTCCATCACATCGAGAGAGCATGCATGTCTTTTTGCTTTTATTTACTTGTAGAGTGACCTAGATGAACGTTCATGGGAAGAATCGTACATTTCGTCTGCATTAAAATGCAGCTGCTGTGATTGGTTCATCCGCATCCGAGGTTTCCTTGATCCCTACATCACCTCACCTTGACATATCATCGCAAGACATCAACCAGCTTCCATAGCAGCCCTGTGAAGAATCTCCTCAAGATGTTGGCCCAAAGATCAATGCACCAATCCATACGGCGGCGTATGCTCAACCACCCAATTCGCCTGCTTTGTCTATTAAGAACTAATCGCAATTGCAGTGGCCCTCCAACCCGCCAAAACTTCCATACTCTCCCAGCTCATCCGGCCAGCAGCAATCTCTTCACACAACCTCTTTCTCCAGAAGCGGTAAGCAGAACAATAAACCCACTTTCACCCGCCTCCACCAGAAACCACCCCCCCTCAATCCAATCCTTCCACCCCTCCCAATCCACCCGCCCACCTAACCCACCACCTCCCAGAACAAGCACCACCCACGAACCCGCCAGCATCCTCGAGCGCCAACGCCTGCACCGCCCCGTCTCCCCGCACCTGTCCATCTACCGCCCCCAAATCACCTGGATCCCGTCGATCCTGAACCGCGTCACGGGCGCGGTGCTGTCGGGCGGGCTGTACGTGTTCGGCGCGGCGTACCTCGTCGCGCCGCTGGTCGGGTGGCACCTGGAGAGCGCGACGCTCGCCGCGGGCTTCGCCGCGTGGCCGCTGGCCGCGAAGCTGGTGGCGAAGATGGCCGTCGCGTGGCCGTTTGCGTTTCATTCGATTAATGGCGTGCGGCATCTGATGTGGGATTTGGGCAGGGGCATTGAGAATGCGCAGGTGGCGCGGACGGGGTGGGCGGTGGTCGGGTTGAGTGTGGTTGGTGCGTTGGGGTTGGCGTTGATTTGAGGGGAGGAGTGATGAGATGGGGCGAGAAGGGAATGGGAATAGCAAGAAAGTGGGAAGAATTCGTGTAGAGGATTACTACAAATGAATATTGTGTATAGCATGGATTCACGATTGCCTGTGAACGGGATAGTTCAAAGTAAGAAGGTGATTCGTTTCTCTCATGTAAAATGCAATGCAAGCCGGCATGAGCGGGTATGTGAAGGGTATAATAAGATGAACAGCTTGCAAGGTCCGGGTTTGCTCGAGCTTCCGACGAATACTTGACTTTAAGCTCTGCCCTCTCCAGCATCGTCAGCTTGTCCACTATTTGTGCTTCTTTCCCCATGGCTTTTGCCAACACTCATCTCCCATCCTGTCCCTGCTGCTCGAGCCATTGCTTGGCTCACATCCATTCTGGGCTTGCTTGCGATATCAAGCTCGGTAAATTTGTGCCTTGCGAGTAAGATGTTGAGTCTCGCAGCATTGAATGTTTGTTCTGATGGAGGAATGACAGCTGCTAGATTTGTATTCTCCGTCAGTCGCGTGATGAAGAACATGAAGCGACCCGTCTTAACGTGCATTTCTGCAAAGTTTGCGGACGTTGCCGGCATCCCAGCGTGTTTTCTGGTAAGATTAGTTAGACCAGAACTGGTGGGATGTCAAGACCGAATTTACTCACGCCATGCTCTGCTTGTGCGTCTTCAAAATACTCGACACCCTTTCAAATCTATCTGTGAACGGATTGTGATCTTCCACACCTCTCGTCACATGAGTCACCATCAAGCACGTTGTTCTTTCATAAAGAATCAGCTCCCTTGCGTCAATCACCTCGGCCAGCTGCCTCAGGAGTAGTTCAATCGTCGACGCATTCGGGATCAAATGGTAAATGATCTGCGTCCACGCCTTGTATAAGCTCTGATCCCAAATACTCGTTGCAAAGAACTCCACGACGTTTTTAAAGCCCTCTGATGCGGCTCGAATATAATCGGATCGCTCCAGAAATAGTCGCTCTCTCAATTGCGTCTGGACGAGATCCATCTTGTGCACCAAGCAGAAGATCTTGGCTACCGGGCTACACTCGGCCAGAGCACGTACGATGTTGGAATAATTGACGACGTCGGCAGGAAATTCGCGGGATTCGATATCGAAAACGAAGATGAGGACAGCAACACTGCCGAAAACGTGCTCGCGTTGACGTGTAAGGTAATGCTCCATGAAGCCATCTTGTCTGTGTTGTCGATAGGATTAGTCGCCTTGTCTGGGTGATTACTTGGTACAGCGCTGATCGGAGACAACTATTCGGCAGGCATCTTTCGAATGTAGTCTTTGGTTGAAATGCGAAGGGTATGAATTTGCTTGGAAACGCGTTGAAGTCTAGAGTAATGGAATTTCTCACCCTCCGCAATCCCAGAGATTTAACATCAAATTGCCCATGAATTTAATGTTGCTGTGCTCCACATCAATCGTGGCTCCAAGCCTTCGCACGTCTTTGGCGACATAATTACTAAAGACTATCGATCGCATAGACGATTTGCCTGCTCCGCTCTTGCCCATTAACAGCACCTTGCGCTGCTTCTGTCGCTTCGCTGCTGGTGCAGTGCTCATCTTGGAGTAAGTCTCAATGCGTAGGAATGCACATGTGAGGAAGGATTGATTTGAAGCGGTCCGTCACTTGAACCCAATCACTTTCAGGCAAGCTCATTGGCTACGAAGGATTCGTGAACGCATCGTCCAGTCGCGTCTTTACTGAATCTTGTCGAGTCTTGTCAAGAGGAAAGGCTCCGAGTCATGGGCGAGTATTGCCAAGATTAAGTTCGCACTTGTTCGTCAAAAAGCACAGGTGTGAACGGTACTATCAAATGGAAAGGTCCGAATACTCTGTAGTGATCGTGTAAGAGAGTCGATATTATATCTTGCTTGGACAGAGCAAGGCTAGATTGACCTCATGGTGGCCTCGGCGAATTTTTGCCGATTTCAAATCCGCATCATGCATGTTGTGAGCAGAAACTCAATTTCCAATCTAAAGCCCCGAACTTTGCTATCTAAGCGGAAAGCTTCTCATGAAATGCTGCCTCATCAACCTTTGCTTCCTCTGCCGACGAGGTTCATTTAGATAGTCTAATATGTTTATCGCCATGACCTCGTAGAAGAAGCCGTCCTAAATCCCCACTTGCAAACTATATAAGTTCTAGCCGCCCAACATGTCTTCGTTAAAAGGCAAGGATCGCAGCGATGCCGATCATATGCAGAACGAATGAGGATATAAAAAGTCCCTCACAAGAAAGAAGTTAAAGCGGTAGTGAAATCCATGCGCGCCGAGGCGCCTTAACAACGTGAACAGCTCCGGCTTTCAGCCATGCCCAGTATACGCCATGTACTCTGTCGTCTGGAATGAACTTGGGTTGAACGAGGGTATCACTAGAAGACCGTCCCATCTGAAAGAATCATTATCGGCGGTTCTTTTGTATTTGGCCGCGAAACCTCTGCAATTTCTCGTCCACCCTGCAACTGGTTAGCTGGCGAACATGAGCCTGGATTAAAGTCTTGTGAAGCTCACCTTCCATGATCCAGCCTCAAGCATTTGTGCCAAGGTCAGTTTCTCATAACTCGCCAGACCCAACAACGTATTCACTTCTCTCAGCAAATCATCCAAGAAGCCTACAGTGACTGCCCTCCATTCCACAATCACATCATCATCTGCGGTAAACATTGGTACAACCTCCATGCTTGGTTGCCCCTTTTGCGTGGCATTTTGTTGGTACTGTTTTAATCCACGTCGTGCATCTTCGGGCTTTAGCGTAAGTAAGCCTGTGTCAATAAGGAGGCCTCCATTACGGTATTCAGGTAAACCGGTAAGAAGCTCGGCACCAGCAAACTGTATATTGAGGACTCTTGTCATGGGTCCCATTAAAGAATAGGTAAGCCACTGGGTGAGTTTGTGGAAGGGGACAATGTTTTCCCAGGGTTTGGAGGGATGGGATGGCATTGATGCGCACGGCCATGCGTCGCCGATCGATATTCCGTTGACCTGTGTCCTCGAAGATGGCCAGATGGATCCAAGACCATCCATGAGGACAGACCACAGGGTTGGAACAGGAACAACAGGGACAGAAGATGCTACCGTCGATGGATGAGATAGCAGATAGTCTATATTCGTCAGTTGGAAAAGGGTGTAGGGTAAATTGAAACATACCCAGCATGTTGCCAGGACGCGCTTCTGAACCAAAAATTTCTTTGTTATTCAAGGCATCCCCTAGTCGGATCAAAAGACCTGTTCTACCCTCAAGACCGTCAATTAGATTGGTGTCTGAAACTTGTAGACCCTTGGCCATAATGTCGGGATTGAGTTGCTTGAGTCCAGGGCCATCAACCTGGTGCGGATTTGAGGGATTGCTGCTGAAAGCTCCAATTTTGAACATTTCCAAGCTTGCAACCGCAAGACCTTCACTGCGACGATATACTTTTCCAGACTCCTTGCTCTTATATTGCCACTGCGTTCCAGCTCCAGCATCCAGAAGAACGGAGACGAGAAAAAGGTCAATAAGACGGCGTGCTCTTTCTTGGGAATCGACAGTGGATGGCCATGAAGCCATTAGCTGGTCCACGCGTGGGCGTCCACCAACGTCAAAGTGCTGCCATCTCCCATGAGGGGGGATGGAAGCGTAGTCGGGTGCGTAGTCTCTCTATTGGGAGTTGTTGTGAGCAGGCTCTATACTTGGACAAATTCAGAAAAGGTAAAATTTACCTTGATGATAGATATAACGTAACTGGCGGTTTCTTGAAATTTGCTCATGTCCACGGTGAAGTGTCTCAACTGATTTTTTTTTGCATTTTCATAAACCAAAGTTGACCTCTCCCTAACCGCGTGTATACTTCGCAAATAAGCGGCAGGATCAATTGATGGATCCGGCGGTCTCGGAATCGGAATTTGGGGGGTGTTGGGCGTAAGAGGATTATTTCCATTGCGACTGATGGCGCTCAAAGGTCCTGGGGATTTCAAAGAGCCATTGGAAGCCGATGCAGCGCTGCCAACGCTGATGCTAGTTTTGGTTCCTTTACGACTGAAGAGACCCATTGCCGCGGACTAAAGCTAATCAACCCTGGAGCGATCGAGGATGGGTTTGTAAGGTAGTAGCGAATAGCATATGACGTTGGGATGGTTAGGTGGGGTTGTTGAAGTCAGTAGCTGGCTGTCGAGGGATGTGAATGTCTAATTGGCAGAACAACACAGAGCATATGCTCGCCAGTGAAAGGCCGAAGCAGACATGAGGTCAGGCTCAGGCAACGAGGAGGAAGGGAATCATTTGCGGCATCAACACTCAGCGTTGCGAAAAAGGCAAATTCAAAAAGAAAGCCAGCGGAAAGCACGGCCCCCTGTTCTGGGAACCAATGTTCGGCTCGGCACCTGGCCCGCTGCAAGGCGCGGAGTCATGGGCCTCCCTCGTTGATGATTATCCTCACGTCTTATCGTCCACATGCACACCTCTTCCTCACCGAGAGTACCTGTTGAGTGGTGAGTGGTGAGCTGCCCACTGGAGAGGCCACAACTCACGCATCACCGTTGTACTGCCTGTACATTGGGCAATGCAGTGTCGCTTCCCACGTTGACCCGTTTGTCCCGCAAAACGCGCAATCCCGGTCTAGACCCCAACTCCTCATGCAGGGAATGTTACCACTTTGATCTCTCTGTGCCCAAGAAACGGAAGCAGTGCACGCTATAACCACGCTATACATCTCATCGGTGCACCTCGGCGCACCTTTCCAAGTGAACCCCCAAGTCCTCGAGGCAAGCGCCTTCTTAATCCGATGATCCGGCGCGCCGGCAGAACTTCCGAAATTGCGAGGTAGGCCTCGATATCGTGAGCTACTCCATTGGCGTCCCACCGAATTTCTTCCGCTCCCTGTCACTGTATGAATGTCGCATTTTACATGAGGAATCGCGCTCATTTGGACGCACTGATCGCGTATCTAACACGTCTAAAGAAGGTGCTTTGATGAGATTCCACAAGGTTGATTCTGGATCGGCAATGTGCGAAGAGGGCGTAACCTTCTCCAATCATTAATCTGGTGGGTAGGGATGCATCAATGCAATGCAGCTGATTTTCTCTGAAGGATTTGCATTACATACATCCTCAGAGTGAAGGTGGCTCCATCAACCCCAAGGCACTTTTGGTTCTCGTAATTGGATGATCTACCGGCCGCCATCCAATGGTACAAAGGCTTAGGCAGGTATGGCTTGCATACGAATTATTAAAGGCTTCTGCCGTCTAAAAATCTTCCGGTGTAGACACCGAGTAGAAGATTCCAATGAATCATTGTGGCATAATATCTTGATACACTTCCACATCCAGGTTATACCCTCGTAAGTCTTTGGTATGGCGGTGAATTGCAAACCTTACGCGTCAACTCGCGTCACATGGGAGCCGGTAATGAGTGAATAAATTTTTCTGCACTCTTGAACGTGGAACTGTCCCATTTTTTTGGCCGTTACGAAGAAATGTAATCAAAAGTAAAATGGGATGTTTAATCTCAACGTTGGTCTCGACGTCATTTGGGAAGGTGCGTATGCTCGGCTAAACTTCCCTCATTGGACCTGGAGACCTTCAATTCATCTTTGGGCAGCCAATGTCTGAGGAAACGTCGCACGTTTGCACAAATGACATATCAACGATGATCCCTAGACAATCAACCTTATGGTCTGGAACTGGATGAGGGCTTTCTTATTAAAAAATGAACGATCTTTCGGGGCTTCAATGGCAAAACTCCAGTAACAACAACAACAACTCTTCCAGCAACGCACGGCAACATTCAACCGGACGAACGCTTAATCCAACTCCGCCCATTTCGCGCGGCTCTACTCCTGCTTCTAACTACTTGACATCCGCGCTCTCTGCCGAAAAATCCAAAGGCTCTACAAAACCCTCTTCTCCAGCAAACGATAGTTTCGCAAGTTTGTTGTCCTCTAAACCAGCAAAATCTCCAAACACCTTATCATTGCAGGAGAGGCAGAAACAACTACAGGATCAAAAAGCTCGAGAACAAGATGAACACCGCAAGAGATATGAGATTCAGTACGGACTTGGAAAGTCTGATGTGTGGGAGAACTTGGGGGGAAGCGGCAAAAGCACTCCACAACCACAACCAGTAGACAATGCGGCTGAAGAGGATGACATACTATCTGCCTTTAACTCCTCGGCGCCAGTAGACTCTTCGAGTTATTTTCCGCCTCCGAATGGTGCAACAAATTCATCGAGCTCAAAGGGAGGTTTGCACAACGGTCAAAATGGGGCTGTAGACTCTGCTACTACTGCTGCTGGAAAGGGCGACATTATGGAAGATAACGATGACCCATTTGGACTTGGTACAATAGCTTCCAGGCCTATGAATCGCTCAACACCATTAAATTCTCGGCAAGACGTGGATCCCGATGACGACGTTTTGGGGTTATTGGGAAAGCCCGTCTCCGAGATTGACTTGGACCGGCGGAAGGAGGCCTCTGAGCCGGCTCTTGAGACTTCGACAGAAGACGCTCCAAAAATTGGCGATCCACATGACAGAGCGGTAGCGGAATTAGTTGACATGGGCTTTCCTGCCGACAAATCAAGAGACGCACTCTCTGAGACCTCTAGTGGATTAGATGTCCAAGCTGCAGTAGGTATCCTACTCAATCGTGCGCATGAGGAAACTCGACAGAAGACTCGAGGTGTATCTCCGCAGCCTACTGCTCTTGATCAAGCTACAGATTCAGCAGTCCCTGCCTGGATGCGATCAGAGGGTTCCCGGCCAACTTCCCGATCAAGTTCAGCACAGCGTCGCCAGGACAATCATTCTCCAGCTGGTGATAAAGATGTCACTCAATATGCGTCTGAATTCGGATCGAACCTCTTCAAGTCAGCTAATACGCTTTGGAAGACTGGACAGAAAAGGGTCCAGAAGGTTGTGGCTGATTTACAGCAAGATCAAGACCCTAGTCAGCCTAAATGGATGAGAGAAGCCAGATTACAAGCAGAGGTCGAAAGCCGATCAACACAAGCTCGAGAAGGGAAACAGCAGGCTTCTACAAGCAATGCCCGCCCGGCAAAAGCTGCGCCGGACATGACTGACGAAGCGCTATTACTTGAGTCTGATCAAGCACGACCGCACAAACCAACAAAGGCTCAACCGTCCCTCTCACGAACTCCAATCGAGTCACCTCGAACCTTATCTCCGGCTCAAGTATTACCAGAAAGGTCCACTCTTAGCCAACGAAATTCTTCACAACAACGGCAACCAAGACCGCCCGAGCGAGATATCAAGGCCAATCTATCCAAACAGGCTATCGAAGAGCAAAGCTCCCAAGCGTACGTCAGCCCTGCCCGACGTAAAAAAATCAAACCCGTCGAAGACTTGAGTCAGATCCGCGCCGAATCCTACCAAGACCCAACCTCTCAACGCTCCTCTTCAGCCCAAGACCCTCCTCGCTCCGCTCCGCTCAGCTCCAAAAACCCCTACCTCCAACCCTCCCCCTCCCAAGCCACTCCCCCCAAAAAACCCTCCTCCCCGATTCCACCCCGCTCCAAACCCACCCCTCGCACCATCCCCGCCATCTCCCCCACCGCCCTCGCAACCTCCACCACGCACCGCACCACGGGCTCCGCCGCCTTCCAACGCGGCGACTACGCCAGCGCCCACACGGCCTACACGGCCGCGCTCGCCGCGCTGCCCCCGACCCACCCGCTCACCATCATCCTGCACTGCAACCGCGCCCTCACGGCGCTCAAGACGGGCGACGCCAAAGCGGCGGCCGCCGACGCCGACGCGGCGCTCGCCACCATCGGCCCGGCCCGCGGGCGTGACGAAACCATCAGCGTCCGCGACGAAACAGGAGCCGCCGGGGGGCAGCAGGAGAAGGCGATGGCGGAGTTCTGGGCCAAGGCCGTGACGCGCAAGGCCGAGGCCCTCGAGCACCTCGAGAAGTGGGCCGATGCGGCTGCGACGTGGCGGCTCGCGGCGGAGGCTGGCGTTGGTGGTGCTGTGGCGCTGAGGGGCCGGCAAAGGTGTGAGAGTGCGCTGGCGGCGAAAGTACAGCCGCAGCAGGCAAGGAAGAAGCCGGCACCGCCGCCGGCGGCGAGGAGGGCAGAGAGCGCGGTGTATGCGTTGGGCCAGGGAGAGGCGGAGGCGGTGCGGAAGTTGCGCGAGCAGCATCGGGCGGCGGAGCGGGCGGATGATGAAAAGTTTGCGTTGATGGATGCGGTGGATGCACGGGTGGTGGGGTGGAAGGGGGGCAAGGCGGATAATTTGCGAGCGTTGTTGGGGTCGTTGGATGGGGTGTTGTGGGAAGGGGCCGGGTGGAAGAAGGTGGGGATGAGTGATTTGGTGATGCCGGGGAAGGTCAAGGTGGTGTATATGAAGGCGATTGCAAAGGTGCATCCGGATAAGGTATGTGCTAGTTCCTGATCAATTGGCTATTGTGCTGGTGGGCTAACGGATGGGATGATTTAGATTCCGCAGGATGCGACGACGGAGCAGAGGATGATTAGTGCGGCGGTGTTTAGTACGTTGAATGAGGCTTGGGATAAATTCAAAAGGGACAATGGGTTGTGATGGAGTGGGATCGGCCAGCATTTTGAGTGGAGTTTGTAGAACTTTGGAACAGCGATAAAATGGTGTTTTAAAAATGCGATTATGACCATTGCTGTGTGCTGGGAATCTGACCTTCTCTATCCACATATCCGGACTGATTCTAGTTAGAAGTATTGACGCGTGACATGAGCCTCTCTCTGATGTGTACTGGTACAAATGACATGTACCTCTGAGCTGCGACTATAGGCAATCCCGGTGCTAATACCCCAGATTTTCACACCCGACGAAGCGGTCAAGCTGCAGGTCCGAACGCCGGATCGACATTACATAACAGCCATCATTTTTTTCTCTCTCCACCTCGTGCCTTTTCAGCATTTGCAATGCCTTTGCGCATCCCTCGGAGTTTACCTCGAAATGCTGTTAGCTGATACGTCAATTCTTTCGTTCTAGTCCGGAGTGCTCTATCTTTTTGCATATGGATTTCCGGCGTTCTCCTGCAAGATTCGCAAGTGCATCATAACTCTTGGCTCAAGGTTCTTGGTCTGTTCACCACCCTCTTAATCATGTATCCTCCATCAAGGACGTTGGACCTTGACGTGGAAGCAATCAGCGGCATCTTTGGTTCCATTTCCATCGCATGTTGGGTCGTTGTGTTTACACCCCAAATCGTGGAGAATTTTCGACGAAAATCTGCGGAAGCTGTATCAATATGGTTCATCATTCTTTGGCTCGTTGGAGATGTTTTCAATATTGCTGGTGCAGTATTGCAGAAAGTGCTCCCAACCATGGTAAGTGTGCAATGATTAGGCGCAAGCTTTTCCTATCCTAGGATTGCCATAGCATTGAGATGGCGTCAGACACGGAAGAGAGTTGCAAAATGGTGGAACGTTTGGAGTTATTTTTTAAATCGAGATACTGACTTGAACAGATTATTCTAGCTGTATACTACACACTTGCCGACATCGTTCTAGTGGCTCAATGCTACTGGTACCGCGGTTGGGGTGCTGTCCAAACTTCCGGTAATTTTACTGCAGAAGGGGACGGTAATACGGATGGCTCAAAACCTCCTTCGGAACATGAAATCTCTTCTGAGACATCCCCTCTACTACAAGCCAATCGGAATAATCTTTGTGTTCCTGATTTTGATGAGAGAAGCCGGCGTACGTCGTTAAATTTTGGCGATGATAGGAGTCGATCTCCCTCTGCAGTTCGTGAGAATGTGCAATCTGGCGACGTCTCCCATCTCTCGCCAACGGTTCCGCTACATGCATCACGACGCCGCTCAAATGTTGAATCCCTAGATGAACATTGTTCGGTAGAAGACGATTGGAGACGAGAATATCGCAGTCAACGACCAACAAGGATCAAAGCCGTCTTGTTCAATACTGCCGCAGTCCTCATTGTATGTGCTGCAGGTGTGCTTGGGTGGTGGTTAAGCTGGAGAAGTCAACCAGATCCAGGCTCTGATGACGACCAGTCCAGAAACGAAGAACCATTTTTCAATCTTCAAGGACAAATCTATGGGTACATCTGCGCCGTGCTCTATCTCGTCTCACGATTTCCACAACTCTGGCAAAATTACAAGCGGAAAAAGACCGATGGACTGTCGATGTTATTCTTCCTATTCGCCTGCATCGGTAATCTGACATATGTTCTCTCCATTGTAGCCTACGATCCAAAACCTTTGTGCAAACACAGCGAATGTCGCAAGGGGGAAGATCTCGCGATATATGGCAAATACATTCTGGTGAATCTGTCCTGGCTTATCGGCAGTTTTGGAACTCTGCTCTTGGATCTGGGAGTATTTGTGCAATTTTTCGTGTACAGAGATAATAATGATGATGACGGTTTTGACGAGGAAAATGAACAAGAAAGCAGGAGGCATGAAACGACGTCAGACTTTACAGATGAGACGGTCGTAGCTGACGTATATCGCATTCAAGGACAACGACTCAGGCGGGAACAACGCGAATGGGACCATCATGAGGGAGGTCATTGAGCCTTGGAGTTGGAAAAAGTCATGAGTACAGCGCGACGATGGAGTTTACCGGATTTGGAGCATGGCGATAAAGAAAAGCGCATCCTAAAATGGTCCCATCTAAGATTGTATCGCTTAACCTGTAGACGAGCAAAACTTGTCAATCTATAGACACCGTCGACAACATCATCTCTCGTACTAGATTTTGTTTTCCTTTGCTTTCTTTCGATTAAATCGCTGTGGTATCTCCAGTAGATCAGCAACTCTCTCCGCTTCTAAGGTGGTAGTTCTGACATTGGGCTTTTGTTGTTTGTGGAAATCTCATGAACTATATGGGCATCCAAATCTTGCAGTCTCCCAGATGGATATTGGTGTGATATCGAAACCAGGTTGGGAATGGTTTGCGAAGCTCTTCCTCGTCCATGCTCCTTGTATGCTATTGTAGTGGCTAGTAGTGCCCACAATAGTAGTGGGATGCCTATGCCCAAGGCGATACCTGCAGCTGCAGCTGTACTCACGCCAGTCTTTCTTGTTGTTGTTATCGGACAAGACGGTTCGGTCAATGATGGACAAGAGTTTCCTGTCGATGTTGGAAGTGGAGTCGAAGTCGTTTGGGAAGGTGAAGTCGAGATCGAAGCTGAAGATGAACTCGATGGTGCGTCGTCGACAAGGCTGTAGCCATCTGGAAAAACATCTGTACCATTCTGCACTCTTGGATTACGGCCTGCTCCAACCTCAAATGAAAAACCCTGCCCACTGGCACAGGTCTCGTTTGCAATTGAGCCGTCCCCGTTTCCGCACGCCCATTGTGTCGAGTCTTCGAAGCAATGCCAAATATTTGGTGAGCTATAACTCCACCCGTTCTCAGGTACTGTTGTCGTTGGTAAGAGATTTTTGGGGGTTCGAGGGGCTTGAGTTCATACCATCTTTGCATGATTCTTCTTGGAAACATAATCCAGAATTCCATGTTGGGTCCATGCAACTTCCCATCCAATAACTCATGTCCCAAGTGACCATACACAAGCCGTTGGTCAAACATACCTGTCCGACAGCACAGCAATGTGCATCCGTGTCATTTGAGCATGGTGTGTGATCATTGGCTATGATCTGACCACCAGGGTAATAGCAAGTGGAGCGTGCTGTAGCAACAAGCGTTAGTATAAAACTTGCCGTCACCTGCTGTCGATAGTTTGAAGATGGCATTACCCTTCAAAAGATCTATGCACGCTGCTTCTTTAATAGTCTTGCCAGCGCGAGGCTGAAACCATAATTTTTGGCAATCAGTTCCACTCAGCTGTATTGTCCCACAGATAGCTCTTTACACATGATTGCCGTCTTACAACAAGCCTCTAAAGTTGCGGTATTTCACGGACCATGGCGGCTCAGCCTTTGAAATGGTAGCTGGGGGCCAATTTGACGCTGCGGAATCGGGACAATCCAAAGCCAGCCATGCTGAAAGTCCTGCCGTATCTTACTCTAACATTCTTCAATCGCTAATCCGGTGTACATTGTCTGATCCAGGGCTAGTCTTCGCATCTTCTGATGCGGGAACTTAAAGAAGATTGGTTGTAAGAGATTTGAAGCTATGGAGAGCATACGTAGATTGATTGGTTGCATCATTTTAGATGATAATAATGATTTGCGCGAGGAAGCTGCACAGATGAACCAGGCGTGCATTAGATGCATGAAGACATGGCCACAGTATCCAATAGCTTTATTGTTAGGACTGGTCAGGTCGGTGGCATTGGTGAGAGGATGAAAAACAAATCCTGGGTTCGCGGCAGGATCACATTTGGGTCCTACTTCCACCCACCAATCGGGGCTATACGCACTTATAATACGAGACGCGTTTGAGATTGGGAGGGGTCTGGAAGCACAACAGCAAGAGTCCTGAGCGCCAAGTAGGTCATAGGTGTCGACAACAATAGTCGTTAAAAAACCCGATACACTTTGCTTCCACTAAGCTCTCGGGAAGACTGTGCCAGGACGTGAAGTCGACATACTGAGCCTTGGTTACGCTCAAACGAAATATAAGTATGATCTCTATTTTCCAAGAAGATAGATAGAAAAAAAGGTAAAAAATTTGCTCAGATAGAAACGTAAGTATAAAATAGCCATATCATCCCATTATCCTAGACGAGCTCTAATTTTCATGAATCTTCCTTGGTTTCTTGTTCGCTTTTCGAAGATTGCCCTTGTAGCTTTGCGAACAATTAACAAGGAAAATCAGTTCAACTTCTGCCCCGCAGAAGCACTATGATGTTATTGGCCCCGTCATAGAAAAATCACTGCAAAATATACCTGTAGTCAACCGACATGACTCATACATAGTTTAACAGGACAGTTCGAACTAGTGATTGTATCTCGATTCACGACTGGTTTCTTGCGCAGTATCAATGGCGTGTTCATCTCTCTCTGAAGATGATATTGATGATCTCCTCTACTTTGCCCGCACAAACGACGTCGCCGAACTACGCGCGCTTCTTAGCTCCATCGCCGCGCAAAATACCTGTTTAGAAGCTGAAATCCTCCTCGCTGCTCGCGATCCAGACAGTGGCAATACTGTTGCACACTACGCCGCCGCTAATGGCTTTGATGGTAACCCCCCCCCCCTCCTAACAGCATCCTCGTTGCACTTGCTAATAGTTCCAAAATGTAGACCTACTCAAGTGGTTCCTAACCATCTCACGCCCTACTACGATCCCCTCCTCTGTCGATGATGCCGAAGCTCCTACACCCGCTCCTGATTCGACCACGAAACTCCAGCCCCCAACTCTCTTCACTACCGCCAACGCCGCGGGCTCAACGCCCCTACATTATGCAGCGACGACTGGCGCGCTAGAGTGCGCAAAGGTGCTTGTCCAGGCGGGAGTGGATATTAAGGCGCGAAATACAATGGGGCATACCCCAGCATATGAAGCCGAGGTGGCGGAGAAGCCGGAAGTTGTGGAGCATTTGCTGAGGGAGGGGGCAGTGGAGGAGGAGGAGGATGGAGAAACTAACGGGAGTCCTCTAGAGGGTGAGGGGAAGATGAATGGGTTAGAGGATGGAGTTGAGGGATTGAACGTGAAGGACGGAGAGGCAGAGGAAAAGAGAGAAATTAAAGATGACTGATATTTAGGGAATGATGGGTCGGGGATACCGTCATGACTATTTCAGAAATGAAAAGATGCAAGCGTCCAGCACAAATTCGATACAATCGAGTCCGCCAGATCAGCCATGTTGGTCGGCCCTTTACATCGAAGACGACTGGAGCAACTTTCACAAAGGTTGTATTTCCTAATTACATTGCTCTTGATCCTGTCTAATATTGCTTTCCGCAGGACCAGCTTACGGGGGCATTTCTTATGTGAAACGAAACTTCCATCAAGATTCCCCAATTGCACCTGACTACCTCAAGAACGCTCATGAGAATCTCGGCTTACAAAATGCGAACATTCCCATGTGGAAGTCAAACAAGAATACCTCCCAAGACGCGCGATCTTCCAGGCTAGCTGACTGGGATGATTATAATTGATATGAACATCATCATTTTTGCACTGCAGCTGAGGCAATCTCAAAGTCTTCGCCTCGTGTTTGAGCAAAGTCATCGGATATCATTTGCGTCTCCCTCGAATCTCTCGAGACTTCCAAGGAAGTGGAAATTTAACCCTTGCGGAACTTCATCTTCGAAGGCGTCTGACATCTCAACATGCAGAGCGATTCAAGATAGCTTCTGCTTGTTTACACTTACACTAAAGCATATTCTGAAAGAAGTCAGAAAGATGCAAGCTGGTCAATATAATTTTCTCATTGGCTACGTGAAATGATATTGAGGTTCCAGGCTTCCAACCTTGGTCATCACCCAGTCCACTCAATAGATCTGGGTGAAATTCAAACACCCTCGATTGATATTCCCAGTCACCTAAAGCCCGACGACTACGCGCTCCAATAATGCCTGTATTCCTAGATCCTGGAAAATGCGTAATGCTGCAAATCGCCCAAACGTTAGCACAGCCGCCGAGATGCAAGATGAATCCGACATGCCCATGATGCACCCCAAACACGATTTCCCTCCTCCAACCGCAGTTCAAGCCAGAAACATAGTCACGCACCAGAGATGCACAAAAATAAGGGTATTGATACATGGACTTACCCGTCCCCAATCACCCACCATCCCCCCCCCCCCCCGAATTCAATCCCGATAAAACGCCCTCCTCTTCTCCTCCTTCTTCCTCTTCCTCTTCTCATTAAACGCCCTCACCTCCTCCTTCGTCAGCTTCCTCCCTTGCCTTTCCGCCTTCAGACTCCGCCCACCATGGCTATTCGCCTGGGCATCGGCGTCGAAGAACGCATGCAGCTGCCGCCGCGCCTTGGCCTCGTCGCTATGCCGCTCGGCGTTCTGCGCCGACGCATCCTGGAAGCGGCCCGTGAAGCGGTTGAAGTGCGCGCTGGCGCCGTATTGCTGGGCGTCGGCACCGGTGCCGGCGAGGTCCGACGCGCTGTTGCTGATGCCGGTGGCGGAGGCGGCCTCGTTGTTGTTATCGTCTTCGGCGGCGGCGTAGGCTTGCGCGTAGTCGGCGGACGGGTTGTAGTCCCCGTGGATCTTGGGGTTGTATCCGCCGACGGGCGGTTTGCGGGGTGGAGGCGGGGAGGAGGAAGAGGAGGAGGGGGATCTGTTGGATTCGGGGCCAGTAGTGGTGGTGGGGGGCGGATCGGATGGGTCGTGGGTGCTGGTGGATGTGGTGCCCGGGGCGGTTCCTTTAGGGTTTTCTTTGGATTTTTCTTCGGGGACGCGCGGGTTGTCCCAGGTGGTGGTGCCGGAGAAGCGGTTGTAAAAGTAGTAGGCTTGGGCGTTGGGGTCCCAGAGGGCTTCCCAGCCGTCGTCGGGAGGGGCTTCGTCGGGGAGAGGGGGGACGAAGGGTTCTTCTGTTTCGGTCATGTTTGGAGGATCGATTGGAATAGAAGGCTGTGTAGAATGTGTTGTAATGTTGCAGAATGAGAGCGTTTGAAGATGGACCTCGAACTCGAGTGGGATAAGAAATTTGGGGTAAGTTTGCCGAGTGTGCGGAACTCTCCCGAGAGAAAGGGTAAAATAATTGGGTGTATGGGCAGAAAGAGGGGGAAAAGGAATAATATTCAATCTTGGGTAGGTAGTATTTCTTAAACAGAAGATAAAACCCAATGCCGTTTCGCCCCGAAAGTGGTTTCCGCTACGTCATGTGTCTAGTCTAAAGTCAAATCTCTTCCATCTTCAAGGTTTATGGAAATGCCCAGCAAACTAGATTTTAAAAACTCCGCTCTATATGCACATCTATACACCAGAAGGGTTCAACTACCCTACCAGCTCGCTGCGCGGGTATCATGATGGTATCCCAATATGGCGCCAACATCCCAAATCAAGATCTTCCTAATGCCATGCCTCCCAAATACAGTAATTTGCACGACACCATCACAAAATCGAACCGACCCGTGTACCAATAATTTAGTCAAGCGCCTTCATCAAATATTGCGCGCCAATTTCCCTTCACGCCGCTCCAATCTTCCCCATCATCTTCCCCTCATCCCACCTCCCCTTCATCCTCACCATATCCACGCCCTCATAGAACCCCTCCATACGCCACCTCAAGCTCCTGAAGAACGGCTCCATCTCCGCATGCTCCGGCGCCCACCACTTATCATGCAGACTCGCCACGCCGCCCTCCAAATCCGCCACGCTCGGATAGTGGATATTCCACGTGGGCTGCAGCGCGCGCCACGGCATGTTCCCATCGCGGCGGTGCGCGTAGTTGAACAGGTTCTGCTCGGGGAAGCTCGGGTCGAAGCGGTCGGGGATGGCGATGACGGAGAGATAGTGGGCGAAGAGCGCGAGCGACGGGCGGAAGAGGAAGAAGCCCGCGTTGAGGTAGTTGACGTTGGGGAAGTCGCCGTGCGCGTCGCTGGGCGGGTAGCCGTGCTCGTGGTTCATTTCGGGGACGCCCGCGAAGACGTAGGACTCGGGTAAGGGCGCTTCGTCGGGGAGGAGGGTGTCAGGGTTGGTGCCGGTGGGGGAAAGTGTGGCGGCGGAGTCGTCGAATATGGGATCGAGGGGGCGGGTGAGGATGGTGTCGACGTCGAGGAAGAGGATGAGGTCGTATTGAGTGAGCTTCCACATGTAGAGTTTAGTGAGCACATCGTTCCATTTGCCGTGCATAGCGTGAATCCACTCTTGGCGTATGTATTCGACTGGCACGACGATAGCGCCGTCTTCTACTAAACGGTCTTGTTTGTCTTGGGGGACATCTTCGGTGACGAGGACAAGAAAAGGTACGGATTGGTTCGTTCGTGTTTCTGGTGCGTGGAGGAGTTGGTAACATAGTAGACGAGTGGCAACGAAGAAGTTGTCATGGTTGTCGGCTTCTGTGCCTGATAGGAATGTGACGTAGGCGTATTTTGAGGCTGATGATTGGTCCACCTCATCGTTGCTAAAGTTCAATAGACTCGCTCGAGATTTATCGAGTTGTAATGGTAGTTGAGCGATAAAGAAAAAGGCAATACAAACAAGAAGGGCAACAGCAGCAATGAATGGCTTCGAGCGAATGAGTGAGGTTGGCGAGGAAAATGGAGAGGCCTTTTCTAATCTCATGGTGTAGCTTGGAGCGGCGAGAAGGAGACAATGGCAAGGCTGTTCAAAGAAAGAGACATGTCGAAGAAGGCTTGGGGTAAGAGCATAACAGCTGAAGCGGTCACTTCTAAGCCTGGGCAAGCCACTGCCAATCTTAGGCGCACCGTTTGATGACATTTACGCGATCAAGCGCGAAGCGAAACCCAACAAATGCGCAGACGCGCTGGGACAGGCTTATGGGCTTACATTTTTTGGATTATTGCGCATGGAAGGGATAGAGGCGCAAATCCCTTGCACGAGCTTCATCCCAAACACCCGAGGATTGTTCATGCCGCCTTTTGATATTACCTTGCGAAAGAACCACGAGTCACTCGATTGTCTTTGACTGCGAGTAGGAATAACATCTTGAATTTCGTGGTGGTTGGACTGTGGATAATATGAGACGAGTCAAATTCGTGTAGGTAGTAATCTCGTGTAGAATTTAAGGCTGTGCTAAACTGCTCTCGTCTAGCCAAAACAAGCTATTCCGGCGCTAGTCCATAATCCTTCTCATCTGAATGCGCCCAACCATTTGCCCTTTTCCCATCCACAGTCCGTACCCATGTATTTTCCTGGGCGTCCTATATATTTGCTTCGCCAGTATATTCTGCTTCTGGTATATCTATTTCGAGTGTATCTCGAACACCGAAAAGCCAAGCCAGACAAAGACAATCAACGAGTGTTGCTTTTGCTCCCTTGGAAGAAAACCCAGTCTCAACAGCATCCTACCTATCCAATGAATCAAAATTCACTCCCACGCCTTTACGTCGTTTTTCGTGTATTGTAACAAGGAGAATTACTCTCTTGTTCTGAACCAAATAAAAATTCACAATGGGTATCATATGTATACGGTCGGGCCTGCGAACCACCAAAGTCAACAAGATACTACCCAGGACCACCAGGGTCTTGCGCTGCGTCTGACTGCGTCCTGTCCAGTAAGCTTTTTAGGACATGTTCTGCACCCTGACTACTTTCACCTTTCCGTGATTTCAACCAAGGAAGCCAGATACCAGATGTGGCGCTGTTTGGCGTTCCAATGTGGACCTCATACTGGCTTGGAGGTCGCGAGGAAGAGCCCCCAGTGGCAGCAGTAGATAGATCAAGCGTCGCTTGAGCGCCAGCAGCCTGATAATCGGTGAGAGAGCGACCGATGGTGAGTCCGAGGGAACTTGTCCTTGAATGTATGCTTGATGCACCTGACCATGTGCCCTGTCTCGAGTGCATTGCGAAACTAGGCTGCGATGTTCGCATGTGAGAAAGTGATGCAGAATGATGGGCTGCCACTTCCGATGATATATCGCACTTGATTGCTCTCTTCCCCTGTTGGGCCGATGTGCTTTCTCTGGGAGGGGACCCAGCCATGACGTCCATCAATGCTCCATAAGCACTCTTTCGTCTTTGCTCTGGACCAGAGTTACTTCGACTACTCTTCTTTGACCCACCTCCTTGATCCGATAGCTTTTCGCTACTTGAAGAAGCTTCAGGCACCACTGACAGTGTGCTCTCATTTCCACCCGATCTTTGCGGAAGGCCGCTTTGTCGATTGCGATTGTGGTTGTGATTGTTTCCTGTGATTTCTCCCTGCGGTGGCATATGCGCTCCATATTCATCCGCCAAACTCAAATTACTTCTTGCGTATATTTGTGCGATAGCATCGATAGTGTCTTTGACATCAGGTTCGATGGCTCGGAGGATGCCGTCAAATGCAAAGGAGTCGGCCGGAAGGAATTTGACATCTTTGCCCATGGCGTCTTCATGCAAGCTGGTTTGAGAGGGTGCACGAGAAGATTGGCGCGAACGACTACCAGAGTATGTGCGAACGAGTACAGGTTGAGATGAGAGTGATGTGCGACTGCCAGTTGACGCAACTGAGCGATGTCGGAGCCGTCCTCGCAGAGGTGTGCCTGTCAACTGTCGTAGTGCAGTCGCTCGATGCGCTGCAGAGCTACCAGCGATTCGGTCATCAGAAGGAGGTTTTAAGCTGTTGTCCTGCCACAAACTACTCAATTGCGCATTAGTGGGAAGAGAGTGCCTGTGGTTCTTTTTATCCGCGCTGCGCTGGGACTCTCCGTGGTCAATTGGACTGGAGGTCAAATCGGTGTTAGTGTCAATGGCATTGCGAAAATCGACATCTTGCAACTGTGAATGGATTGATCGATTAGAGCTACGTTGGTTTGTGGTGGTGGCCATGGCGGATTCGCATCATTGACAGGCTCGCTGTCGAGACACATGCAGTGGTGAGTTGGCACACCTTCGACCATGTCCCAAGATATCCCGAGTCACCTGCACCTGGACCTTCTGGGAGACACACCTGCAAGGCACATCCCGTCCGATCCATTGAGAATGCAGCATCGTTGAGTAGATTGTTTTAGCTTGCGACTAAATAGTAATGCAAACAGCACAAGCGATCCTTCACACAATATTCTTCCACCTAATGTGTAGAAAAGCAAAGTGGTAGTCTATGCGCGACCCTGCAAGCTTTGCCCAACGCCCAGGTTGTGATTCAGCCTGTACGCCACAACGTGTCCACTCGTGCGAATCTCTCATTGACGTAGCTCCGTCTCAAGCCATGCTGACAATCCATCTACTTGGCTGTCGCAGATTTGAATCTCTGCTTTGACGTTTAGAATGAGCATGACTTGCAATTCCCTCCGCCACCCCGGCTCTGGACCAGATTCTCGGAAAACTTCATGTTCCAGCATTTGATTCGCTTTTCTTCGATCTCTGGTCGATGGAGCCATGAGATTTTGCTGATTATCTTTTACATTTTGGTCAGTGATGACTTGAGAGCTGGTCAAGCCTAGCCATTTGATATCATCAATGGTTTTGCCCATATTCTCGTGTGCGAGCGCATGAGAACCATATTTGTAGTTTGACAAAATACCAATACCATCTGGATCATAATCAACGAGCGCATACGCTTTCGGAGTATTGAACATGTTCCAAGAAGACGGAGTAATGAGAGCTCGAAGAAAAGCTCGTGTGGCAATGTCCGGATAACCTTTGGCCTTTTACTGTGTCATTAGACGATTTCCTAGCACAGATACAAACCATCAAGCTTACTGTGACAATGATGCCATTGAGGAGCAAGGGTTGACTCGCTTCTTTGCCCATGATTGAACGGAATGTTGCCTATTTTGATAAGTTTGAAGGTACACTGATTGAGAGAGAGAGAATATTGGATTGTCACCTCTTTTTCGATCACAAGCACCCATTCAATGGCTATCATGGAGACATGATGAATTTCCTTGGGATGAGGTACTAGTATGCCCTTGAGAGATGTGGTATGAGGCCAGAGAAAGGACATTGGTTGCCAAATTTCGTCAAAAGACGTACCTCTTTGCTACCAGCACCAGAGATGATCGACCCATCATGTCCATGCAATTCAAACCTCCCAGCCGCAAGCCCCTTGGCAGTGGCTGTCTATAAAATTTTTAGAAATGTGTCATTGCAAAAAGAGAAGCAAGACTTGACACAAACCACATTGAGTAACGAACGAGGCACTTCAAAAGTGCACGCAATATCGTCTACATATCGATCAACGATTTCTTGTTTTGTGAAGAGATTAGGATCGCGGTAATAAATGTCCCTAGAATATGAGTTTAGAACAATGTGAAAGTGTGCTAATCGGAGAAGGGTTGCAGCCATCAATGCGCTACCTCTTTGAGATGACAAAGTCGTTCGTAAGGGCATGGTGTAATAATTCCAAGATCCTGAAGATCACAGCTAAAAGTCGCTCAGAGTTAGAGATAAAATACAGTACTACGGCTGCGGCTTACTGAACCGCCAGGCCTCTTGCGAGTTCTTGCCAGGGTAATGTATCTCTCGATATGTATTCGTCTTCAATGAAAGACCATGACCAGAGTTGTCTAGGATAGTTCGTGATCGAGCCTTTCTTGATGAGATGGCAATATTGAGACTGTCTTGACGCTCAAGGAGGGCATCAACGACTTGTTCAAATATTGATTCTATTTTTGCAATCACGTCGAGCTTCCCATGCTCGCGCGTACCGGGAGATCTGAGTAACTTTGCAGAACCAACCTCGCTTTCACGTATGTACAGCTGAGCTGTCGGATTGTTGTCTACTAGTGTACGATTACCTGCAATCGAGTTGGATGCTTGGGAATGGATTTCAGTTCGACAAGCAGACAAGTCTTTAAATTGCCTAGTCAAAGATTCTTGAGAGTCTGGTGTCGAGCCTGTGTCAAGTAGCATGTCGTCCATGTCGTCCACGTCGTTCACCACGTCCATGTCATCCATGTTCTCGAAGCTAGATATAGCTACAAATAATTCAGTAACGCACAAAGTACTTAGGTAGAGAAAAGGCATTGGTCAAGCACGACGGAGACGCGGCGGATGTGGAGGCGCTTTACCCAAAACGCGGTGCGCGTCCGTCGCGTTTGCACTTTCCCACACTGCGATACTCACGTCATGAACACCACGCTCGAGCCTTCCAAAAATCACCATTGAAGCCAAGCTGTGGGTGATTGTCAATATCGATCACGTGTACGACTTTTGTTAGTCAAGCTCAATGTCTTTTACCGCAACAATGTCTGTTCAGGCACCTACAAGCCTGACCAGTCCACACAAACGCCCATTAACTGCAGACGATGATGATGCCAGGGTCGTGACTCCCCAAAAGCCTACAGATTATTTGGAAAATGATAGCGTTTCCGTACTTTCCTCATTAACTGCGATGTCGTCTCATGCAAATACACCGCCTACAAGCAACAGTGCTCCTCGACAAGCGTCTGAAGCTCCTAGTAACGCCACGTCCGTATCTGGCGATTTGTCTGGTTCTGCTATAGCTGGCAAAATGGCTGGGGGTGCTCCTCCACCAAAGAAGCGGAAGTTGACGGTTCAAGAGAAGGAGCAGAGGGCAATTGAAAAGGAACAGAAGAGGATAGAGAAGGAAGTCAAGGAGAAGGAGAGGGCCGAACAGAAGGCTAAGAAGGAGGAAGAGAAGAGAGTCAAAGATGAAGAGCGTCGACAAAAAAACGAAGAGAAGGAGGCTAGGAACAGAGAAAAAGAACTAGAGAAGCAACGTAAGGAGGAAGAGCTTTTGAAGAAGGAGAGGGTAAGTTAAAAAATGCTAATAGTTTTGGCTTACTTTTAATTTGGTAAAGTCACAACTACGATTGAACAATTTTTTCACGAAAACTACGCCCTCCAAAGGGCACTCAAACGATGCGTCTGCCAATGGCTCGCCCAACACCAAATCGAGTCCTACAGAACCGGGGAAAGAAGACATAGAATCACGTTCATATCAATCAACACCTCAGAAAGAAATGTTGTCTGTCTATCGGAGGACCTTTTTACCATTCCAACCGCCTTCCCATACTATAGTAGCACCTGTTGCATCAATCGCACCACTGTCCACAGACAAGGCTCGCAAGTTGGAACAATTAGAGAAATCACTTGTTTCGGAACAAAACCAAATGATCGATCTGGACCTGCCAAGTATCAAGTCCACATTGTCAACTTTCGTTACGGGCGCGGAGGATAATTTTCTTTTACCTGTCAAAGACATTATCGCCCGGATCCAAGGCACTTCCTCTAATCCGATTGACCTCACATGCGGTCACGAATCTAATATTCCCCAGAATCCAGTGAAACTCCTTGAGAATCTTACCATGAAGCACCTTCAATTTCACGAGGATGTGAGACCCCCTTATCGCGGAACTTATACCAAGATCACCTCTCCTCGAGCATTCCGAAAGATTGCCCGCAATCCTCTGCTTCACATGCGGCAGGATACCGATTACGACTACGATTCTGAGGCAGAGTGGGAAGAGCCAGAGGAAGGTGAGGATCTGGAGTCCGAAGGCGAAGAAGACACGGAAAGCGTAGACGGGCCCGATGATATGGAAGGTTTCCTTGACGACGAAGGCGCCGCTGATGCCGCCAGGAGCAAGAGGAAGTTGATCAGCGGAGATCTCGAGCCGGTATGCACAGGACTCTGCTGGGCCGACAAAGACGGCAACATCCAACGACCAGCAAGAGACGACCATTCTGCCAACCTAAGCGAGTATCGCATGGGCTTCCTCATTGGTACATCTCTCCCTCTATTCACTTCCCCTCCCTCCCCTGCACCACAAACACCCTACTAACCATCCACCAGACACGACCCACCCCATCGACCCCTTCTCAACAACCTACTGGACCCCCACCTCACCCCCGCCGCACGTCCTCGCCCCTGCTCCTCCCAGCAGCACCACCACCACAAACATGCACCCCCCTCCTCCCCCTCCCCCAGCACCAGCATCATCCTCATCAGCCCCCCCGCACCCCGCCCCAGCGCCCACCGCGGCCAAACCGCGACGCCTGCTGCAGGACCCGGCCGAGGTGGCGCGCTTCACGCAGCTGGTGCACGGGTCGACGGCGACGAAGCGCGAGCTGCTCGAGCTGCTGCGCGCGCGCTTCCCGGCCACGCCCGTCGCCGTGCTGCGCGACACGCTGGGCGAGCGCGCCGCGCGGGTTGGTGCGCGCGAGGTGGATAAGCGGTGGGTTGTTGTTTAGATCTTCACTGGATGAGCTACGGAGAAGGAGGGTGGGAGAGAGGAGGGTGGGAGAGATGGGATGGGGGGATTTGGGGGGTGAGGCTTGAGATGGGGGAGGTGGTGGTGGTGATGCGGAATTTACCGGGGATTTACAGGAGGGTGGAGGTGTTCATGAAGTGTGCGTGGTAGCTCGATCGAATGCATAATATGACATTTGGGATGGTGTTCTATACGGTGAGGTGGTGGTAGGAAGGGCCATTGTTATGGTCGGAGTGGCTGACCTTGGCTGAATTGAGAGGAATGGGGAGATCTTTGGCATGTATGTCGCTTCTAGATGCACGTATAGCTGAAGACAGCAACCTACTTGCTCATAATTCGACTTTGCTCGTAATTTGACACTTGGGTCTTTCCAAATCATGGCAATCGGTTCCTGAATCTCCGGCTGCGTCGTTCGCGTGGGGTGAAACACAATTTTATATGAAGCTTCAATGGAAATTTCAACTTGCTCGTATTTTATCCCATTATCTACTGAGAACCACAACCTCCAAGTAAAGCATCACATCCGAGCAACAACCAGCACCATATGCACATCTGCATCAGCATGAATATCAACCAGTGAGTAAAAGAAGAAGAGAAAAAGGGCACATTATCAGATCGATCTCAGCTGCACACGACCAGCACGCTCGAAAGTGCCACTCGAGCTTGTCTTTCCGAACTCGAGGAAAGAAATCGAGCACAAAGCCTCTTGTCTTCAATAGAGTAATCCTCCCCACAAGAGCATAAGCGTCTGCATTCCGACTGTGATGACGGCCAGTAATTAATCTCATAGACAGCTCATGCCGAAACCTTCAGTACGCCTGAGAGAAAAGGAAAAAAAAAGTCCCGAGTCCAGCCAGTATACATTGCATTGCTGCGGCATGTGCGTAATTAAGCTCATTAATACAGTTCTTCTGAATTTTTTTTTCTTTTTCATTTTCGTGATTTCTTTTTCTTTCCCCCGATGATCCCAGATTCATGCGCAGGTCGTGGCGAGTCGTATGATATGCATGCATGCAATAAGCCCAGCCCACCATACCATTCCCGACCCCGTTTTCCCAGCGCGCCCTTGGGTTCGGCCGAACCTTTTTTTCGATCTCAGACCCTTTTTCCGAACTCCTGGTTTTTCGGGTCTGTTCCACCTCTAGCTGAGACGTCCCAGCCTGCAAACGCCGAGCAATAGCAAGCAATAAAGTAGAAACACAAGCACGAATCCAGCTCAACGCATCCTGCCCCATCATCCCGTGGCGTCATACTTTAGAGCCTACCCGCCGTGAGATCCCTCTGCCGCACTATCTTTTGCATCTCTCGCTTGAACAACTCCTCGTCTACCGCCGGCACCTCCGGCGCCTGCTCTTCCTTCTTCCCCACAGACTTGGCATTCTGCCGTGCCTCGCCTATTGCACCTAGGCTTTTCATTTTCCTCAGCGTCGCACGCTTTTTGCTCTCCGTACTGCTCGGCTGCGTTGACGTCGCTGCTGGAACCACTGAGTCGTCCACGGAAGAGATTGGGAGAGTAATCACTTGAGTGGGTGGGGTTGCAGGCGTAGCCGCCTTCTTTGGCCGCAAGCGGCGGAACTCGCGAGCGAGACGCTCAAGCGTGGAATGTGATTTTGCTGCTGCAGTAGAACTCTGCTGACCATTTGTTCCTGGAGAGGATGAGGAAGCGGGCGATATGTTGGTAGCATCTATATCACGACGGCCTGTGGATTTGTTGCTGCCGCTGGTAGAGGGACGACGGGGTTCGAATCCTACGCCCGAGTCGGCCTTGCGACCACGCTTGCGACTCCCACCATCCTTGTCTTCGGCTCCGTTGGTAGCCGTGGGAGAAGCCAGGCTAAAGTGGGTACGATCTGGAATAGCGCTACATTCAGCAATGACGACGGTGGCAGTGCGGAGATACATGTCGAGGGAGCTGCGTAGTGCGGGCCAGCCGTTCTTGTCGCCTGGCCGGCGGCCTTGATTGAGGAGGTTGGCGAGGACGAGAGCACCGTTTTGCTCGACGGCTGTGATGTAGCGGAACCAGCCGTCACGTTGTTGCTTGAGGACGGTTGGTGTAAGTTGAGTGGTGGGCTGAGCAGTGATGACTGGTGGATAGAGAGTATTGAGCATGGCAATGGCGTTGTGCTTGTTGAATGGAGGAAGTTGGAGCTCGTTAATGAGGATCTGATAATGAATGTTAGCGATGAAGTGTGAACGGATTGAAAACAAGTAGAAGATAAGCGGCTTACCCAGCGTCGAAGGCCAATGTAGATTTGCGTGTAAAGTGCTTCGACTTTCTTCTCCTTGTCTCGAATCGAGCGTACCCAGGAAGTCATGGCTGGATACTGATGCGAGCACTTTTCGAGATCCCCATCAAGATCTGCGAGGTCGAGACTGAGTCTACGAAAAGCGCTGGCAGCTTCGCGTCGGCGACGGAGTTCCAAATCCTTCAGATAGTCCAGAGCAGTGAGAGATTGGGGGAAATCAACAGCTTCAATTTCAACAGCAAAACAACGTCGAACGAAAGAATTGATGAAGCTTGGTGGTAGCGAGCAGGGTTGAGAGGGGAGTTGAGAGATTTGAGACATGAGAGAAGATGTGAATTGCATAGCAGCGTCTTGCTGAGAACTGGATGGTGTTTCACGACCAGTAGTAGATGTTGCGGTCTGTTTAAACAGCTGAGGAAGTGGTTGAGCGCGTGGAGTTGAATTCAAAGTGTACATGGTACGAAGAGGAATCTCATATGTGCCGGGATAAGAAAGTACGTGGTCGAGAATTAGAGGATATGAAGAACCAGAAATATGAGGGTCTGGAAGAGGACTAGGTTGAGAAGCAGTAGAAGAAGCCATGACGAAAGAACGAATTGAACAAAAGCCACGAGGGTACTATTGTCGGAGAAAAATTAAGAACAATAGGGTAGGGTAAGGTATTAATCGGCACCGAGGCGCGGTTGTTTATTGTCGTTGTTATTGTTAGGGAAGTCGCGATCGAACATGTGACGAGTGTGACTAGCACACCACACACGGCGAGAAGAGCATTCACGCTGATGGCGACGAGTGCATCATGCAGATTATGAATGTTCAGGGTTCGAGTCAGAATGGCAACTTCCCCATTGGAAATTTGCAGGGCTGGGCAGGCGGGGTGAGTGTATCGAGGAGTGGGAGGGAGCCGTGGTTCAGATAAATTCACAATCCAGATCGGAGTGGGGGAGCAGGTTAGAGATGCGAGATCAGAAATCCGTTACGTCGGAAGGGGTTTGATATGGGAGCAGAGACTCAATGCCCGGACGCTCAATATAATGGGAGGAACGCGTTTTTACGGGGGCGGGCTGGTTCTGCGGGATCAGCTGGAGTCGCGTGTTGAATTTCATGCATCAGCCAGAGTTTTTGATGGGTTTGAACTGGGGAGATGCCTGCCCCTCGCGATCCGCGCCTGAGGGCTCCCGATGCTCCCGAGCCGTTGTATTGGAGACGCGGTCGAGAATGGACCGGTAAAGCTACTCTTTGGCTCGCGCGTTTAGATTGCAGAATATTCGCCTTTCCGGGAGCGTCAACGCGTCGTGGGGGCGATCAGCGCCGCCCGCTCAAATGCCGTGCACTGGGCCAGACATGGCAGAGATGGCGTCCGTTAACAGCGTCAACTAGCCGAACCCTGACGCCCATCATCACGCTACCGCCCGACTCGCGTCACATCATCTCACTCATTGGCTTAGCAGGCAAAGTAGATGGCATTATTATAAGGTTCACAGTGTCTATTAGTTTGATCATCTGAACCAACACCGCCAAACAAAACCAGGGGGTATCTCGACTTTCCTCCCGGACGCCGTCGCCAAAACTCGTAAACTTTGGATGAGTACAAGACGCGAGTCTCTTCCGTTGAACCTTGATGATCCAGCAGTGCATTTCCTCCCAAAACATGCCCAAATTTGCTCGTCTACTGGTACTGGTTCCCTTTTAGTCTAATCGGGGGGTCTTGCCGTGAACCACCATACTGTCGCTGGTCCTGGTACGCTTCAAACCGGCCGGCCCTTTTGCGGTCATTCCTGCGTTAGGAATAGCCTTCGCATCTTCCCCTTCATCAATATCATCCGCATCTTCCTCATCAGAAGAGTTAGGGTGAACCATCGTACTGGCCGGACTCGCGAAACCGCTTCCTCCACCAGCCGTCGCAGCACTACTCCCAGCGGGAATCTCCTCTGCAAGTCGTTCTGCGACATGGCTGTCGTATTCACGTTCCTGCTCTTGAACCTTGGCTGGATCAATCTCGCGCGCAGCCGCGAGTAAGTCCACCGAAGCATCAGATTCGTCGTCGTCTTCGTCTTCCGAGCTTTCTTCAGATGATTCCTCGTCACTGCTGGCTGCGGGGATGGTGAGTGGCTGTGGCGCAGTTGCCGGAGCCTCACCGTCGGGACTTTCGGGCGTTTGTGAAGCGTCACTATCTGCATCCGACTCGTCCGTCTCGGGCGATGATTCCGTGGGAAAATACGAAGGTGGAGGCAAAGCCGACGGTGGCAAATTCTTTCTCTTTGTAGCAACAATTTGCCCATTGATCGGAGGAGTTGCAGAAAGCCTGCTGGACGCGAGAATGGCAGCCAGCCGGTGATGATGAATCTTTTTACCAAAGCTGTGTTTCGCTTGTGGATGCATTGTTTGTTGGCTCATTGGCATGTGCCGATTTTTGACCGTGATTTCAAAGTTGTCATCTGGACAAACACCACCTAGCCCCGAAACTTCAAATTCCATCGGTTCTGGACTCGACTTGCGACTTGCTGACCTGAAAGATCTCCCTGGAGAATCACTGGGGAAAGCGAGCTCTTGCTCGGCTGGGATGGGATTGTCGTCCAGATCCATCGCATCAGGAAGTTGCACCGCGCGTGACAATGGCCCACGGCCTGATTCGACCGGTTGATGATGATGCTTGTCATAAGCTTCGTTACCAATTGCCGTTGGCGTCACACTTTGATAATCAATCACATTGTGCAATCGGTCCTTCCCAGCCGCCCGATCACCGCTAAGATCAGTACAGAATCGAGCTTTGTTGTAGAAAATGATCGGCCCGTCATCTCGTTTGCGACGCGATGAAGTAGTTCGCATGCCAGAGCTCGCCAATCCAGAAGAGTGGCCAGTGACGTATGCTGGTTGTGGAGACTCGAGACCAGAATCTTCGTATGATGATTCTGCCTCATCGTCGCTGTTCTCCCGGTGGAAAAACAGAGGCGTGTATGCAACTTGATTGTTTGATCCTCCGGTGTTGGTCGATTTTTGCTGGCCATCAGGACTCGGCTGTGCAACGGCTTGATTCTCCGCTTTTCTCGCCTTACTACGCTTGCGGCGATTGTGTTCCCTGGAACGATAATACGCTTCTGGCTCGAGGTCTGCAGAGCTTGATCCATCGCTGCTTGTCTTGCTGATACTATGACCTCCTCGCCACCGGACTTTCCGCCCATCATTCGACAATTCAAATTTGGAGCTAAAGTCCGTCAAAGCCTTCTTGACAAATTCGCTCGTGACATTGAGGGTGTGAAGCTGGGCCATGTTGATGAGCAGATTGAGGTAAATCCAGCCGTGACCCTCTTCGGGAATGGACATTGTTTGAACGTCGGGCGGGGAGAAACCGAGATGACGGATGTAGTCAATATTTTCTGCAGGCACTTGTGCCCGATATGGGTCAAGATCCAATGGCCTCGTTGGTCTTTGCTCTGGCGATGTTCCTCCTCTTGAATCTTGATGGGAACTTTGCCAAATGAGCTGGGGCTTATGGTTGCTTTCCAAATGAGGTTGTTCCTTGATTCTATTGGAATACATAGGATCTTCCGCCTCTTCTGGCATGATGCGCGCTTCACGTAAGCCTTCGATTCCTGCACGTTGTCCCCGAGCTTCGATTTCGTTGCGGTCGGCTTTGGCTGCCAGTTGAGATACCTCTTGCTGTTGCAAAGGCTGTTGATGTCCTTCAACCGCAGCACCTTTGCCAGCAAAAATTTGTTCGAGCCGACGAACCACCAGTTTCTCCTTGGCCTTTTCTGTCATAACTGGTGGTCTTCGTGGTAAAAGACCCTCGGGTATGTCATGAAGATATGAATGGATATTCGCATCTCTTGACTTGGCCGATTTCACATTCCCTTGGGTCGATCGGTCACGATTGCTTGCACCAGTAGAAGTGTGGCCAGGTACAGAGGAGCCTTGACCTGATGCTGACATTGAGGCATAGGCTGAGTCGGCAACAAGGTGATTGGAAGTGTGCGAAGATGATCCAGTCTTGTGCGATTTAAGAGCAGGGGCAAAGCGATCCAAAGGTAGAGGTGACCCGCTTAAAGGGCTAGCATCAAGTTGTAGAGCAAATTGTTTCAATGTCTCTTCCAGTTCTCGTTTCTTTTCAGGCGGAAGGCCGTGAATGCGCACTTCAAAAAGTTTTTCATCTTGAAGGTGTGCATCATGGAGCTTCTCAAATCTTTTCAATCGTTTCTTGAGTTTCTTATTCTCCACGGTGAGGTCGTCAATCACACTGCGAAAGTCTTCTGAACTACTTCCACCTTGTGACTCTCCCCTTACGACGCCCGATCTCTGGAGTAGTACGCGTCCTATCCCGCTTGGAGGAGGACCAGAGTCATGTCGTAGATTGTCTGGTGGGCTGTCTGATGACGAGCCTGTGCGAAGGAAAAAGGGTGGATCATCTAGCAAGGATTTGTTAGAGTTGAGTAAGCGAATGGAAAGGTGAATGCATACTATCCATGAATGTATTACTGCCTTGCGACACATTATTGTTGGATTTCTCAAACCAGTTGTCTGCATTACTACTCTCCCCCGAACTGTTTTTTTTATTGTTGTTCATGGCGGTTGGACGTGACTCCGGGTCTTCCCTTGTGTGGACGCGCCTCAGCGGGCTTTGTCGACTTTGAACATTTGACAAATTTCGCCGTGTGGGTGAATGCATCAACGACACGGATTTGGATGCTGGAGGTCGTCGAGGCAGAGTGGGCGAGGGTCTATTGGTAGAAGGCGGTACCGCGTTTGCGGAAGCCATGGTTCAACGTCGAGTATATTACAGGGGGTGTTACATAGAAAAATGGTATGCAACGCACCCGACCATCAAAAATTCAATTTCTGAAGATGATCGCTATGCAAGGGCAATAATGCTACGAGGCGTGTACAAATACAGTAGCAGGAGAGCTGGCGAAAGTTTAGGGAAGACGATGGCAAAAGAGGCAGGCTGGGCACAATGTGATGATGCGTGGTCAGAGAGGCATCTCGATTCCGGCGATTGCTTGCCATGGCGAGCAATTGATCCAGTGGGTGAGGAAGCGATCTTGAGGCCTCAGAGTACTTGGGAGCAAGGGTCCGAGAATCGAAGGGGTCGATCGATGCGCCTGCTGAGCGCGATCCAGGCTCGACTCCGATTTCAGGGTCCGGGCCAGACCCACCCGCACGCTCCCAAGTCATCAGCAGTTCCCCTATCGCCTTGCGTCATACCTGTTGTCCTTCAGCTTCATGGCCTCAACATCGACCGATTGCATCACCTCTGCCTCGATTCCCTACCACACACTGATCTTTCTCGTCCAACCAACACGGCATTGCCATCTGACTCTGACCAACGCCTGCTCAGCTCGTGCACCGCCTGTAACCTGTTCTGCTGATGCCCGACCATTTTCGATGCACCGCACCCTGCCGATCAAGTCGCCAGACCACATCGATTTCCCGGATACTGCCGCTATGGGATATGGCAGAGGAACAGTCGTCTCTGCATGCTTGACGTGCTGCTACCGGGTAATGTCTAAGTAGGTACTGTTTCAATGCCTGGTCCCATACCCATGTGAGCTGGCCGTCCATGATCCAATCATATACATGGTTTTGCTCATACAAGGCTTGATAGGATGAATCCTCGGGTACCGCACCTATGATGGCAGGCCGCATTCACAGTTTGGTTTCGAAAACCAAACGTACATACTGAGGTAAAGCACAGGCGCGTTTTTCCTCCTGAATCCAGCCGCAATGTCGCTTGTTGATTTTCTATGGTTTGTGAGTTTCTACCTTTGCTCTGGTCTTTCACCCATTCGTGCCACGAACGTTGGACTACCCGATTCGTCACCACAATTTTAGTATATCAAAGGCAAGAGAGCACATGGAACCTTTGCCTTGAACCTGGTCCATTGCTGCCCATACTGTTGATCATAAATAGTCAGCATTTGCACCATCCTCAAGGTGTGAGACAGTATACAACTTACGCGATTTTGACAATACCTATCAATAGCAGGCACTCCGCGCAAAGCAAAGTCAAGAAAAAAAATACATCCCCATAAAGGAACCGAAAATCTACCCTGCTGAAGCCAAGGCATATCCCACACGCCAAACAGTATAAGCTCCATAGTTGATGTGCCTAGCTAGAGAGAAAAGACCAATATCGCAAACTTTTCCTTTGTTCGCAGGATCGTCCTTGAAGCGCTTGCGTTGAATCTCGCATAGTGTTTCTGCAATTAGACTGATGCTATACAAAACGCATCCAACCAATGACTGCGGCTGCCAAAAGCTTTCTCCGGAAGCCGCAGCAGACGTCTTGGAGCATACGAAGAGAAGCGCATTAACCGAGTTGAGCATCGTGTTGTAAAGCGAAATGAGTACTGCAGATGATACGGGCAGTGCTTCTTGAGATGTGTACAATACCCATATAATCTGCTTGAGAGCACTGCCAATTGCCATCGATAACAATGCGAGCCTATGCGGAGAGAGTTCCAGTCTATCGATCATGGTGTTTGTAATTATTGGAACACCAGGCCGAAGAATGGTCCCACCACATTTTCGTATGATCGTGGAACCAAAATCTCCAGCCAATATTGCGTATTGTAGAAATGGGTCAAGCGCACGCAAGCCCACAAGAACTGTGCTTCCGACTGGGGATGCTTTCTTTACACCCCTCTGGATGAAATCCCCTTGCTTTTGATCTGCTCTCTTTTCACTCATTTTGGTAATCCAAAAGAACAAGGCTGACCAAATTTACCAAGCCAGGTACCAATTAAATAAAAGAAACGAAGAATTGAAGATACTGCTTTGCCGTTGTGAATTCCGAAAGCCGTACCTATTCATTTTAACAGGTAGAAATAAGATGTCAGCTTCGGAAGTCCGCTCATGCAAAGTTCTTGATACCTTCTGCTACGGAAGGCTCCACTTAGGGGATCTGCTCAAACAGGCAGTCACCATACCAAGGATGGAAGACTTGCTTACTTTGCTCTCTGTCATCCCTGTCGTGTAATGCAACGTATCTTCAGACGGCTCAATTTGTTTTTCTAATCCCTTTCATTTTATGTTCACGGTTAACTCAATGGTTGGAATGAAGTTCGAGTCAAATGGTTAAAAGCACAAAGCACGAGGTCCTATTCCACGGGCGTACGAGTCTTGTAGCGCTCTTGGCAGAATTTGTTTTAATGTCCGGATAGATGAGTTTTATAAGAAGATTACTCGAGGTACACCAAGTCTGAGGCTACTCTCGCTGTCCTAAAAAGTCATGCAGCCAGATTCTTAATGACCTCACATGATTTGGCGTGGCGCCCCTTTAATAGCGTGCATGATGGCGCGTCGCTGACGGTAATCACGACCCCCCCCCCTTCTTCTACACCACTTCCAGGTGGACTGTGCATCATAATTTGAGCATTCACTACACTTCGGTGATCATGCAAAAGGCAATGAATGAACTACCTCGGGCATCACTTTTCACAATGCACTCATCTTGGCATATCAAAGACAGGATATTAATCTCTCATTGCCTTCAATGCCGCTCAAATTCAGCCTCCTTTGCGATCTCTTGACGCAGCTCGAGAGGATTGAGAATCAACTTCCACCTCCGACGCCATTGGTGCGGAGAAGACTGAAGAATGAAAAAGTCAAGCAGTGGTTCAAGCGCCACCGCAATGAGATTGACAGCGCGTCTTCAGAAGCACTTCTTTCTTCACTTCTACCTCATCGGCGACCTGATCGAAACTATTGTATCCAAGAGAAACGGCTGAGCAGAATCATTGGTCAAAGCTATTGCCTTAATCAATCGCGGTTGAGTGACCTTTTGGCTTATACCATCCCTGGAAGAGGAGACCTGGGAACATGCACAGAGCGCGCAACAAAAGACATTGGCCCTCCAGCTATTCCTCCAGTCACTGTCGATGAGGTCGATTCATCGCTCAATCAATTGGCGTCCAGGTCACGTTTCTCAAACCCTAGTATACGTGTTATGAGAAGCAGCAATGATCTGGAGAGCCCTCTGGAATGGCTTTACCGACGAATGGATCCGCGCCAAGCAAAATGGCTGACACGGTTGGTCGTAAAAGACATTGCAAGATTTGTACCTGAGGACCATCAAGTCCTGCATGCCTATCATTTTCTCCTGCCAGATTTGCTCCGTTTTCAAGATTCTCTCACAGATGCTTTGACTCTACTGAAAGATGTCTTGGCCTGCTACCCTACCAGTCCGGGTTCTGAGGAGGAAATCACATATAAGAGAGATGCTTCTAGTCGCCTATGTCTTAAGATTGGAGTCAAAGTTGGACGACCGACATTCATCAAAGCTTGGTCGATTCAGAGTTGTCTGAAGCTCCTTGGCCTACGGCGCTGGTCTGCAGAAAGAAAATATGATGGCGAATATTGCGAGATTCACATTGATATGACCAAAGATCCTCAATGCATACAGATATATTCAAAAAGCGGCAAAGACTCAACTCAAGATCGCGCTGGTGTTCATCAAGTCATTCGCGAGTGCTTGCGCTTGGGAAAATCTGATTGCCCCATCAAAGTAAACTGTATCTTGCTTGCTGAGATGGTTGTCTATAGCGACGCAACTGAAGAAATTCTGGAATTCGCCAAGATTCGAAAACATGTTTCAAGATCTGGTTCATTTCTCGGTACTGAGAATGATTCACAAGCTCATCCACATGAGCATCTTATGGTGGTGTTCCATGATCTTCTGACGATTGACGACGAAATGATGATGCGCGAACCATACCACGCACGCAGGAGTCGCCTGGCATCAATACTCACGAAGCAATCTGGGCGAGCTATGACTGCTGAGCGAAAGACCATTGATTTCTCAAGAGTTGATGCAAAGGAGACACTGATGGAGTACTTTGCCTGGTCGATTACCTGTCGATGGGAAGGTCTGGTGTTGAAACCTTTGGATGCTCCCTACTTTAATTTACAGGAGCACGATGGCACACTCGGATATCAGGGCTTTATCAAGATGAAGCGAGACTACATTGCAAATATGGGCGATGAAGCCGACTTTGCGGTGATTGGGGCATCTTATGACGCTCGTGATGCTCAAGCTTGTGAAGCTCCAAAGCCTATGTGGACCAGCTTTTACTTGGGTTGCCTTGAGAACAAAGAAGACGTGTTGCGTCGGGATGCTAGACCCCGATACAAGATTGTCGACTTGATACGTTGCCAGAGTTGCATCTCAAAGGCTGACTTGGAGACTCTGTGCGAGCATGGCAAATTCATGCAGCAGCCCTACGATAGAGATGAGATGCCAAAGGCTTTTGATTTTTCTGTTCAAGGATCGCTACAGCCAGTACAGACCATCTTCTCGTCCCCACTTGTTGTCGAGGTTCTTGGTAGCGCATTCGAAAAGCCCTCAGGCGCCAACTTCTACATGCTAAGACATCCACGAATACGCAAGATCCATCTCGACCGAAGTTGGAAAGATGCGATTAGTTTTGTAGAACTGCAAGGTCTTGCAAGAACATCACGAGAACCGGCGCCTGAAGGCGAGAGCCAAGAACTGGAGAAATGGGTTGATGCTATTCGAAAGACAGTTCCAGTGACTAGAAGAATAGAATCTCGAAGTCCTTGTCAGACTCCGGCAATGCCAACATCGTCAAAGGCGCTACAATCTTCAGAGACGAGTCCAGGAACTACCACAAGCACGTCAACCAGCAGGCTGACCGAAGGAGTGGAGACGGGCAAACCAAAATCAAGTGTTCGCTCTCTTGTTGACGTTTTCATCTCCTCCAGAACACAGCGAGTTGGACCAGATCTTTCGTCACTATCTCCTCCATCTAAGCGGAGACCCATAAAAGGCAACCTCGCGTCACCTGGCATTAACGCAGTAAAGAAAGTGTCATTCGTAACTAAGGTCACTGAGCAAATGAAGGAAACTTCAGATGGCAGACTGGTCTCTCAACAGCCATCGAGACCTACCAAGCGTTCTTACGATACCATGAGTGAGACTTCACGATTATCAGATATAGCAAAACCAGCACATACATCCAAGAGACCACATTACGTAGCGAGTTCAAGTAGGGAGCAATCGGTTGCATCGAGCGCAGGAAATGATAATACTCGGCAGTGGAAAGGGCCACTTGTGGACATTACCAACTCACCAGATCACAGGCAGAAGTCCCCAGATGACAGAAGCGTGGCTTCTTATTATACCGAGGACGAACAGTCGTCAAGGAATTCAATGACGGTCAATATTGCATCTCAAATAGAATCCAGGTCGTCTCCAAGCTCAGAGAGCAATAAGACCGTCTCTCCGCCCACCAAGGATCAATTGCAAAACAAGACATCTACTTTGGTACGGCAGAGATTGGAAAGAGCGCCGAATGCTGGAACAACACCACCAATGTCACTTGACGTCTTGTGCCCGAATCTCCGGAGCAGCATTGTGTATCTCGCCCCATGTGTAGCAAGATCGCCATGGGTTTGTGAGGATCTCATTTCCATGCACCGCGCCTCTCGCGTTCAATTTCTGGAACAATGGGAACGTGAACGAGATTTTGATATAGATGCCGGGGATGACGCAGTCTTCTACAAAAGCCAGAGTTATCCTGGCTTGCAAAAGGTCGTGCTTCTTGAAACGCGGCGGAAAAAAGCAAGTTTGAATGTGGTACAGGAAGTTTTGGATCTGGGGCTCAGAGAGAAGGTGGCGTTGTGGGATTGGAGGATTTTGGAGGAGATGAGTGCCACAGATTACAAGGCAAATGAAGCGACGAATCTCTGGAGACATTTCTATGGCGTTGTCAACTGGGATGGAGAGGAAGGGTGCCATTATTTTGCAAACAGCACGGGTGTTCGGCAGAGGATATGCTATGAAGGGTAAACGTTTCGGCGTGTGATATTTTTATCTCGACACTGGAAGTCGGGCACTTCTCCGTCATCTTCTTTACAGATCAACTATCAATCTAGCTCACATTTAGCTTAAAGTAGTATGGAGACTTAGATGGAGGTTGGATGGCGAATTAGAAAGTCAAATTGATCTCCATCTCTCACTAAGATAACAATACTCTCCAGTCTTCAATGCGACGTCATAGCCTTGATAGCGCACAACGCAGTCGAGGAAGCGCATGGCAAGGCGACAAATGCATTATAGCTGTGAGAACGGCAATTAGATGATATTGTTCCGCTCGTAGAGGGCTTGTTTTGGGAGGGTATGAAGTGAAGAGTGGTGGTTGTTGGTCGCTTGGGCCGTGTCGCTTGGGCTGAAGGGAGAGGCGTGGAAAGTACAGAGAGAGGATGAGAGACCCTGATCAAACCCACCCAGTTCCCAAAGAACATTGCCTTCAGCTCATCCCAGTCCACATTCTCCCCGGATTCGCATCTTACCTGGATCAGTCCATATCAAATCAATTCACCATTCAATCCTCTCCACTCCTATCACTTGGCCTGTCCACGCACGGTCACCACCGACATTGCAACCACCACCGGAACCCGCCAGTTACCAATCTCCTCGCCCTTTCGCAAGGTATGACAGCGGCACGCGTCACTCCATAAAGTTGCGTTCAATGCTCGTCGGATGCACCAGTCCTTCGAGATGCCCTCGTTCGCGAGCGACGAGCCGGCAGACCGTACTTCGTTAGCCAGCTCCATCTCCGCCTTCAACTACTATCCTCGCGAGTCGATAGATAAACTCACCTTCAGCAATCGTACGAGCACACGACAATCCAAGACCTTGTCAAACGGAGATCTTGTCCGACCCGAGAGTACGCTTGTGAACGGGACGGGACCAAGCGTACAACCTTTGCCAAATGGACACACAGACGGGTCAATAGACGTGGATGGTGGAGACACTAGCCCCTCTTACAAGAGCAGCTCGCAGTCCGACAGCACAGCGCGAACATCGAGTGTTGGCAAAGAAAAGGTCAATGGAGAAAGCCCCAACGAAAACACATCAACCCCGAACGAGTCTCGAGTCAAAGATGACTCCAAGAAGTTACCAATAGGAACATCATCTACAGGATATGATAATACTCCCGCTCTAGTCAATGGTAATGGTTTTACAGAGTCATCTCCCTCTACTGTGACATCGTCACCTCGGAATGTGAATCAAGCTGGACCAGCACCTGGCCATGGAAGAAGCGTGAGTGCTTTCCAACCAGATCGAACCTCCTCCAAGAGTGCGCTGAACACTCCGGCTGGCACGGACAAACATCGAGTATCCTCTCCACCTGCATTTCGAGATCCCAAAGACCCCATGTCAACTGCGCCGATAAATCCAACCATCGCTGCACTGCAAGGTTCCCCCCACAGCCGCCTCCAACACCGACATACATTGGAAGTTCCAAAAGTCAATACTGCTCGTCTTTCAAGAGACTCACAAGCCACCGATGAGGCAATAAGTACGGGACGCTTCTCACCGGCTACACCCACCCGAAGAAGAGCGTCCTTGACATTGGCGCGGCGGACGACGAGATCTATCCATTCACAAATAAATCTTGACGAGGTACCGCAAGATGAGGATGCGCTACGATGGGCGGAGCACATACGACAAAAAAGAGCGAGCAAGAGAAAACGGAAAGAGGATGAAGATGATGAGAGAGTGCTGGTTGGGACTAGAGTTGATCAGAATCACGCCAATTTCGTCATGGCGTACAATATGCTGACGGGCATTCGCTTTACCGTTTCCAGATGCAATGCCAAAGTTGATCGAGACTTGTGTGATGCTGATTTTCAGACCTGCCAGAAATTTTCCTTTGACGTGTAAGTCTGTTTCGGATTGCTTCGTAAAGCTGATGCTGAATCTCATAGTACTGGAAACGAACTCACTCCATCCGCCAAGTATGACTTCAAATTCAAGGATTATGCACCATGGGTTTTTCGACATTTACGGAGGATCTTCAAGATAGATCCCGCAGACTACCTCATGTCTCTTACCAGCAAATACATTCTCTCGGAGTTAGGCTCGCCTGGTAAAAGCGGTAGCTTCTTTTACTTTTCCCGGGACTACAAATACATAATAAAGACGATCCACCATGCAGAGCACAAATTCCTGCGCAAGATATTAAAGGAATATTATCAGCACGTTCAGGACAACCCCAACACTCTTCTCTCCCAATTCTACGGTTTACATCGAATGAAGATGCCATATGGTCGCAAGACACACTTTGTTGTAATGAACAACCTGTTTCCACCTCACCGAGATATCCATCGGACATTCGATCTCAAAGGCTCTACCATCGGTCGTGATTTCAAAGAAGAAGACTTGGAAAAGAATCCTCGAGCCACGCTCAAAGACCTCAATTGGCTACGGAGAGATCTCCATCTCGAATTCGGACCAACAAAGAAGCAGAATTTTGTTGAACAGATACAGCGAGATGTAACTTTGTTGCAGAAGCTAAAGATTATGGATTACAGTCTTTTGGTTGGAATTCATGATCTCGAGCGCGGCAACGAAGAGAACATTCGGAACAAGACGCTCCAGGTCTTCCAACCAGGTGGTGAGACTCCCGAAGAAGAACCGCAACAGGCCCAAGGCCTTCATCAGCAGGTCTCCGATCCAACGCACAGAGGAAGCATGTCGCTGCAACAAGTGCCTAGTGTACTGACACGGACACCCTCGAAACTAGAAAATGCAAGGAAAGCAAAGGAACTTCGGGAGATTATCAAGAATCAAAAGCCAATACCCATGGATCAGACAGCTAGTAAAATGCCAGAAGAAGTGTTGGAGAGTAAGAAGGGATTTTACTTTTACCAGGACGACGGCGGATTCAGAGCAACGCACGAGGATGATCGCGCTGGCGAGGAAATCTATTACCTTGGGGTTATTGACTGTCTAACTCATGTAAGGTCTCTTCACCATCCAATATCCTCTCTCATAACTAATCAATACCCATGCACAGTACGACTTTGTCAAACGCACCGAACACTTCTGGAAAGGTCTCTCCAACCCAAAATCCCAAATCTCCGCCATCCCACCGGAACCCTACGGCGACCGCTTCGTCCGCTTCATCTCCGGCATCACCAAAACCCGCGAAGCCGCCGAAGCCGACAAACTCCACGCCGAACAACAGCAGCCGCAAAACCCCGACGCAATCCCCACCACCACCACCACCACCAATCCCTCCCACCCCTTCTCCTCCTCCGAACAACGCACCTCCCACCTCTCCCTCGACGGCCCCACCTCCACCCCCAAACCCACCCGCACCTCCCCCGACGACCCCGGCAAACCCCCCACCACCACCTCCTCCTCCTCCTCCTCCTCCTCCGCCCACCGCGCCCCAACCCTCCCCACCTCATCCCAACACCAATCCCCGCAAACCGACGCCGTGATGGAGCGCGCCTCCCGCGAAGCCGCCAAATCGCAACGGCGCGGCGCCTCCGAAGACGACGTCCCGGACCGCCGGCTCGCAGCCGTGCGCAGCCCGTCCGCGGACCGCAGCGGCGCCTGCGGAGGAGCCACCACGCTGCCCGTCGTCGAGGAGGTGGTGGGGGAGTCCGGGAGCCATGGCGGCGGCGAACACCACAGCGCGAGGGGGAGCAGGAATAGTAGCGAGGGGAAGAGGGGGAGTGCGAATAGCCGGTTCTCCGGCGTGCTGATGCTGCCGCCGACGCCGCCGCCCAAGGATGATGGGGTCGGTGTGGGTGGGAGGGGGAGGCCCGCGAGCGCGTTGACGACGCTGGAGGAGCGGTCGAAGCCGCTGCCGACGACGCCTGCGCCTGTGCCGCCGCATGTGGGGCCCCCCGTGATTGCGGACACGTATACTGCGAGTCCCCCGCCGGCGACGACGACGCGGTTTAGGAAGAGTGGGGATTTTGAGGATATGGAGATGAGGGTGCAGAGGGTGGATGAGGAGAGAAGGGGGGGATAGAAGGGGGGGTGATGAAGAATGGGGTGTGCACATTTTTTTTTTTTTTTTGACTTATGATCTGGGTTTTTTTCTCCTTGCTAAGGTGCGCTTTTTTCCGTTTGTGCGTTTCCTCGGAGTGGAACGCGTTTTTGCTGGTTCGAAGTGGGCAAGGGGGTTTTGGAAAGCAAAGCCAAGATGGACTTGGGTTGGCGTTGGATGGGTCGTAATCGTGTGATTCTTCCTCGCGAAGAGGTGTTCCGTGTCTTTTTTCATATCTGTTGTGCATCATCACCATCATCTCATCATGACCGCTATTACTGTTGTTATTATTGGGATCGTTGTTGCATACCCGTCTCTTATCTCGCTCTTTCACTCTCTCTCCCATTACCTCTACCGAAGGCATATTTTCTTGTCTTTTATTCCAATACTATTGTTATTGGTCATGCAGCATCTATTTGCTTGCTGACCACACACATACACACAATCGCCTGATGCTTCCCACAAGAAAAGGGACATTGGGCATCTCTTTTGTTATTTGTACTATAGATTATTTTGGTGCCAAAGGCTGTGAACGGCCTAAAGACATTTCAATGCATGACAGGGGACGCAAGAGCGTTGTCTGGGGTATATAGAATTTATGCTAGACATGTGCAGAAATGCGATGTTGATTACAAGTCCAGGCTTTTAACTGTTTCTCTTTGTGAGACCATAATTCAGCGATGGCTACCAGAAGGTGGAGTAGAGCGGAATGTTGATCCAGTTGGCTTTGACGAGCCCAATTCGGTCTTTTATCTTTTCCACATATCTTCTTGATCTGTGATATCCCATACTGAAATACATAATCAGAAATACTATCAAATTCTTCCCTGTATCAAAGAGAACAGTCCTACTACAACAAGCGGCGCCAATCTCTGGCGTCCTTGTGTCTATTCGTTATTTCTTAAAGTCAATGCTGTCAAAAGGCGAACATGTTGAAAAAGTATTATCGTACGTCTATGATACAAGAGGCTTTCCAGAGCAATCATACAGCACCCGGATGCCGTCTACGTTTCTACATCAAGCCACTCACCTCTCATCTATAAAACTCAAACTTGTCGCTCTCTTGTGCCCCCTTTACTTGGCTGGAATACGCATCTTCCAAATCGCTCTGAATGATGTTGTACCGATTCTTCCTCACTGCCCTCAAACCAGCCTCCTGCATAATCGCCGCAATGATGGCCCCACTCAACGGATCATTCCTCACAATCAAGCTGTCCAAATCCACCTCGGGCGACAAACTCATCTTACTCGCAATCGTGGAAAAAATCAACCTCCTCTCCCGCCGATCCCTCAACGACGGAAACTCAATCTTCCGATCCAACCTCCCGGGCCTCAGCAGCGCGGGATCCAACGTATCCGCACGATTCGTCGCCATAATCACCTTCACATTCGCCGTCTGATCGAACCCATCCATCTGATTCAGCAACTCAAGCAAAATTCGCTGGACCTCGCGATCAGCGCCCGTCTGCGCATCAAAACGCTTGGTGGCGATGGCGTCAATCTCATCGATGAAGATGATAGCCGGCGCATTCTCGCGCGCCATGCGGAACACATCGCGCACCATGCGCGGGCCCTCGCCGAGATACTTTTGCACAAACTCCGAACCCACCACACGGATGAACGACGCGGTCGTGCTGTTCGCGACCGCCTTGACCAGCATCGTCTTGCCGGTGCCCGGGGGCCCATACAGCAGCACGCCGCGCGGCGGGTCGATGCCGATCTGCTTGTACAGGTCGAAGTGGGTCAGGGGCAGCTCAACCGCCTCGCGGATCTCCTGCTTCTGCATGTCGAGGCCGCCGACGTCGGCGTAGGTGACGTCGGGCTTCTCGTCGGCGCCGAGCATTGCGATGGAGCTGTCGGCTTCGGGCGGCAGGATGTCGACGAGCGAGTTGGAGTGGCGGTGCAGCGCGACCGACGACGAGGGCTTGAGCAGCTCGCGGTCGAGCGTGGACAGGATGCGCACCACGTAGTTGGAGCCCGTGGAGGATTGCACGATGCCGGTGTTTTGGTCGATGGCTTCCATGAATTGGCCGATGACGAGGGGCACGGATTGGATGCGTTTGATCTCTTCTTGGGCGCGGACGAGTTCGCGCTTGAGACTGCGCTGCTCGTCTTTGATGTATTCCTCTTGGAGGTTGATGTATTCTAGTTGGCGCTGGAGCTTCTTGAATGTGGAGTAGTCATCGCTTCCGTCTGTGGCAAAGCCTTCTAATGAGTCGATATTCGGTATTGATGAAGGGAGCTGCTTCTTATGTGGTGGCACTTGGTTGGCCGGGTTCTCGACTGCGACGTCACCCATGGCTTCTTGGCTGCGATGGGAGGTAGGAAGTACTTGGAGGATTGTGGTGGTAGAGACTGATTAGAATGGGAAGGCTGGAGGAGTTTGGTGTACGGTTGACGTGATAGAAGACAACGCTTGAGCTGGTGACCGTCAAGGGAGCTTCGATGCTTACTAAGAACAAGCCATTCGAGATAGGGGCGAAATGTTGGCGAACATTTCTCCCGTCTCTTTTCTACCATCTTACCTCGATTATCTGCGCACCATGCCTACTAAATTACTGATAACTAGACACTTTGGTGCCTTGTAACTTCAAATGAGAAGGAATATCTGGTGTTCTGACCGAGTTGGGACTGCTCTATTCGATAGGAATCCTTTCGAGACGCTTAGCATGCGCTCAATCATGATAAGCTAATAAGCTTCACAAGACCAGTCTTGCTATTGACATGTGCTTGGCTCATGTAAGCTCAGCTCATTCACTTTCTCCCAGTCACTATCCACGCAGTCCAAGAGATTCCCTTGGTTTCTTCAGTATCGATAGCGAGATATTTGGCTTCTTGATCAACCAATACCTTCTCGGTCGCCATGTAAAGCTTGCCCTTTTCTTCTTCAGTCCATTGATCTCCTACTATCCCCCGAAGATTTTCAGCAACCGATTCAGTGAGTTGAGATATCGACGTCCCACTGAGGATGGCCGGAAGTTCTTTCCTACTCACGCTAAACCCGGCGAGATTCATGTGTTTTAAAAGAGTGTTTGGATCCTTCCACTTCTCCAAGAAACTCAGATTCTTGAGTGGATTGGCTGGCTTGACGATATCTTGGACATCGAATATGATGGAATAGAGTGCAGATTCCTTCCAGCAGGTTACTACGGCGATGCCTTCTTTCTTGAGAGTCCGATAGATCTCGTTTGCCGCCTGCTGTGCGTCTGAGGCGAAGAAAATGCCAAAATTCATGATATTGGCGTCCAGTTTATCGTCCGGGAACTGAAGGTTGACACTGTCCATGACTTCTGCCTCGACCCTACCTTGCCAGTTGTTGCGTTGGATATTTTGTTGCATGATTTCGATCATGCCCGGCGAGCTGTCGATTGCACGAACATGGACTTGCGGATGATGATCCAAGAGTGCTTGCGTGACTGCACCCGTTCCACAAGCATTATCGCAAACAATGGAATCCGGAGGAAATGAAGGCAAGTTTGATACAATATGGCGAGCAACAGCCCGCGTGGCCGTGCCCATACGTTGCTCGTACGTGTTTGCCGCTTTGTTGAACGAGTCCGCAAGGTTTGCGACTTCGCCACCAGCGGAAGCCATAGCTACGTAATATGATGGATGTGTTATTAGTGCGGATGAGAAGTTGGATGGTTGGAGAAGATGAGTCCAGCGTCACCGGTCAAGCATGCCTTACCCATATCAGTAATACAAAATCAGCATGACATAACGTACAAGCGTAGAAATTGCGCCGATCAAGTAGAGACATTGAAACGAATGCAACAATCTTTCGCTTCCTAATATAGCTACACTACTGGTCTGAAGAAGTTAGTCGTGCGAGCCTAATTTAGTCGCTTTGTGGCCCTTACAGTAGCTGCTTTGTAAGTATGACTATTCGTTCAGCGACCACAGACTCCTAAATACGTTCGCCTCAGCGATGTTCCCATTATATGCGTCACGGTGCTGAAATAATGGACGGTGATAATGATGATTCTCAAGTATAGTTTCAGCTTCAAAGTTAGACTAGCTGCTAAATACAGAGCATCGAGGGAATAATAATTCAAGAAACAGGTTAGTGTTAGTCGTTGCATGTTGGTATCAAGTAATGGAAACTCGAAGTCCTCCATGTATCAATTTCTGTGCTCAATCAATGCCCGTTCCAGGAATGCGCCATCATGCTTGATAGCTTTCAATTTAGCCCAACCTCCCATATCCGTTTCTATGCTAAACCAATGCCCTTCCTCGGAATACGCCAACAAGTTTGATAACTTCCAGTCTCACCTAGTCCCCCTTCCTTCAACCCGCAAACTCTTTCTGTGCAGCCCTCCGCTTATCATTTTCCCTCCTCAACTTCTTCATAAACGCATTTTGCGGCCCCTTTTTATTAAACTCCTTGTTCTTGCTCTTGTTATACTCAATATACGCCATATCCCTCCCACCGCTCAGTTCGCTCAGCGTGCCGGCCATTCGTCTTGCCCCCGCTTTGCCTCCTCCTCCTCCCTTTCCACGACCGGCCTGGCGCTCTCCGAACAGATCGCCCTCGATCTTTTCGACATCACCTGCCGTCTCATTCTGCAGCATCACGTCCTGCAACCACTCGCGACGGTCGGCGCCCGTCGTGAGTTTCAAATCGGGCAAGGACTCGATGCCGTGGAGATGCGTGATGACCTTGAATGCGTAGCCTTGGTCGACGAGAAAAGCTTGGCGCTTGGAGGAGTAGTACATTTCGTTGGTATCCTTTGAGACGAGTGAGTAAAAAAATGCATTAAATCCCTCGTCATTACGTCTTTTCGCACGTAGAATACGTCCCAGCCGTTGAGCTTCCTGCCGACGGGAACCGTAGTGTGATGAGATCTGAATGAGACAGGTAGCCTCGGGGAGATCGAGACTCGTGTCGCCAATCTTGGAGAGGAAGATGGTGTTGACTTGAGGGTTGAATTGAAAATTGGCGAGAACCTTCTCGCGCTCGTGCTGCGGCGTCTCACCATAGATCATGGCCTTGCCAAGGCGGCGCGCATATGAGATGAGGGCGTAGACATTGTCGCTAAAGACGATGACTTTGTCGCCGCGGCCTTCGTGGTAGTTGATGAGGAACTGGCATGCTTGGAATTTGCGAGGGTTCATAGTGAAAAGGAGGGCGCGCTTGTTAGTATTCTTGGTCTTGAGATATTCCGAGTAGAACTCGGTCGTCATGGGACACCAGACTTCGGCACATTGCACTTTGGCGATGTGACCTTCTTCGGAGAGCTCGAGCCAGTTGGCCTCGTAGAGTTTGGGCCCGATAAGAAAGTTGAGATCTTGAATCTTGTCATCTTCACGGAGGAGGGTGGCGGTGAGTCCAAGCTTAGCATGGGCAAAGACGGCGTGCGTGACTTTGCGAAACATCTCGGCGGGAACGACATGGACTTCGTCGAGAATCATGAGACCCCATTCTTTGCTTTGGACAAAGTCCATGATTTGTTTGGTATCGTGAGCGCGTTGCTTAGATTGAGCAACCATGGAATAGGTTGAGATGATAATGCCAGCGTCTTTTTTGAAAGTTTCCTTTTTATCAGAGGTGAATACAGCAATGTCGTCGGGATTGATATTTGACCATTTGAGAAACTCATTTCGCCACTGGACAACGGACATGGCGCTGGTACAGAGGACAATGGCAGACTTTTTGACGGTACATGCTGCGGTGATACCGACCAAGGTCTTGCCGGCTCCACAAGGAAGCACAATGATGCCACTCTTGCATCGACCGTTACCGAACATCTTGTTCAAAGCATGCTCCTGATAATATCGAATCTGTACCGCGGGTTTGATGTCAATGTCTAGATCAGCGTTCATAATGTCATTCCGAAAGTCGTATTCCTCTGTGACAGGTAGATCCAATTTTCTGCTCTGCTCTCTCACAGCAGCTACCTTGTCAGCGCGTATTTGAAAAGAGTGGACTTCATCCGAGACATCATCATCGTCCTCTTCTCTTAGTGTCATAAACATCTCTTGTTCCTCTTTTCGCTGTTTCTCTTCGTCGTCCTCATCGTCGGATTCTTGTGGTCGATCTCCGAATTGTTGGGCGTCTTGTTGTGGCTGAGCCTGCCTCACTCCCGCAGCATCCTTTGTTCCCGGAATGACCAAACCATCCAGCTTGGGTGCCTTCTCCACAGCCAGCTCTTCTACTCCTTCCACTCTACACGCGGCAATGACATCATCCTTGAGCAGTCTTTGAAGTACATGAGGATCAGAGCTTTCAATGTAGTACTTGTTCTGCTTTAGCACCAGCCTCACTTGACCCCACGACCTTGCAGCCTTGACAACATATTCCTTGAAATCGGTTGGAAGTACAGTCTTTGATAGAATTTCGAGATCATGAATGATGCCTTTAGCATCTCGACCCACCGTCTGTGCTGATAGTAAGCTGTTTGGCGTGATGGTATACTCATGGACATTTGCGGTTCGAGACTGGGGCTCGGCAATATCTATAAGAAGGCGTTGGGCTTGTTTGAAGAATGGCGAGAAGCTTTCAGCGACGACTCGGCCGTTGTCAAAGTCGATCCATAATGGACGAGACTGATGATCACTTTTCATGGGTATTCTGGAGAGGTCATGATTGGTTTTAAAGAGATGCGATACAGCGTCTACTCCATGGGTTTGATGCTTTGTGTAAGAGAGCGAAAAGTGGGAGACTGCATCTGTACCACGAGACTGCTGTTAGTCTTTATATTTGACACGACTATCTATGGGAGAGCGGACTTTGAATGTCTTCGTCCTCCTCCTCGTCCGCAGGTGTGCCTGTCTCTGAGTAGGCATCATCGCTTGACGCGATACTGACTGGCGTGTTTACGCCTGAGACAGCGCGCTTGCTGGCACGACCGTTGGCAGTCTCTTGAGCCTTGCGCTTTGCAGGAGGCATACTACCAGTGCGATCGGACGAGGAAGCGATGGGCGGTTGAGAGAGGTGGCAAGAGAAAGATTGAGGTTGGATGAGGCTGTGGAGTCTGGTTAAATGCCTGATGACGGCAAAACGTTGGCCCATCTGGTCATAGCTTGGAGAATATATCAAATCTCTCTCTTTCCAAAAGCTTCAATTCTTCCCTTCTCCATAATACCCTTCGCTAAATCCCTTGTCTTTCCAATCCTTTTGGAGTCCAATCGATCAATTCTCCGACTCTCATTCACCATCACATCGACAAGTACCCCACGCATCCAGCTCCTCCCTCCATCCAAAAACTTAGCTTCTCATACCCCATACCTCCAACTGTCCACTCTCCCATCCTCCCACTAGTTCCCATTCACAATGAACACAGTATGCCCCTCATTCTCCTCTCTCTCCCCACCTTCTATTCTAACCCAGATTCACCAACACCTTCTCACCCATCCAAACAGATCCGCTCCGTCTGGTTCGGCTGGGGCGCACTGATCTGCGCAGGCGGCGGGGCCTACTACTTTGCGAAGCGCAGCATCAACAGCGACCGCGCCGAGCGCGCCGAGGCGGACCGACGACGGCGCGCCGCCATCCGGAGCCTCGAGGAGCGCGAGTTCCAGCACCAACAACAACAATCACAACCAAGCCACACACAGACGTCGAAGGGTGTGCGACGGAGAGGGATGGAAGGAGGAGGGGGAGTAGGGGATTTGGCTGCGAGCCCGAGTAGTGAGGCGAGTCAGGATCCCGCGCCGACGCGGCATGCGCCGGAGACGGTGGGCCAGAGGGTCAGGGAGAAGAGCAAGTATGAGGCGAGTGAACCGTACAAAAGTCCGAAGGGAGATCGGTTCAGTTGAAGAGGGGGAGGGATTTGTGCTGGGAAGGGGCTTATGGGAGAAGAGGGGGTGGAACAAGGGCTCTGGCCGGGTCTACAAGGGGTGGATGTGAAAATGAAAGGCGAAAAAGAGGATCATATCAGCATTAGCTTGGGTCGGAGCGATTTCTATGCTTGTAAGAATTACGAAAAGGCATTGTGTATTGTATGCAATATACCCAACTCTACATTCGAGTTCAGCCCTTACCAGGATCCAAGACCAACCCACACACTCAAGACACACCGACTCCCTCTGGCTCCCCCAATCATGCTTCCATAGAAATGCAATTCAAAAACGCCATAGTCAAAGAGGATGCAGAATCCCTCATGTGTGCCCCCATGCCCCCTCATTGGTTTGTCTATCGCTTATTCGCTCCGTGCCTCACACGTGCATACCGACTTCAGACCTTCAAGCTCGGGCAATATCTCAAATCCAGCGGCGGTCTGTCATGCAATGCAACAAAGCGTCAACACACGTCCCAACTTGCATTATCTTGGCCTTTCTTACCACCTGGGGCGGGGGGGAAATTTCGTCACTGACCTGGTGAGATAGCTGCCATCCCTCTTTGCTCTTTGCGTTTCCCGCCACGGCACGACGAAGGGCAGCACAAACGCGCACGAGAGATAGGTCATGATGCCTGCTTCGCCGAGACGGCTGTAGGGAGAGCGAGGACCGCGGTGGGAGTAGGCTCGTATGAAGGTGCGGGTGAGCCGTGCTGCTGGGAGGACGGCCATGGTGGGTGTCCCCGGGGTTGTATTCGAGCGAGGAGATAGGTGATTATTGTGCAAGTCCAACAGGGTGAGGGGTCGAGTCTGTTTAAAAGGATTGAGGAGAAGGTTGTTGAGAAGGGTGACGTTTGACTAGGCGACTCTGCAGTAGGCTGGCGCTTGAGACAGGTTTGTCTGCAGGTGCACTGGGCAATGCAAGTGGAGAAGAAAGCTTTTTTGTCTGTATTGTGGAACAATGCATTAGCGTCACGGTTTTGCCGTCGATTGCCCCAGAAAAACAATCGTATGATCCCTATTCGAAACAGTTCCGGGCCCGGGCGAAAGTCGCGTGATTCACCAAATGGTCCAAAGACGCGTACCTCTGTCAAAAGAGAGATAAGAGAAGGAGGCCCCTTGTGAAAGTGGGGCTCGGTCCAGAGCGAAAGAAAAAAAAGCTTGGCAGGCAAAAGCTGGGAAGGTGTGTTGGGGAGAAGAGCACAGTCAAGTATTACCGTATAGTTTAGAATACGAGCAGGGCGAGGGCAAAGAACGGAGATTGCAACGAAAGTAGGTAGGAATGAATTGTCTGCTCCAAGATAAGATAGAGAGCTCTTCTTCTACTCGCGGGCCAAAGCAGGCAGCAAGGCCACTCACAAGGCTTTGCTTGGCTGTTTCTTCCTTTCCCGAAGATGGCAGCCGCGCAGCATCATTAAAGGTGGGCAGTTGATCAATAATCGGGACTGCCTTTTGAGCATTGGTATGGCATCATTTGGCTTGCGGGATCCATGCTGTTCGCTCATTGTTTGGATGCGTGAGATTTACTGCTTCCGTCTGCTGACAATGTCCGAGTGTTGATTGGTCAGACAAATAGGTGCAAGGGGAATCGGCCAGGGGACCACGACGTTTTCGGGTCGGGTCGGGCTGTGCAAACAAGTGTACGGAGTGCGAGCATGACGGCCCCGAATGCTAAATCACCTTTGGTCTTCACGAATTCCTAGGCGAGAGCCTAGATGCCATGATCTGACTGGACCCGTCCTTGATTCGTCCGAGATACTTGTCATTCTGCATCTCTGCACAGGTAGCTGGCTATGGCCGACGATCGTTCGACTCTGAAACAACATGCCTTGATCGAGGACATTGATGTTTGGGATGATCACTTTCAACGCTGTTGGCGACATCAAGACTGCGATGGATGTACCGAGAGCTCGGATGGTTGTGGCTGGTGCCCTTATGTATGCATCATTACTTCTTCACCTTGCTTTCTGTACATTTCCTCTTATAGGACAAGTTCCATTTAGAGGAACAATGTCCTAGGTTTCGTTGAACTGGATATATAAATCATGTAAAGATGGTCGTGAATGCTAAGTCTTGATTCAGAGCTCCGCATGCATTCCCGTTTCGAATACAGGTCTTTTGTCGCCCCTGAGACACCAAGACTTTTCCAAAGGAGTTTATCATTGTCCGCATTGGCGTGAACGCTTCGAGTTTCGTACTGGAGCCCTTGGGTGTCACTGCTCTACCATTACTTTGCTGACTTGTCTGATTACCATTCTGTGTACGCTGGCTGCTCTACTTTTAATATGGGGCCTGTCTTTCGTGATCATAGCTGCAAGGCGGTGGAGCGCTTGGGGTGGCTGGGAGCTTGTAATCCTAGATGAAAACAAATCTGTGAGACGTGGCCAGCGTCTTGTCAAGGGCAAGCAAAGAGAGGGTGTTTGGTGGAGAGGTTGGAAGGAGGAGTTCGGGTGGAGCAAGAGAAATCTAAAGTGGAAAAAGCTGTTCCATTTGCGGACATCCAATACAGATGAGAATTGAGACTTTGCATTTACATGTCGTTTGGGTATCAGTGCATTGAGTCGTGTATGATGGATGCATGACTGTATGACTCGTAACAGTGGATATCGCTAATGTACATGAATGATGCCTCCGTTCTGTGTTCCGGAGCATCGTTGGGCATCAAAAACAAGGCTGAGCAGATGGACTCTCCACAAAAAACTGAATAGCAACTTTTTCCTCCCTCAATACTCCTGTCAACCACCCTTTTCCAATTTTGGACATCATATTCTGCACTCCGAATTTGCCGTTATGCGATCCCAAATCTCAATGCGCCTGTATAGCAATTTGCTTGACAACAGACCACCTCACCGATTTCAATGCATCCACCATCTTCCTAAGTGTAAGCCTTCAATGCTTCAACGGCCCTATCTAATTCATCCTCCGCAACCATGACGTTACCAGCTCTCGCCGTGCTGAGGTAACTCATCTCCACTGGTGCACTTCCCCGACGGTCTCCATGTCCATTCGGTACTTTCATAGTAGAAGTGACACCAACCATCCTCCCAGCAACGCCGCACACTATGCCCGTGCTCTCCAGAGGAAGGTCCCTGAGATCGAGCGTGATTGGAATGATCGTATCTGTTGTCGCGCCCAAAAGCGTATTTGGACGAAATTTCTTCAAAAGACGTTGTTCCAAGAGAAGGGATGGCTCTTCGGAATCGGTAATGGTCAAGGAGAGGAAGCGAGGCGTTACCGTAAGACAGTCGTAGAGCCCGAGACGAAAGTCAGACTCTGAAGACGAACCGTTCGAGATGGATGATTGAGAATGGCCAGCGCATTGGACAAGCCGGATTTCCGGATCCACTGAAGGTACAATGTTGCGTTTCTTCAGTGTGGCAAATGTCCGCTCCTCCAGTTCCCGAAGCGAGGTAGGTGGGGGCGTCTTTGGCGACATCTTTTCAAGGGACGAGTTACTGGATCGAGTGCGATGATGCGCGTTCAAGGGGGATGTGACGTGAGTGCCTTCATCCTCTTCAAAGGCAAACCCTCGCTCCGTCAAGGCGGTCATGACTTGAGCACGAGACTTGAGAGGAACCAGGATGTAATCACTAAAGTATGTCGTGATGAAGAAGATTGAGCTGATACTATGTTAGTATGTATGACGTGACCACGGGTTTCAATGAGGTGCTGGCGTACATCCCAGCCATTGCAAGAGGACCCGTCAACTCCAGGACGCGCTGCCCTGCCCCAAGCCCCTCGCCCTCGACTTGAATGACAACATAGTCCTCATCAGTGATCGAGACTTGCTGCTGCTGAGTAGGGGATAGTGAATTGATGACGGGCGTGAGGATTCGTTCCGTGAGTTCCCTTGAGCAGACAATCGAGCACTCGACAGGCGTAACCGAGATGTTTGTAAATTTGTGATCGCTCGGCCATGGACTGGATTGACTCCTATCTGACCGTTGTCCGGTATCGTTGCCAGAGTCAAGAGGTAAAAGCAGTTGTTGGATAGATTGAAGAAAATTAGAATATAAATCCAAGGGTATGTGCACAAGACGTAGTTGCGTTCTCTGTTCAACAAGAGTCATGTTAGACTTGATACGAGAAGGCATGACAAAAGTAAAGGTGTAGATGGTGAGGTTTGAGAGGCTCTGCCGAAACACACATCTTATAGGTAGGAAGGTGAACACAAGGACAAGCCACGCGCACGCGCCCGGCCGAACAATGCTGACTGAACATTCAGCTTACCAGAAACTGTATGCGAGCGCTCAGCAAAGTCAGGGACTGCTCCATTACGTCGGTCAGAGTTCACAGCCCGACCCTAAATTGGTTGTACGGCCTGCGACAGACCACTGAAACCACGGGCCGGGATTGGTCGCCCCCTGATTGTGGGGAAACCCGGACGCTTGGATACGTCAGAGAGAGTCTGGCAAAAGCAAAAATGTATCTCGGCGGGATCTTAGGGCCAACAGAATGTCTGACCCGAGACCATAGTCTTGAAAAATGTCGCAGAGGAGACAATGTAGCTAGAAGATGTGGGGCTTGATAATCAACGGTTAATAGGTTCTTGTCCGACCGGCCAGCGTGAATTATCGTTTTTAAAGTTCATTCCCAAAGTGAAAAAAAAGCTGGCGCGCGTTGCACAAAAATGAAGAAAAAGTGGCAGCGGGTGGGAGTGTGTTGAACGTCAAAACGCAGTAAAAGGTTAACGCAAGATGCCGCGTCAAGCCGCTACTTAGCGTTTGGCTCACTTCAAACCAATCTCCAATCCTTGGCGGACAAGACGCAATGAAAGAGTCCTGTGAATGTGTATTCTTAGCTGAGCATAGTCCACGGGAAGGGGCACTCTGACGGTGGCGTTCGTCTGGGGTTCAAAATGTGCACAACCGTGCAGCGTGGGGTACAGCGGAACTGCGTCCAGGATGTGGGGCCTTATTGGACAGTCTTCTTGATGCCAGTGCTCTCGATACGCGAGACCTGCAAAGCGCCGCTTGTTGCCAGTTTCTTGGACCAGTGCGGGTGTGAATAATTCCGAGTCCAGTAGAGTGCTTTGAGAAAATCAATATCCGACCCGTTAGTCTGGAGGAGGCCGCCCAAGGAGCAAAAAGGCGTGGAGACGGTTGCTTGCTGCACCCACAGCCAAGACGGGCTGCTGATGAGAGAGTATGAGGCGTACTTTGCTGAGAAACGTACCACGCAAAGAAAGGGACGGTTCACCTTTATTACGCAGCTTACTAGCCCGGCGGTATCTGCGGAAGATTTTTTATATGGCATGCTAGCCCACCGGAAGCTTGTGAAGCGTAGGGTAGCGTTGATATGGCCATTGTGCCGTGCGAGTAGTGAATCCACGTAGGAGGACGGCGGCGGCTCCAGTGCCGGCGTTGGATATAGTCTGGCAATGTCTGGTTGCGTTTCGCTCAAATTGCTGGCTTGTTCTCCTCACGCAGAAAAAGATGAAAGAGGGGCTTGGTGGGCTCCCGACAAAGATGACCGAATCACGATCATCCGTTCGCAGCGCCGTGACCCGAGCTCCACTTTGCCATCAAAGGAGTCTAGGCATCGTAGTCCCCCCGTCGATAGCAATGCTGAGCTGCAGCCGGCGCCGTGATTGATGCCTCTCGAGAACGTTGAGGACGTTGGTTGAAAATACAACCGTGGCAGGCCTCTTTCAATAAGGCACCAAGGGATGGGACAAGCGGGGGGGGAGGCTCTGATTCGGCAGATCTCTCCGGCTCTGATGGGTTTTTTGTGGCTATCTTGACCGCACGTTGACCTGCAGTGGAATGGCCAGATACGTACCTGTTCCTGACGCAAGACGACCCCAAGACGCCATCATGCTGCAGTGGTGCGTTCATTGGCGGAGTCTGGACGCTCTCCCGAATTGCTCGCATCTGGGCCGGGAACGCTAACGAGTAGACCCTGAGCTCTGTTCTCCATTGACACTAAAGCAATGAGGCAGAGCTATGCCAGTGCCGTCCCTACCGATCGTAGACGGCATAGCCTTGGGCTCGCGCGCATCTCGTTTCGTGACGAGCTTGGTCCATCTACGTAACTGCGCTGCAAAGCAAATCGCGCAGACCGGCTATAGCCTATCTTCCAAACCAAAAGTCTAATATATTGAGCGCAGAAAAGGCTATGCAAATGCTGCTGCAGCTGGTTCCGGGTGACCGACCAACTGTGTAAAATCCGATCACAGATTCCTATGCTGATATACAGGCACATTGCTCGGCGGGCCCGTGCAGTTGGAACGCATTGCCCGATTTGACGTCTTCCATGCAAACTGCAGCAGGGAGGGGAACGATACTGTGGGGTTTGACGTGGTGAAGTGGGGGTACTGCGTCAGGCTGAACCCTCTCAGCTATGGAGCTGGAAGTACAGCATGACTGTTCATGGTCCTCGTGTGATGTTGCAACGCTGAGATTGGTTTACCCAGAACGCTTGACAAGTCTTGTCAGAGCCTTGCTGAGATGACAAGCGTCAAAATCCCAAGTAAAGTTCGGACGTGATTTGGCACTCGCATAACTGCCGCTCAAGATTCTAGCGTCCTTGATGGACTAGCCTCTGAGGAATGCATGGGGAAAAAAATTCATTTTTCATCTCAATTGAGGACACGTGTTGGTGTGTCGACTTGATTACTCTTGCAGGAATTCATCATTTTCCGAGGTCCTCTTAACGGGATTCCCCTCCATCACTCAATTAGACCCTGATGCATACGCGATAGGATCACGCACTTGGCGTGTCCTGCATTATGCAGCCTCACATGACTCGTGGCGAGTCGATAGCTAGTGAGCTGGACGGGAACGAAAGCTCTTCGCGGGTAGACGATCTGGGACTGAAGACCAACTCACCTTTGGTCGGCTGACCATTGACGTATGTGGCCGTGCGATTCATACCGCTGAAGTGATTCTCGTCTCCAGAGCTCTCAAGGCCACTTACGGAGACGTCGGAAGCAAAAGCTTGTTTATACAACCATCGTGATGGCGTACATTCGATGACATATTTCACGAATCATTACCCCAGACTATAACGTTCCCTTAAGGAAAGAAGACATTAGTAACGGGTGCGGATAGTTACGGAAACATGTTAGCTTACCATCACCTCCTGCGCTACACCATTGCTTTCGTGCTTCATTAAACGCTACAGCACTTACTACATTCTTCTTGCTGGCTCCAGTCTCCCCACGAACATGACGCAACTTGTGCATGACTTTCCCGCTGAGATGGTTCCAGACGAAAATGAATCCATTCTCGGAACCACTAAGGACGTAATTGTCCTTGAGCGCAAGCGTGCTGCCAATTCGGTAATTCTCGTTTACGTAATCCGTATCCGAGTAGGATTGTAGCAGTTTTCCATCGGCCTTGTCGAACAGCCTAAGCTTCGAATCCAATGAGCTCACAAGCAAGCTGTCGTTTTGTATCGTCGGCGTGACACTCGTAACGGGTTCTAAATCACCAATTCAATTAGCAAACAACATCAATCCATCCATTACCTCTCCCACAAACCACAAAAGCAGTAGTAGTAGTAGTAACAGCCCTCCACCAAACAAAACAAAGGAGAGATCCAAAAAACTCACGCCCAACCACATCCACATAACACACCCCACTCCTCAAATCATACACCCTCACCCTCCCATCCACACTCCCCGCCACCACCTCCCCCCCCACCACCCGCACACAACTGACCCCATCGCCCGCCTCCTCCAGACTCATCATTGCCCTCGCGGAATTCGAGCGCGCATCCCAGAGCCTCACGCTCGCATCCGCACTGCCACTGACTACGACGTCCTCGCCCGCGCCAAACGCGACGGCGTTCACGCCGGCCGCGTGCCCGCTCCACCGCCGCTTCGTGCCCGCGCTCACCGTGTCCCACAGCAACACCGTCTTGTCGCCGCCGCCGGACGCGAAGGCTGCGTTGGACGGCGCGACGGCGACGGCGAGGACCGGGTGCGCGTGTGCGGAGAAGGATTGGATTAGGGATGAGGAGGCGGGGAGGAGGGGGTTGAAGAGGCGGATGGTGCGGTCGGTGGCGCCGGTGAGGATCTGGTGGAGAGGAAGGTTAGGTTAGGTGGAAGGGGGAAGAGAGGGGGGAAAGGGGGTTTTAGGTGAAGGGGGGAGGCAAGGGGGCCGGCGAAGACGTACGTATTGGCCGGAGCCGGCACTGTAGGTGACGGTGTTGACGGGGCCTGTGGTGGGGAGGTTAGTGTGTGATAAGGTTTCTGGAAGGTGGGTCAGTGGGGAAACGGCATACCATTGTGGCCAGTCAGTGTTGTTAGCTGGCGAGTGGGAAAGTCCGAGGCCATCTCATGTCGTGAGTGGCAGGTGGGTTGGGGCGTGGTTGGAGAGTGGTCGGAGTGTGGTTAGAATTTTGGGATGACGAGGCGGGATGTAATTGTGCAGACACGAGCTGTACACGAGGTCACGCGACCAATTTCAATATTAATTGTACGACGTAAGATAGATCAAGTTCACATGTTCTGTCCGCTAAGCTAGTAAATATATGGTTCGATATCAACTACAGCGAAAAGCCAAGAATTAAGAGAGGGGGAAATAAGGGAACCGCAGCCAGGCATATTTCCCCAGAAAAATCTATGCAACAAATGCACAGGTAAAAAAGCAGGTACCTCGGTTAGAGAAATTACAGATCGGAATGACAAAGGGAAAACCATAAAAGCAAAGGTATCTCAATGTGACCGCAATTTTTCGAAAGCATCCCTTTCCTCCCAAATATTTGTCCATACGCCTCAACGACGACCAGAACGGTTAACGCTACCCTGCATCTGCTCTACCTCGGATTCCAATTGCTTGATCATAGCATGACTCTGCTCAAGATCCTTGTTAAGACGATCGCGCTCAGAAATGAGCTTCTGTTCCCACTGCCTGAAACGCTGTTCCTCCACCTTGACCTGTTCGGTGAAGCGCTTCCGTAGCGCCTCTTCTTCCTCCTTGAACTTAGGGTTATCAAGCTTGCGTGGTCGCGCCTCGCCAAACTTGCGCGTCTCCATCTGTGAGGCGCGGTAGGCCTCGTAGTGATTTTCTTCGGTAGTGTGAATGAGGTCGAGCATGTGGGTGCGGATGAGGATGGCGCGTAGTTTCTTGAAATCGCAGTGATCTTCGTTCTCGACCTCGGCAACACCCCAGGCGTACTGACGGCCCTTGAGGGTACGACCGTCGGTTGTTTGGACATCTTTTTCAGAACCAATGACAGAGAAGGGCATAGCGGAAATGAGGCTGCGAGCGTAGTTGAGGCCGGCATCGTCGTCTTCTTCGAGGGGAGGTTGGTAAATCTTGATACCCTGAGCCTCAATCGTGTCTCGAATCTATCAAAAAACATTAGAGAAGCACCTTAATTATCTATTGATGAGCATACCCTGGCCTTGAATTTAGCCAGGTCAGAGGGACTGAGGGTGTCGGCCTTGGCAACAACAGGAATAAGGTTCACACGTGTGGCGAGACGGCTCATGACCTCAATGTCGAGCGGCTTGAGGGAGTGGCCTGTAGGACGAATAAAGTAAAGACAGGCGTGCACACGAAGATCGATTTTTTCTTGTCGACGCGGTTGTTGTTCTTGCAACATGTAGGATTCGTGTTGGTCATCCAAAAATTCGATGATGGGCTGCCATGAATCTCGATTGTTGACATAGTCACCAAAGCCTGGGGTATCGATAACGGTCAATCGGACTAGAAGCGAACAGTTAGACTTTGGCGACCCGAGGCTATGAGGCTCTTGTCTAGACCTTTGAAAAATTTCTCCTCCAATTCCGCCTTGGTGATCTCAATCTCAACCGTCTTGTCCACTTGCTTGGCATGCCTTCGCTTGTGGTCCGCGTAATTCTTGATGGTCGTGGAAAAGAGGGTGTTGATGAAGGTGGTCTTGCCAAGTCCCGACTCGCCAGCAACCTGGACAGTGTCAGAAGAAGCATTACGAGCGGAGAGAATTGTTATACCATTATTGTGAATGCGGCACCTCTCTTCGCAACGATCTTATGTCTAGTTTCTTGTCAATCATCCGCTCGACCATCTTGTTTCCGAGGTTTTGCCAGCGTACCGTTGGTTTGGGAGCTACGAGTGATCAGCAAAAAATTCAAAGTACGCAGCGAACCGAAAGAACTTACGTTGGCAATCCCGATAGGCGAGGGTGATTCAGCCATGTTTGCGAGGAGTTCAGAGATGTTGGTCAAACAACGCTGGTAGAATTGGGTGAAAACGCTGGGCGCATTAGTTTGAATTAAGCCTGAACCCATGGACGGAATGCACGCGCGTTGAAGGTGTACACAGAGAGTTGTCACTGAAATACTTACAGAGATTAGGGATGTGGTAAACTGCAGGCGCGACGCAAGACGGTCAAGAGGCCAAATGATTGAAATGGAGTCAAAGGAAGAGAAGTCGCAAACAAAAGCTGCGAGACCCTGAAGCTTCCCCTTTCCAGAATCTCTACAGCACCGAGGGCGGTGAAAAATGATCGGCAGAATCCCCAGAAATTCTCCTGCTCCAACACGAATGCCATCTCATCTGAAGTTCCAGTGCGATTATGGCAGGTCAGAATGCGGATGTGGGCTGATCCAATAGCTCTCCTAGCATGAAGACCGATTTCAAGGTGAGTATCCTCAATATCCTCCTCGAGTATGATTCAACTACTAAGTACCACAGTTCTCCAATCTCCTAGGTACCGTATATGGCCGAGGAAATCTTATTTTCTCGCCAGATGGAACCTGTCTCCTGTCTCCTGTAGGAAATCGAGTTACGGTCTTCGATCTTGTAAAGTGCATGCGCCTCTCCAATTTGCTAGACAACCCCGCTAAAACCATCCTCTCAGCAACAAATCCTACACGCTTCCATTCGCGCATCGTCAGAATATTGCCAGACTTGCTCTCAACCCGCGAGGGAATCTGCTACTTTCTGTTGACGAAGATGGTCGTGCCATTCTCACACACTTTCCGCGGCGCACTGTACTCTACCACTTTTCCATCAAAGGAAATGTCTCCGCCCTTACCTTCTCTCCCTCTGGCCACCATTTCGCCGTCGCCATTGGCAGAAAAATTGAAATTTGGCACACTCCATCAACGCCAGGCGATGGAGCAGATGGAGAACTGGAGTTTGCTCCCTTCGTGAGATACCATCAGCACGTCGGACATTATGACACTGTCCAAAACATTGAATGGTCCAGTGATTCAAGATTCTTCTTAAGCGCCTCAAAAGACTTGACCGCTCGCATATGGAGCTTGACTCCAGAACAAGGATTCGTTCCCACTGTGCTTGCTGGACATAGACAAAGTGTATACGCGGCTTGGTTTTCAAAAGACCAAGAAAAGATATACACTGTTAGCAAGGACGGCGCTCTCTTCCAGTGGGAATACGCTGGAAAGCCAGATACTGAAGGTATTGAAGATGAGGACAATCTGCGATGGAGAATTGTGCAGAAGCATTTCTTCATGCAGACCAATGCAAATTTGACTTGCGCAGCCTATCGTTCCGAATCAAATCTTCTAGTAGCTGGCTTCTCAAATGGAACTTTTGCTCTCTACGAGCTCCCTGACTTCAACCAAATTCATAACCTTAGCATCTCCCAGAACGACATTGATTTCGTCACAATCAATAAATCTGGTGAATGGCTTGCATTTGGCGCGTCTCGTCTTGGTCAACTTCTTGTCTGGGAATGGCAATCCGAATCCTACATCCTGAAGCAACAGGGTCATTTTGATGCCTTGAATGCTCTGACATATTCTCCTGATGGTACACGCGTCATCACAACAGCTGATGACGGCAAAATTAAAGTATGGGATGTCAACTCGGGATTTTGCATCGTCACTTTCACTGAACATACAAGTGGCGTAACTGCCTGCGAATTCGCGAAACGCGGCAATGTCCTGTTCACAGCAAGTCTGGATGGCTCAGTCCGTGCATGGGATTTAATACGCTATCGAAATTTTCGGACCTTCACTGCGCCAACCCGCCTCTCATTCTCCTCTATTGCAGTAGATCCGTCTGGCGAGGTCGTTTGCGCAGGTTCTCTCGATTCCTTTGACATTCACACTTGGAGCGTTCAGACTGGACAGCTTCTTGACCAGCTTGCAGGCCATGAAGGGCCCGTATCCTGTCTCGCTTTTGCTCCCGATGGTAGCTCACTAATGAGCGGCTCATGGGATCATACAGTCCGTATATGGAGCATTTTTGCACGCACACAGACCAGCGAACCCTTGCAACTTCAGGCCGATGTTTTGGCGATTGCAGTCAGGCCAGATAGTCAACAGCTTGCGGTTGCAACTCTGGACGGCTCTCTTAGTTTCTGGGGCATCGAGAGTGGTACTCAGCAGTCAGGATTCGATAGTCGGAGAGATGTCAGCGGAGGCCGTAAAATTAGTGATCGACGAACTGCAGCGTCGTCAGCGGGCACAAAGTCATTTACTAGCATTGCATATGCAGTGGATGGTTCCTGTGTACTCGCATCCGGAAGTAGCAATTTCATCTGTCTCTATGATGTTCGCCATGGCGCACTACTCAAGAAATACACAGTGAGCATCAATCTTGCATTGGATGCTACAACACCGTTCCTCAATTCCCGTAATTTGACAGAAGCGGGTCCCAGAGAACTCATTGATTCAGCTGGCGAGGCATCTGACCTGGAGGACCGTCTCGACGAAGGATTGCCTGGTTCCAAAAAGGGAAGAAATGTAGATGCCGCGAAGAGACGTACAAGACCTGAGATCCGTGTTCCGGGCATTTCATTCAGTCCCACAGCCCGCAGTTTCGCAGCAGCCTCGACTGAAGGTCTTTTGATATACAGTCTTGATGCTCAAGCACAAACAAGTTTTGATCCTCTTGACCTGGATGTTCAAACAACACCACAAGGAGCAGTTAGAGAGCTGGAGAAGAAGGAATATCTCAAAGCACTACTGATGGCTTTCCGTCTGAATGATGCTGGACTATTACGCAGAGTCTATGAATCCGTGCCAGCAGACCCACGCACGATTGCGTTGATAGCGGGCCAGCTGCCAGAAGTCTACTTGGCTAGAATCATTGCTTTTGTCACCAAAATGCTAGATGAGACCCAGCACTTGGAATTTGGTTTATGGTGGGTAAGGGCACTTGTTGAGAAGCATGGTCGAGTTTTACGAGAACGAAAAGGCGAATTTGCAGCAGAAATGAGGGGCTTGAGTAGGGTTCTAAAGGGAGTAGAGAGGGAGATAGGTCGGGTTGCTGAAGCGAATACTTATCAAGTTGATTGGCTGTTGAGTCTTAGGGAGAAACAGGGTTCGGATGGGGGGCAGGAATCAATCAATGGCAGCAAAATGCTGGATATAGAAGATACAAATGGCCATGTTGTCGATGAAGATGGTCAAGATGATAGCGACGACGAAGGCAGCTGGGAGGGATTGGATGATGGAGCTCGTAATGATGAAGGAGATGGAGATGAAGATGAGTTTAAAGGCTTGGATGACTCCTAAACTAGATTCGCATATGCGTCTAATAATGTTGAGACCTGTCGTCGAATACATTAAATTTTGATGGATTATGATGAAAGTATTTTTGCGTAGTTAATGCTTGGGCGGCTGCGAAACCGCCAGCTGTTATGTCGGTTGATTATCTTGAGGTCGCACTTTCTCAACACCCTTACAACTCCCACTTAATATTCCACAAATACATCAGCGATAGTTTTCGAACATGTAGCCTATAATTTATAGGGTGCTTTTCTTCCTGTAGGTCGTACGGAAAGCGTAAGTCTTCACACGGTAATGACTATCCTTTCCATCTGTCTCCACTTGCATTTACCCGGTATTCACGGAATGACGGAGCGCCAATTCTTTGAAGCTATAAAAATGATTGATCTTGGATTGATATTATTTCTTTCCGAAGTCTACTGCTATTTCAGTGCTTTAGTCATGTATATTTCAAAAATACTACTCTCAATGCTATTTGCTCTGCCTTCAATACTAGGTGCGATTAGTTCGTCAGAAAACTCCACTTTTTCAAATCCCATCCTCCCCGGTTTCCACCCAGATCCAAGCTGTATCTTTTTACCAGAGTGGAACGATACCTTTTTCTGTGCTTCTTCTAGTTTTGAAGCATTTCCCGGAGTTCCTATTCATGCCAGTAAGGACCTTCAGAATTGGAAGCTCGTGAGCAATGCCGTCAACAGACCTGAGCAACTACCCGACCTTGCTATCACCAATAAATCTACGAGTGGAATCTGGGGACCCTCGCTTAGATATCATGACGGAACGTTCTACCTTATGACGACATTGGTCTTTGATGATCAACCACAGACTAATTTTTCTCGATGGAAAAACTTTCTACTTTCTTCTACAAACCCTTACGACTCTTCTTCTTGGAGCGATCCAGTGTACTTTGACTTTGTCGGTTATGATACGTCTCCATTCTGGGATTCCGATGGTACAGTGTACGTGACGGGGTCTCATCCGTGGGAGCTCCAACCTGGTATTGATCTAGTTCCCATCAATCTTACTACAGGTGCTGTCCGCTCAATCACCAATATTTGGAATGGTACTGGTGGCGAAGCCCCGGAGGGACCTCATATCTATTTCAAAGATGATTGGTACTATCTCATGATTGCCGAAGGAGGGACCGGCCTAAACCACGAGGAAGACATTGCACGCTCACGGTCCATTAGCGGTCCGTACGAATCGAACCCTGCTAATCCGGTTCTCACAAACGCAAATACAAGCGCTTATTTCCAGACTGTAGGCCATGCGGATTTATTCCAAGATGCGAATGGGAATTGGTGGGGATGTGCACTCTCTACAAGGTCTGGGCCCGAGTATATTGTCTATCCAATGGGTCGTGAGACAGTTCTTACTCCCGTCACCTGGTCATCTAACCAATTCCCCATCTTCACTAACATCAGCGGCGAAGAAACCAGCTGGCCTCTCCCACCCACCGATCTGAACATTCCGGGAGTCGGTCCCTTTATCAATGCACCAGACAACTACACCTTCCCACCCAACTCCACGCTCCCCCTTCACTTCCTGCACTGGCGTCTCCCCATTTCCCAAAACTACGCCATCTCCCCTCCCGAACACCCCAACTCCATCCGCCTCACAGCCTCCAAACTCAACCTCACAGGCTACGACGGAAACTACGCAGCCACAGGACAAACCTTCCTCGGCCGCCGCCAAACCGACTCTCTCTTCACCTACACCATCAACCTAAACTTCGCCCCCACCGCCGCCGAGCAAGAAGCCGGCGTCACCGTCTTCCTCGTACAAAGCCACCACATCGACCTCGGCGTCGTCTTGCTGCCCTCCACCAACCCCTCCTCCTCCTCCACATCGCAGTTGACGCCGTATCTACGCCTCCGCACCACCACGACCGCGGCCAACATCACCACGCCTACCATGCAACTCTTGCCCATCCCGGCCGCCTGGCTCCCCTCATCGGCGGATGATAGCTCGTTGCAGCAGATCGAGCTTGCGCTGCAGATCCAGGCGTGCAATCTCACGCACTATGCGTTCCGTGCGGGACCTGTGGGCGCCGCGCACGCGATGCAGACGGTGGGGTATGGTGAGGCGGCGGCGGTGAGCTATGGGTTTACGGGGACGTTGGTAGGGGTGTATGCGACGACGAATGGAGGGGTGGAGGGCGGTGTGGAGGCGTATGTTGGGGAGTGGAGGTATGAGGGGATGGGACAGGTGAGGGATTGAGAGAGGGTGGGCTGTAAGAAATTGAGGTGCTGGATTGGGATTTATTGGATAGTAGGGACGGGGATGAACTGGTATGTCATTCAATGTATTCGATTCTATGTGGGAGGGTATCTCTAAGGAATGCTAGCTATTCGCGCAAGGCGATAATCTAGATATAGCAATAATACTCAATACCACAGCACAGCCCCCATGTCAGATGATCCATAGTTTCCATTTCAAGACCCCGATAGATTTTCCTTCCCTCATCATGCCAGCATCCGTCACGCTCTCTTCGCCACCCCACTAACCCACCCCTCAAACCCCTTCAACCAGCTTCCCCAGTATCAAACTCTGCACCACAAACTCATCCCCCACCACCCGTCTCCCTTCCTCCTCACCCACCGTCTTCCTCGCCGTCTCCCCATCCGCCCCCACCACAAACACCACATGCCACGCCTCCCGCGCCAACACCTCCTCCCTCTCCCCTGCCGTCCTCACAACACCCACCCTCGCCGCCCCCATCGCCCTAACCAAAAACTCAAACGTCTCCAACGTGCCCCCCGCCGCACCCAGCTTCCCCTTCCCCCTCGCGCCGGCCACCGCAGCCGCCGGCGAAACCAACACCACCTTTTTCCCCACCAACAATCCCCCCTGCCCACGCGCAGCGACCAGCATATCCCGTAGACTCGCTTGAGCAGGGTCATGCAGCACGGGCAGCACGAGGCTGCGCACCGCGCCGCCGAGCCGCGCCGACTCGCCCGCAGGGAGGAGGTACGGCGCGTACGGCAGGAGGCGGGTGGCGGCGAGCGAGTCGCGGACCCAGGCGGCGTGCAGGATGGGCAGGCCGAGGGCGAGGGCGTGCATGTGCTTGGTGCGGCGGGAGTGGCGGTCGGAGAGTAGGGCGGCGAAGGCTATGGGGTGCGGGGTGGGTTTGAGGGCGAGGGTTGGGGGGAGGGAGTCGGAGAAGGCGGTGTCGGGTGGGGGGTCGAGGGTGGTGAAGAGTTCGTTGAAGCCGGTGTCGAGGATGTGGGCGCCGTGGGAGCGGAGGAGGTGTGCGATGCGGTCTTTTTCCGGCGGGTCGTCGATGAAGGTCAGCGCGAAGGCTTGGTTGCGGAAGAGCCCGGAGGGTTGCGGGGTGAGGGAGGTGTGGCGGGAGAAGTTGGCGTTGGTGGTGGTGTCTGCTTTGGCGAAGCTGGGATTGACCTGGCGACGTGTGCGGGATGAAGGGGTGGATGGACCAGAGTTGCTGGGCGGGTTGGGGGTTTGCATGCGAAGCTGTCGTATTGATGGGGGTGTGGTCCGAGGGATGAATTCTCGGTCTTGAAGATTGGCCCAAACGGTCTTTGTCAGGTAAATGTTCTCTATTGAAATAGAGACCGTCTCTTCAGAAGCCTGGTCGCCTGCGGCGTTGTCTCGCTTTTTTTGTGCTAGGATTAGGGTTTGGTGTCCAAATACGTCCGTGTAAGAATAATCGATTATAGAAGGCTCGGCCTTGTCTTTGAAACCTTGGACAATGTACGTCTGCGAGCGCATCTTATTAATGTCAACTTTGACCTGATCTCCTGCGCACAACCTCAAAGACTTGACATAGTTGGGAGGTACATTCAAGTCTGTAGTTCCGTCATCAAAGCGGACCTGGTACATTTCTGGATCAGCTGTCGAAGGACCAAGATATTCAGCAGGCCAAAATGCCTGGTTTCCACACCTGGCCAGGGCGAAGATACGATTTGGTGCGATTATAGCAGCGCTGCCTGCAGTGTCAACGAGAGGACTGGTTGGAGGCGATGAGAGTGCGCTTGATGCAATAGAACTCGAACCGATATTCGTATTTGGTTCGCCGATTTCCATTGCTTCCGTCAAGGCAGGGCGCGGTTCAGAGTTCTTGGTTCGTGAAGTCTCTAAATTTGACGAGGAACCTGCTTTGGAAGCTTGGGTTCTTTGCTCAACTTGCTGATCTTGTTGTCCGGTCATCTCGACGTCGTGGTCGGATTGTATCGACGCAGAATCTCTGATGCTTCCCACAGATTGAGCAAGTCGACCCTTGGGTGTTGATGCGTCAGTGTTGCCAGTCTGTAATTGATCTCGAAGCTTTCGAGTCGGCTTTGTAGGCCGACCACTTTTCCTTCCGTGTGATTTGGCGCCATTTGTGATTTCAAATTTGGATGTGATCTGCAGCTGACCTCCGTTATGGCTGTTTGCGTGCGTTTCATTATGCACCTGATCGTCCGACTTTGGTACCGACAAGATGTTTGATGTTTGCACAGCAGTGATGGCTCCAGTGTCTCCACGCTTTTGTGATGATGAAGATGATGACAGCTGTCTACCCACTTCTGGAACCACTGGCTCAATCGCACTGGACGGTGGAGAAGGTTCTATCTGGGATAATGGATCTACGCGATTAATCGTACCCCTCTTTGATGGTTGTGCGCGTGAGATACCTTTGACAACTTTGAGATATTCTTCGTCTTCAACTGTCATGGGATTCAACTCGTCGAGATTAACTTCAGTGACCGCACCAGGCGGTGTAGAATCCGCCGCAATGTCCGTTAATTTTCTGGTGCTCCGGAAACGTGGACTGTTCTTCATTGAGTCTACCCGCTGGCTACTATGTGGCGTCTTCATGGGAGACGAAAAATGTGAATGTGCCGTATCATAGTGTGCAGTGCTTTTTGATGGAGTGACTGATGCTGGCAGGGCAACTGGACGACAGCCGCTAGACCTCATTGATGTAGAATTAGTGGAACATCGCTGTGAATCAGCGTCGCCATTTTTCCTGTTCTGGATGGGAGTTGATCCAATTTCAATAGGATCAGTTTCAGGTATCACCGAAGCTGGAGACGTTGCTTCTTGCGCTTGGGAAGGCTTGATGATAGCATCCTTGCGATTTCCAGCGATCGATTTGCCAGAGCTGGGATTTTGCTGCTCTTCCAGATCGCTATACATAACGGTCTCACCATCAGCCTCTTGGCGAGATTCGTGATCCGACGAATCTGCAGCCACAGGATTTTGCGAGTTACGTTGAGCCAAGCCCTTATCCTCTCGATCAGCTGATGTCACTGGTGGGCTACTTGGTACAAGCTCGTTGGTCTCTTTTTGGAATGGCGGATTTCGGCTGCTGGGAGGTTGGGCAAGGGAAGAGGTGCCAACCATCCTCCGTACGTTGGCTTTCAAGTTGGGCGACCACGATTGAATTTCTGAATCCATTAATTGCGAGGTTGGCGCTGAGATGCGTGGTAATGACGGTAAAGAATTCTCTGCCAATTCTTCATGGCGAGTTGGCTGTGAATCCGCGATACTGCCAGACTGGGCGCTTCCACTTCGTCGAACTTCCCCAAGCCTTGCTGTAGAACAACCAGTACTTTGCTGAGATCCCGCGACTTGCAGATCATCTTCATCTGAAGCTTCATGTACCTGGGAGGCTTGCTTGCGGTGCCATAATGGACTGGATTCATCCACTATTACGCTTGCTCTACTTTTGCTGGCCGCAATATCGGTTACTGGAATTGCCAATTCGTCTTCTTCGTCGCTCTCATGTTGCGACTGACTCTTTCGCACAATTTGCGCGAGCTCATCATATTCGTCATTGGATTCAGCATCTTCGTCGTCATCGTTGGAGGGTGTATCGTCTGAAATCTCCACTACGTCTCGCAATCTTTTATTGGACTGAGTCGGCGTAGCAAACTTCTGATTGTTCAGTACGCGTTTGTTCTTTATCAGGCGGCCGCGACCAGTTTGAATTTTGGGTGCAGTTATTCCACGTAGCTCGTCAAGTGCAGCGCTCTTAATATCAGCCACCCGCTGTCGTCTAATGGAATCAACTCCTAGCTCATCAAAATCGTCAAAGTCATCATCCACAGGGTCCGGACAACTTGATCGTGGGCGCTGTGCTGATTGCTGCCTTCTCAACGCTCGCATCTCCCGCAATTCTTGCGACTCTTGCATTGTAATGTATGTATCTCTTGGCTCAGTAACCGCTCGACTAAAATCGCTTTGTATTTGTTTAATAGGTGAGGACGTCGTGGCAAGGGGCGAAGAATGGCGATGGGCTTCAAGGTTTGGTGAGGGCCGCTGAAATATTGGATCTGACCGTAAAGCTCCAGGGAGTGGAGAAGATCCCGCCTGTGTCGCGTTGAACATTTGGCTCATAGACATGCCAGGTGGGTCATCTTCTCTATTTCCAAAAACCGCAGTCAAGTTGGTTTCAGGAGTTTTGGTGGAAGTGGAGCTAACAATCTCCCCTTTATGGTTTCGCTTCGAGCCTGCCATAGCAGGTGTCTCAGGAGGCAGAGTCACGGACGATATCCTCGGCACACGAATATCAACCTGCTGGCTCAATTCGTCCTCGCTTGAGCTTTGGGCTGGACTCTGTCCATTCTTCAATTGCCCCACAAGATCAATATATCCCGAGTCTCCCTCAGCCACGTTGTGCAGACTAGTATATGCATTTTTGTCAAATAAATCGTCCAGGGTCGAGTCTGGCCTCGTTTGGTTCGAAGAGGTTATTCTGCTCGTCAAGTGGTCATTGTAAATCTGTGTATTTCCAGCTTGAGTATCTCCGCCAACGTCAATGGGAAAGCCTCCAAAAGAGACAGCTTGAGGCAGAGCCATGGTCTCTTGCGATCTCGGTGCCTCCACCATGGTGGGCATGTCCGAGAAGGACTTGGACTTTCTGAACTTCACCGGCCGGTCATTTGGGTGCTGGCTTGATTTGCGCGAGTCATGTCGCTTCGACTGAGTTTTGGGACGAAAGCGAGCGCGGGCTTTCCAGTGGTGCAATTCCTCGCCAATTTGGAACTTTTCACCAAGATTTCGAGCGTCACTATCGAGGGAAGATTCTTCGACCGGGGTGTCGCGCGTCGAGGACCGCTGAGGTAACACAGTCAACAAAGATTCCCACTTGGTGGCGGATGTGCTTCCCGGAGCCGCGAGACCCATGTAAAGCTTAAATGCACTGACCTCAGCCGTGTCAATCGCTTGATTGATACGGTGGAATGCCTGGCTGTTCAGGCTGTCGCTTAGGGATGCCATGGCAGCCTGATCTAAGGATAAAAAGTGTCTACGGAGTGGTGGATACTTAAGAGCATGCGCGCATAGGGCGAGTCTAAAGTCAATGCAGCGCCGGTCGCGGCTGAAGCTACGCCGATTTCTAACTGGACGAACTTTACGCGTGAACACGTGAGTTTGACACTTGCATTGCCTCTTTGGGCGAATGATATTCTGGTAGGCTACACCATCGTCAAGCCATACGCCATTGCATCACTGATACCTTTATACCTTTAAGGTATGAAGTAGGTATATCCATAGTTTCCCTGTTTCAAATTGCCATGTATGTACAAATGACAGCTTTTGTTTTCCCATAAGTCACGCAAGTCGCAAGTCTCCATACCTATTCGCAAACATTCCGAGTGCCTTGATGGGAAAAATAAACTTGTAATTAGGATATGATATCATGCTGCTCCCAAATTAGCAAGGTAACCACGTAACTACCATCACAGAACATTGGAGCAAATGTTTCAACTTACCAGCTTTTATTAAACACTCCCTCAATCGCCTCCTGAAGCCACTCCCCATTCTTCTGCTGCCTTCCCACTACCATTCTCAATGCCTTCTCAATCGGACCTCTTTCCGGATACTCTGCCTCCATTAACCCGATACAGATCCACGCCGTCTGCACCACCTGACTTTGTTCATGTTGTGACCATTCGCCTGTCTCACAGCTACGATAGCTCTCACCCCAGCCGCCATCGTCCATCTGACGATCCAAGAAGAATTGACAACCCCGTCGAACTCGCTCACTGTTTTCGTATGTCTCGCCAACCGAAGCCAGTGACTCGAGTGCAAACATCCCAGCATATGTAAAACAAATGCCCCAACTACCATACCAGCTTCCGTCCTGCCGCTGCGCGTTTCGGATATATCCTAGAGCCTTGGTGATGAAGGTGTCGATATCCCTTTTTCGGTAATCTGGGTAGTATTTCTGAAACAGCTTCAAAGCCGTCACAACCGCAGTCGTACACTCCGGATAATCATACTCCACCATGATCCGGCCAAACACCTCCGCCGCATTCAAGTACTCCAACCATTCCCCTCCCCTCGACGGCTCATAGCTTCCACACCCACCCGTCGCATTCTGCATAGTCAACAGCACATCCACCGCATCCTTCACCCTCTCCTCCCCCACCAACTCCGGATACCCACCGCCCGGATACCGCTGCAGCATCAACACCGCCTTCAACGCCTCCGCGGTACAATCACTGACCGTATACCCCTGATCCCTCGTACTAAACCCCCACGCGCCCTTGCGCACATGGCGATAGCAGACGTCCATTTGCGGACAATTCTCGCGGATCTGGTGCATTTCCAAAAACGCCAGCGCGCGCGCCAGCATCGGCTTCCACACGGGGTCAGCCGCTAGCCCGGCAGCGCACACGGCCTGGATCAGGAAGCTCGTGTCCCAGCACTGCACGCCGTTGGTGCCGTTCATGAGCATGCCCTCGTCCTTGACCCACAGGAAGTCCGCCATGCGGTCGCGGTGGCGGCGCACGCTGGCCGCGTCGGCGCCGTCGTGGATGTAGCATGCGAGGAAGTTCATGGGCCCGTTGACCGGGCCGAGGTTCGCGTAGACGGTGTTTTCGTCTTCGCGCCGGATGAGATCGAAGGTGTGGGCTTCCGCACGTTGGGCGAGGGAGGGGAGGAGCGTGCGGATGTATGGGTTCCAGAGGTGGACGAGGCCGTAGTTGATGGTGTTGAGGAGGAAGGATTTTGGGTGGTAGTTGTCGTGAGGGGAGATGGAGTTGCGGTGGGAGAGGAAGTCGATGGAGGCGTAAGATTGAGTGAAGAGTTCTTGTCTGAGGGATTCGGTGAGAGGCGTGGGTGGGTAGGAGAATCGGCGACTATAGACATAAGACATTGGGAGGAAGACTTGGCGCATGTGGATCCACCATCTCCAGGGAGCAATGGGTACCCAGTCGGGAAGAAGCCATAACTCGGGCGGGACAGGGTTGACAATATCCCATTTGCATACGCCAAGCACGCTGAGCCAGAACTTTGCCCAATGAGGTCCGTTGACCGCGCCTCCCATCTTATGTAACAAACCTCTTGCTTTGATCATCCTTGGTTCTTCAGCACTTGCTCCACATATTCGCATGGTGGTATAGTTCATTGCCGTTCCAAAAACCGAACTCTCGCCCTCAATATGGAGGCCCCATCCACCATCTTTGTTCTGTCTTGCGTATAGATAATCCCTGATAGCCGAGCTATGTGATTTTGGTATTGGTGTCTCAGTGACATACCAAGTTATGACGAGACCGGGTAGAAGAAACATAGGTCCGCCATACTCGCAGCCCCAGTGACCTGCTGGTAATTGCAGTTTGGAGAAGAAAGACAGGCCATTGCGTACTGAGTCGAGGGTAGTCTTGGGTTGCGGCAGATCCGGCAGTTCCTAGTAGAACAGTCAAATATCCAATCTATGGACTATTCGCAACATCGGCATGGGACATACAGTAGGGAGATTCAAGAAATATTTGTCTGCTGTACTCTGCGGCCACCTCTGGACTTCTGTATCTGATTGGAGGTAATGCCAAGTGTGTCTCCCTTTTTCATCCAATAGACGCCATCTGGTCCTGTCTGTGCTGCCTGTGCCTGCAGTAGCATTGCTAGATAAACTATTTGGTAGAAGAGTTGTTTCGCTAGACAACTTACTGGGTGCCATGACACAGGGCAATCTGGCAATTGAATCTTTTGAAACTTCGTCCAGGGACTACGAAGCTGAGCAGGCCAAGTGAGCGTTCGGTCCTGTGTGCCTGGCCAAACACGCGCACACTTCCATCTTCACGTCGTGGAAGGTTAATGCTGTCTAAGGTAGAATCGCCGCATAGGATTTTCAGGGTCCAGGCTTTGGTCGGTTCTGTACCCCACAAGAGGCTAAGAGCCGTCAACAATGGACAGGGGTTGATTGGGCTTGTGGCTTGTGAAATGTTGAAGTCTCAATCATTATCGAAACTTTCATTTGGTTGGTTTGATAAAACATTTGGAATACTTGAAAGTTGCTTTTTAGGCCTCGTCGCTTCATGCATTCTTCTATCAATCCTTCAATGGTGTCATCCAATGATTCAAGATTCTGGGGAAGATTTGCGCCATTCTTACTGTCTTGCCGGTGAAAAGAATTGCATTACTTTGAAACAAATATATGGTCCAAGTCATGCACACATCTACTCTTCCTGAGAAGGAATGTACAACTACTAACACGTAAGCTCCTATCTCACTGGATACCAAATGGTAAACTTTTTATCTCGGCCATAGAGTGTCTAAACGATAAACGGCACTGTTAGAAAAGGTTTGCATACTAGCTTATACTACTTCAGTGAAGGGAGAACACAATGGGAAAAAGGATGCAAGGCCATGAAGGGATAGCCCGAGCAGTGACAAAGTCGAGGACAATTCGAGATTGTGCAAAAGTCTGCTTAGCTGCGTCACTGCGTCACCGCCATGGGTCATATAAATGACGTGCAGCAGGTTGATGGATGAGTGAGTTAGTGGAATCTGCAAAGTCCCGCCCTTGAGCGTGATTAAGACAATGTGGACTGAAAAGTTTTAGTGACGAGAAACAGCGCAGAATACGCCATGCACTTCGGACGGGCTGAGTCCATGCTCGAGCTGACGGTTGTCGTTATTACAAAACGCTCCAACATAACGTGCTATAGACATTACAACAAGCTGTTCCGGACGACGACAGAGGGAGTTTGGAACATCATCCTAAATCTGGAAATGTTGTCTCCAAACGTCGGCTATGTGATGGTGCGGGCAATTTCAAAGTTGTTGTGAGTATGGTGAGAAGGTGCACTGGTTGTCGGTCTGCAATGCTTGGGTAAGATGGCCACAAACACCAACCCAACGCTTTATGTGGTGTAACCCACCACCCTAGATGTCAAGGTGGGAGCGATGTAAAGGATGCATGGCAAACCAAATCATTTACACGGAATTGGAAGGGCTGCTGGGGTGGGGTCATGCATGAGCAAACTGTGTTTCACTGACGTTACGAAATGTTGGAAAAAAAAAAGTCAGGTGGCAAGTCTTTTTTCTCGTTTCAAACTCTGAGATGTTTGCATTATGAAATCACTAGTTCGTGTACTTGAGGGTGTGACACTGAAGAAAGCTGTTCGAATGAAATCTTGGAGAGATGGAAGACAGCGGTATTGGTATTGTTGCTAGAGATGTCGGGTATAGAAATGGCCCTGAAAAAGAGGGCAGTATGTGTATGAGCTAGATGATTTGACCGGAAGGAAATAACAAAAATTCGTGGCCTCCATCAAATGCTTCCGAATCTGCTGGTTCCAAAATCAAAGCCTCAACATTATCAAACTGTGACCCATTTCAATCACTGAGATCAGGATTAGCAACAACAAGCCTACCCACACCCATTCCACTCAAAGTCATGGACCGCTCATCAACACTTCCTCGTCTCCTCAATTCATCCTCTGTTTTCTTGGGCTCCAGCCCTCCTTGCCGTTGTGGTATTGTCCCTATACCACCAAAGCTGTTCTCTCGAGTCTCGCTGCTGCTGCCACTGCCACCACTGAGACCAGTGCCTCCGGTAGAAGTAAAGTAGTCGCCCTGTCTGGGCTGGTAGTCTTCTTGAACGGGTGTTTCTTCCGCCACATCTTCCATTGGGCTTCCACCAGCATCGTTGGGCGGCGTGCTTCCTTGGCTAAATCTCCCATGACCGTATGACGCAACTTTCCTGCCTGAACCGACCGAGTCTCTCCCGCTGCCTGTTCGTTGGTGTTCACCTCTCCTGACTACGCCTGCAGCAGTGACGTAATGGCTGTCGTTTTCATCGCTATCCCCCTCGTCCACTTCACTCGCGCTCAGCCGCATGGGAACCGAACCGCCCGCGCGTGTCATGTTTGCTTTGGGATTGTATGTCGTCGCTTTCTGTGCACCATGGTGTCGGATTTTGCTTCTTAGACCACCTCCACCTCCAGCCCCACTGGAACCCGTACTTGACCTCGACCCGCCGCCAGAGCCATAGAAATTACCGCTTCCGCTAAGATCCATGACCGCTCTTGCCTTTGCAGCTCGTACTGCTGCAGCGAGACGCGGGTCTTCGTGTTGAGCACGGTCACACCATACTGTTGCCTTTTGTTTCCGCATCAATGCAACATAGGAGCCGGGTCCGGGATTTGTGGCAGTGGAACGATTTGAGGTGCTACGGCGGAGAACATGGTTGAAGCTGTTCGAGGTATTTTGACGATTGAGTGCTGGATTTGTGCCGTTCCCGCCTGTGCCCGTGGACGAGGTCGACGATGTGGCATTGGAGGGAGTTCGGCGAGTCCCAGAATTGTATTGATGCATAGTGTTTTGGTAGTTTGATGAGTTTGGATTGTTTGATATGGAAGGTGGGAGAGTGCCTGATGAGGCTGTCCGAGAATGTGAATGTTGAGGTGCGGCGCTAGGTTGAGTAGGGAAGTTCGCTGAATAATGTGGCTGTTGTTGTGGGAGCTGGGCCGGGAGAGGTTTTCGATGTGGAATTTGATACTGCGCCATTGGACGATCTACAATTGCTGCAGACATTGAAGAGGACAATATTCAGAGTCGAAAGGCTGTAGTACTGGAATTTGGATTGTGTACCGGCTAAAGCGCACAGAGAGCGGGACGATGCAGGGCAAAGTATACCAAAATGCAAGTACATGCACCGCGGCTGATGGTGTAATCCTACACTCGAAGAATGGTCGTGGTGAGGGGTTTCCCAAGAACGCTCGTGCAATTGCGATCGGTAGGTTTAATATCGGTCATAAAGGAGAGCGCAAAGTGGCCTGTTTCGAAAGCAAAGAAACCAACGTGTTTGAGCCTTGGTGAAGGAGGGGTCTGCAGGACTCAGGATGGAGTTGGTCGACAAGGTCCCAAGAGGCTTGTGTATATACGGAGTGCCGGAGGTGGAACAAGAACTAAAGTCTCGAATACGTTCCTTGGTTTGGAGAGATGCAGGGCAATGCAAGCGGACTAGAGAATGTTCGGCCAAACTGGCAGGCTGGCTTTGTTGGCGCTCCCACCGTCAGCCTCCGGCTACAAGCCTGGCCTGGGACAGCGTGAGTTTTTGAGCTGAGGCAGAGTCCAAGGCCTAGATACGACGGTGATGCTCGTGAAAGAATGGCAGGGCTTGGTTAAGCTGCAGCGGGTGGCTTCCGGTTCTTCCAATCAGCCCGAGGGCGGGAAGCATGCTGACCACTATCGCGACGCACCACGTATGCGCTGCGGATCCGCGCTGCGACTCGGCTCCAGTCTGCTATGTGTGGCTCGAAATGCGCCTCTACAGACGCCGCGCAGAATCAATTGATCACGGATATGCACGACACTTTCACCATGGCTGTAGAGTGGTTGATGAGTTGAGACATTCTCCGCACTTGCTCCCACCAGCTTTGCGACCACGCACAATCAAGATGCAGGCATTGCGTCCGCTATCAATTTGATTGCAACCTTTGCACTCGATGGTGTCATTCTGTGGGCCCCCGCGCGGGTTCTCAATCGCACCCATGGCCAAGCATTTTTGAGCCTACACCATCTTGGTAGAGCTTTGCGTCGTCTGTTTGGCTGCTTGTTTGGCGCGTTCCCCGGCCAATATCGGCCAAATGCCTTGAAACAGTCGACTGGGAATGTCGACGAGATCGATCGATGGGAAATTCGTGCTCCTTCTCCGTTTACTGCCAGATGACGTGTGGCAGACTCTTGACGAGCGCGTCATTCTTGATTGCACTCTTGTGCAATCCGACCTTGTTTTTGCTTCCAAGATTCTAGCCTGACACTTGGCCATCTAGCTTTAGCGTCGCATCTCACATTGCGTTACGCCAGGGCGGCCATGCTTATGCCGCCGCTAGGATCATGAGTAAAAGGCGGGCCTCAGATCCTGAATTCAGTAGTGAGGTAAGGGTTTACTTGTCAACTATCAGGCCACACAAGCTACTGAGGTCAGCGTGAGGGGTATTTCGGCTCGCGGCGTGCCATAGCGTTCTAAAGTCAGGAATCGGCGACAGAACAGCCGTTGAGGATCAATAGGCTTGTAAAAGTCCAGCCCTAAGCTGACATGTGGCGAACGTTACGACCGAATACGACTTTTCATGGCATTATATGAGCTTTTTGTCGTACCTTTTTCAAAATGTTTAGGGAGAGATGATGATTTCTTCTGTCGAAAATTCTTGCGTGTGCTTCCGCAAGACCCGTCAATAAAGTACGAGTCAGGCGCCAGATGCAAACTAGCCTGCTCTTTTACGACGATATTGCGCGTACGTATACAGATCGAGCTCTTATTCTATTTTTCGCATCCGTCTACTCCGCTATCGCATTTCGAATCGGCCAATGTGTGCGGAGTGTCCATTCTCCGCATTGGGACGAGTTCTCGAGGATACATGCTTGAGAATTGCGGCACACCCCTTGGAAGACCGCTAGGCCTGTGGATAGCAGCATCAAAGTCTAACGCGTATACGTAATTGAGCATCAATACGATCCCAAAACCAGGTCGCAGGAAAGAACAAGGCTGCCAAGAACCGTCATACTGGGTTCTTGGACTGGCGGTAAACGGAGGAACGGAGTACTTGAAATTTGACCGTTGCAGTCGAGGAGGCTGGGGCAATGCAAGTAAGTAAGCACGCAGTGGCAACGTATTCCATGGCTTCTAGAGTCTCGTTTCTGCATGCGATCGGATCACACGTGATTCCCTGTAAAAGCCTCAGGATACCTCTCATCCATTGTTTTATTGGTTCGTATCTCATTCCATCCCGCTTTCCTTGGCTGCTTTAGCCTTGCAACTATTAATAGGAGGAATTCTCTACTTCTGATCACTTTGCATTCTCGACGTGCAGGAGCTACCCTTTGATGTGTTTACGGTAAACAATAACCACCATCCACAATAATGTCACAGCCAGTCGTGTAGCTAGCAGCATCGGATGCTAGGTATAGAAATGCCCCTTTAAGCTCTGATGCCTCGCCTTCGCGACTGCAACGCATTAGCAACTGACTGCTAATAGTGAATATCAAACTCACCCCATTGGAGTTTTGCTTCTCCAAATGTTTTTGGTCTCTGGAGGTACAAAGTTGGAAATTTCTGTCGCGATGTAGCCAGGAGATACGGCGTTGGCTCGAGCAAACTTCACCCACTCAACAGCAAAACCTTTGCCTAGAGACAGTCAATCCTGCAACACCAAAAGGCCAAAATCGCTTACAAAGATGACTGACACCCGCCTTTGCTGCGTTATATGCAGACTGCAGTTGAGGAATGTTGGTTATGTGTCCGCTCATGGAAGCAGTTGCGACAAAACTTCCGTATCTATAATTTTCGAGCTTTTTGCCGTTCAAGTCAGTTCCTTCCTTCCATTGTCTTCTCCAGTGCTCAGCAGCAGCTACGGCGCAATAGAATACTCCATCTAGGTCTGTGGCCACAACTTTATGGTAGTGTGATATTTGGCCCTCAAGAGCAGGTCCTTGCGTCCACGGGATACCAGCGTTTGCAATGAAAATGTCTAAACGGCCATTAAGGTCTTTGACGCCCTGGTTCGTCACCTGTTTGACTTGTTCGACGTCTGTGACATCGCATTGGTAGGCCTTGCCTGCCAAGCCTGTGAGTTTCAACAGTTTTTTACTTGACAGCAACACGCACAGGTAACGCCATATTCCTTTTCAATCTCAGCAGCACGGTCAAGCGCTTTTTTATTGCTGTAATACCAAATCGCAACATTTGCGCCGGCTTCAGCAAGGGCTTGAGCAACTGCAAGACCTGTAATGATATCAACTGGAGAGAACGGAAGCGGAAGAGGTTTGCAGCATGTACCTATACCTGCACCAGCTCCAGAAACAATTGCGGTTTTCCCTTTGAGCGAGAAAAGAGGCAGTACCCGGTCACCTTTGGGCGCGACTGTGTTGTAAAGGGAAAAGGTGCCATCTTGAGCAAGGCCTCCGTCCATGTTTAGAAGTGGCAGGGTCTTTGTTTTACTTGGGATTTGGTGAATCTGGAAAATACCTAAAACAGTTATGGTCTAATGATCCGATTAGTGTTTTTTCGGATTACGGGATATATATATAATAAATGATTCTAAATCTCTTTTCGGCTAGATGGGAGCGCCCAAGCTTGTGCAGACATAAAATTTTAATCAAAACGCCGGGATGCGATAGCAGGTGTTACTAGTCAACTCAGAGGAGCAATCAAGTCGGCGATCTCACATGGTTGGGTCCGAATTTTTCGTTCCAAAATCCACTCAGTGGGTCCTTCGATACAAGCTCGACATAGATAGATGACCGCTGAAAGTTCCGAGGACAATAGACAAGGAAGCAAAGTCGGTAACGGTGTTCAAGTTATGACGCGTTGGTTCGGCAAGATGAGGTTGCCGCCGAAGATGGGATACATGAGGAAGGTCATTCGCCAGCAGGAACTTTGGCTCTCAACGTTCTCCCTTTCTTGCGCCACACAAGCAATCAAAGACTGAGACCGACTGTGGTACCCTTTATTCTGAATGGTCGATCGTCGGAAACTTATATCGGCAAACTGTTTGACCAAGATGCCTTTACTTTTCGACAGAAGACGTGGGTTTTATCCGGTACAATGATTTGTGACGACCTCCTGCATCCGCCTTGGCTGAAGTTCACACGAATAACCACCTCAAAATTCTTCGAAGATCTCCTTTGGTCGAACAGTTCGCACAGCTGTAGACAATGTCAGCTCCAATACCATCTGACACAGACGATGCGTGTAGAGAAACCTATACGATGTTGATCATTTAGGATGAGATCGTGGGTACATCACGGTGGCTCAACATCTTTCACCCAAAAATACAGCTACAGGACATGGGCATGTGTTTGACTGCTCTAGAGGCAATCTCAGGATCTTGGCATGATAAGTATATAAAAGTGTCTTATTCTGAACTGTTTGTCTTGTTGTTTCACTTGTATTAGATCATATTGGTTCATTTTGAGGGTTGATATAAAAATCTAGTTCCCTTATATCACTGTCCGACGGGATCGCGGAGTGGTATCGAGCATTAGCACTAGTTCGAATCGACGAGAATTCACTGGTGTGCCTGTGGCAGAAAGTGCTGCGCAACGTCCTGTTGCAAAGTGCCGCCAGGTTTGGTGTAAGATTTCCACAAAACCATCTCCAAGGGTGCCCCCTTTTGGGGGCTTTTCTCTTTTTCTATGCTAGGTTATTTACGCTGAGTTGGGAGAGGGGGGGGGTGTTTTTTTTCGCGAGTATTCACTCAGAAAGTCACATTCAAGTATTCGAATCTTCATTTTCCGTATGTCACACAAGGCAGAATTACAAAAGCATTCCACCGCGCTTGTTGTTATGATCACAGATCTTGCATACCAGGCGTCTATTTCACAACAGTACGACTCGACAATGAATTACCTTGGATTGTACCTGCGCCGATTAAGGTTACCTTAATGTCACTTGAATGTTTTGCTCTAGGATGAGATGCCGTGACCCTGCGGAGACCTTCAAACTTTGATGGGTTACTAACTCGCTCTTGCTTGTAGAGTTTGACAACGTCTTGCAAAACAGCTCATTCATCCAACGATCAATGTATCGATACGGATATCGATACGATGTGCGCAGCCAGGACATTTCAGAGAAGGTTACCATTATCGCAACTGCCATCCCCATTGGAACATTAATACTCGTAGCCGCGCTCGTTCTGATATGGCTCCTGCGCAAGCGTTGGAGGGAGCACCAAGAGAACTTTGCTATGCTTACAGCGCAAGGGCCGGGGCAGTCAAGAGATCGCGGCAACGACATGTCTGCTCTCGGTCGTTCTGCTTCAGGCTCGAGACGACATTCATTTCTGCCCTATGTATCTTCCCACGGCTGGGATACTCTCCACTCCCACGAAGACCTTGGAGGATCTACGCCAGCAAATCATGTGAACAATCCAGGCAACCCTGTGTCCCGTCCTCTTGCTACTCGAAAGAAAGATAAGAAGAGTTGTCTCTCCCAGAAACCAAAACCAACGTCCGGTGGCCGTTCAATACCGCTCAAGAAGCTTAAGGTTGTCAGCCGACTTTCTGCAATCATGGAAAGTCCCAGAAGCCAATCAACGAAGACACCATCTCCAGCACTTGTTAGTAACGAGCTCGAACCGCCGCGAGAAGCTCACTCGGCATTCTGCCGACAGCCCAAGTCGAGTGTTCCGAACGCATCATCAACCGACGCGTCTTTACACCACCCTGGTAGTCCAGCTCCGGATGCAAAACCTTCGATAGCGAAGAAACGGAGTCCTTTGTCAACTTTTAGTGAGGAAGGTACAATTGAAAAAGATCCTGTACAGCCTGTATTATCAGGTCGATCGATATCAAATCCGTCTATTTTACCCCCACGAGCAGACACTGAAGATATTCGGCGTAAATCCACGAGTCCACATATATTGGTGCATTCAAGATCACGAAGCTTTTGTGGGCAACTTCCAAGTCAAGCGCCCAGTGCTCCAGTACCTCCACTCCCCCAGGCCCATTTAGTGGAAAGAGGACGACTCAGGTCAAAGAGTAATATTGAGCGCAGTCCTTCGTACCATTCTGCGTCATCAGTAGATTCACGCGGCAGTTCTATACTTGGCAATTCATCGGTATGGACATCAAGACGAATCTCAAAGGAATGCTCTTTGGAAATCAGTCCAGCGCAAGTAAAGGAAGGTGCTGGCCGAGACTTGAGCAGCTCAATTGTGCGACCCCAGACGAAGCGTCAAAGTTCACTGATGGGAGAGCACTGGCAGCTTGGACAAGGATCTTTCTGCAGGAGTTTGACCGAGCTTGAGAATCACGATGGTACAAACAATCGTCTTTCGACAGCAAGCAGTTTTTCTTCTCTTGGCGGCTCCAAAAACCGACTTTCCGCCGTCCAGACCAAAATGGCGGATAGAACAAAGTCTTATCGCACTTCTTCTAGGCTCTCTATTGACAGCGCAAACTCCAGACCGATGTCACGGAATTCAACAGTGAGGCACTCACGTTCAAGAGTCACACTTGACGGTTCACCAGAGGAGAGAAGAAACGAAATGTTAAGGGATGTTTCCGGGAATTCCTTGATGCTATCTCGACATGATTCGGATGCGTCTGAAAAATCTTCCCAGAAGGTCGATAATCCTTCACAATGGAGCTTCGCTGTCCCAAAAGGAAAGTCGTCTGCACTAAAAGGTAGCCCTAGTGCACGTAGAGGTCACCGCCGAGGAAATAATGTGCGTATCTCAACTTTGGCTCCTACTGTCTTGGGCCAGGATGGTAAATCAATTACAACATGCAACACATGGGCAGCCGACGAAGGAGTAGCGAAGACTACGGCTGATCCGAAGCAGGATTTACTCCCAGGTCTCGGCTTTCCGGTTATGCGCTCATTACCAGAACTGCCACTTCCGTCACCAACTGGGACAAGCAATCAGTTGTATCCGAAGCCTCTTCGTGCTTCTTTGACACCCAGCCCACCTACTCTTTCCTGGACTACATATAACGATGACGCTGCCGAGGGATACTTTGGAAAAGTCAAGAAAGATTTAGATAATATCACGAGTGAGCAATCGTCTGGCTTCAGCATTCCCAATGTTTCCTATTCAATCTGTGACAAGGACGATGCGAGTCCCACGCTCTCACATTCATCTGCTCAGCTATCCACTCAAAGCACAATAGCTGGGAGCGTGCATAGCTCGCCTCCTTTGGACTCGAAGACGCACGGCAATACAATAGAATCACCTCGCGTGCATCCGAACCAATCCATTGCTGCCAATTCTGGTGCATCTTATGATCAAGCTTGGCCATTGACGAGTTTATCGTCAGGTCAAGGGACGATGAATAACTCATATGACCCAAACAGTCTATTTCTTGGCTTTCCTACTCCCGATTTCGATTCAGTGCCTCGAAATACTGATGGAAAATCTTGCACTTCTCCTACTCCAAACCGCCGGCAGTCTTCCGAGAACAGTTTTTCGATGACAACTCATCCGCCAGCATCGTCTTCTTCTCCACCTGTTTCTCCTAGGTCTCGGCCAGCCAGCTGCAATGCGAGCTTGCCTAATCCTGCCAACTCTATTCCAATTCATTTTCAAGCACCCTCTGTCCGTGTGCAAACACAGCAGTTGCCACTGCAACGTCCTACGCCATATGTCCCAGGAAGAGAAAATCAGGATCAACACTGGCGTTCTTCGACTGCATCGCTCTCTACAGTAGCAGCGAATGGAAAGGGGCTTTTGGGACCCCGTGCACTGCCTCCTTCGCCAGTACGGAAATCGATTGAAACTCTGCGTAGGATGAATTCCGATGCAACCGAATTAGATGAGGGAGGCCACAAGCGCTGGCGTCGCCTCGGTAGAGAAGCCAGCCCTATCCTTCCCGAACTTGGCATCCTCACAGAACCCGTCGACGTCTCGCACTCCATGCAGCCCCTGGGTGAGTTCCAAACATGGAATGGCGATCTCTTCATCGAAGACATCCCTACGCTCACTCCTCCACGCGCAATTAGAGAAGAAGATCCCAATGACGACGACGACTATATCGACATGCACGCGCTCGAACAAGAAATCGTCAACAGCCTCGAGGACGCCGAAGCCGTCGAGCAAGCCGAAGCCGAAGCGCGTCACCGACTCGGTCTTCACCTCAACCCAACCAACACACCCTCCCACACTCTCGACCCTGCCCCATCCAGCCGCAGCCGTCAACCACTCGGCGTCATCCCCCAAGGACGCAGCCCCGCCATGAGCAGCGTCCCCGAAGAAGAAGGCGACGACCAATCCACCTCGAAGCCGTCTTCTCCCCACCTGCTCCTCCGCAGCAGCCCGCCCCAACCATCTCTCCGACTAAGCATCGACGACGACGACGACGCGGACCGCGAGGCGTCGAGCTCGCCCGGCGCCATTGTCTGGGAGGACGGCGAGCGCTTCTGGGAGATGACGGTGCATTAGGCGCGGCGGACGCACGCGCTCGAGCTGGAGCGGCGGCAGCGCGATCGCGAGTGTCGCTTGGAAAGCGAGCGGTGGGAGGAGCTGGCGCGGAGAGGGATGTGGGGGATGGAGGGAGGGAGCCCTGTAGGGCGGGAGGGAGATGGGAATGTAGAGAAGAATGGGGAGTCAAGTATTCAAGGGACGCCGAGGAGTTTGTATGATCGGGATGGGTTTTTGAGGACTTAGATGGACCGGGGAGAGGGTTTCAGTTTTGGTTGTTTTTGTTGTGGAGTTGTTGAGATGCTATACCCATTTTTTGAGTCGAGCTGGGGAATTCTTTGTGCATCTTTTTTTTTCCTTCGTCACCATGAATAGCTCAATGTTTGTAATACGTAAGGCATAATCTTCTGCCTCTTTACCAACCAACACCTCGCTGAACATAATTCACAAGCAAGCCACCAGTTATAGCCTCTCCAACTCTATCCAGTCCTCCGCCACTTCGTCTCTTCGCCCTCTCCTCCGGCATCCACGTCCGCCACGTCCTCCTCACCCTCCTCTTCCTCTCCATCATCCCTCCCTCTCGTCGTCCCCGCTCCCGGACCTAACCCCCCGATGAAATTCCCATCCTCATCCATAAAATCCGCCATGTTCTCCGCTGTTATCCATCCCCCTGCCCCCGGCATCATCGCCGCATCCCCGTCTCCCTCCCCATCCTCGCCTGGCGTCCGCGGATCGGGATGCAACTCGGCACACGCCGTGACGGCAGCAAACAGGGCTTGCGCAGGCGGTACCGGCGGCCCGTCACCGTCTATGGACTCTTCGGCGTCGGCCGAGGACGGTGGAACCGATGGGGCTGTAGGAACGAGAGAGAAGTCGATGGTCTCGACGTCGTCGGTTTGCTCGTGGGACGTGAGGTTAAGCTGGACGTAGAGGGCTTGCACTTCGCTATCGGAGGCTGGGAGGGCGAGGCGCTGGAGAGCGTGTAAGGAGATGGTGGGGTAGGTGATGGTGAGGCCGAAGCGGGTTGTGGGGGAGTAGAGGATGAAGTTCCTTTTGGGTGGAGATTAGTGGTGGTTAGTATGAAATAATGAGTAGTACGGACTCTGAAGTGACCCAGATGTCGATATCTGGTATTATTATACGTGTTGAAAGAGATTCTGTGGCAGCATCGCCATTGACTGGAGCTCTTGCGCGGGTCTGTCCATCTTGTGTGCTGCGCAACTTGGAAAAGGCCTCATTTGCTTGGAGCTCAGTCTCATCCGCTATGAGCTGCGCGTTTGAGGTTCGAAGATGTAGGACTGGTTTTCCACCAAAGAAAGTGCCGGGGGTCTGCTCTTGGTGCTCCTCGAGAGACGTGAAGCTATCCAGAGTAGGTGCGGCGTGGATAATGCTAACGGCCATGACGTCGCGTTGAGAGATATTTAGAGCAATAGAGAGTAAAGACTAAGCCTTGATTTGACATGAAACTCAGCGGATAATTTGGGCGGTCTCCCGTAGCGTCTTTGGGAATTTTGTTTCCTTGCTTTGTGGGAGACTCAAATTTCTATAGTAACGTCAAAGCTTTCGGTGCGAGAGTACACAGGCTTAAAGTGCATCGTCTTTGGCTTTACCAGTCTTGCTGGCCTCACATCACTCTTCATGGGATTTGAGTTCGACAGTCTGTGGCAGATTACGATCTAATCAATATCAGTTTTCCAATTTCCTTCTCACCAATGCGTACTCCCTTGCAATATTTCGAGATTCTATGACTGCCTCTAGTTATATACATTCCTTCGTGAAATCAGAAACACAGAGTCTTATGATCAATCCATATCCTTGGGCTTTGCCTGATGGGTGCGGCTTTTATTGTGTTCCTCTGGCCTCCATAATCTTCGTTCCCACAACGATCCCAGGACAACATGACGGCTTGTCCCAATTGCTTCACACCTGTCTTCTGCTCACGACAGCCACCATTGCTTCTAGTAGTCCGAGGAATGCTTGGGTAGAATCTGTGACGACTCGTGCGTGACATTCCAACTCAAGCTTCTCGAAAAGCCGGCCCAGCCCCCCAGAAAAGCATTTCCATTGTGCTCCCAGAAGAGAGAAACTTCTCAATTATCTTATTTGTATCCCACCGAACGCCCTATCCAGCTCTTCGCCCTCTTTGCTACTCACTTGCTGCTGTTGCTCCGGCATCTGTTGAGCTTGTCCTCTCTGCTCATTGCCCCTAACTCCACGTCCATCGGCACCTGTTGCATTTGGACTTTGCACCCTTGTAGGCTCCAACAGCCTCTGCTCACTATCTAGCCATCCTGGTGCCACTCTCCTCTTCTCCGCTAGCTCCCGTTCCCTCCTGTCCCTCTCCCAGCCTTCAAGCTCCTTGTCCGCATCCAGCTGCAGCTTATCCAGATGCTGCTGCAGAGCCCGGCAGCTTGCAACTATGTCGGACGGATGTGCAGCTGTGCCCCCGGAAGTAGAGACGACATAAGCGGGTTTGGAGGGATTGGCAGCATCTTGTGGTTGGGATTGTGGCTCGAGGACGGATGGCGGGAGTGTGGAAGGTAGGGATTTGTAGGTGTATGGGAGGGTGGGAGCTGTGGGGAGATGGATGTAAGGTGAGACGGCGAGGGGAACTTGGGCGAGGAGAGGGTGGGTTCCTAAAAAGCAAAAATATGTCGGTTTAGTTGTAGAAATGTGGATGTGTTCAACGTACTTTCGTCGTTCATGGTGGGGTTTGGAAATTCACCAAATTTCACAATGTGAAGCAATAGAATATGAGAATTCCAGTCGTGGATGAGGCAACTTTTGAGGCAACTTTTGAGGCAATCCCATAGTTATACCGTACCATGTACCTCTGCACGTTCTTGTGAGAAAAGCGAGGTGTGAATGCGGAGGATGCGGAGGGAAGTTTAATTACATTAGTTTCTACATGCTCTTACTGTTCACGATCCAGACCAGGCAGAACATTTACAAAGTTGGGAAGTTGAAATGATTTCATTTGTATATAATACAGGTCTTGTGATGAGCTTAATACGGTATTCATAAGCCCAGAGGATTGAGAACGCTCTCTTTGACAATTCTATTACCAACCTCGCCACCATTTTGTAGTGTAACAGCTCCAATGATGGCATACACTGTGTGCGCCAATACCACGTCAATTCCAGACCCAGCCAAATTTTTGGTCTAAAGGATCATCAGCACATCTCCGGGCATGTTCGAAGCGGTGAATGTCGAAACACACTTACGTTTTTGGGTTTCCATCTTATGACTTGTGCCAGCCCATATGATTCTCCCAATTTTGCTAGTCTTGATTTGTCCAACTGTTTGGCTTTTGCACTCTCAGTCAGATTATCCAGTCCCTTCAATGAAGAATGCTCAAAGGGCACCCGATTAAATTCGTCAGGCCTGGGTGGTTGATTGACTTGTATTTCCGGATTTGGTGCATTAAGAAGGGCGAGGCTCGTTTGAAGGTCGACAACTCGTTTGCCTGTGCTAGTTAGCTTCAATGCAGACGAAACATGCCTCTGCTACTGTCCTGGTTGACTAACCAAAATACGCCAATCGATCATTGAATCCTCTCCTTCCATGATCGAAACTTTTGTGTGTGATTGCAAGCCACTTTACTTCCTCTGGCAGCATTTTGTCCCCTCCATTACCCAACATCCGTACATAGACCTCGTCGAGTCTGCGCGGATTGCTGTTCACCTCGAATTTATTTCGCTCCCTATTGAAGTTTGCTGATACAGGGGCAACCATAGCCCTTGGCGTTTGTTGCCATCGTGGACGGTCTGCTGGATCGACGTCCTCTTCTATTCGAAAAGGGAGAGAGGTCGTGAATGTGGACTTTGGGACATGATCGTTTCGTTTTGGGTGAGGTCTCTTGCGAATGGCTGAATCGGTTGCCCGTTTGATTATCCGTAGAGGAAAATTGGTTGCCATCCAATTTATTGAATATGCTAAGCAGTTCAAGAATGTAGGTTCAAGCTCTTCTAGTTGTCCAGCGTACGGATTGAGACGATTCAATTCGGGTACAATGACCGACAAATCTATTGGTCACTCAAAACGGAACGGAAATTCCACATCGACCAATGGATAAATTCGGACACGTGACAAGCTGGGTCCTTGACGCGTCTCAGAATGTCGCGTTGAACCTTTCAACTTTAAAGGAGCGTCCGGCTGGCAGAGCTCAATGGCCTCGAGTCAAGGTGTGAGGCAGAGTCTGGGGGAACGGCTGGCGGATGTCTTGCCAAAAGATGTCGAGTTCGATCTACACCACATCTCAACTCCGCCTATACAATGTGGTGCTATCTTCTCCCCACCACCAGGAAGAAAGCCTGAGCGTACCTATTACGAGACACATTTCTTGACTGTGTCTATTAAAGTTAAGCAAGGTGCTGGTGCGCCTGCAAATATTCTTATATATGCCATTGAAGTATATGTGTATACTACCGCACGTTTGACGACTATTTTCGTTTCCAAAGCCGATTCTACAGGATACGTCTCTCTACTCAAAATAAACAAAGATGTGCCCTCACCACTCAGAACCATTTCAAGTACCTTTATTTCGTGGCTTGTAGAGAATCGTCGACGTCCAGGCAGAAAACTTGTGGTTTCCCTTTTTGCCCGAGCCCAGGACCAGTACCTCTTTCCTGGGAGCATCGAGAACGCAAGCAAGCATGTTTTGGATGACCGATCTTTAGTCAAATGGTGGTGCAGGGTCCTAGATCCGACATTGGCCATCGAGTCACCTCGTAGAACTTTTCCAAGTCCTGAAGACGAATACGTCGACAGACGTGCTGAACCTCCTCAAGGCTATCTCATTGTTCCTGGTTTTGACAAACACGAAACAATCTCATTCTTGCCCTCAACTTACAAATCTCGACCTGATGATTTGAAAAGTTGGCAACCGGGCCAACATCCTCTGTATTCAATAGCCCCTGAACCCGCGGCACCTCCCAGATGCTTGGTGCCACATTTCCCCGATGACCCAAAATCCCGGTTTCTGGATGATCTGGATGAAGAGCTTCCGGAATTGAGCAACAGCCAAGTCGAGGTTAGCCCAAGCAAGAAAGGATCGGGGCAATGGAGGAGCGTCAAATCCTTGGACCAGTTTTGGGAAATGATGGCCTTTCGTCAAGAGTGTTCTTCAGGACGGATGGTCGGATTCATCTGGATTGTATTTGATTCTTTTGGTGAAGATGGGTTCGATGGTGGACTTCAAGATCTTGTGGATGATGATGCGCCAACATCTCAGTCTACCACCCATACGGCTTCGTCTCAGACGTCTACCCCAAAAGAGAGACGGAAGCCACAGCAACTTACGGGCATTATTCATCCTCGCATACCGCGCGTCAAATCATCGTCCTCCGACAGCAAATCAGAAAAGTCAAAATACTATTTATGGCCACATGGAAGTCGTGGTGAGATTGTTCTAGATGGGAAAGGATACGAGCGTGCCCACGATTTGTTGCTTCGATTTGATTTCGCTAATATCGATGTTGCAATCTCAAGCACTCATAAATGGATTGAAGAGGTAGGCGCTATTGCGGGAAGACCAGGAAACTGGAATAAGCTTGTAATTGGAACACAAACCAAGCCGGAGTCTACAAAGATCTCAGCCGAAAGTAGCAATGGAGAGGCTCGGAAAACAATGAGTACTACAGCAGTAAACACTTTGGACATGGCAACAATCAAAAAGAAGAGGAGACCTCCGGATTCGGATAGCACCTCTGCAAATCCGTCAATTGGAGGCCAGACCAACGCGATTCCCATATCATTCATCAGAAAGAAGCCGAAGCCTTCGTAGTCATTAGTCTTTCTAGTCAAAATAAGAAGTGTCCATTGTTCTGAGCTGCTCCAGATCGAGATTAAGCCTCCTTTTGACCACAAACCGCGTCATCCTGTACACGAGTCTTTCCAAGCCTTATCTTACGTACCATGGGAATCAATTGTTGAGTTCAACAATCAGGCCATTACGTTGGGGATCTCCCCAAGTATAAAAGAGCTGCTTTCCCCCAGATTTCTCCGTCTCTTCTTCATTTCACTTTTCCATACCAAAACTTCCACCATCACCAAAATCACCACCACCATTGACTTTTCACAAATTTTTACCAAAATCACCATCAGGAGCCCCCCAAAGCAATTCTCTCTTGAGAATTCCCAAGCCACTAGCTTTTTTAAGCAATTTTTCATCCCAGTCAGTTGAATCATCGCCTGTTGCCTCAGGCAACCCCCAGCAAAATTGACACATTTTCTAACCACTCAGTTGTTTTAGATACCATCTTACATTTCCGATTTCTTTTTTTTTTTTCCGATAAAAATGGCTGCAAGGTAAGTGATTCAGTTTTCATCTCTTGGCAACCCTCAACAAATTGTCACATTTCTGCCACTCGATCCACCATGCCTTGGTTTCATGCAATTTGATTGCAACTCCCTCGTCGCTCCAAAGCGATTTTGCTTGCCCAGTCCTTCTTTGGCGGCCCCCATCATGCTTTTCATCGTTATGCCTATCTCGTGGCGCTCTTCATTCATTTCTGCTAGCACTATGTTGCGTTCCTAGCGTTGATGCAAAAGGAAAAGAAAAGCATGATTCAAATCAAGATAGAAACATCCGCAGACAGAAGCTGGGGAAATCCCCGTTTAAAAAAAGGAAAGAAAAGAAAAGAAGAGAAAACAATGTCAATATTGCGTGAATGTGAAATCTACTCGTGATATTGTCAACCAATTTCTGGCTCCCCGAATCCTAATTATGCCTTACGGCTTCCAAGCTGTACACATACATTTCATTTACACATTATCCCCATCAAAATACTACACGATCTCAAACATCGCACCAATGGCAACCCACAGAGTATCCATTCTGCCGGCTTTATCCTACCGTCTTACATACAACTCTTCCCTGCCCTACTTCAAATCAACAGACTCCATGATCCCTCGAGGCACTCCCCATACCAGGACCCTTTGCAGTGATCACTTCCAAAATACTCGAGTGAAACTCCACTGATCCCCAACTTTCTTTGCTTCCAATCTACACATCTCCTTCACCTTCACCTTCCCCCGTCAGAAATTGCAGATCTTTCATCTGGGCAACCCCCAATCGAAAGTTCTACAGTTTCTGACAAAGGTTTTCTAGCAAACATACCCGCACCCGCACCACCACCACATCATCCTCCTCCTCCACCTCCACCTCCACCACCAGCCGAAGCTGGTCCCGCCTCGCCACCAACCTCATCAAACCCCTCGCCGGCGCCTCCCCCCGCCTGGCCCCCCACCCCCGCCAAACCCCCAATGGCCTCACCTTCGACGTCCTCGAGGCGTCAACCACCATCAATGACCCGACGCCGTCCTCGCTTTACGTCCCCAAGGTCCGCACAGTGGGAAATCTCGCTGGGGGTTGCCCCGAAGGGGAACTCACCATGATGGCACGGCTGCTAGGTGTCGGGGAAGACGACCCCACACCCTCCTCCTCATCCTCCTCTCCTCCACCACTATCACCATCACCATCACCACCACCGGCGGGGTCGCCCTCCCCCGACCACCAAGAGGACCCCAGCGATTGGGGATCCGACATCCCGCGGGGAACCCCCCTGCTGCCATCAGAGCCCTCGATCTCCCCGGAGATCGAGGAGCTCCGGGCGCGGCTCGCCGCTGCCCAGAGAGAGAATGAGGGCCTCCGGGCCGAGAACCGCGGACTCCGGGAGGAGAAGCGGGAGAGGAGGGCGGCGATTGCCGCGGTGAAGGAGGAGTTCGCCGGGTTGAAGGGCGAGTTGGAGGAGACGAAGAGAGAGATTGGGGGGGCCCTCAGGGCCAATGAGAGATTGAAGGGGGAGAGGAGGGAGGCGGAGAGGAAGTGGAGGGAGAAGGAGAGGGGGTGGAAGGAGAGAGAAACCTGCTACCAATTGAGGGAGAGAAACCTCGTAGCCCAAATAAAAGGGCTCACTTACGACAAGCGGGTGTTGGAAAGAGACAACACCGCACTCAAAGCAAGGGTGACCCAGGGGGTCAACCGAATACAAAATCTCAAGGCGGAGCTGGTGGGAGCCCGCAAGAGATGATTTTTGGTGTTTTGGTGTTTTGGCGTTTGGGGGGGATGGCATTGGGGGGTACCTGGTTTGACTGATGATCATTTTTGGATTGGCATCATGATTCGCATGAATCTTTTTTGGCCATTAGCTCTTGAGCAGCATTCATGATCAGCAAGCAATGATCATGACGTCCATTAGAGACGATTTCTACATTCAGGAGGTCCCCAGTCCAATTACCTAAGAAGTGTATCTGTGACTTTGGAAACATGCATTTCATCGAGTGATCTTACATGGACGCCAATTCATTCAAAGAAGACCCTTCCTCGCTAGCTCAATCTTGCGGAACGTCTCCCCCTCCTTCCAGCCGCCTTTACTAGCGCACACTGCAATTCCATCGCCCAATTCGACCTTGTCTTCTACATCGGGAAAGGCACAAGGACAGTGCGTCGGTTTGTCCACACAGGACAGTGTGTGTGGACAGAGAAAATTTGTACAGTGAGCTGTGACTCATCGTTAGGCAACCGTATGGCGTGCTGACTGGGGATAGCGGGGGAAGCATACCGTCTCTCCAATTCCCTTCGTACCAGGAGGAATCGCTGCGAACGTTCTGAGGCGCTTGTTGCTGTTGTCCTCCACCGCCGCCGAACATCTGTTCAAAGAACTGGAATTGAGCAATTGCTGGGACTATTAGGCATAATAGAACCTGGAGGACGGGATTGAGCAGCTGCATGGTGCGAAAAGTGCGGGTAGAGTGCTGGCAGAGTGAAGTGATCCGTGAAGTGAGAATTGAGGCCAGATGTGAGACACAAAGTGCCAGCTGGACTGATTCAATATTTCATAGCTACCGAAAGCGGTGCTAGCGTCCCCTCGGCGAAGGCCCAAGCTCAAGCTCCCCGCCGCACGAAACAAAATAAACCTCGCACGTTCGCTGCCTTGACCTCATTCTTCTCTCCAACAATCATCTGAGCACCCCTGCGTTTTACGGCATCAACACATAATCTGCTTTATAATGGCTTACCTCCGCTACTATGTCAACGCCGAGGGCAAGCGTGAATACACGCTAAAGAAGTTTGGCCCAGATGGGCAGCCGACTATGAATGCGCATCCGGCCAAGTTCACGCCTGATGAGGATAACGAAGTGGCGCTGTAAGTAATCTACCTCCTTCCTATGCTTAACCTTCAAGATAAAGGCGAATGTAAGTCATCTTTGTGTCCTCCTCATTGGCATTAAAGATGCAATTCTCCCAAAAACAAACCCCATCGACCGGAGCAGCCCTTTCGTGTCCCTTGCATGATGCGCAGAGCGTTGTGGCATTCCCGCGTTCCTTCATGACGCGTGAGTGCCATATTCCAAACGAGATATTAACATTCTCAAGTGCTATCTGAAGGCTCGATACGAATTTCACTTAAAAACCGATCAATACTATAGTGCGAGAGTCAAAATCATGGACCGCAACGGCATCATGCCATTTTCCAAAAATGGTAAATCCAGAATTCCTTCACATCAGAACATGTTTTACTCACTGTATTTTAGCTCTACAAAATGCAAATCAAGCTGCACGTCTGCAGCTAGCACAGCAGCAGCAAGCGCAAGCAGCCAGCGAGGCTGCTGCTGCCGCCGCCCATGTGGGCATTTTTGGGGGCGAAGTGCATGGGGCTTCCCCCATGCCCTCAGGTGGCACGGGTCCGGATACAGCCCTACAAGAGGGCTATAACAATTTCGTAAGCAAATCTGATATCTTTTTCAAAATTGAGCTTTTGCATTAATAATTGGAAAATAGACTGAGGATCTCCGCGACAACTTGAATCCTGGAATTGTCGGAGGAGAATTGGCTCGCGCGGCTGGAAATCCAGCCTTGAAGCGCAAGAGCATTGGAGAAGTAGGGAGACCCCCAGTCCATTCATCGTGTTTTCATGCTAATGTTTTTTTTAGGATGAAGAAGAGAGTGCCAAGCGCACTCGTGTGTAACTGGGGAGCCCCAGAATATAAAATAGCGCTTGAGACTTTCGTGCGGTGGATGAAAAATGTTTTCATCAAATGAAAGTGGAATTTCACTACTGGGGCTCTCCCCATTTCTTTTTCTCTTTTAAAATGAAATTGCTTTTTTCATTGCTCTAGATAACAAATGTAAAAGTATTCTTTGCCTCCAAAAACCATCCCGGAAGCCCTCACTTGAAATCCCGTGAAAATCTCGTCACTCAACGCCGTCTCGAATTCACAAACCTCCCAGCTCCCACTTTCGGCCTGGGGGCCTCCCCATTCGCCCCACGCCCTTTCCGCTCCCCACTCTCTATCCCCAGCATCGCATCCCCATCCTGCTCCCCCCGTCTCCTGCCCGCCTCCACCGCCCGTACATACTCCTTCTGGTCCTCCGCCAGGATCAACGACTGCCCCCACCCTCCCCCCTTCTTCTTCCCCTTCCCAGCACTGCTCCCCGCCACGGGCTTCGGCACCGAATACCGGTTCCCACGACTGCTCCACTGCATCTGCTTCTTCAGGTGCAGTCGCGTCTCGCCGGTGCGCGCATCCGTGCTGCATCGCACGCGCGTCAGCGTGCCGGCGCCGCCGCAGCGCGCGCAGAACTGCCGCGTCAGCTCGCGGGTCGTGGCGAAGCAGGCGTGGCAGCGGAGGATGGTGGTTTGGACGTGTTGGATCAGCGGGAGCGAGGGTGAGGCGGAGACGACGTTGAGGTTGAGGAGCAGAGCCGTGTTTTGCATGGCGTGGTCGGTGGTGAGGAGCGCGGCTTGGAGAGTCGGTGTGGGTTGGCTCGGATTGGTAGATTTGTTTGAGAGTATGGGTTGGGATTTGTGGCGGTGGATGTTGGAGGGTGTTATCCAGCCTTCCGAGTCTGAGGAGGAGGAGGAGGATTCGTCTGGAGCAGAAGGCGATATTGCTGGAGATTCGAGGGATTCAGGGTTACCTTGGTTGATGGGGAAGTCATCTTCAATTTTGTGGTCTGGGTTTGCTTTCTCTGATGGATATAATTCCTGCAGACTTTCCGATGTTTGGTCTTGATGCTCTTGGGAGCTGTATTTGGTATTTTGCTCAATCATGGTCTGTGCTGATTGTTCTGACTCCTGTAAATCTTCTGGCAGTTGAGTTTGATGGTCTTGGGAAGCTTTTTCAGTAGTTTGAGCTGGTATGAGCTGTTCTGATGTGCTGGGATTCTTGACACTTTCTCCTGTGGCTGGCAGTTGATGTTTGTTGTCACTAGTCCCAGATAGCGTAGTTTCCCGTATAGCTTCTGACGCCTTGACAATGTCCTCACGAACTGTATCTGTAATTTTTTCTGTCGCGACCTCTTCCAATGGTTGCGTAGCACCCTCTGTGGGAGCCGACGCCGAGATTTGGGAGGACTCGAGTGCCTCATTTACTCGGGGTTCTGTAAATCTCGTTTCCTGGGAAGGCGAGACTGACCGGTTTGGACCGCCATCCGCTTCTGTTGCATTCTGAATAATGGATGATTGTTCTTTTGTTGGAGGCGCACCATTAATGCGCTTCTGCCCAGGTTCATTTCGTAGCCTCCAATCGCCACCATTGAGTTCGCACTCAAGTTCATATGATAGCGCGAGAATCTGCAGATCCGGTTGACTCAACACAGAGAGGTCTCCTGTTTTGCGAGAAAACTCTTTTATGAAATTGACGCTGCTCGGCTTGGGTGTGCGTTGAGTTAGAAAAGGGAGAAGCGTAGTCTCAACTCGAGCTCTTGTCACGGCGTCTCTGATTTCTGATACCACGCTGGGGACGGTGAAAAGTCTTTCTGCCCGGGCAATCAGGCTTGAAACAGAAGGTTCATTTTTTATTAAGGGGCCAGCATCAAGAATAATGGTGTGGATAGGCTTATTAGTGGCGATTTCTGCCATGCTAGACTGCGGAAGTTCCGGTCAAATGACGAGCATGCTCACCCTACGCAATTTGCTCTATTTGGAAGGTTCTGCAGATCGGCTGCAAGTCTTGAATGCCTGGGGGGTACGGGGCACGTCAATTCGTAAAATTACGAGAAAAAGAATTTGTAGTGGTGGGCTAGCGAATAGTGTGAAGTTCGGGGGCCCGAGAGCATCTCTTCCACTAGAGCTAATTCCACTAAACTCTATCTACACCCGACACAACTCGACTGGAGAATGAACCTCATGGCCCTGAAAAGGAGATTGTGGCCATCAAAGGCGATAGACATTGTGCTTGCTTTCCCATCCACCGTCCGTCTGTCCCTGCGCCCAGTCCTGATCTTAGGGTTCGACGTGTTTCTTCTTGCCAATACGGAGGTATCCATGTATATGCAACATTTCCCCTCAGGCGGCCATGTCACGTCGTGTCTCAGAACGGGGTTGTGTCCTGCAGGATCGAGATCGTGTCGGGTAGGCGCTATGCAAGGCGAACGACGTCTAGATCGAGCGGGCAGGTTTGAAGAGTCTTGACTGGTTCCGGCGAGTCCCTCCGGAGCACACCACCTGCTGCCATGGCGAACGAGCATAGTCGTTAGAGCCAGTGGTTAAAATCGGCATTCGTACCTTACTACCTAGGCGCGAGCGGCTGAGACCGGGCAATGAGGATCTTACCCGCCTAACGAGTTTCCCTCCAAATCGGGCATGGCGACAACAGCACTGGCAACCAACACATTGCATAAGAAGAAGCTCATTCTCCGCATAGACGTCAAATTTCCCTGCTCGCATTCGTCTCGTCCCCCACCGAACCACGAGCTCCTGGGGAAGCCAGTAATGCGCATTGCCGTTGGTGGACGGATCAATAGCAACCCTGGAAGATACCTCGCCAGGCATCCCACTCCGGATGAGCCCATTTGTAGGCCGCCAGAGGCCCATGAACGGCTTACGTGAGCGAGTCTTTCTGTCCTGTTGATGACGCTGTGCATGCCCATGTATGACAAAGAGAAGACCACAGTAAGGAAACGATTTCTTGACGTTGTTATCTGAAAGAAAAGTCGTCCAAGTCCTTTTTTACGTCTTCTTGATTTTCCTGGGCAATTTTTTGTATTGAAATCTGCAGATATGTGCAACAAGAAATTCGAAAAAAATGGAGGCCAAGCTTTGTACCATTTTTTTTCCCACGACTTTTCCGGGGAAACGACACCTCCTGGACGCAATGCGGCTCTTGTGGGTCGCATAATTGCAAATGTTAGGCAAAAAGGCAATTTTTAATGGCTGGCGCGCAGTGGTGGGACCACAGCTTCGCCCGACTGCTCGGACAGGGTTGCAATCGACTATTCGCGGGATAAAGTCAGGTGAGAGTAATGTTTGTGAGGCTTGGATTTTGGGTACTTAAGGTCTTGCAATCCCCACATGTTAAATCTGACGGGCGACCATTTTAATCGACTATTCAAAAAATGCCGGACCGGATGCTCGCTGATCCTCGAGTTGACGTGAGACGCTCGCTAGGCGCCGAGGCCTGCACAGGCGTTACGACCTGCCCATTGCTGAAGGGCGCTTGTCCCTGATGCCGACAAATCCTACGGATGACCACCTTCTTATACGCTAAGAGCCCTTCAAGGCACAGCAGAGCCTCACACGGTCGCCATCACGTGAACCTGGCCTTGGTACATGGCATTCTTCTCAAACCCGCGCCATCGATTTAGGCGCTATGTTGGATGATCCGGCGGCCTGAATCTGGAGTTGCCACGCCGGATGGATAGCGGGCCGCTCGTGTTTAAACAAAAGCAATTTGTTGATCAGCTGCACAACCATGATTATTTTCCCTTGGCCCTTCCTCCCCGAGCACAAAATCAATGGCAGATGCTGTCATAAAGTCGTGGTGGCTTGATGAACCGCCTTCTGGATGCTCACCCGTGGCCGATCTCGCGATCATCCTCTACCTTCTATCACCGACACATGCTTGCGACACGCACCTCGTTCATGACTTTTAGTGTTGCTGACCACTGTGCTCTGTTATCGGGCGACAGGACGACGATCGAGTTGCTCTCAAAGTCTGTTTGGAATGATGCATGACCAAGCACAGGGTGTCCTTGCACGATTCTTTCAAGCTGACTAGGTGCATTTCCAAGTGGCTGTTTAGCTCACACCATTATGGGGGAGAACACGGGAAGCTACGTGGGAGCCAGATCGTGCTGGAGTCCCACAGGCGGGGCTCTGGCAATGTCCAGGGGTTAGGTCTGCCAGTACGGTGAGAAGAGTCATCCCGGCTCGTCTTAGTTGCTCCCGTGTGGGAGACCGACTTGGCCTGTGGACGCCAGGTCTTATCGCGACAATGACCAGCATTCTGATCCAGGGAATATTCAGCTAGCCAAGGTGGTCGGGTGACAAGCCATTCTGCGTGGGCGGAACAGCTCATTGCGAGTTCTGCCGGCCATGCGGCTCTTCACAGCCTAACCATAAAGTACTGCTTGCGGGGAGCTTGTGGCCGTGGTCCGCTACCGCTCATTAAGGCTCGCTGCTTACTGTTCTGACCCTGGCCCCTCGTGGCTCTCCTAGCAAATTGGGAGAGAATGAACAGATATGGCGGGAGCTTATCCTGAGCAATCGCGTTCGCCGCCATCTTTCTTTTTTCAGATCAAGAAAATCCATCAACATCCTAGCGTTCCTTCGCGCTATACAGCCAATAATATCTGGTTACCGCCTAAACAATTGGGATTCAATCTGGAAATTCCGGGTGATACGACATCCTCATACTTCTTTTTTGATGGGCAAGTGACAAGATATCCTGTGCCTCAATTACCGGCTGGCGTGGAACATTTCCGTACTTCGTCGCTTTATTACCACGACAGTCTTGCTGGCTTCTGGGCTATAAATTATGATGCCACACAAAATATGGTGGGAAATGGATTGCAGACCGATAATCCCGAGAGTGAGGGTGGAGGAAGTGGACCATATTGGATGGATTGGGCGCCATTGGGGTTCACGCATGGCATGGGAGATTACGAAAATGACTACACGTCATATGTGACTTGTATGCCATCAAGTTACAATCTATTGTTACAAAAGGAATCGCAAATATGGGCCAAGAAATTGTTCCCTGAAAGATATCATGCGGATCCGGCGCATACGATTACCTTGAATCATCCGGATCAGCGCCCGGATTGGGGAGGCCTGATCGGAGAGTTGCCTTTAATCCTAGCTCTCATTGCGTTCTCAGCAAGGGAGCACGAGGTGTCCCAGGCCATACAAACTTGCGTGTACGGCGAACCATGGCAAACTCACAACTTTGCTCGCAGGAGAGGATGTTAGTTGCTTTCTGGAATCTCAACTTGTCATATAGAAGCTAATTTCAATGTTAGGGCGGAGTGGTCGTGGCGTCGTGGTATCAGTGTGGGCCTGGCCAGGAGCGCCTCAAGCAGCACAGCACAATAGATCGACAGTACGACAGCTTCAGCGTTTCGAAAGCGGCTACTATGGAAAAATATACGATTAACTTGTTTTTGATCACGGAGAACGCACACTATATCAACCGTCACGATTGGTTTTTATGCCTAAGATTATTGAGAAGTATGATTGCTCCTTTTCTCAAGCCTCACATACCCAAAAAATGGTATTGGATTGCGGGCCGTGCATGCTGCTGTACAGATTGCCCACATACGTTGAGAGTCTTGCAGTTCTTGACAGCCTTTGAGGGTTTTCTGGGCGCTCTCTGTTTTCATGAAGTTCTTTTGCAAAGCAGCGGGACCGTTCCGATGCAACCGTAATGGTACGATGCAGCTATAAATGACGATAGCGTTATCAATGCAAAGCTTTCTCCACTCCAGTTGGAAATCTTAGTCAGATATGCAATGTCAGGTGTCCACGTTCCACCAAGCGGAGGTGATCCTTGAAGATAAGGTTCACCTGACCACCGTGCCCGATCATTCAAGATCAACACCTTGCGCTATTTGGGAGTGATCGAGAATTGATTCATTGTATATCCGGCAGTCGCACAGCAATATCGCCAGACTGAGTTATGTAGCGGACCCAAGGAAGAGATGGGTATTGCAACTGGATATCAAGAAGTCAGCCTTGTTCTACAACGCATCGGGCAATGCCCCTGCAGAGGTGCATACACGAAGCTCAGGGGGAGTGGAGGCTAAAACCGGGGATGTAGCAACAACGAGGCACGGCCCGCGCCGATTACGCCCGGCATGCACAGACATAACCTAAATCTCACGTACCTTGGGCTCGATGATCTTCAAGTAGCGCACCTGGATGCCGCTCGTCGTAAAATATGGGATCTCAAACTTGACGCTGATCGGTCTCTTGCCCTTTCCTTCCCGACTAACGCCTCCCATGGACCCTCCAAATCCACCCATCATGCCACCACCCTTGTCGTCATCCCCACGCACGGAGGGCAATCCCAGTTCTGCTCGCATCAAGAACTCTTTACCCCCGCCGAACTGTTTGATCTTCCAAACTATAGCCGATGACTCTGGAGCATAATGGACCGACCCGATATTGGTACGGAATCGAGGGGTATCAGCGTCTTCGGGGACAGGAATGCTGATTTCGACGTTGTTCGCTGTGCTTCGTCGCTTAAACTGTGCTTTCGCCTAGAATATGTATTAGCTTCGCAATAGAACAAGACTCAAACGCAACCAAATAAAGTGCACAAACCTTGAGCATATACTCTATCCGACTCCCTGAATGACTCTCCACAATACACTCCACCCAAATCAACGGCTTGACCTGCGTATTCAGTCGATAGCTCATCAACTCAAACTCCCCATCGGGCGGGATAAAGCTGATGGTCCGATCATTCTCAAAGCGACTCAGCCGCACACACTGATGAAACTTGACATCTTCCATCTCGACGGCCTTGCCACGGGTCGCGCGGCCCGTCGTCTCGAACATGACCTTATCGTTGAGACCCAGGCGCAGCTCGGGCATGCCGGACAGGTAGCACTTCATCTTGATGGCGCCGAGGATCTCGGAGCGCAGCACGTTGCCGTTCGCGCTGACCAGCAGGTTCAGCGACTCGATGACGTCCAGGAAGACCTCGTTCTTGCGGTATCGGATGCCTTCGGAGCGCCACGAGACCGCGTTCGTGACGGCGATGGGCGGGCGCGCTTGGATTTCGAGCTTGTGCGATTCTTGCGTGATGTATTCTTGGAGGATCTTGCTCTCGGTGGTTTGTGGGTAGCCAAAGTCCATCATTTCATCGAGGAGTTCGTAGATGATGACGAAATTGTCCCGTATGCTTTCTTCTTCGAGCTCTTTGAAGTATTCGGTGAAGACTTCGACGATTTTGTGGAGGAAGAGGAGGATTTCGGCGGCGTTGGTGTTGCGTTTGGTGATGGCGAGGAGGTAAAGGTTGTTGTGTCTTATGTAGAGATACTGCCAGAATCAATTAAATTTTCTTTGGCCTTTGGCACTGTAGCGGGTCTGGAGGTACATTTATTCCTTCATCTGAGAAGCACGGCGGAACTGCAGAGCTTTCTTCTTCTGCCTCGCTCAACAGCACAGGAAACTTTTCGACAGCAGACATGGGGATGTCTCCCCTATAATTGCGGGCCAGAAGGGTCTATTATGCTTCATTAGACAGGTTGATTACTTTGGGACGGCTTGCCTACCTTGCCCTTCAGGTCCAGAAAGAAGACGGCGGAAGCCATCCCTGGATTGTGTATAGCTCAGTCGGAGGCGATGAGGGTAAACGAGTTGGATAAATGTCCGAGTCACTCCATCGGCAAGTGGACGCTTCCCCAGCCAGCATCCCAATCGTCCTGAATCAATTGGTAGGCAGCAACAAAGACGTCGGTGGAGCTTTGTGCAAGGCTTATGCAGTTGTGCACGGTCCCCCAGTTACAAAACACCAAATTCAACCGCACCAATTCTTCTCTTCTCTCCACGCATCCATTAGACAGTTCATTTCAGCACTCCAACATGCCTCTTGCATTTTGCGGGGGTATACTGGTTCTTCTATTGCTGTTCTGCGATTCGGAGATGCGAAGAGCAAATCTGGGGATTCCATTAAGAGCTGACCATGTCTTCTTCATCTTAGCGCGGCCAGTGTCAGAGGAATCCTACATAAATACGTTTATAAAATCATGCGTTTATCAGAAATTGATTACAGAACAGATCAAAAGAACAAAGGCTCTCGTGATACACAGCACAGTTCCATTCAATTAGCTCCTTTCAATGCAGTCAAGTAACATCTATCCGGTCTACCAGGTTAACATGTGGAAGCAGCGCACAAAATCCGTGGCTCTATGGAGACCCGTGCGACAGAGGAGCTTGTGCTCTATTAGACGCCACTCTGCAACAGAGCCTCGACTTTGACTCCACTTTGATGGAGATGACAGCATCTGTGGATCGCCCCTTTCATGCCCAGTACCTTTTTTCCAACGCACTGGGATCGATGTTCTCGATCATATGGGAAAGCCCTTCATTGTAATACGATCATATCTATCGCTCCACACTTGTAAGGACTGCGTGTCCACAATCGAATGCCGAATATCATGTGCAGCCTTTTGGTCAGATCGAAAGTCCTGCCCACTCTTATTCCTCCATAGCCAATCGCAATTGTAAGCAATACGTATCGCAATGGTAAGTAACGGCTTTCTTTGTTCCGTTCCGATCACTGCGGTTGTTGTCATCTTGTATTTAGGCACACATGCTAGCAACTCATTGTTGACACTCATCCTCATTCTATTCGTTTTGAGTGGACCTGCTCTTGATCACGATGGGTTGGGGTAATGGCTCTCCGGCGATAGTAGCTGCTGAGGCTCCTTTGGGTATTCAGTGGAAGTCACTTGGACCCAGCATTGCGACAACCGCACTGGCGGCGATTGTGGTTGCTGTTCGTTTCTACACACGCTTCATGTTGGTTCGTGCCGTAGGTCGCGATGATGGAGTCGTATTATTTTCGTTGGTGAGTATAATACTTTACGATATCGGAATGTATCAAAGAGATTGATTGGCTAGATGCTTTCCATTGCCATGTGTGCAATTGTTGGTGCAGGTAAGTCTTGGTCCATCATACTCTCGCAATGAGACCGTCAGAGCTCACAGCAGACCAGAGGTTGCGATTGGCGGACATCCAAGCTATCAGGCCCAGAGGAACGAGAAAATCTGGGTGCTTGCAAAGGTACGTGAACTGAGTATCAAAGTTCTATAGGGAATGACTATTGATCTCGTCAGCTTATCATTGCAAACAATTGCCTATATGCTACCATAACAAACCTTACCAAAGCTTCAATTCTCCTTCAATATCTTCGCGTGTTCTCATCGAGGTCCATTCGCTGGATCTGTTGGATCTTGATGATTCTCTGTTCAATAGCTGCATTGTGGGCAATTTTTGGAGGCATCTTCCTCTGTACTCCGGTCGGCAAGCTCTGGGAGCCTGACGTTCCGGGATGGTGCATGAATGCAGAACACTACTGGGTCTCTACTGCTGCTGTGAATGTTGTGCTGGACTTTTCAGTACTCATTCTCCCAATGCCTACAATCATCACGATCAATCTACCCAAGAGACAAAAGACAGCCTTGCTGTTAGTCTTCTTGTTAGGCGGATTGTAAGTTGAGATTATCAACTTTTATTCATCCGTGATTATACTGACCTGTTTACCTTCAAGCGGATGCGTTGTATCTCTCGTCCGACTACTGGTTGTCCACTTGGAGGCTTCAAAAGGCCATTATTTGGGTATGTAGCCTTTCGAAGGCCATAAAGACTAATATCAATTGTTGACTTTGATCAGAATCGGGCATTGCGGCAGTCACCTGGTCTGCAGTTGAAGCCAATACAGGAATAATCTGCGCCTCCCTTATGGCACTCAAACCACTCGTCGTCCGCTTCTTTCCTCGACTCATGCTTTCAAATCAGCCAGCGCGTCGCTGCATGCGCCTTGACACCATTCCTTATGATGGAAGTGGAACATACAATGCCAGCCACCGTACTTTGGTTAATACCATGCGCAACAGCACCATGAGCCAGCAGACGGTTGTCCCTGAAATGACCTGTGCGACGCCATCAGCACGGAACTCAAGAAAAATCTCTCCGGCTCACAGTGAATTTGCAGATACGGATGATCGGGTAATAGAGGATCCAAATCCTGCGGATAGATCGCAGTGGAGAGTGAGTCAATATGGATGGCCACCTGGGAGAGCATTCTGATGGTGACTTGTGTTTCATAGACAATCATGGGTATGATAGCCATTGGAGGCGGTCTGCCGATATGATTGAATAGGATTCATTGTCTTGAGCTGCAGAGATAAAACCAATCGTACACGATATTGGGAGGCCCCCGGTGTAGTTCGAGCAATCAATGGCATATAACCGTTTATCGAAGAATATCGGAGACATGTTGGCCGCTGATTGCCATTCAGGATATCCCCAATGTGTGTGGCGAATTAAATCTCTACTTCACATCAAAGTTCAACCGTCGTGTACGGAAGGTCATTCAAATAATGGAATAATACATTGGGGTGATCCCCAGGATATCAGTATCTAAGCCGAACCCTCCAGCTCCATTAATGCTACCAGTGCCTTCATTGCGATCCTCTCAAGCCCTTGAATCCATAATTTCTGATAAACACCTTAGTGAGTGACACTCGCCTTGCAAATCCTCAAACCCAGCCCAAATTCAAATGTCAGTTTTGCCCCCCATAACCTTGGCCGCCTGGACGGCATTCATCTTCTGCGTCCAGCCTTGGGCGGGCTGGAATTTGCGCACAGTGCGGACTTCATCAGACGCGTAGCCGGGAACACGGATATTGTAGTTGCGTTCGACGATAAGCTGTAGATCGCGGATGTCGAGCGTAGCCGAGGAGCGCAATTTGGCGACGCGGCAAGCAGCGGTGACGACGTTATCGACAAAGTCATCGGCCATTTGCAAGACCGCCTTCATCGGGTATTATGTTAGTGATGATAGTCCTTCGAGACAACAGACGTAACGTGCAGACGAAAGTGTCTCTCAAGACGATACATGTAGTGAGTGGACAGCAAGCAGGGCCAGGTGCATCGTAATCCGTCTTCTACTCTCTGGAAATCTAGGCAAAGTAAAGAGATGCTCAAAACTCACCTCCTCCACCTCAGGCGTCAAACTCTCCCCAGGGCCCTCTCCGCCCCCAGTCACCTGCCTCACCAACTCATCCAGCTTCTTCTTGCTCAACACTCGATCACCTTCTCCCTCCAAGATGTAGCCAGGATGCTTCTGCATCGCCGGTTGTCCCATCATCCCTGGTGCCCCACTCACAGGCCCTCCCATCGTTGGACGCGCAGGAGCCATCTGGACCGGTACTGGCTGTGTCGTGTTGAGTGTCTTGGGGATCGGAAAGCGTACGTTGTTGTTGCTGGCGGTGCCGCTACCGAGACTGCTCCCACTTTGCAGTGGAGGTGGTGCGCTGCCGCCGGACTGCGGGGTTTGCGTTTGACGACCTGGCTGCTGTTGCTGTGATTGTTGTTGTGGCTGGCTTGATGGCCCTTGGCTGCTTGAGCTGGAGGGAGCTTGATTGCCGCTGTCGCTTTGCTGCTGTAAAGCTGCTGCTTGTTGTTGTGCAGAGTAGGAGCGGGCAGCGGCGCTCATGGCCGCTTCGTGAGTCAGAGCTTGGACGCCACCCGGTCCGGTGCCGGTGGCATTGTGTGAGGTCTGAGTGTGAGGTGAAGCTTGTGATACTGGCTTGCCTTGGTTTGCTTGCTGGATGTTGAGAGATGGGCGGGCGGCATTAGGGTTAGCATTTTGCTGCGACAGACTCTGCTGAGATATTTGTTGCTGTCCTTGCGGGGTATGATTACTCGCCTGTTGCGACGGTTGTTGCTGATGATGCTGTGATGACTGTTGCTGTTGCGTAGGAGATGCTGCGTTCATCGCGCTTTCTCCCACAGCTTGCCCTGGTTGGTTCGGACGAGCTTGCTGAGACAACTTTTGCTGTCCTTGGGGTGTACCTGAGCTTGTAGTCGCCGAGTTCTGCTGGGCAGCTTGTTGCCGTGCCCGGTTCTCCATTTGTTTGCGCTCAAAGGCTTCAATATTTGCTTTTGTCTTTCGCAGGAAATCTTCTGCTTTTGCCACTTTGCTCATTTCCGGAGACACATCTTGTCCTTGACTTCGTTTCTGTTCTATCGATTGCATTCCTTGCTGCCTCACCTTCTCCGCAGTTTCAAGGTTGTTCAATAATGTGGCGTACTGTTTCTTTTGTTCCTGCACGTACTTCTGCGCATCGGCTGGCGACATCTCTGACGGGAAGGGGACCTGGAGGTTCCTAGCCCTTGTCAAAACCTCAGCAGAGTACTGATTTGCTTGCCCTTGCTGCTGCGCTGTGGTCTGACCGGCCTGTTGCTGGCCCTGCTGAGCTTGCTGTCCTTGTTGTCCCTGTTGGCCCTGGGAGGGCTGCGATTTGACTTGTCCTTGCTGGACTACACGATTCTGAGCTTGCTGAGCATGCTCTGATAGTTGTTGCTTGTAAAGCTGCGATCTGAGCCTCGCTGTAAACTCTTTGAGCTTCTGAACGAGCCCTTGGTGTTCTGGAGAGCCCTCGGGAGTACTCTGGATCTTCTCATTGAGATTCTTTAGATATACAATCATCTGATTCTTCTGATCACCCTTGGCATTCTTGATGGACTCGACTTCTTCTAGAGTAACGAACGAGTCTTTGCCGGCGGCCTGCTGGCCTTGTCCGGGGTTGCTCATGGTTGCGAAATCGCACGGGCAGAAGGGCGAATACCGATTAGGGCCAAGCGCTGCGCAGCCAGGAGGTCAGTGTCGTGCCCAAGAGAACTCAATTACAGTATAGGAACACAAATAGGGTCAAAGGTGAGGCAGGAAGGTCAAATCGAGTAAATGAATTGGCGGGCTTTCCAAGCGTGGATTAAGTCCGTGGCATTCCAACAGGGTTCTCACGGCAAGGCTGGTAGGCTAGCTCTAACACCTTGGCTGCAAGATCAGCCTTCACTGCAAGAGACGATCTAACTCTTCGTTTTCATCCTAAATCAAAATTCTCGAGGACTCCCCAACAATGCTGTGGATGGTCTGCACCAGTGCTGTTGTTATTGGACGTATTCTGGCGTCCAATCGTACGACAGTAGGGTTTTTCGTTGCTGCAACCGAGACTGCGAAAAAATTGCAAGATCCTTGGGTTATATATCTCTGCAGCAATAACTTGTGCCAAGGTTTGTTTACTTTCATAGGCTGTTTTGGAATAGCCATGTCAATTCCCGTGGGAACAAATATGAATCATCGCCAATCTATGGTTCATTCTGGCGGTACTCTCCCTCAAAAGTCCTGGATACTGGTACCCTACGCTAGTTTGGTCCACTACCATTCACAGGTACTCACTTGATCTGACTTGTGTTTCGTCATGGGAGTCCGCACAAGGAAGGACACTAAGGTGCTTTGGAATATCATCGAAGAATACTAATGAAAGTTGGAAGTAATTGACTTTTTGGTCGTGAAGACTGAGAGCGAATTTGGAATGGTTGATATAACGGAAACATCATCGTGCTACTAGCCTTGAGGTCCAGATTACCTTATACTCGCGAACATCAATTCTGTGCGGTTTTGCTGTTGTTCCTTGCTGTCGATATGGAAAAAAAAAAATCTGGAACTTCTGGTAACTTTGATCCCCGATCATTGAGATGAGAATGTGTTTACAGGCTTAATAGGTGGGCATTGGTATTGGTTAGATCTATAGTAGTCGAAATGGGGGGATAAGATTTCCCTTCGAGGCTTGATATAGGAAGCCGTCGCCAATTTCAGTACACATGATCTGGGGTAGTTTGCGGGAGGGTGGACGTTACTAATAGTTGTATTTTAAAGGTTGAGAAGAAAATATTTCAAGCTAGGCGGCAATGACATGCAAAACACAAAGGCTTTTCTTGGAAGAGTCTACTTGACTGATCAGTCAAGTATTATTCTTGGGTCTACATAGTGACTATATGTTTTACCCACTGGCTTACCTTCCAACAAATTTGGCAAGAATTTTACAAAATATACCGATATCTCGGTCCATAATTCTCCTCAGCAACCTCAGTAGTAGCAAGCTTCTCATCTGCATCATTTCCCCCAAGTCCAGCTCTATTATCTTGCTCCTCCAAGGTTCCATACTTCTTGTCGAATTTCTTATTCTCCCAACTCAATAGCAACCTCAATCCGAACGCCAAAAAAGTAGTGAAGAACATGAAAGCAGCACAAATACTCTGGCCTTTGATATATCGTGGCTCGTCATTCGTCGGAAAGATTCGCGTTCCAAGTAATGGTCCACACTGGCCAACGAGATTCAAGATGACGAAAGCAAGTCCACGACGTGTATCGTTGCCCTGATTATTGACGGTCCAGGGCAGAATGTTAGCGATAGCTGGGAAGACTCCAGACGCGGCGAGAAAGACGCCAAAATACCGAGCTCCAACACTGGTACATGTTGCAAGGATGATATAACCTATACCACCAATGGCTGAAAGAACCATTATGGTCAGACCGCGCTGCATCGTCCGATCAGCAATCCATGCTGAGCCCATGGTAACGAGCCAAGACAAGAAATAAGGAGGGGCTGTGAGTCCTTGAGCATTGATTGCGCTAAAACCCACTGGGCAAAAAGTCAGTGTTCTATCCTGTGCATCAAAGTCCAGATTTGATATACATACTTTGTGTAAGGATTGTTGGCAGAAAGACGGGCAGCGAGCTGAAGCTTACATTACAGCTAAAGTACATGAGCTGCATAAGGCTTTCGATTAGCTTTGTTACACTTTCATTATGCCTCACCATGTGCATCGCTATGGAAGGGCTAGAACTTACAGCTGTAAACCAATTCTTTGCATCGAATACACCTTCCAACAAAGAGCGCCATTCAAGGCCGCCAGTCCGTTTTTCACCCTCTCCAACCTGTCTAACAGTTCGGGCTCGAACAATGTGCCTCTCTTCTTCGTTGAGAAACCACGCATTTGCCGGGCCATTGGGCATGACAAAGAAGGTAATGATGGCCATGACAATAGTTGGCAAGCCCTCGACAAGAAACAGCACACGCCATTTCGCAAAAGAAGGATGGCCGGAAGTGATGCCATAAGCAAGAGCTCCCGCAAAGGTGTTGGCAAGAGGAGCAGCGGCCAGGAACACACCTATCCGCGAGCCGATTTCGTGTCTAAGATAAAAGAATGATAAAAGATAGGGAATTCCAGGTCCAAATCCAGCTTCACAGAATCCGAGGAGGAAGCGAAGAGCCATTTCGCCTTGCCAGGTCTTCACTGCGGCTTGGGCTGAGGCGATGATACCCCTGTAGAAGTGTGTATGAGTAATTTGTAGATAGACGATCAGGGAGAAAAGGATGTCAGAAGCCTCTACTTACCAGGCAAGCACGATAAAGGAAGCCCACCAATGAGTCGGTAAAACTTTCCACATGAAAGTCTGAAATTCGCCAAGGATATAGGGGATGTAGAAGATGGTCAGGAGCCAATCGTAGCGATCGCCTGTCAGCTTCAGATCTTGTTTCATGCCGGCGATTTCAGCATTTCCGATATTGGATCTATCAAGGAAAGAGAGAAGATCTGATTCCACGGTTAGAAAAAAAGATTTTTTGAAGGGGATGAAAACCGAGTTGGAACTGACAGAGGAAAGTGACGAGAGACACTAGATTCCAGTCGAGTTTTTTCAATATCCTTTTTTCCATATCACGATCGATTTGAGGTCGTTCCTGTGGTAAAGCAGCCGGCGCATTCTCGAGATTGACTGTCTCATACATTTTCTCTACATCAATCTCGTTGTCAGTAGGCCTGACGTCGTTCTCTAGACTGGGAGTAGTAGGCGCAGGGTGCGCCTCTTTATTGAAGAAGCCCATGGTGTGTGCGCGGGTCTAGGAATGTTGGGCGTCGCTAATAGGTGAACCAAATTTTTAATCGTTGGTGTTTCAATACCGCCTAAGGAGTACTCAATCTAGACAGCTTTGACCGAAGATCATAAGAACTGGTAGCACAACCGTTAGGTACGCTTTGTTCTGCGGAACTTGCGGAAAACTTTGAGCTTGTTTGGTATGGAAGCCTATCAATTATACTAGCTCCCAATCCACCTGAGTGCAAATCTTTTTTTCGTAGTGTTGAGAGATAGAAAGGGCCCAAGGATTGGAAAAACTGTGATTGAGAAAGGCAAAGGGCTCAAGATCCCCGCAATGTTACGCATGCCCATGGGGAAAGCTCCCTGGCACGCGCACGCGCACATTTTCTCCCGCCTTCCGTCATCGGTAGTTCGAGGAGGGCGGCTTGGCCTGTCGCGTGGCGATTGATACCAAGAGCCGCATCGAGACTGTACCCTTGCTAGACTGCTACTAATGAAAAGAAAAAAAAAAATCTTGTGAGATGAGGCTGTCGGATCAAGCGCGATGCGCTAGAATAGCTTCTGGGTTGTAGGCATGAGCGGCCAATCATGGGGTTGCTGAGGTATGTATGGCGTAGGCTATGCACTCAATTGACACGGAGGGTCTTGCGAGAGGAGAGTCTACTACTTTAATCTCACCAGGAAAGAGCGAAAAGCATTGCGAACGAGTCCAAACGGCCATCAATGTGTTGCAGAATAGATGCTGGAACAAGATTGCAGAGCATGCTAAAATTAAAGTCTCAACCGGAAGGGGCCGTACCGAAAATCCGACTTTAAAAGTTGCAAGCTTAAAAATCGTGTTCCAGATTCCAAATAACACGTTTGCTGATTTTCTGCTTATCGACTTTCCTATGCATTCTTTGGCAAGAACGAAGGACGACTTGATGCGTCAATGCTTGCCGAAATTGTTGCTTCGTTGTGTCTCGTTTGGTACATAGCCGTTGTCGTTGTATGTATTGTCGGCTACACACAAATGTACGTCTGCAATGACTTAAAACCAGCATTCTGTCTTACTTTGACTCCAGTCAACGCCATTACTCGATTCCAAAAGCGTCTGCGAAATCAGTTTCTTGCAGGTACGAAGATGTCCCGCACATCACAATCATCAGACCAGTGAAGGGTCCGGAGCCAAATCTATACGAATGCCTCGCTGCAACTTTTCGGCAAACTTATCCACATCGGAAAGTCGAAATCTGTTTGTGCGTTTCGTCTCTTGATGATCCTGCCGTTCCGGTAATTCAACGTCTGTTGGCAGACTTTCCCGACTTTGATGCACGATTGCTAGTTGAGGATCAAGACCCGGCTCTCCAAGATGGATCTCCAGAACAGCGCGGACTTGGACCAAATCCGAAGATCCGAAATATGAGCCGCGCATATAGAGAGTCCAAGGGCGATGTTATCTGGATTATTGATTGTAATGTCTGGGTTGCGCCGGGCGTCCTTGGCCGAATGGTCGACACCCTTTGTGGATATACCGGCCCTCGCAAGTTCAAATTCGTCCACCAGCTACCGGTAGTCGTTGATGTGACTCCTGGAATCAACTCAGGACACGCAAAATCTAACGGCAAGCCCCAATTATCATCTTCATCAACATTTGGTACCTTATTAAAAGTTGGCGGTGGATCACTTGAAGAATTATTTATGGCCTCTTCTCATGCAAAGTTTTATACCGCCATTAACACTGTTCTCATTGCTCCCTGTATAGTTGGCAAATCGACAATGTTCCGTCGATCGCATTTGGATTATCTTACCTCTTCCGGTTCAGCCCTTCCTCCGGGGCTCGACTACTTTTCTGTTAATATCTGCGAGGATCATTTAATCGGCGACCTGTTATGGAAGAAGCAGGTTCCCGAGGAGGTTCAAGGCGAGTCCTGGGGTAAACATGCGCTGGTTTTCGGCGATCTTGCAGTTCAGCCAATGATGGGAATGAGTGTTGTGGATTACATTGGCCGAAGAATTCGCTGGCTCAGGGTCAGAAAATTTACAGTTACGCTCGCAACGCTTGTGGAACCGGGCACCGAGAGTATTATGAGCTCCTTTTATGGGGCATATGCCTTTACAGCGTTTCCCTGGCTGCATCAAACCTTTGGGTTATCTTCGTCTTGGAGGGTGTTCTGGCTTTTCTGCGCAGTTCACGTCATATGTTGGGTCATTTTCGATCGGACGCTCTATCTGAAGCTGCACTCAGGCTCGTCCATCGAAAAGTGTCAAAATACCCCTGAGTTCGCTCGGCCCCTGGCTAACAAACCAAGACGTCCTATCGGAAGCTGGCTTCTTGCTTGGCTAGGGCGCGAACTTTTAGCATTTCCCATTTGGTTCGTTGCATTTTTTGGTGGAGTCACTGTCAATTGGAGAGGAAAGAAATTTTGGGTCGGTACTGATATGAAGGTCCATGCCATTGAACAACCAGCCAGGCAACACGCGTCAAATGGGTCTGCATTATCGAAAACCAGGTTAGAATAACAGGAGCAATCCGAACCCTGCGCACCAACACATGTCACTGAGTTCACAACATTGTCAATACCGGGCGATAAAGGAATACATTTTTATTGCGTACATAGACATTGTACAATTGAACAATACTTTGTTGATATAAGATTAGCGTCTCAAGAATGTTCAAGATGACGAGCGAGCTTGCTACACGAAATTATCAGTTTGAGGCAGCAAAGGAGAAGCTAACTAAGGTATGCAAGATGTCTTGACTATTTAATAGAATTCTTTCATGTACATACCGCTCTCCCCTTTTTTAGCCCATTGTAGGCCGCAATTCCAGCTGCCTTTACCACTTTGAACATTCTATTGTTTGCTAAAGATTTGCACCAATACTCGTTATCGAAACATAAAGAAATGAGCGGCTCTTAGTACCATCATCCGACTCTACCTCGCCAAAAACGTTTTGAAGTCGTCATGTCATTACCGCTCTAGCACCAAATTTTCTCATAAAACATTTCCAATTGACCATTTCCTCATATCAACTCGTAGCCTCATACTCACCCACAGCTGGCGTCACCCGAGAGGCCTTCAAATATAATTCAGCAATGTCAAGATTCCTCTTTCCCCAGCGCCCGCTATTTCCCATCAAATCGCACCACCACACCATCAACACTCAACACCCAGACCTCCCACCTCATCACCCCACTCCAACGGCCACGCAATCCCACCCACCATCTCCACCTCCGGAATCCTCGGCACCACCCCATCTCCCGTCCCCTCCCTCATCTCCCTCACCGCAGGATGCACCTCCTCCAAGCCCACCACGACAGCCTTCAGATCCAACACGCCCAGCTCCTCATCCACACCCACCACCTCGCGCAGCGGACTCGACACCATCGACGAGCCCGCCGACGACGAAGAGGATACGCTACGTACAGGCGTCGGTGTGCGCGCGCAGGCGCCCACGCTCCGGAACGACCGCAGACTGCCGTGGCTGCTGGCGCCGCGCAGGCTCGGGGCGACGGCGCGCACGGTCGGCGCGTGGTGGAAGGCGTGGAGCGGCGGGTGGATGGCGCGCCAGGCGGAGGAAGAAGGGGGAGGGGAGGTGTGGATGCCGAGGCCGGCGTGGTAGAGGCGCGTTTCGAAGGGGGAGGACGTGGTGGTGGTGTGGGTGCGGGGAAGGGAGTGGTGGATAGTGGTTGAGGTGGTGGTGGAGAAGGAGGATTTGGGGTTGTGCGAGGGGAGGATGGTGCTGGTGCGGTGGCTGGGGAGGAGGGGACCGAACAGGGTTGGGGAGAAGGAGGTGGTGGAGTGGGCGTGGGTGATGAAGAAGATGCAAGATGCTGTGCTGGAATCGAGTTAGTGGAGGTAGGGGTGTGACAAGGGGCGAAAGCGTACAAGACTATGGCATTAAGGTCAACGGTTACGAAGACTCTGATTCGTGTAGTCTGTGCTTTCCATTTGCTCGACTGGTCGGATTGTTGTATAAGGAAGAGAGCGCTTTTTGCCATCAACACTAAGTCTATACCTAGCGCACAGAGCAAGGGGACACAAAGCGCAAGAGCAGGCTGCATGAAGCTGTGAGATACCATCTGAAGGCAGGAATTTCTTCGCGTTGGCAGTACTTCGCGGCGTTTGTTCATGAGACAATGTAGCATGACGTGCGCTATGGATATAGTAGACTAGTTTTACAATCAGCTCGATTGAATTCTGACAGTCCACTAACTACAATATCACTACTCACCACAGAAAGACTCAGGATCAGGCAGATGAGGATGGTATCATCAAAGGATTTCAGAGACAGTATGGAAATGCTCAAGATTAGGTTTATTAGGGCAAGCCAGAAGATTGCACGAAAGGACATTGCCCCTAGGCGTGCCATGCGAAGAGCGAAAGATTTCTTGGTCATCAACCTTTTCTCTGGTGCCATCTTTGGCAGTCAAAGAGCCGTGGTTCTTGTTATGTTCGTATTAGCAACAAAAATTTGCAAAGTATTGTAGATTAGAGCTGTGGTAGTTGGAGCAGAGCTAAAGGATGGGCATGGCAATTTCATGCCAAGAAATTCAGAATTGAATCCAGGTCATCACTGTCGTTGAAACAATCCAATTTTTTGAAAAGTTATCAAGAGGAAAGGGCGCGGGCAAGGGAGATTCGATTGTTCGACTCCTTCCCATGGCTGGCAAGCTCGTGAATTCCAAAGTCCAGCCGTGCGACGCGTCACGTCGATAGAAGCTAAAGTGGTTGCATAGAGTGCTCGCATGAAATGCATGCCAGGATGGTGCAAGGAAACGCGAAAGTTATCGAGAGAGAGAAAACGAAGAATGTAGCTGCCAATATCGTCATTAATTTCTCAAAATTTTATATATGAGAAGCTGATAAGCAAATGTCAGCCGAAAGCTCGTAAGTAGATCCATCGTCATCGTATATTGCATGAATAATATATAGTCACAATTTCGCCTTTGGCGACGATTTACCCATCATCTCTCTGTCTCGGATTGCCCAGTCACGCATGATCTTGCGTTGGATCTTACCACTGGGTGTCTTTGGAACCTCATCAATGAATGCAACGCCTCCAAGCAATTGTTTGTGCTTCGCTACTTGGCTGGCCAGCCATCTCTGGATGTCTTGCTCAGAAGTCTTGGCCTTTGCTTGATCCTTGAGCACGATATAAGCGCGAGGTAGCTCTTCGTGTTCACTATGTTACACACATTAGTATGCAAGGGATTCGGGCACAAAAAAAGACTCACAGTTGCAAACCGGTCACTGCTGCATCAGCAATACTATCATGCTCTAGCAAGACCGCTTCGAGCTCTGCCGGGGCAACTTGGAAGCCTTTGACTTTGATAAGCTCCTTTTTGCGATCCACTATCCAATACCAGCCTTCATCGCTCCTAACCGCTACGTCTCCTGACTTGAGGAATCCGTCTGAGTCGAAAGTATTCTGCGTAGCTTCCTCATTCCTCCAATATCCCAGGCAAACATTAGGACCTCGAGCAAAGATCTCTCCCCTCTCTCCAGATGCGACCTCTTTTCCATCGTCATCGAGTAACTTCAACTCTGAATTTGGGTCAATCTGACCCACGCTTCCACTGCGATCATCCCTGCCACCGGAAACGTGGAGAAATGAGCATGTTAATTCAGTCATACCCCAGGTCTGTACTATTTTCAGCTTGAATCGATCCGAGACTTCGTTTTGAAGTTCCTTCGAAAGCGGAGCAGCCCCGCAGAGAATATTTTGGAGGGAGCTTAAATCATAGTTCTTGGTTTCTGGATGCTTGGCAAGCATGACCAAGACCGGCGGAGCCGTTTGCAGATGAGTGATGGCGTAGCGCTGGATGTTGTTGAGAAATTGGATGTAGTTGAATGACCTCATGAAATAGCATGGCATTAGTAGCTTTCCGGCTGCTACTACCGACCACAACTGTCCATAAGCATGATAGAGCGGCAAGAAACCAAGCCAACGTTCTGAGCGAGGGGTCGATTTCTTTGCTTGTTCGAGATTTCGCATGAAAATGGACTGTTCAGCATTTGCGACAACGTTTTGATGGCTTATCATGACCCCCTTTGGTAGACCCGTTGTTCCAGAAGAGTAGTTCAGAACTGCTACACGACGCTTGGACTCGCCTCGATCCATACGATGCCACTGCCAATTTCGAGATTCCTCTGTCGAGGGAAGCATGGCCGTCCAATCTTGAATGCCTTCAACTGGGGTACACGTGTCGTCGGAGAAGAGGTATATCTTGTTCTTTGGAAATCTAGATCTACTAGCAGCTTCCAGAGCGATTTTTAGCAGAGGTGGTTCGACAAGGAAGAGCTTAGCGCCAGTATTCTCGATTTGATAGGCGGTCTCTTGGGTTGGAATGTCAATGGCCACCCATATATAGAAAGATTGGTGAAGGTTACTAACCAGCCACTCCATATGCTGGGTTGCAACCACTGAATATACGACCAGATCCAGCAATACCTAGGTACGCACATGGTACAAAAATGTGATTTGTAGAAAAGACCATCACCACATCGCCCTGCTCGAGCCCCAATTTGTCAAGACCCAAGCCCAGTCTCTTGATCCATTGCAGTAGCTGTTGGGGAGACAAGCTATTCGTTCGAGGATTTTCGGCGTCAATCCATACTGGTTCGTTTGACGGAGGTTGCCCTTGGGGAAAGAGGTAGGAGAGAAGGTCAGTCGTGGGAATGTCAATCTGAAATGGCGATTTGTGAGGCATTGTATCAAAGAGAGATCAAACCATACAATGAGTCGAGAGGATGTAGAGATGGGAGTGATCGTTGAGACGGAATGGGATGTTGAGATAGGAGCGAATATGAAGGGATGAGAGAAGGCAGAAGAAGGATGCCATCAGTATGATTTCTTGAAGCCATGGTGATTGCCCGGTTCGGTAAATCTACTTAGTGGAAGGAAAGAGAAAATAGAGAGGGGCTGATCCATCTTGTACCGCATCGCGACATCAGCGGGGAACCTATACCTAGGTACCTACATTCCCTTGGCCAAAGTCCTATTAAATCTCCTTAACACCAATATTTATGATCGAGAAAGGCCATGTTTAATTGTTTGAATTAGAAATATCGATCAACTAGCTGGATCGCTTTAATTGACTGAATCGCTTTGATTAGCTGAATCGCTCTTTTAAAAAAGCAATTTAGTTGTATCAACACGATTTGAGTGACTTAAGGCCAGTCCTATTTGTGACTTTGCTGTCTTTCTATCAATATCTGGTTTGAGAACATGAGTGAGAAAGCAAGCCACTCTGGAAACGACGGGACTCAGATAAATTCAATCTACATCGAATGTTCAACCATATTACTCTTCGAGCACGATTCAATTCTGAAATTCCCTCAACGCCTAACAAATAGAAATTGTGAATGACCAAAGATACAAAGCTTAGACAGCAAATAAGTCGCTTGCATGCAAAGCACTATCACGGTGACCCAATTATTTTCTACGACATGCCAAGCACGCACCCACAATGATCTCAATAAAGCCTGTCGTCCATGTCAAAAGTCTTCATCGACTCTTACACCTTTACCCTAACTATGCTGTTTTAACAAGGCGGGTCAACATCCTATACCGCCTGACACCCTGCTCCCACTCCGGCAACATTGAGAAGACAATTGGCTGAGCTACCGGATGATGAGGTACTCCTGGCAGATGAGCTGGTCAGGAAGGTCGTAATTACGGCCTGCGTAGCCGAGCTACTTGTGCTTGATGACGGACTGCTACTGGCTATAGTGGAGCTCTTTATGGTAGTTGTAGCTGCAGATGAAGCAGGGGGACCGGCATTCCCTGCTAGATTTACCCCTATCGAAGCACTGGCGCCTAATGGTAATGTTGGCAGTGTTGGTGAAATAGTCACGATTGGAGACGATCCAATACCACTACCAAGACCGACTGAAGCCCCAATAGCAGCCGTGGCGCCCAAAGTGACCGTTCCAGACACGGACAGGCCTAGGCCAAGAGTAGAGCCAGTCTGAAGTCCAGCGCTTGCAGCAACTCCAGCTACGGCTGTCAAACAGATGTTGACTCCTGCAGCCGCACCAGCACCACCGGATCCACCAGGAATAGATGCTGCTGGAACACATGCTGACGTGCCAGATGCAAGGGTTGTTGGCGCTGATGTGCTTGGTGTTATCGCAGTCGATGGTGGAATAGGTAGGATAGGAGGGACAACTACAACGCTTGGAAGACCAATCGTTGTCAAACTAGACGGAATAGATGGCGAGATGGTCAAAATGTTTATCGATGCCGAGAGTGATGGGATGGAAGTCGCAACACTTGGAATACCAATCGTTGTCAAACTAGAAGGAACAGATGGCGAGATGGTCAGAATGTTGATCGATGCTGAGAGTGATGGGACAGAAGTCGCAACACTTGGAACACCAATTGTGATGCTGCTTGGCAATGAAATTGACGGAGTAAGAGTTATAACCCCTGGGATATTGGCAGAAGTCGACGTTAATAGAATAGGAGGCGCAACGCTCGAAAGACTCAGAGGTACTGGAACTGATGGAATTGAACTAGAAAAGCCCGGGATATTGAGCGTCGGGGAAGATAAAGGAAGGGACGTCGAAATTGATGGAGTTAAACCGGGGAGGCCTGGGATATTGAGCGTCGTTGACGGCGAAGGCAGAGATACTGGTGGGAGAGAAGCCGAGATGGTTGGAAAGATCGTTGGAGTGGTCGGAAGGACCGTTGGGATGCTTGGAAAGGAAACCGACAATGTTGAAAGAGAAAAAGACGTTGCAAGGGAGGTTGGGAATGAGATGGGAAGGCTTGGGAGGGAGGTCGGAAGTGTTGGAAGTGTTGGGAGAGAGGTCGGAAGTGTTGGAAGGGAGGTCGGAAGAGTTGGGATGGAGGTCGGAAGAGTTTCGAGGGAGGTCGGAAGAATTGGGAGGGAGATCGAAAGTGTTGGGAGGGAGGTCGGAAGAGTTGGAAGGGAGGTCGGAAGGGTTGGAAGGGTTGAAAGGGTTGGAAGAGCAGTCGAAAGCGAAATTGGAACAGTCGGAAGAGAGGATGAGAGAGTCAAAGGGGATATTGAAAGAAAGCTCGGGAGGGAGTTTGGTAGTGAGATCGGAAGGGTTGAAAAGGTTGGAAGAGCAGTCAGAAGCGAAGTCGGAATGGTTGGAAGAGGGGATAAGAGAGTCAAAGGGGATATTGAAAGAAAGTTCGGAAGGGAAGTTGGCAGTGAGATCGGAAGGGAGGTTGACAGTGAGACCGGAAGGGTTGGAAGGGTTGGAAGAGCAGTCAAAAGCGAAGTCGGAATGGTCAGAAGAGAAGACGAGAGAGTTAAAGCGGATATCGGAAGAAAGCTCGGAAGAGAGGTTGCAATGGTTGGAAACGAAGTTAGCAGGGAGGCCGGGAGAGAGATTGAGATGGTAGGAAGGGTGGTCGGAAAAGAGGCCAGAGTCGGAAGGAAGGTCGAGAGTGGCGAAATAGAAGCTGGGATCGACGGCGAAGGTGTTGGAATGCCATTAGGAACGCTAATGGATATTGGAATTGAAGAAAGGGAAGTTGCAATGCTTATTCCACTACCAAATGTCGGACCAGATAAGGCGGAGAACAAAGTGTTCGAGGAGTAGAAGGGACCGGCGACGGAACTTGGCAGCGAGGGCACGCTTAGCCCGCTGATTGACGAGAATAATGATGGTACTGGAATAAGAACAGAAACGCTTGCTGCGCTAACGGAGCTTGGTAATATGGAAAGAGGTGTTACAATAGGGATGGTTGCGTATGTTGAGGCTATATAAATTGTTGTTAACGGGGCAATGGTGAACGTGGGAAACGTCAAGGATGTTAATGGTAGAATGGAAGAAGGTGTGATAGTCGTTAAGACAGAGAATAAGGGTGTCATTGTTGACAATGGATTTAATGTTACTGGGTTTGTAGGTGAAATCTGAGAGAGGGATGTAGAAATGGAAGGCTGCAGAGAGGGCAAGGGAATAGAAGACAAAGATAATGCTCCTGGGCCAGAGGGGTAAGATAAAGATGTGCTTAATGAGCTTGGCAAGGAAATAGATGACGGGATCCCTGATGGTAAAATAGTAGTGAATGCAGAGGTCAGAGGCAGCGAAATATTGGTTGGGAATGACGTGGACGGAGAAAAACTAAGTAATGATGCGGGACTGGATGTTGGAAGGACTTCAGTAGTCGGGAGGGAGGCCGTCAGAGATAGGATTGCAGTCGAGATCGGCGTTGATACACCATTTGTTGAAACGGATATGCCGAAAGAACCCAAGGACAATGACGTTGAAGTGAATGTGAAGGGGGTCGAAGGAAGCGAGACAACTATTGACGACGCTGGCGATGGTAGCCATCCTGATGGAAGCGTTGTAGAAGGTATTGATGAATTCACGGGTGAATTAGAAATGCTCGCAAACGGTGTTGACACACTGAACAAGCTCGGCGTGGATGTAGTATAAAGTAGAGGTCCCGTGGAGGTAGGAAGCGAAATACTCGAAACGCTTAAACTACTCAAAACGTTTGGAATGCTCGAAATACTTGATAGTGCCGATGTAGAAAACGTCAAAGGTATTAATGGCGATGGGACCGTTGTGGAAGACAGCGGTAGGCTAGACGATTGTAACGATAGGCCTATTGAGGGTAGATTTGTTGACGTCGACTGCATAGAGGAAAACGTTGGCAATATCACAGGCAACCCTGAAGGATACAGCGTAACTGTCACCGTTTCCACACATGCTATATTAAGTTAGCGTAATGCTCGAGAAAATCCAAGTCATGTCATACACGAAGAAGACTGAGCTATTGCAACAGAAATCAGGCTCAAAAACACATGTAGCAGTACGCTGAACTTCATGATGCGTGAATATCCAATCCAGAAGTACGAATGGTTGTCTAGTCAGCAATGCCCGTCGTCCCCAGTGACGGGATATTTGAAGGTGTGGAAAGGAAATGATGCATTCCTTTAAAATGTAGGTATGTATTTGGACAACAACTAAATCTGGGACTCGCAGTCTGTCAAGGCCAAAGCTCAGATGACCCATAGATTCGGAAGGTCCCAATCGCCATCTTATGGCTTGTTGTCGACTTGCTAGGTCTATGGCCCTTGGGCGATGAAGCCTGGTAGCAGATAGGATGAGCTCTATATCTTGATTCTTCTTTCGTCTTGCAAGCAGTATATCCAGAAATCCCTTTAAAATGATGGATGCTCCCGCTTAGAAGATATGTTTACCGAACATTCCAGTGTAACCATCGTTAATAGATATGAGATTCATGAGCGCATTTGGACCTCTTGAATCAGCATCTTACCGATTTCATCAAAGATCGGGCTGAGGGAGCAGCTCGTATACTTCTCCACAAGTGGTGCATTATCGTTTGCGGAGTCATTACTCTCATTTGCGATTGTGGAGACGTCTGTGCCGTTGACGATTGTTCCTGATGGATAAGACGGTCTGATGCCTTGTTCAACCAGGTCCACGAATGCAGGATCAATTGGCACGCTCCCGAAGAACTTGACTTCGAATTCTTTTGCCATGATTTCCCCGCCACCTTTGCTAAAGATATTGGTACATTCTGCACAATGAGGACATACGAAACCCGCCATGTTCTCGATAACGCCAAGAACTCTGACTCCCGTTTTCTTGCAGAAGTTTAGCTCTTTCCGAACGTCACTGATGCTGACAGCTTGCGGTGTTGTCACAACGACTGCACCGGCAAGCTGCGCTGACTGGGCGTCTCGCAGTAGTGTCTCAACTAGAGAAATATGTTCGTCCGACGTACCGGGTGGTGTGTCTATGAGAAGATAGTCTAGTGCTCCCCATTGGACGTCAGAAAGGAACTGTCGGACCATAGCTGTCTTCTTCGGACCTCGCCAGACAACAGCATCGCTACGAGATGCAAGAAGAAAGCCCAAGCTCATACAATGAAGGGATCCAGCTCTTCTTGGCTCCCGATGATTGTCGTTGCCATTTGTCCGGCTGGCAAGGGAACCAGTCTGAACTGACTGCGACTCGTGAACAACTACTGGTATCCAGCCGTCCGGCGCCTGTGTCACCTTTGCATTTTCGATCCCAAAAAACCGAGGAATGGAAGGGCCGGTCAGGTCAATGTCAAGGACACCAACATTATGTCCAGAAAGAGAGAGGGACAAGGCAAGCTGCGTTGTAATGCTTGATTTGCCAACGCCTCCTTTGCCAGACAGGACGAGAACAATATGATTTATGTTCGTTAATGACATTGTCAACTTTGTTCCAACGTGCAATGTAAATGGTGAAGTTGACAAGGATTACATGAGCAGAACTAGAGGTAAAGTTCTCTTAGACTGGTAGCGTGGAAGGTTAAGCGAGAACATGCAAATGGAGGCGTTTACGGAGTGGCGCTTGTAGGATCCACACCCACATCATGTGGGCGTGAGAAGCCAATGCTGTCACCCTCTAAACCCGTATTCTACGGAATTGTACCATGCCTCTTCTGTAGAATGCAGTTCCTACCTTCGCTGCTTGGCATTGTCGATCACCTTCCTACTCCGCGCAGCTCATACTTTCAGCCTCAGCAAGGCGATCAGGTGTAGCTCATTTTGTAACGCTTACTTCTTGTATCTTGCTCATTTCTTTGAATATGTACTTAATTCTACTTGTTTAGCCTAATAAGACGCTACGTTGCTGATCGCTACCTTTGGTATTGTTCAACGAATCTCTTTGCAGCAACTGATGGCAGATACAAAACAACCTCCTTCGACACCGCAAGTGACGGTACACAATGTAGAAGGTAGCAAAGAACCACGCATCATAGCACGGCCAACCGAATTCAAAAGAAATTCCCATACCCGTCCGGACATCTATCCCAACGTTCACAACTACAATTTTAAAGGGCAAAAACACGGTGGAGGCGATTTCGAAGGGAAGTGGCGTTACAAGACACACAATCAAGGCGTGCGTTGGCGAGAGAACATTGACTGCAATACATGGACAGGCGGGCGTGTCTTGCTTATCGATTATGTTGGCAAAGAACATACTGAAAATGGTCGTCGTAAAATTGTTGCCCAGGAGTTTTGGAATCTGGAAGGGTTGAAGAAGTTCTTTACCAAGACCGATCGATGTAAAGAGGCTGCGTTGAGAGTCATCCATGTACAGAATGCGCCGTGGTCAACAAGGTTTCTATTGAACAAATTCAATATCAATCATCATGATGATCTGGGCATGGATTTTGGGAAATGGGCAAAATATGAACGGCCGCAACGACGCGCTGGAAAGCCAGTACTCAATGGCAAAACATTCAAAACTCAGAGAGACCCATGGAGAGGAATAAACAGGACCGGGTTCGGATTGGACTATTTAAAACACTCCAAAAAGCAAATTGAGGGAGACAGCACTCGCCGGTTGAATGATAATCAGGCTACGGTAAAAATGATGGAGTTAAATTGTTATGACGACAATGACAATCCAGCATATGGCTACGATGTCTTTGTACAGCGATTATCAGTTTATGTCCAAAAGAATGATGGGCCGCCTGAAGATCCTGAAGATCCCAGTATTTTAAATCCCTACCTAGAGACTGAGGGACAATATTCAGATTTGAAGAAAGCAGGCCAGCCTCCTCCCTCGAATGACGATTTCGAAAACGTGAAACCATTGTTAAAGAACCTGGACAACGGTAACACAATCATCGTATTTGAACATTCCCAGACCAATCTCTCTGTAGATACACTAATCCCTGCTCGAGGCGAAATGGAAGAACGATGGCGCCGCCTAGCTTTCTATCTGCCTCATGAAAGCACCATGGATGACAATCAGCTAGCAATTGAATGCATGGACCTTGTCCTCTCCGATGTTTTCAGGGCCCTAGCAGCAGCTTGGGACTCTTACTTGTACATCTGTAGTACCCATGTTGGCATTCTAGAAGACAAAATCTATGAATCCCCTGCAGATGAGTCTCGCGCTCCGGAATTATGGACAAATTCCAGTCTATGGCTAAAAGTTGAGAAACTGATCACGATCCACACGGATACGGTCAAGGAGATGCAAGTACAACTGGAAGACCTTGACGACTCAGTACTCGAACACGAAGAGTGGATTCGGAGTATGCCTGCTGAATTCGAGAAGATAGCAAATAACGTTCAGGAAGACCTTGTAAAGCCAACAGCGAATCTCAACGATCTGATGTATAAAAGCGTTGGGATACGAGATTCGCGGCACTCTCTCCAACTTGGCTCGTCCATGTGGCGACTCTCATGGATTACGTTCAGTAAGCATTCCATACAATATTTCATCAACTGAACACTGATATGCTCTCAGTATTCCTCCCTCTCACCTTCATCGTCGGCTTCTTTGGCATGAACGTCGACATCTTCTCCAAAGACCCCAACATCAAATGGTACTTTGTCGCCGCCGTCCCCCTCATGGTCCTCGTCCTCTTCCTCTGGTACATCCTCAAACACTTTCTCGCCGGCCGCCAGCAAACGCCCTATCAGCGCGGCATCTACGAACACCTCTACCATGACCTCGCCATTGAGCATCCAAATCTCTGGTCGCGCAGCGGACCGCGTCGTGACGTGCGCCCCAAGGGCATTCTCAGCTCCCTGCAATGGAAACTCCTTGAGGCATGGTTTGCGCCAGAAAAGACAATTCGATTGCGTCCCAGAGACGAAGATGAAGACGGGAGCAGCGATCTTGGCACATGGGCGCGGATCAAACGCACGCTGGCGAGGCGGTGGCTAAGCAGGCTAAATGTGCAGAGGGATGGTGTAGTGGGGATGGAAGAAGGGATCGTTACTGGCGGGTCAGACGATGGTTTTGGAGCGGTGACGGAATTACTGGAAGTAGCGACTCCTGTGGTAGTGGCAGAAGCAGAGCCAGGTGCTGCTGAACAGATGAGGGAGAGAGAGCGGATAGGGCGACGCTTGAGCCCACCGAGGGTCGTTGGCAGGATCAGGAGCGAGAGTTCGGGTAGCAGGGATAGCAGTGGTGTTATGGTGGAAGAACAGATGGCAAGTGATGACGAGTCTAATGAAACAAGAGATGAAAGAGGCGGATGATTGCGTGAAGCATTAGGAAGGAGTTTAACATGTATTAAAAATATGTACAAAAGAGAATCATGAGTCAATTTAATCGTCAGGGTATCCCTCGGCGCCCATCCTTACTCCCCCTAGGCACATTAAAAAAAAACGTTTCATGTTAAAACAGAGCGCTTCCAAGTAACAGACCACCTGCCAGCCCACCCAGTAATGGTAGACCTAACCCTCCGCCATAGCCGTATCCATTCGGTCTGTAATAAGGATCTGCAGGCCGGATGAATCTGGCATCCGGGTTGGTATACGGGCCTTGCGCATATGGATTGTACGCCTGACCTGCGCCGCCATAACCGCCATAGCCCCCATAAGGACCACAACCCCCTCTTCTGTAGCCGCCTGGCGCATAACCATATCCCGCCGGGGCCTGTGGGGGCTCGATATAGACGTCTTTGCCATCTCTGCTCTTGCCTACGAATTGCGGTTGTCCCGTTCTTGCAGCTTCAGCCATGGCACGTCGGAAGGCTTGGTGTGCCTCGTATGCTCTCATCTCTTCTTGGGCACGTCGATGCCGCTCGGCTTCGCGCTGTTCGTGGGTGGTGTTTGTGAGCTTGTCTTTTAGTTTCCGGCCAAATGTTTTCTTCTCTTGTGCTGCTGGACGAGGAGGTAGCTCGGCGGGTGTTTGGCTTGTTCTTCTGCCTGTTGAGCTGCCCTTGCCGATAGAGTGGCCGTCGTGATCGTCATCACTGATTTCAGCAGCTATGTCGGCTTGCGTTGGTTCTCTCTGCAAGCCATGAAGGCTCTCGATTCTTTCCCTCTCCTCCGAAGGTAAGGTGCTAAGGTAATCTTCATCGTCATACGGATGGTGCCATATTGATCGTGGCGGGTTTGCCGTTGTGTTGACGAAGAACTGATGGTGAGACTTCTCATCGAATTGCCTCACCCAACCTTCCGGGAGGGGTCGAGCTTCGTCCTCCATGCTGCGGCGAGCGTGTGGTGGAATGCCATTACGAGTCTCGGCATTCGAAGCCCCAGTTGAGGATGAACCAGTTGCAGTTTCGTACGATGGTGGTGCGTCGCTCATGTTTGTATGATGATAAAAATGTAAGGGAATTAAGAATATGTGAAGAGGAAACTCAAAGCAGTGGTATATATTGATAGTCGGAGCTAGAGATACCGTTACTGGGCTGTACGCGAATGCCTTCGCGGGGCACTGCTGGTGCGCCACAGGCCTAGATCTAAGGTAGCTCCCGTCCCTTGCTCACGCGTCTCTTTCCGAGATTGACATCATTGATCGGATCGCCTTGTCGCCGAAATGATTTGTCAATTTCGCCAAACACCATCAAGTTCTGTCACGTACCAAACAATTTGAGTCTCGTGTCATCTAGCAATGTCTTACCTGGACTGACAATTTCTGTTAGTGCCGGATCTCAATTTCCGTTAACATGAATATAGCAGCATGTTTGATCGCTGAAATAAAGCTGGTAGTAGGCAGCATTATAGATTGAGTTGGTATTTAGTCAAAATGGTTTAGGGGCTGATTGATTGTTCTATACATTCAAACTCAATTTCTGCTTCTACGCTGTAGTTGCGGAGTTTATAGGTGCACAGCAGAATTCCACTCGCCCCGGTGGCAAGGAGAGATTAGAGCCCAAAAGGACAATGATCGTCTGCCAGCTACCGTACCCTTTTCTCCGTATGTGATAGGCCGACCCCAGAAACCGCTCGTTCTCTCTCTTCCGGCCATGATCTGATCGATTTCTGCGAAATGACGGCGCACCTCAGAGCAAAGCGCTTGCATTTACCAACAGTCGCGCATGGGAAATAGCTTCCGCATGTCCTGCTCACTGTGTTTTCCGTTTTGACGATGCGGCCACTCCGTCCTCCACATATGAGCTGTGCCATCAATCTGGTCACTGATCTAGGATGAGAATTACTGGAAGAACCGTAGAAGGAACATAAAAGAACCATGTATCATGGCAAATCTCGCCGAAGGCAACATGAAATTTCATTCCTTGGCCAAGGCATTCGAAGACCGAGTCTTTTTCGTTGGCTACCAATTACCTTGATGACGCTCCTGTTTCTCATCTTCAGACTACTATATCTCCCGTAAATTTCAATTGATCTTAATCACGGAATCTAGCTAAAAGATTGCGTAGGATCAACGGGCTCCATGTAAATCGAGCCCTTGCGAGCTCTTGCGACACGGTCGACTATGGATTTCGATGCTCTTCCCCAATTTCACATTACTGGGGCCAATACTCGCCATATTTTACCGTGCGTACAGACATCTCCGCATCCGTACCCAGCCAATGCCGCATAACCTTTGCGCAGCTCTTGTCCAGACATGGCGCCCGAGGTCCCACCATTACCAGAACCTCTGAATATCTTGAACTGATTGACAGGATACAAAAAAAAGCGCCAAAGTCCAGTCTGACAGGCAAATACGCATTTTTGGCAGATTTTACCTACTCCCTTGATATTGAAGAGCTCACACTCTTTGGACAACAACAAATGGTCAATTCAGGTACCAAATTTTTCAACCGCTATTCCCATCTAGCTGCCAATCACACACTTTTTATTCGCGCTGGTGATCAGCCTCGCATGGTGGGAAGTGCTGTAAACTTCACTCAAGGCTTTCACGCCGCTCGAGAGTCTTTGAAGACCGCCTTTTCTCAAAATTTCTTGGACACCACCTATGCTCAAGATTTATTGACTGCCATCTCTCCTCATAGATTTCTAAATACTACTTACCCTTATCCTATCCTCTTGATCAGCGAGGACGAAGGCTCGAACAATACTCTCAGACATGGCACATGCAAGGCATTTGAAACACCTCCAATCTCAGAGATAAGTATTGAGGCTCGAAAAGTGTGGTCTTCCGTTTTCGTTCCGCCAATGCAGAGGAGGTTGAACCACGATGTACCAGGCGCGGGTTTTTCTGTGTACGATGTAATCTTGCTCATGGATCTATGTCCTTTCAAAACAGTCGCTTCGCCCATAGGAACCTTGTCAGACTTTTGCAGTCTATTCACTGTTGACGAGTGGCGGCAGTACGATTATTACCGGTCGCTTGGGAAGTACTATGGTTATGGCTTTGGTAACCCACTCGGTCCGACACAAGGTGTAGGTTGGGTCGAAGAGCTTCTTGCTCGTCTGACAGGAGAAAGAAGTTACGTGGCTAGCGATCTTTATACGAATATAGACCATACGCTTGACGACAGTCAAATCACCTTTCCGCTGGGCAAAGACTATCCGCTTTACGCAGATTTTAGTCATGACAGTAACATGCTTGCCTCGTTGGCTGCGCTTGGCTTGTACAATTTCAGCATGACCAATGGACTTCTACCAATGACTGAAGCCAGGGCACCAGATGAGGTTGGCGGTTTTTCGACAAGTTGGACAACGCCATTTGCAGCCCGAATCTATATCGAGAAGATGTCATGTCGGAATCAGAGGGAAGAGCTTGTCCGGATACTCGTGAATGATCGAGTCGTGCCCCTGCAGAACTGCGGAGCTGACAGATTTGGAAGATGCCGCTTAAGTACATTTCTTGAGTCTCTTGCTTTTGCGAAGTCCGGAGGTCATTGGGACGAGTGCTATCTTTGAAAACTATTCTAAAGATGAATTAAAAAGATCCTTCGGATCCGTCATCATCTTCCTATGGCGATACCTTCTTGGCTCAAAAAACCACATCGGAGCTGATATGCCCGCCTTTTAAAAATAACGTGGATAAGCCGACGGACGGTCCGCGCTGTACTCCGACCGACTAGAAGCGAGAATCGCGTGCCTTGATTGGGCGAAGCATCTAGACCTATGCATTTCATCCCTACACTTGCCGCTTCATGTGTAATCACCCAATAAGTTGCAGGATTTGACAGCGCCAAAATGTGCAGAGCCTCATACCAAGACGCTAGTTATGTTACCGTGCTCCAGGCCATGGCCATTGTAGCTGAGTGCCTCAACACCATGCGCGCGATGGATAGACCGCCATCTGAGACTGGAGATGCCGTTGACTCTTGTAGAGCCATCGTATCCACACACCGAAATCGAGTGAGTCGCAGTCATTGCTTGGTGCGCCTTTTATCGGCGTGTGCTGACTTTGTGTAGCATTATCGCAGTTCCAGCCATTGGCGCCGATCCCAAATGGGCCTGGAAACATCCACAAAGAGCAACCTTTGCATCCGAGCGAGATCCTCCGTTTAAGACAATCTACGATAACGTACGCCGTGCGCGTGTACATTTGTACACCTACCCAGACCCTGTCGAGGGCGATGCAATCGCCAATTACGCCAATGAGCTGCTGAGGAGTGTTGCCAATCTTAACACATCGAAGCCACGGCAATTGCATTTTGCCGGGCACAATACTGGGGGTCTGGTAGTCAAAAAGGCACTTGTCTCAGCTAAAGCGTCGGAGAACAAGTTGTGGAACCAGGTTGCTTTCAACTGCTTTTCAGTCGCATTTTTTGGGGTCCCGCGTACGCTTTCATCTTGTCCCATCAAATCAAACTATGCACACTCACAAAACACAGATTATGGCAGCGACGTACTATCCGACGAAACATACCTCTCGAGCGTAAGAGAGCTACTGTGTACACCTACTCCTGACGAGCGCCTGAGTAATGGAGCCTTTGGTGGAAGAGATAGTACCGATGCCGACAGGCTACGATCTTCGTCAGATCGGCACGCCAAGACTCGGAGGTGGAAGCACATGGAAGACCAACTGCGCAATGAACTCAGTGCGGATAATCGAGAGAAGCTCATGCAGCTTAGTCGGGAATTCGCCCCCCTAGCGCGTGGAATGAGAAAGATTTGGACGTTTGTAGAAGCCTATCCCACCAATCTCAAAGTCCTTTCTGGCGGAAGTGGAGAAGGTGAAGAGCTTGAAGTGGTTGAACTAAGTGTAAGTTTGTGTTCTAGGATAATCGCTTTTAATACTCGATGGCAGACTAACAGACCGAGTAGGTCGTTGATACTCGTAGCGCGATGCTCAGCAATGCAGAACTCCATATTGGAAGTGAAAAAGTAGTCCCCGTTGATTGCGAGCACGGCCCTCTCAGTAGATTCGGGGCGGATGAAGACTTTGACGCAGAAGCCTTTAAAGGATATATCGAGGAACTCCAGTCTTTGATTCGTAGCCTTCGTCCGGATTTTCAACACGATTTGAGTTGGATCCAAGAAGAACTCAAGTCGGATGTCCATGTCTTCTACGAATCAACAACTGACGGCAACGAATCATCAATTAAACTCTGGTCAGCAACTCCTTCACTTCATGATCTGCTACACAAGGGTCCCAGGCAATGTTTGAATGAGCGACTCAAAGAAGTGAGAGATACTGAAGCTGTCATTGATACAGCAAGGGAAAGAAACAGATCGCCTGGCCGCATAAGATCTTCGCGACGCCATAGCGCCACTTCAATCACAGCAGTGAATGGCAAGGTCGATACTCGGATCCCAAAATCTGCAATACCTTCGGAATTTCGCAGCAAACTGCGTGACAAGATTGTGTCGAAATCCAATGAAGAAGACGACATCTCCTCGTTCCAATGGTTAAGAGGCCGCCGAACAAGATCTGATCTCGAGGCTCAGCGACAAGAATCCAAGATTGAATTCGACACAAAGATTCTAAATCGTACAGGAATTTCTACCAAAGACTTTGGTGCGGTCCCTTCTTTTGTTCAAACTCCTCCGACTCCTCCTTTGGAACGAAGCGACAGTCATATGACTGCCACACGATCCAGTAGTATGGAGAGGGTTCAAGACCTACCGAGTATAGTAATTGAACCTCCATCTCATGAAAACGAAGGTCATGCAGAAATTGACCGCAAGGAATTACATCTGGGCATAACCAGCATTCCAGCCTCTAATGATGGCAGAGAAAGAAGATCTGAGCCTGTCAAGCCTGTGGCACTGCCTTCAAAACCCGAAACAGGGCCAGCCGCCTGGTTACCCCGTCCTGAGATTCTCGAGGAAAGTGAAAGGAGCACGCCAGCGAAGAGAAAGAATTATCAAGTTCCCAATATTACAAGTCGGCGGTTTCGCTGGATTCATATCCCGTGTAATAGTATGCTCTTTGTTCAAAATGTCTTTCAAACCATTGCAGAAGAGAAGAAAAAGCCCAGAATGTTTGAGAATCTATTACGGCCGCAGGCGTGGGCATTCAAACAGCACGTCGCGCGCCATGATTCTCCACACGCCCGCTACATGGAGCCATATTTTGAATCTTTGCCCATGGCCACGTCACTGACACCAGACGATATCATCGCTCATGATCTACAGATGGTCGTCTATGTATGTCCAAGATTCGAATTACTTCACGTTTGAGGGCCTATACTAATTGACCACTTAGCTGCCGTATCTCCACTGGGATAACTTTGGAGCTCTTTCCGATCGGAACGCCCTCATAAAGAAAAGGGTTGGTCAACAACGGCCAAATCCCGTTGACGAGGAAGTGGCGCAAAGCGATCTGATAGAACCCAAGTTACTTTGGCAGTATTTGTTCAACTCCGCAGGCCTACATATGCATCATCGCAGATCTCTAGACCAATATAGATATCCAACGCTCCGTAGCACCGCGGCAAGAGATGAGGATCAAGTTCTTTACAAAAGAACCAGGCCAGTAAAAAGCGATCCTGAACTCGTCGACAAGGCTACCAACAGCGTGATGGGTCAGAATCCTTTGGGGAGAACAGCAAATTCCTCAAGTCGCTTCCTAGTCAAATCCAGACGTCGAAGCGACCCTGCAAAGCAAAGCCGTCGCATCCATCGCGCAAGTCAGGTGCGTCACCAGGATCGAAGTAAAGTGCTCATAGTTGACCAACTTTGGTGCTGGGTTGCTGATGGAGGTGAGTTTTTGTCACGGAGATTTCGTTGGATTATGACTCGCTCGCCAATACATATCTAGCATGTTAATAAATATCACAGATACGGTATTGACTTGTTTTGCACCCAAGGAGGAGCGCGATGGTGATCCGCCATTTCAGCCTGCAGATTTGCGAAAAGCCATATACAATGATGTTAATGGAGATCCGCAATTTGCTACCAAATGTGATAATCCCTACGATTTTATAGCTCTCGTCGTCTGCAATGCGGTCACTGTCTTTCTTGACCACATGTCAGAGAAGGATCTGCAAGTCTTTCGCATTTTTGAAGACTACATAAGTCAATTGGTCAGTTTCTGAACAGGTCTCATCTCTTTGAGGTAATCAGTACTAATATATCGTTCAGACCGAAGAGCAGACTGAGTCCTTCAAGAGATTCCGGGATAATCATCAGAACGAAATGCTTGGGCGGCTTGATAGATACTCCCAATCATCGAAGATCCTTGTCGATAGCAGTAACGACCTCGCCAACTATCTTGAACTCCGAGATATCGAGGACGAGTTGACGACCCTACTGAAGTTATTCAACGAGCAGACTGTGGTTATCCAAAGCATGGTAGAGCAGTGGAAAACAGCCATGGCTCAACTAAGAAGAAAGCTGTCCTCAAGGGAGCGCTTAGCAGAAACGTTGATCAAAATTGCGAATTACAAGGCGGAGACTGAGAACATGATTGCGGATTGTCGTGCCGCCCAAGATGCTGTATGTCGAACAAAACCGTGACAACGCTCAGAATCTAACAATTCACAGTACAAAACGCTTCTCGATATGAAGCAAAAACAGGCCAACGTTGATGAGATGTGGCTCGCCAGGCAATCGACAATGGTAGCTGCTGAACAGGGCAGAGCGATTATGTTCTTTACAATCTTCACCATCGTTTTTGTGGGTCCACGTTTTCATGAAGAAGGGACATGTCCTGACTAACCTCGAACCAGCTACCACTGTCATTCTTCACATCCTTTTTTGGCATGAATGTCCGCGAATGGAGCGGCCAATCTACCAATCTACCAATCCACACTGTTGCCGTACTTATGGGATCCATCTCCGCTGCTCTCATTGTTATTGCCCTCCTTCTCGCGTTCAATCGGTTAATATACCAGGCAGCCTCTCATTTTCTCCATCACGGCATGTACGAACTTGTTCGTCGCGTGCTTGGAAATGGCGAAATAAAACGGGCGAGCACAAAAGTGGGAGATCCGAAATTTTTTGACGAGCAGGAAACGCTGTCAGAATACAGCACAGCTGATGATGATGCATTCCCGATACTCAGAAAGAGAAAAACGGGTTGAGCAGGGTGGTCTCAAGTCAAAAAAGCGATTGTTGTGCTCCAAGTGCTTGAGACACGATGGTGGCATGACAACTATTAAAAATAATTGCTCACGAGTTTTTCAAGGCCGGAAGCGGAACACCTTGTGCATGAGACGGTGGACAGGAATATACTACTATCTGCATTTAGCCAGTCCCATGGCGAGGTGATGCCTTACGCAGGAGACCTCGTGAAGTGCCAATATGTCAAGACGAAGACAAAGCAAAGACTCCCAGCCTATCGGAAGAAATCGAGGGTTACGTACAAAAGCGAATCACACCTGGGGTTCCAATCGGTCTTGTCAGAGCATAGCGTGAGCTCCGCCGTGATCAGGGGAAGGTTCGAGTTAAGTCCCCTTGTTAATCCAAAACATAATAAGAGTCAATATTCGCTTGAATTCACGATTCCAGAAATCAGAACGAGATTGCACACTTATCATTCTCCCGCTTTGTATGTCGGCCAAGATCTCCCGTCCAACTCTTTGCATGACCGCTCTCTTTGACTCCGGATAGTCATTTGCGGTCGTTGCTAAGCAAGAAAGACTGCTAAGACAACGACATCAAAGTCACACGGACTGATCAGGTGGAGCATGGGGATGATCAGCTACGGACATATGTGGATGGCCATCTTTCTACAGAGGAGTGCATGTCATTGGTTCATATCTTCTTGCATTGCATGGCCACCCTACCACCTCCTGCGGCAATATAGCAGCCATCTCTTTCTACCCTATCCTACTATGCGAACTAGTCGATGGTCTACTGCATCCTGGTCAAAGCACACCCGAGCTACGGTAAGAATTCCTGTTCTATAGCGTGAAGAAACACATGACAGCACCGCTCTCAGTGGGGTTAAAGGTGTAATAAAATGCTGGTATTAATGCCAGTGAGGTAAAAATGGAAGTGGGCGATCTGAGCAAAACGACAAAGATCGTAAAGCGTAAACGGAGTTTTAGTAGAGGGTTGAGGGGGTCAGTGCCACCGGACAGGTGGTGAGACGATGATCGGATGGCGTGGGGTGTGTGTTGGTAATTGGGGTTTTCATCGCACTTAGACTTTTTTGGGTTATGGAGGCTTTGGTAGAGACGAATAAGATTGTTAGATTTGAGTATTTATTGGATATTCGTTGGGAGATTAAAGTGAAGAATGGGTATGGAGCACATTGCGGAGGCGAGCAAGTAATAGTTCATAGCAAGGGATAGCAACCCTCACGTTATAGTACATTGCCATATCACAAGAATCTATCTATGGGAAGAACTACGGAGACTTGGTAGAGCCGTGATTTATTCTCATAAAGAGTCTCAGTGTTCACGTTGATGGTGGCCTATTGAAGAACGTGAGATTATCTCAGCCGTACTACCTGGTGTTCTCTCAAGAATTGTCTCATGTCTAATATAATTTGGATATCCCTGGGTTTGAACCAAGCTGTACCGACTCGAGAATAGAAGCCACAACACTGTTCTAAGACTAAACAAGATGGCGACGAATGAAGCCTCTGTCCAAGAGTAAAGATCTGGTATTCTCCTTTCTTGAACCGAGCCGCTATATCCTCCGTGTTATCATGCGGCACAGACCAGAAGAAATTGCCGCTTAGATGTCCAAGGCGAAAAGACTGGCAGTATGTCGAAGGCTCAATAACAAATTCAGTTAGGTCAACAAATAGACCTTCGAGGTGAATGGCATATGGTTGCGACAAGAACGGCAGTTGGAATGGTTCGGCAGTCTTTATAATGTGATTTAGGCAAACCCGTGAGCCATCTTCCCACTCCAACCAAATGTATTTCTCCACGCCCATGATATTTCCTTCCGGAAAAAACACGGCACCATTCCATCCGGCCCACGACCAGGAAGGGAAAGCTTTGCGCCGAGCTGGATTTGAATGGATGTCTGGTCGATGCCACCAGAAAAGATTGATCGGAAGCCAGCAAAGAAATGAAGACTCGCTCCTTCTCCAAACCAATGGCAAACCCCAAATATGCCAGCAAATTTCGTTATCTATTACGGAGGATCCATGTGTGCAGAAGTGCTTGAGAATGCCCATGAAGGCATTTATTGAATCTCGTTCGTGGGATAGATCTCGTGCGGTATATTCCTCGATAAGGCTAATCAGCCTAAAGATATATCCACTACGTAAGGAATCCTTAGAATATTTGTAGATACTCCCAGAGTCGCCCGAGAACACGCCATGATGGTAGTATTGGTTTGCGCTATGCTCAGATTTCGAGCGAAGAAAGTGCCTGTCTTCTAGAAGGCTTTCGCAACAACTCATTTCATTGCATTCAAAATACATTTGGTCTGCAGTAAACACGAGCTGCCGTCGCGACAGCACAGCTTCTTGCAAAGTCCACGCGCGCGTCGACCATTTCGACTCGCGAATGGTCCTGTGGGGATGACGTGGGCTGGTCATTACCACGAAGTCACCAATCTCAACGACGTGTTGCCGGTTTCGCGGCGTATCTAGAACTCCGGGAAGGCCAGCATTGGCATCATTGCCTGCTGCAGCAATAATCGTCAAGTCTGCTGCTCGGTACACAAGGTCCATCTGGTTGATCTGGTGATATTTATCTTCTTCTTTTTCTTGCTCTATGCAGTACATATCTACCCAGAGGTACTTATATCCAAGCGCTTGCGTGACAGCGATGGCATCCCTAATTGTTCGTGGGATCTCATTCTTGTGAGCGTAACGTTCAGGCCCCCACACGTAGCTGAGAGCTAAGTATGATGATTGTGGTGGTGCAGCAATTGTTCGAAGTGACCTGCAGTCGATCAATCGTAATCCACTCGGCGGGGCGCTGTCATATTTGCATGAGCGGTGGGTTCTTTGACAATAGGCGAGCCAGTCTTTGCAGGCGGCTAATTTGAATCTTGGCTCAAGTTTTTGGGGCGTGAAGATCGATGATACATAGTCAGCGTTCTTGAGACAGAAAATGTAGTCTTGGTTGAGTACGCGGGGGATGGCAAGGCAAGGAATATCTCTGGCCTGAACCAATTCTCCGCATTCATCAATGCGAATCATTTTAGATATAGATATGTAAGAAAATGCGCACAACCGAAAAACTTCATGCCTATACTCTAATCTGTTGACATATGCATAGAAAAGATGGCAAAGAGGACAATCGTTCGTAGGTATTCGTTGTATACGAGTCTCGAAGCTGGCAATCGGAACTCCTTCTACGCAGGATCTTTGGCGGAAGTCCGTCCATTTGAGATCTGCTATATAGTCAAAGTCGATCTTCATACAAGAGTCGCACAAGCGGCCCTGGTCAACGGATCGAGCCCGCTTTGCTGTTGATGGCTCGCTTTCGAGTAGGTCACATTCACCCTTGCGTTTATCGTGTATTGTAGGCCCGACGCTGAACAAACGGTCCATTTGCGTCAGATGGTCGTTGTCGACGTTTCCGAGTGAGCAGGCGCCTACGCAGTGAAAAGAGTTGTCACTTTGTAGACTGATAGAAGATAGCACAAATCTCCAGCATTGCACGTGAGGCGAAGAGAGATTCCTATGTGACTACTGGCGGTGAACTGTTCGTTGGTATAGCAATCCGGTTCCTTTCGAGGGTTAAGTAACATTGCTTTGTGATGATTTTTGCATCCTTGGTCCTTCGGACGTGGTTGGCCTTATTTTCTGGGTCCAGATTGTGGCTGAGCACAAAGCTGATACAGAAGAAACTTTGGAAATATTTCTTTGATGACGAGTGATTGCGTTGCAGTCTAACTGGATACCTAGGATGACATTAGTACGCCTCTCTCATCATGTATAGGTAAGTAAAGTAACATGGAGTACAGCTGCTTCGCTCTGTAGGCGATTCGACCTTCGCTGGTACCCAAACGGGAGGATAATAGAACTCTGTTATTTTTGAACAGAAAACTTTTCTTGCATTGTAACAGAATTTCAAGACGTTAGGAAGCCTTAATCTCCCAGGTCTCGCTTAAATAATTTCAGCCAATGCTAATTATCGGTGGCCGAGAAATTGAGATCGGAATTTTGGGTTGACTTTGCTAGTCTGAAAATGGACATTAAAACACATCTTTGCATGGTTGAGAAGGAAAATTGCATCTGTAAGTGTACGGATCTTTATTTCTTGATTCGGATTGATCTTTTGATGTTAATACATCTTAAAAGCAGGCAATTGACTGGATGGTCGACGGACTGTGCAACTTCCAAGTCTTTAGCAATGCTTGAGTTACATCAGATTTTCCTCTTGCTTTCACCTGGCTCACTAATTTAGTAGCCAAAAAGCAGCGGCCTAGTTTATGTCATAAACGTATGTCAACGTATGTCAACGAGTCTTCTTAATTAATCTCAATATTTGTTTGAGCTCAATCTCAATGATTGATTGGCACAATGTACGGCAGACAAATGTACAAAGCAATGATACACATTGGAAATCCGCTCTGAACAAGATCACCACGCAACCCTACCCGGTTCCAACTCCAGCGTTTGCTCTTATCCGAGATCTGAACCAAACCATCCCATGTAAATTCCTTGCTTCATATGTGTACAATTCCATCACTCATACCACATCATTAATCCCCACTGTAGAACGCTCTTCCATCCAAGCCCTTGCTTTCTAGCTCATCTAACTCACGAAGGCCAGGCCCCCGGATTCGACATCTGCCTCACCGGCGCGGGCCTCGGCGCATGCAATCCAGGCGCCGTCGTACTCTTATGCAAGCTCCCACTCGACGACGTACGCGAGCCAGTCGAAGGGCGTGCAGACGCCGAGGTTTTGCTGGTGGTGGGCTGCGCGGATTTAGATCGGTGAACATCAGGTCGCGGGGACGATTGTTGCGAGGTGTTCCATCCGAGGCGGGACTTGTAAGCGGGGAGGGAGGCGGAGTTCCAGGCTTTGACAAGGACGCTGATGGGGGAAGTGAGTTAGTAAGTTGTAGAGAGACATTTGGGGGGAATCGGGAGAGTTTATATTTGGTGGTGAAGGAGGTTTTGAGCGAAGAATAGACGTACTTTTGCGTCTTGTCGGCGTAGTCTTCGTGTTTGACTTCTTTGATGCCGACTTTCATGCCGTCCTTCGTAAAGGCAATGTTCTTTTGCTCCATTCTCTGCTTGCTGGTATCGCCAATGGCGTTCGCAACAATGTAGACCTGCATGCGATCAACGTGCATTAGACAACGATCTGTTGAAGATCTTGAAGTTTAGCTAGGAGGATGAGTATCAACTTACATGGTAGCCAATAAAACCAGCTACTCCAACGATGATAAAGAAGACAAGGAGGGGTATAAGATCGCCTAATATGCCCGCCATTGTAGACAAGCACAGCACCTCTGCTCTGCCGTTGAAATTTCGAATTGAGAAATATTCGCTGTCCTGTGTCGGAGTCGCTGAAGAAAGACGATAAAGTTGTCGTCAGCTGAAAGGCAATTGCCGTGCCGCCCTCTTGTTCAAGGCTGGGCTGAAAGATTGAACAGGCAAACGAACGAATGACGTAAAGGGCTAGAAATGAAGAGGCTGAAGGTTCGAATATGCCACACACAGCCGTGAGCGTGTCAGCAGTTCTTGAGTGAGAAAAGAAGCACAGTCGCAAACCATTGGGGGGGTTTGTTCCAGAAAAAGTCGATGTCTTAGTGGGGGCGTAAATTGGGGAATGCAGGGATGATTTTGAAACGTCTTGGCTCTCTGACATGTGCGAGAGCATTGGCCATTTCATCCCCCTTTTCTCAACTTAAGCTTCACCCATTCCATCCTGAATACCTAGTCTCTTTTATCTTAGTCACTTCCGACCGTTTCAGGACCAAGCTGCACCTGCAGATTTTGAAGGGATGAAGTCTCTTTGTGCTCCTATTTACATAATCATGCTATGATCCAACTAATGCAGGAGCAGCTCTCCAATACGCCATCGAGACCAACAGTTGTTTCGCCTTGGTGTGATAGCGTTCGGTCAAAGCCAAAATAGATCTAGTCCGATGTCTGCTTCCCGACATCCGACGCAAACTATACAATGTTCCATACCAAGGCGAAGAAGACGGCGCTGAGTGCACTCACACTCATCATAAGCTGTCCGGCTTCTCCCTTGATCTTGTCTTTTGCTGCCTCATCTTGCTCGCTGAACGTAACGTTTTGCTGAATGCTTGCATTGCGGCATTGCCCATTCTCAATATCAAGATTCATGAGATCATTTGCGTTGATGAAAAACATGTACGAATTGTTGTTGACGTTCTTGAACCCGGACGTGTTGTAAGGGAAAAGATCGCCCGAATCAGTTTCGGATGTATTCCGCAACCAAATGCAATTCACTTGTCCAGGATAATCAAATACCATTTGTGGGTAGTCTCTCATCACATCTGAATTCGAAGTGTCGGCAATCAGATTGAATTTGCGGTTGGGGAAGGTTTGAAAGATTTGGTCGAGCAAGTATTTCCGTGGACTCGTAGTTTCGTCACTGTTCGAAAAATTCAATGGCCGATCATCAAAGCTCCCTTCCGGATAAGTCTTGAAGATGAAGTCCTCGTATGGCCGTGTTGCTTGCTCGGGGGTGGTAGTCAGATAATGGAAATGCATTGTTGGGATTGATTTGGACCAATTCGCATAGATATCAGGCATGTTCTCCCAAGGTACGAAAGGTCTGGCAAACGAATTCAGAAGGCCATTGGAAGGCTCATAGATCTGTGTCACCCGGAGAATATCATCAATGTCCGAAATAGTCGTTAGACCGGTGTTAGGAACGAGATATGCTGTCGCATTTCCAGTATCGGCAGCGCCGCGGATCCAACTTCCAAACGTCTGTATCTGATTTGTCTCGTTGCCATTTTTGAATTGTAGACCTCCAGTACTGCTCCCTCCCGCATTTGTTCCAGTGCTACCACCATTTGCATTACCACCTTGACTATTCCCAGATAACGGAACGAAAACATCAAAGTCTCCCTCAGCTGTAGTGTTGTACGGTAGAGTAATGCTTTCGTTGCCAGAACCGCCACTTGTAGCTGCTAGGTCGACCGTGACGGAGACGTTGCCTTGCTGGACAATGAAGATTTCAGAAGTCAGGTTGCGCGCATTCGCCTGCTGATCGGGAGGCAACTGATCATAGTTTCCGAGCACGAAGCCGTCTGCATATTTGGCAAGGTCTTGCTCCGAAATGTTTGGTGTCTTGTAGATGAATCCATTGAACCGTACTTGCCAGCCTTTGTCCGTAAAATTGCCATACGGTCTTCTTTGAAGAGCTGATGTAGGTGTTGCAGCTAGATCGCTTTCTGAAATACCTAGTGTGCTCATTATCTGGCTTCCCGTGGGAAGAGACGTTAGGGCGGCAGGCTCGATTCCATTGGTACCGCCAGTAGCCAAGGAACCCAAAGCCTCAGTGAAGGAAGCGGCAAGCGAAGCGGCATCAGACGTGAGAGAGCTTATATCGCTGCTAATGCCTCTTTCTCTGAGTGTTGTCTGAGAGGGAGCAGGCGTAATTTGGGGTGCTTGTGCTATCGCCTCTTGTAGCTGGCCCGGAGCTGCATATGCCAAAGCTGTAAAGCCTCCGAAAAGCGTCAGCGACGCAATCGAATACCGTGTCATTGGGTCTGTAAACTCTCAGAATCGCACGAAGGACGTATGGGAGCTCAATGCGTTTTGGGGAACGACTTTGCGTATATGACTGCTTTTCAAGACCTGGAGTTGTGTTTAGAGGATGATGAGCACACGACAGCTCTATAGCTTTAGTCCATGATGTGTAACGATTTTGTAGCTCAGTTTCCACAAGATCCAGATTCAGAAGTGAGAGAGGGACGTGTTTTCAGGGGAAAACAGGTTTGTGAGAGTGGGAAATAAACACAAGCTGGACCTGATCAAGGGCCCAGACCTTCCGGCCAAGTCCTTGGCCGTTTACATTATGACGTCGATCTGTTTTAGCCCCAATGCATTAATGAGAAGGAGCAGGGATGTCGGAAATTATCAGCGCCATGCGATGGACCCAATGCAGAATATTAACCTTCGTACGAAGTGTCAGACATGACTGGGTGAAGGAAAAATAATTTAGAGGAACAAAATGTATTGTCCAAATGCAGCAATTGATCGTTGCAATGAATGCTCTGAGAAATGATCGGCTCACGGCAGAGATCCTTACCTAGTGGCTTATCTAAGAGCTCCCCCGGTTCTCCGCAGTCAATGCAAGCCACGGCATATCTGCTTATGAACTGACAGCATCATGCAACGATTATCTCGAAGATAAAAAAACGCCTGCATTTATCGTAAAAATGGCATAGTTACAGAAGCTATACGGGGCAACTATGAACAAGTTTGCAAGTCACCTACTCCCTTCATCCCATTCAGAACCTTTTCTTTTTCCCGTCTTTTACAATCTGGCCAACCCTCTGATCTCACCAGGTGCCTGGTACTCAGGAACCCTCATGTCCAAAGCGCTGCCGCTATAACCCAAGTCTTCACCCGTCAAGACGGCGCACTTCTCGCCGATCAAGAGTGCAGTGCTATAGGTGTTGCATCCCACATTATCTGGGCAGATACTAAGATCAGCCACCTTGAGGCCCTTCACGCCATGGACGTTGAGCCTTTCGTCCAGGACACCATGCTTGACGATGCTGTTCCCTTCCTTTGGAGCCATCGAGCATGTGCCTAGACTGTGCCAGGTCGTCTCGACGTGCCTAGAAATACGCGTTAACTGCCGAAGGGCTTTTTTTTCTCGCTGAACCTGTTTGGGAGGTTGAAAAGGCACTCACCTCTTGACCCATTCCTCAATGTGAAGGAGGTCCTCACGGCTGTACTGCAAGTCCTCGCGAACTGTCTGTTGGTTGCTGTTGAGAAAGTTTACTGATGGTGCTCTGCCCTCATCAGTACCGACGGTCCAGGAACCTGCGGTATCTATTAGGACTGCTGACTCAAGATCATTCGGTAAAGGGAAGACTTACCGTGCTGGATACCTGCAGAAATATGTCTTGGTCCAGCATAAGCCTTCGTTGTGGCAAGATCCATATCCTTGGCACGAGCCGGGCTGTCGTAGGCGAAGAACTGCAATTTGCTACATCAGTGGTTGTCCCAGAGAGGGATTTGGCAAAATAAGGGTAGGTGGCTCACCGGATGATACGAAGTTACTTCTCCAGCATAGGCATCCATACGCCGAGCTGTCTCTCGAGACTTGATATAACCCCAGACCATTGGCCACATGTCGCGTTTGTCGTTCATGAAACCAGCATCAAAGTCAGGAGCATCATAAGGGTTTGGCGATGTGATGTGAGTAAAGCCTCGGGAGAATGGATACTCGAGGAAATGGAACATGGTGAAGAATTTGCCAGGAGGCAAGTGCATATGATCACCAAACCAACTTTAGAGATATTAGCCACGAACCTAAGACGCTTTAGAATATAGACTTACCCAGCAATGACAGAGTAGTGCATGACAGGTTTGTCAGGCTTGTCCTTGAAGTAGCTGTCCCAACCTGATTTGAATGAAGAGAATGGAGAGTTCTCCATTTCTGCGACCTCCTTCTCAGTCGGTCGAAGTTTGACACCAGCTTCAATGCCGTTGGTTGCAAGTGGTCCGGTGCCATTCGTGTACCATTGGTTAAAGACTTTTTCTTGAGTCTCAGGATCGCCTCGAATGAAGTCATCGAATGACTCGCCCTCAGGCTTGGAGCGGAACACGGAGAAGGTGAGGTAATGGTCTTGGAAGTTGAGACCAACGCCTGGAAGATCGATCTTTGGCTCCACACCAGCATTGCGGAGCTTCTTGGGGTCACCTAAATTTCGAATGAGCCTCGGCATCAAAATCTCTGATTACAGATCCTAAACCTACCAATACCAGACCTTTGGAGGATGAGTGGTGAGCTGAGAGTACCACCACTAATGATAATTTGCTTGCGAGCCTTGAAGATTCTAGATTGCTTTTCACTTGGGTGTAGAGGCTTGGTCGGTATAGTCTCAACAGCAACAGCTCGGTTGCCGTCGAGGATGACCTTGTCCGCCTTGGTGTTGCACATCAAGTGCAAGTTCTGGTGGTGAGCACGAGTGCTGTGAATATAAGCGTGAGCAGAGTCGGAACGTCGTCCAGTATCTCTTCATACAGGTTAGTAGCGGCCTCATGTTTTGTATCTCCATTGAAATCGTACCGGTTAATCCACTTATCCCACTGACATGCGCCATGACCAGTAGTTAGATCCTGCAGATCGTCGGTGAGTGGAATTCCCTGGCTTTCGGTGGCACGTAGGAAATCTTGCATCACTGGATATGTGTAGTTGCCAAAAGAAACCTTGATAGGACCATCAAATCCATGCAAATCTCTGTTATTGGAAGATCGTTGGTACGTTTCATGCTTTTTCATAAGAGGGATAAGTTCCTTCGTGGTCCAGCCCTTTGCTTGGAAGTCATCGTAATCCGAAGCAGAGGCGCGGGTGTACATCTGTACTTGTACTTAGCTCCTCAATTCGTCCATCCCGTCAAAAATAGATTTACCATAAAGTTGATGCTGGATCCTATTCTCTATCAGAAAGTAAAGAATTTGAAGAGAGTCAATACTCACCTCCGCCCAGAATGTGTGCACAAGGAACGACTGCACGGCGTCCCGCAAGCCATTCCGAAGGACGAGAGTAGTAGAATGAAGCAGTCTTGCTATCTAATTTCATGTTACGTGGATAAATCCCTGGGCGGTACACCCATTGGTTATTGAGGTTGGATTCTCCAGCTTCGATGAGCAAGACATGAAGCTTGTGGTCTAAATTCGCCAGTCGGCCAGCAACTACGCACCTACATACGGTCAATATCCGTACCATACTTGGAGAGCGTGAACGTACCCGCATGATCCTCCACCAACCACAATGATATCAACTTCGTCAGGGATAGTCATCTTGACAAGCTTCAAACGTTCAAGAGAAGGCACAAATGTGATCAAGCAGCACGATGTTCAAGTACAATGAGAGGCTTTAGTAGCTCTTCAAAATTGAAACAACCATGTGTCCAACGAGGATGTATAAATGTCTAAACCCCGCACACCAAGGATTCGGTAGCAAGGAAGCTTTGGATCATATAGGAATAGCTAGGGAATTATAGCACTCACCTGAGCCTGCCTTCGGCAGACGAAGAAACTCTTCATACGGCTGCAAGCGGAAGAAAGCAGTTCACATTCGGACCCCGCATTGCTGGTACAGAATAGATGCGACAAGGAACATGTTCCATAGAACTGGGATCGGACGATTCAAGCGAACCTTGAGGCATCGAATGAGGACACCATGGAACAGACTTAACCGTATTACCGTCCAACCGTGATTACGTTGCCCTGTCCGTCTCCGATGTTTGGCTCCAAGTCGTGCATAAAAGTCTCAGCTAGGGCATGGATCCCCACGTTGTGGGGTCTGACTGCCCCTTCGGCAGTGAAGGCGATTTTTCTGACAGTGAAACTTTTAAAGATGAATGAAAACTTTTGTTACTTCTTTGCGAGTTGTGGAAAATTGGTGGTTTTCATTACTATTCCGGCACACGTAAAAGGAAACCATTGAGCACAAGACGTTGGAACGCACTGAAAAAACCGAAGAACAATGGAGTTAGTCATGTATGCAACGGAAGCTATCCTACCGATTACCCGCCTGTACCACCAGGGGTAAGCTAACCATTACCTGTGTTACTTTATTTGGAAAACTAAGGGTTAATCAGAAGAGTTTGCCCCGCAGCTTGAATCTCTCCGCATCGTAGCTATAGTGCGAAATCTTTAAACCTGGAGCAGAGCCACCATTGGCCGTGCACCATGGCAGACGGCAGTAAACCATGCAAGGTTGTGTGGAGAGGGTGAGTTGGGAGGGGTCGTCGAAATCTGGGGTCGTATCAATCCAGGGGCTCGGCACAATCCGTCCGCCAACGAATGAATTTGCGGGGTTAGTTGGACGCCGTCTATTTATTCTGCCAGCGACAACCGCCCTACCGATGAGGTGGAGAAACATGCAATCGACAGATTGCAACGAGAAAAAGGAAAACAAAGGTTTTGACTAAAAGGTATTGGCAGAATTTGGAATTGTGGAAAGGCGTGGGGAACTGTACATCATTGGATAAGGAATAGAGGAATGAATCGTACGCCCATTAGCATCTGATCTTACATGATGTCTCCTGAACCGTGTCTTGAGCAACCGTAGGTAAACGCGTTATATCCGAGGTGACCATTTAGATCCTTGGTTGCTCTTTAGACAAGGTTAGGTTTTCTGACTGTGAAACCCCTGCATCTTGGACCTTCGAATGGAGGTAGACGCATTCGGTATCTAGTAGTTAGTCCAAGTACATTCCAACTTCGGCATGTAGGAGGGCCGACAGGATTTAGCATTGGTGCAAGAACCCGAGTCATTGTATCCATTGTGTTGAGTCACTCGAAAGAAGGATGGCAAAGATCGTACCCAAAATCCTATAGAATTGGGACTGCGTCTCAAATTCACCAACGTAAGCTGGATTATTCATAATCATGCTGAAAGAGCTTTGTGTACAAGCAATTATGCCAAGAGCTCCATAACCGGTCCAGAAATGGATTTCAAAATTTTTCCTGAGATGAACTCATATCCTTCTAATGGGCGCCCTGCTAAAAGTGGAGATTCTCGTTAAAACGCACAACCGAAAAGGTAGAAATGCCGAGCATCGAGCAGTTATATCACTTCATCCCGTTCCCATCCAGTCGGCTTGAGGAACTCGATGCCTTTGGAAGGATGAGGCTTATTGGGATCTCTGTAATTCGAGACAAAAGGATTGGGATCCTCCTTTTGATTGAGATTGCCCTATCATTCGTATTAGCCTTCTTGATAGGAGATAGAGTCATACTAATGGACATACCAAGGTGTGGTTGACCTCTCGATGTTTTGCTTCGTCTGCTCTAATGTACAGAAGTAGATCTCTCATTGTGCGATGACCCTCCGGCATGTTCCAGTACTTTACTGCAATGTCCGGAGCTTGCATTTTTTCCCATTTCGGTAATTTTCCAGCATCGAGGTCGGCAATTTCTCGACTGTATGTGATGACCGCTTCTTCCTCAAGATACCCTACGAAACGGTGACAGGTCCGAGGAGAGATCAGATAAGCCACGAAGAAAGCATTGAACCATACGCCTTGGGCACCAAGCACTGCTAATCGCATGAACCAGCCAGGCTCTGCCATTTTGAGAAACGTGAGAAGATGCATTCGCTCGTTGTATGACTCTTCCAGCAGTGTCTCAATCCTAATCAAGAATCAGCTTCAGAAACCCCGTAGATCTGCATAGCCAAGACAAGTAAGCTCGCGTACCATCCATTATCTCGTTGCATTTTTCGCATGCTGTGTAGGTGGCGGAGCATACCACCGACCATGCCAGGCACCCCAGCAACACTTTCGAGGAAGATGTTACGAATCATATATTTCCGTTCTGTCATCGAGTATTTCTGTTCTGCCTTTACAGGATCCTTCTTTGCCAGCGCAACTGCCGAGTCATGTCTGTAGCCGGTGGCCAGATCAAAGCCCCAGCGGAGAAGACGCATAGCCATGAGGGCGGCCCTGTCTGACCAATTCTTTACTTCGCGGTGGGCAATTACTATATCGCTCATCTGCTTTTCGGTATAGCTTACCAGCGACGATCAGCGTTGCCTTTGGAAAGAAGAGCCTAGAGGAACTTACATAGGATGAGGCCATGCCGCGTCAGTCTGGCGAACCTTTTCTGTTTCATGGGCAGGGAAGAATTCCTTTATTCGAGTGACGGCTGTGGAAGAGAATGGTTTACTTGATATGCGAAGTTGTGGAGAAACCATTACAGGCCTTCGTCCATGGTTGTTCAAAGAAAGGTGACCACCATTGATGAGCACGTATGCATTTTTGAAGAAGTATGCTGAAGCCCCTTTGGGTGCCAGCAGCCTTGCGCAGTTCGTTGTCTGTATTGAAGTCATAGGCCCGGTTCAAAGAAGGTTGGAGAGCGAAGATGACATGAACAGGCTTGATTATATATGGAATGTCCGTAGACAAAGGCACTGGCGAAAGGGGTCAAAGGAATTTATAACTACGGGAAGGCACAAGCGACGACTCGTATCCATACGAATCTGCAATACCCTGCGGCACTGCCATCTTGTCAGCTGTCCATAAGATTTATCGTTGGCTGACATGGCTTCATTTGGCTTCCAAGACACGCGCGTCTATGCCAGTGACAAGGTAAACCCTTCTAGCATTCCAATAACCCTGTGCAAGGTAGCTTCTGGAAAAATCGACATAACAATGGCCGCGCATGTATGTCGTCAAAGGAGGAAATCTCCGTCCAAGTGTTGTCACTGACGTTGTGAAACCGGAATGGAGGGGGGAGTCATCTCGGGAAGTGTCGGACTTCTTGCCCTAACCAGCGCATGGGGATCCGCAAAGTTATCGTCCAACCATGTTTGAACGTTAATTTTATCTTATTGAAGTTGCAATGACGAGTCAGCGCTTCAAAAACAATCAGTCTCGTTCATTCTCATTAATAATGCGATCGCGCTCTCTGTCCAACCAAAGACATGAATCTCATTGCAGTAGTTCTTTGCAGTATCATGTATCCTGTTCCACCAGCCCCAGGTATGCCATGCGATGGCAATTGTCGGGGTTCATGGGGAACTTGAGCTTCCTTGTCATGCTGAGAACATCTTGAAATTTCTGTGGCGGTGAAGCTGCTTGACCTAGCATGAGATTACTCAGAAAACGCAAACACCACCTCCATTACTTGACCTCTCAATCATTAAAGCCGTCCTCTCCTTCCTTGGTTTCGATCTCGGAATGGTGGACTGCGTTCACTCTTGCGGCTGGTGGTCCTTTGTTCAGATACTGAATAAACTCCTTAATTTTCTCATCAGAGCCCTGTGCCTCCCCCTGAACCTGTTAACAACCAGTCAGAGTTGACGTCAGGTGGCGATGGAAACTCATTGATTTTACCGTGCCATCTGAAACATTTTTCACGAAGCCAGTTACTCCGAGATCTTGGGCCTGCCGTCGGGTGTTCGATCTTGACGTCAATGAATACGTTGACCAGTGCCAAGAAAGACTGTAAGGTAGGACATACCGAAAATTAACTCCTGAAGAGAGGCCACATTAGTCTTCGTTGTATCCAGATTACCAAAGACACTGGATAAACGAACCTTGAACCCGTCCCTCGACTTTGTACTGGATCTGGGCGCAACTATCAGTGAATCGAGGTTTCGTCCTGTCTTGAGTGCTGCATACTCGCTTTGCTGACATTTTACTCGCGACGCATGTAGCGGTTCTTCTCATTCATTCGACAGCTATCACGGAATAGTGTCGTTAAGAAATCTTTATCGTAATTGCTGTCTCATTATTCCTCGAGCTGCACATGACGTCACAGTGATTACGACTTCCCGTCACCTTCCAAATATTCTCTGCATTACGGAGATAATGTTGGTCCTAACATTGTGCCACACTCGCAGTGATGAGGTACTCTTTTGGAAGAAGATTAAAAGTCAAAGCGATTTATTCATGTCATATTCTCAACTTTGTGCACCGTTCTACGAGAGGGTTCAATGCACCATAGTGCCAATGTCAACTGATTAATGAATAGGAAATTCCTGCTGGCACAAAGGCCACTTCTTCTGATCGGAGGGATGTCGATGTTTGAGAGGTCACGAAAAACTCACTGGCTTCAGTAAAAGAGAACAGCCCAGAAGGTCTGATACGATTCCAGATTACTCTTCCAAATAGAAGGAAGTTAAAAGATGGTTAATGTTAAAATATCTTCCTCGTAGCATGTTTAACAACTCTCTTAATTCCAATCCATGTTAAAGAGAGCGCTCCATTGTCGATTCCCCAAGTCTCCCTTCCTTTGTTCAAAAAGCCTTCAATCTACCCCGCTTGTTGTGATAAGTTTTGCGAATAAATGCATATTTCCTTTTCATGTTAGATTCCTGTCGAAACCGCTTGCAATTTACCTGCCATTCTCTTGATGTGTACCTTGTGAGATCGCGACCATAACGGCAGCGAGCAATCAGCAAGACACGACCTTATGCTTAAATCGGAGTCATCGACCTTGAAACTGAGTGCAAGCCGGAGTGGAGAAAGGGACACACGGTGACGTGATTGAAAATTTAGCCAGGCAAAAGCTATTCTCATGTGTAGGGTGACGGTGTATCCTGAAACGCTATCTCACAGGAGCGCCTTTCATTGCATGCATTGATGGAAAGTCAAGGTACACTCTTGGCAAGCCTAACGTGTGCTATAGAGGCGGAAAAGTGATCTCACTGACCTACAGTGATTGTCACTAGCCTTTTAGTCATTCACCTGAAGTGAAATTACCATTCCTCGCAAAGCTCCTCTCAAAGATTTCTCCAATGCTCTTAACAACCTGAGAATTGGCAAGCAAGCCTCTTAACTGGTCTGGACTTCTCCGAGGAAATTAGGAAACATCATCGGTCAAAGATTTACCTGATGGCTCAAAACAACCAGGAGCTTTCTTTGGAGCTCGTGCCTGACGGAGATGTCGTCCTCGCCGTTGGTCAAGGCAGCGCTCTGAAGAAGCTTCGCATGCACTCGCTTATCCTTAGGAATGCTTCGCCGGTCTTCGCGGCCATGTTCGGTCCCCACTTCGCAGAAGGTCAATGTCTCGACAGTTCAAAACCCAAGACAGTCGGTTTTCCAGACGACGATCCTGAGGCTATGACGCTAATATGCAGCGTGATCCACCACCGTAACGCATCCTTGGACGAATGCACATCCCTCAGGGAGTGTGATTGTCGCGTTCTGTATGCAACTGCAATCGCGGCACATAAATACGATTGCATTGAAGCTGTTCGATACGCTTTTCTAACCTGGGTGGAGAGTGCTCGATGCACAACACAGGCTGACTGTCTTATTCTACTTCTGAAGAGCGTATACCTGTTCGACGATCACAAATCCTTTTTGGAAATCACGCACACACTTCTGCTCAACAACGAGAAATCTTATATTAGCCTATGGAGAGAGACAACCGACGACGAACCTGACGACACTCTTTGGGCAATATTCTGTATGCTCAAAATCCATTCTGGTATACGTAGCACTGACATAGACATCACAGATGAGCTAGAACGACAACGCAGTCTAATGCATACGAGACTTGATAAGCTGGTTTGGTACGGCATCAAATGGGCTCAGCAATTGGAGTGTCCACACTGCAAATATGGCCAAAAACACCTTGATGTATACTTACAAGATATTGCGAAGCCCGGAATCTCTCCTTGCCACAGCCAGGAATTGTCATGTATGAGCAGAATGATCGCTCTTAATGGCTTGACAGAATCTCAATTGTGGACCAGCGACCCAGGTATTGCCAAGTGCCCGAACCGTCTATTCCACCCGCCAACTTATTACAAAAAACTTTCTGAGTCAATGTCCAAGATATGGTGCGGCTCTGGCCTTTGTATTGACTGCTTGGAGCCTCAGGACCCTGTGAACGAGCATAGAGATTGCCGGTCTAAGAAATCACTGGGAACGCATAGGCCAAGCTACATGCGGAAATCCTTCGCAATGAGCGACAATGCTCTCTCATCACCTGTTGGCTTAATGTGTAGTTTGAGGCCACCAATGTCTGATAGCTCTTGGACTTGAGCAATATCAGCAGTGCTCTCCGAGAAATTATTTAGATCAATGGGTCTTTGTTGAAGTGGCTTGGTTTCTTTTCGGCGTGGAGCAGATGGAACTAGCTCATGGGAATCGAGAGGCTGCATGCTAGTTTTAGTCACAATTACACTCATCATAGCTCTGATAAAACCCTTCCATTTCCCACCGTATCCTAATAAACCATTCCTTCACTGCCTCACTCCCACTGTACACATCTTCCCACCACTTTTCATGCATGCTCGCCACCCCCTTCTCGAAGTCTTCCGTGGTCACACTCCTAATGTTCCACGTAGTACCGATCTGCTTCCACGGCATCGGGCCATCCCATCGATGTGCATAATTCAAGAGATTCTGCTCCATGTACGTTGGATCGAATCGGCCTGGCAAGGCCAGGATAGACTTCAGATATTTGAACACGTCGAGGCTCGGCTCAAGCAGAAAGAACCCCGCACAGAAACCGCCAGGATTCTTAAAGTCGTCCCAGTCCGGCGGATACTTGTGGTCCGCGTCCGGAACCTCGCCCATGCTAGCAAGGAGGTAGTGAGCGGGCACGGCGGCCTCGTCGTCAGGGAGATCGGTGATATTGTTCAGACTAGGTATGATCTGGGCATTGGGCTCGTCGAAGACGCCATCAAGGGGCCGCTGCAGCACCGTGTCGCCGTCCAGCAGCAGCACACGTGAGTACTCTGTCAGTTCCCAAACGCGTATCTTGGACATGATGTCGCGCCAGCGGTCCTCGCCCGGTGTAACCCAGTCCTCGCCGGTCGTGATGGGGCGGATGGGGCGGACGATGGCGCCATCGCGAGCGAGGCGTTCACGCCGGGTGCGCGAGACGTCGGGTGTGACCATGACGACGACGGGGATGCCTCGGCGCGTGCGGGTCTGGGGAGCATGGAGAAGCTGGTACACGATCATGCGGGTAGCAATGAAGTAGACGTCGTCATTGTAGTCGGCCTCAGGGTCACTGACGGTGTTGGAGAGCCAGATGGCGTAGGCTAATTTTTCGCCTTTCGAAGTCGGCTTGGATAGGCCTACCGGCGGGTGTTTCTCGATCGTAGACGACGACGACAATGACGAAGATGCTCGAGCATTGTCAAGGGGTTTCTTGTGTACAATGACGCGCCAATTCGAGGAATCGAAGGTGGTGTGTTCATGGATTAGGCCGATAACTAAGAGTAAAATGATAAGGTAAGCAACAAGGGGGAAACGTTGCGATGCTCGAAAATCCGGGAATAGGCTCATTGTTAATCGTAAATAACGGCTTCTCCTGAGCAGAGAATGTCATTTTCACATGGATCGAAAGAGAAGAGAAATGGTATATTTCCCTGGTGCACCATGCAAGGGATCAGGGCGTTTGGAATGCCTCGTTGAACTTTGCAGTGTCCACATATTGAGAACTCATAAAGATGCTCATATTCTGAACTGGACTACACGGATTCTCATGAAGTTCTCTCCAGATAGACTCGAGAGCAGCGTTGGCAGACAGACACGCAGTCCATGATGAGTTCGTTAGATGGCGAAGTTCTGTGGCTCGACTCCGCTTTCACTCTTTGAGACATTGCAGGAGAGCCAACACGTTTCGGCGCAGGAGTGCATTGAGAGAAATGTGAAGAAATACGTAAACATGTGTGACTTGATCTAATTTGATCTGTTCGAGATTCATTGTACTTTGAAGAATTGAAATGTACTCGCTTGCTCGGATTGCCACGAGTCATGAAACTGGTGGTCATGACTGTCTAATTTAGCCTTTTGCAGTGACTTTAAGGCGCAGTACTTGTCGGGTTAAGCACTTGAACCGGGATTCGCTTATCTTGGTTTTGCAATTGGCCTATCTTAGTACTTCAATCCAGCATATTTCTGCTGACTGTCGGGCGTAGAGCCTGCAGCCGAGGAAGCAATAGAGCGGCTGATCTAGACTGATGGCAACGCAAGTCTTTGATTCCGCCCGCTACCGTAGGATGCTTCTTGTTCTAAGCCGTCTGGGAATTGAGAGAGGGTGTAGCCATTTGCCGGTCTCATCGAACATTAAGTGTTTGCGCTCTTTCATCAGTTTCACGCAATGGAAGCGACTGAGCATTAGAGAAAATGGATTGCACTATATTGCCACTTGTCCAATCCCCCGGGCTATTTTCACCTCAGTTTTGCTGTGTATAATTACATAGCATGGATGAGGTAATTGTTTTGGGATGGCATTGGAAAAGATGAAAACGGAGAACAGGTAAAGAGAGCTCCGTTCCAATTGGCGGTGTTCCTGACCATGACTGCGTAATATGCGAGCGAACGAATGAGAACACCAACATTGTGGACCCAACCCAACGAAACAGGTAAGCGCAGCGAGAAGCGGAGATGACTTAAAAGCAGTTTGCGATCCTTGTTAAGACACCGTACACCCTGGACATCAGACGGATACGGAATTCACAGGCGCGGATACCATTGCAACAATCTGTCGCGAGTTCATTGGCCTGTTCGTTGCCGCACCTGACACGCCGAATCAGCCATTTCCGCTACCGAAGTTTGCTTTTGCGCAACTGCAGCTGTGACTCGTACTTCGGGAGGCTTAGATAGCAATGCGTCTCATATTTTCTCTGCTCTCAGCCGTTCTTTTGGCGCGAGAAAAGAGGCTTGTCACCGTCAAGCGCCGTTGGGTGGGGACTAAGATGAAGCCTTCGCTGTCGGAGCCCACGTGTAGTGCATGCACACGGGTAAGATATAAATCGTTCACGGAGAGTCTTGTTGAATGCCTTAGCTGCATTCACGATGAGGCTGTAAAACGTTCACCATCTACATATTTGTTGGATTCGCTCTTTCCTGTTTTGCTTCCTTAAAACGCACAGCTAACCACCCAGCTGACTCACACCGATCTACCCTCCATCGACTCGTATTACCTTCACCTCTTTCTACTCTACTTTGAAAACACTTTTCATTGCCCTTCAAAATGGGTGGCGGCGGCGGTATCTGCCCATTCACTCTGAATGGCCAGGAATTCATCTTCCAGCAGTTTTGCACTCCTGCCATCTGCTCTGTTCAGGAGTGTGGCCAAATCGACTACATCCCCAATTTGGGCGGTAATACGTTCTATATGATAGTCTTTCTCCTGTTACTCATTGCCCAAATTTTTCTGTGCGCACGCTATAAAACTTGGGGCTTCCTTATCGGCATGTTTGGTGGCATCACTCTCGAGGTTCTTGGCTACGGCGGCCGTATCTGGTTGCACAACAGCATCTTCAACTTTAACGCCTTTCTGCTCTACCTCATTCCACTGACAATCGGTCCGGCCTTCTTATCTGGCTCAATCTACATTTGCCTGGGGCGGATCATCACCATCACTAGCCCCCACGTCTCTCGCTTCACCCCCAAGACCTACGCCATTGTTTTTGTCGGCTGCGATATCTTTTCTCTCGTCTTGCAGGCTGTGGGCGGTGCACTTGCTGCCGAGTCCAACACGCAAAGCCAGACGAACACGGGTGTCGACATCATGATTGCGGGTCTCTCATATCAAGTCTTTTCATTGCTACTCTTCCTCACCCTGTGGGGGGATTATGTCATGCGTGCTCGCAAGGTTACAGAAGACCAGAAGAATCCTCAATATGCCACTCTTCGCGCATCGAGCTGGTTCCATTACTTTCAATACGGTATGTGTATCTCTCATCCCTTATTTCGCTCAAACCACCAGCTAATTCGACACCTTGTCTAGCACTCTTCGCTTCCACGATCCTGATTCTCATTCGGTCCATCTACCGTGTCGTAGAGCTCCAAGGTGGCTTCGGGGGCACGGTCGCAAACAACGAGCCCAGCTTCATGGTTCTCGAGGGTCCTATGATCATTCTTGCCGTCTTATTCTTGACAATTCTCCATCCGGGCATTGTAATGAAGGATGCATGGCGCACTTCAGAGTTCTCGTTCAGAACAAAGGCCAAGCCTCAAGACGACCAATTCCAGATGCAGGGGAGCAAGGAAGAAGTCTCTAGCTTTTCGGAATTGCCAATTAGAAAATAAATTGAAATAGACGGATAAAGGTCATTACTAGAAAGGGTAAAGGATTATACAGGATATCTCGAGACAGCAAGTTTTAATAACTTTCCCAGCTGGAAAACTTGTTCGGTTCTTTATTTTGCTCGATGCGATCAATGAGTTTCAACTATATTTGTTCGTACATTGAAAAAACTTTTTACGCCGGCTTCACTCTGGTGATCTCTATGCCTCTTTCCTTCTGACCTCGGTAAATCCACATGTGTATATACACCGTCTCTGCCAAGCCGAAGACCCTCGACCTAATAAGGACATGAAGAATCGAATCAATATCTATCTCGCATTGGGGACCAAACCCATCTACACCTTCCCCTTCGCTTCCGCCGATAACTCCTATTTTTCACCTACTGTCCGATTACAACTGAATTGACTCTCCCCAGACCTGCCACTCTCGATCTAATCCGTAAGGTTTCCACCGAAACGTCACCGGCTGAAAGGCATTCTCGAACGGCGCCGCAACGTCGGGCGATATACGCGTATCATGGATGCGCTGCAACTCGCTTGGCATCTTTTGCGGCATGGGATGGTGGGTGCGATTCTCCTCCTCTGGCACCCAGGGACTTGCACTGGCGGCGAGGCCTTCAGGTTCGGAAGGGAAAGTGGTAGTGCCATTCCGAGAGGGGGAGAGCCCTAGCAAGTCTTGATTATGAGGGGGTATGTACGAATTAGGTAACTCGCGCTTGTGATCGATCCAAGTATGTGCGGGGATGGGTTGGTGGGATTCCATGACATCACTTTCAGGATGTACTGGGTTTCTGATGTGGAATTCTTCTTCAGCCCAGGGAATTGGGCCTGGATCGCACAATGGGAATCGGCGTGGAGGAATATATGTACGCTCTTGGACGGCAAAGGGATCAAAAGTCTCCATGTTTGAAGGATTGAAGTCCTGGTAATATGTCTCTTGTGTTTGAGAATCCGAGGGCCACAAACTCGTATTGGCTCCAGATTTTCCCCACCATTGTACTTTCATTCTCGCGCCGGGGAGTTGAGTCGCATTTATGTTATTATCTGTTCCAGTGGTTGATGCATAAACTTGCCCCTGCGAAGTGGTCGTAGATCCAAGAGTGGAAAGGGATGCGTTTCGTGAACTTGAGGCACTGTCAGTATTGCCTTCACTGGAGTATTGGTATTCGTCTGCGGGCATTTTTTCGAAATTCGAAGTCGATCGAGGCTGAACATCTACGTATCCTTCAAAGATAGGTATGGTCCGCGACTTGGCGACTCTATTGCCCTGCGGACTTGACATGGGAAGCTCGTTCACGGAATGTGCATGCGCGACCTCAGCAGGATATCCAATGGCACTGGTGAAGCCAAGCTCTTCGCGCAACATGACTCTTTCTGCAACTTTGCCTATTCGGTAAGCATCCCAAAGACCCTCACGGCGTGGAGAGTTGAGAAGTAAACCAATAGCACGTCGACGAATGCCAGGGTGGCGGCATTTGACAGCTATGAAATAAAGTGGCGGAACAGTTCCCATTTCGAAAGAGAACCGGGAGATGTGCTCTTCCGATCCCGCTTGTGGTGTATTGATTAAATTGGACGCATAATTCACCATCTCTTCGAATCGATCTGTGTATTTATCATAGATGGTCTCATTCGGGACAAGGCACGCCGCAAGCCAGACATCCGTGATGCCATGGTGTAGTCGTAAAAGGTTCGCTGCAAGGTGATCTTCTTTTGAGTCAGACTTTCGTTTCGAGAACCAGTCCTCGAATGCGGACTTCCAATGTGAGAGTGCTGTCATTAGGGAAGCTTGTTTGGTAGCATATTCAGAAGAAAGGGCCGTGTCGTATCTTGCTTCATTGCATACTCGTACATAAACTAGACAAGGAGCCATACGCGCATGCAACGTCGATCGTGCTTCATTGAAATTGGAAATGTTCAAAGGTGAGTTAGAGAGCTCATCAGTAGGACCTTCGTAGACCTTCATCGGAGGTGCTGGGCGCCCAAAGAGTCCTGACAATATTCTGAGACGGGCGAAAGTAGCCAGCATAGTCTCCTCAACGCTTTTCTCATCTTTGGTCGGTGGTAATCTGTTGTAAGATGACCGTGTCGTCCGAGCTCGTAGAATTGCGAAACCACTGTGGATATGCGTCATAGCGGCGTCAATGTCTCTTCGGAGGAATTCTAAACAAATAAACAGGATGCAGGCAACAAGAGGAACATGCACTGATTGTTCATGACAAGAGAGTCTTTGGGAGAGGGACTTGATTGCTTTGTTGTATGACGTCAAGGCAAAACTGTCGTCTTTGGTAGAGAGGAGAGGATCGTGAGCAGCACTCGACTCGAATCGCTCGAACATTGACGAAACCGCCATCATGGCATGTTTTATGGCAGGTTCATTCTGGCCCAATTGAAGCAACAAGCGGTTCCAGAATAGGCCATCAAAGTAACCTGATAGCTTGGGGGCCATTTTCGCGTGGAAGAACTCAATTGATCTTCTCTCATCCGCGGAGCCTGAAACTGGGAATAATTGACGCGTTAATGGTACAATGTATTTTGTGGGGCCATATTTGGGTGCGCTTTCAGAGACCTTGTCCCTTTTAGGCTCTCTTCTCGGTATGATAGCATATCCATCGCATTTGCGACCAGTGCTGGTGCACCTCCGACATGCGGGCCTAGCTTCATCGCATTTGACACGCCTAATTTTACAAGTCTGCAGCGTTGCTGGTTAGCTGATGCAAATGCGACGAGTTGGATTTTCTCACCAGACAGCCTGTCCTCACCTGACAAAGTAATCAGCTTGACTGCATCTTGAATGGAACGAGGAACAGCATACTTTCTTCCCCCCCAACCTGGATCGCTTCGTGGGGTTAGCTGGAGGATCTGTCATGGCGGTGGCATGCTAAAGAATGCATCGCCTGTCATAGATCAATATGAATATGACAACGGCTATCATGGCCTCGCGTTTACGGAGCTATATAACATGGTTGGTTACATAGCGAGACAGAGAAGCGTGTAGGGGGTGGTAAAGTCATGTATTGAGGAATTGTGGCTTCGCAGAGCTGAAGGCAACAACAGCATCCGCAGCCTTTGTTAGCGCCCCGGTAAGTCGTCTAGAAGGCAAGACGCATTACTCGATGTTGGGGCTGACGAAACATCCCGGGTCCTGATTCTGAAACTGGCTAAATCATTCGCGGATCCCTTTTAGAGTTGACAATAGACGTGGGTAATGATCCCTACCTCTATTCGCTAACGGGATTATGATGAAGGCGAGCTGGAAATACCATCCGTCCGGTCGGATCGCACTGAGCAAAATGATTGCAGCGGTCGGTCTGGTATTGTCCGAGGGCGATATGTACAGCGGGCATTATCTCATGTCCATGCTTTGCAGCACTAGTTTGGCTGATCTGATTGGTAGCATAATTCGAGTAATTTTGCCTCATTGACGCTTATGCAAGAAGTGTAGTAAACATGGTCCAATCACAACCAAGCGCAATTCTCAGCTAGATCATAATATGAATCTTCTAGAAACTTCATTGTCAAGTTTTGCCGATGAGTCATGTAAGGCTATTTTGGCATGCGGATGACGGTGGCAATAATTTAATATCCTGATCTCATCATTCCACCACTGTTCATCAAGGATTGGCCAGGGTCAGACTCGGCATCTTCGCACTTCAGTCTAGATTGCAGATCTCGAACAAGAACGGAGTACAGGGTAGTATTTGCTTGATTGATTGTCGAGACTAAAAATAGCAAATTTCCACGTGTGGAGACGAGTTCGAGAGCGTGCGAGGATCACCCCAAAACTTGGCCATAGGGCTTGAACAGGGACAGAGACTTCACTGGTATGTCTAGAACGGTAGGTTAACCGAGCCATCGACCTTTTTCTTTCTTTGCGTCCGTCCGCCTCGTAAAGTAAACGAGAGATTACACCTCTCGGTACTCGCTGAACTCGTCGTATGGTATCAAGTTGATTCGCACGTAAAGCACTGATTCGAGCGTGACGAATGAACGTGGCGACATCTTGAAACGGTAGGAATACTGACAATGCAAAGGATTCAATCGCTTTGCAAACAAAGGCAATGTTGATATTCTCGAGTAAATAAAGAAATCTATGCATATGGCCAGTAATGCTTGTCACCGGTGCGACTGGATCGGATCGGTTCGGATCGCCGCGGACACGGGTGTTGAAAAAGCGTGATCTGGTGTGCCTGGCGAGGAGATGAGGTCACTGGCGTGTCCAATGGAACGCGTCGCGCGGTGAAACCAACCCCTGGGATTGCCAGCAGATGACACCCGGCAATTTGGCAGCAGCGACCAGACTCCTAATCCCAAAACCGAGCCCAGCTATCTCCATAGGACATCTCAACATCATGCTCTGATTCAGCACAGACTATTTTCCATCAAAAATACAGGCCGTATACAGAGAGCATTCAAACATGGCTTCCGACCTTCCTTCGCCTCCCTCGGACAGAGCCGCTTCCCCTTCTCCGAGTACCTCTCCTTCCTTAGCACTTGGAGCAGTGCCGTCACTTGAACCCGACAGATCAGTGTCCGGGACGTCATCTGTGTCGTCCTTTTCCACCCAGTCTACAATATCGGGAGCATCTGATGGGGCAATCGGGTCACGCAGGCGACGGGGATTTATGCGACCCCAGGCCACTGTCTTCGCAGACTCAGCTCGAAATAGAAATAGTGTCATGAGTCTTGGAAGCATAGCACATGTACAGCATTATTTTGCTCGAACTGGTCTGCTGGATGGCAAAGGGGCACAACTGGCAAAGGAAAGAAAAAGGAGAGCTGCAGCTGACGCTGGCGTCTCTATACGCTCTGCATCTTTTGCTTCCGATCTTGAATCGACTGAGCCTGCTTTCAGTGAGAATGGATCTCAATTAACAGAAAGCCTTGTGGACAGTCCCGTCGACCGTGAAGATGAGATTGGACATTGGGAGTTTACTGTTCCGGGTATGCTTCCACCAACGGTCAGCACATACAAGGAGAGGCCAGCATACGTTCCTCCACCGCCAGATGGAGTAGTGCTCCGGCGCGAATTGAAAGAAGCTCTCGAAGATGCACACAAAGTCTTGAAAGAAACTGACCGAAGCGACGGACCCGATTCTGAGCTAAGCAATGATACGCCTGCATCCTCCCATCGCAGATCTGCCCGACCCGAATCTCAAGGCTTCCACGAGATTGAAGGCTTGCATGTGCTTGACATCATCACGCTTGCCATCCGAGCAGCCAAGAATTACTACACAGCCCATGAAAACCCTCAATGGCTGTGTCTGATCAAACCGGAAAAACAAATGCGAACAGAGCTCTACCAGGTTCTAGACGTTCTCAAGGGCATGGCTGCGCGGAGCTTCTCGGGCGGCATGCACCAGCAAGAACGAGATAGTATATCATGTTGGATCTCCAGCATTGATAACCTTCTCACCACGGAAGAGGAGCGAGAGCGAGTAGAGGCCAAAGAAAGAGAAGGCTGGACATGGCGGGAAGGTAATTGGGCTGGAAGAGAAAGGGAGCGGGAACATTTGTTCATCAAATCGTTCGATCCGAGTACAGATGAGCTTCCAGCCTGGACTGATTCAGCGGATGATAGCTCATTGCCCTCGCCTTTTCTCAAAGCGTTTCAAAATGGTCTCCGACTCATTCACATACACAACGCACTGGTAAAAAAGTCAAATCGACATTTTGGAGACATCAAAACATTTCACACCGACACAAACAAACCGTACCGCTGTGCTGAAAATCTGCGATATTGGATTAAAGCTGCAGAGTTACGGTGGGAAGTCAAGCTAAAAATAAATGCTCTTGGTGTCGTCTATGGTGACGACCCAGAAGCATGGAAACAATTCGATGCTGCAATTTTGCAGTGGTGCAAAGCTGTTCGGGAAGAAATAACTTCTGAATGGACTGAGCAGCAAAACCAAGCAAAACCACCCACTTTGCAGATTGACGTAGGAGACGCCGTTTTCAGAGAGAGATGATGATGATGATCATATGTGACGAGTTTTTGGAAACAGAGATGTTTAGGAACAGATTTAATATTTTTAGGTCATGATTTCAATATCGGCTTTGGGTAAGATTTGAGTTTTTGGAACAGCTTATTTCTTTGCTCATTGCACAGGTCTTGGTTTTGGATTTGGTAGAGAAACATGGGAAATCGTTAGCGTGAAAGGGAATGAGTACGAGTTAAGATACCCATCAAGTAATCGACATCGTTTAGCGGAGCATTGAGCGTTGAATTTAGACAAGCTTATTTCATCAGACCAATTAGCATTTCCAGAATGTGTGCAGCTCTTGCAGGAGCAATTCTCGTAACGAGTGGAAGTGCTCGTTCCGTGTTCTTGCACAAGCATGCATGTTTCTCAAGCATGGGACGTGCAGTACCTGAGGCAGTGATCCCAGCAGTCTTCTTGGGTTGCCCCTGCGACTGGGCTCAGACATGTTACAAAGAATCTTCTTTCCGGTGAGTGAGTAAGCGAGTTGAAGATGCACCGAAAGAAACGCCAAGAAGCGACCTGGAACAATTGTTGAAGATCAGCAAACAGACAAACAGTGTGCACTTGAGCTTTGCCAATGTCCCGCCATTGACGTCCGGTGGAGAGTATTGGAGGCGCGTGATTCGGCGAGTTAAATACGAAGATTGGTGCGCTCCCCTAACCTCCTAGGCAGCCTCTGGCCAGATCGTCCTAGCCGCGGCAGCAAGGGAAGCACCCAAACGTCAACGAAACAGTGCATCCACGCTTCGTCGTGCAGCTTCACCGCGACCTGAGGATACTGGAGCAACTGCATCCCGAGGGCATGCTCTGGCACTGATGTACAAAGCTGCTGGCCGATCCGATAGCCTCTCGTCATCGGACCCTGCCCATTCATCCGCTGCCAACACCTCCCACCGCAAGTCCCCTTCAGGCCCTGGCCTATTTGGCTTACTTCCCACTTGGCTTCCCCGTTCATCTACACAACACTACCACGTGCCCCATTCCCCGACCAAATCGGACACATCACCTCTGCCCACACCCAATCCCTCACAGATAGCCTTCCACGAATCCATTCCCTTAGCAAACCTCCCGTCCGCTCTTCCAACACACGCCCGTGGGGACTCTCCTAACATGGAGTCCTCCGAGGCTCCCCTACTGTCTGGACACCGCCGCCGAAGAAGTGCATCACTGGTTCAGGGCATTGGAAAGAGCAATGGTAGAACACACAGCCTGCCGCCTCGAACGCGACGGTCGCCAACTGGCCAGCTGCCGGAATTAGACGAGAGCAAATCCCGCGAGAGTGATGGTGAAGGGGCATCTGGGTCTTCTGGATTGTCCGATGCCGATATGGAAATGGACGATATTGCGAGCGATGAGGGTCTTGAAGACGACGAAGAGACAGGTCTGACACGGAACGACAGGAGAAAAAGGAGACGGAGAAAACGACGAAACACGAATATGGACGAGCGAGTGGTGGGCGGGTATAAACTAAGTCAGGAAGAGGAGGCATTGGCCACACAGAGTATCGTCAAGGCGACTTTTGTCAACATCACATTGATAGGTCTCTGGTACCTCTTATCGATTTCAATATCAGTGGTAGGTATCTTTGTCGTCTATGTTTGGCGTTTGTTTGACTAACGCGCATAGTACAACAAATGGATGTTCTCACCTGACAATCTCGACTTTCACTATCCTCTCTTCACGACCTGCATTCATATGCTTGTTCAATTCGTACTTGCATCCGTTGTTCTGTTTTTCATTCCCTCTTTCCGACCATCGAATCGCTTCCAAGACAATCAACCCAATGGCTCTGCACATACCCGCACCGACTCTATATCTAACGACTCTACAAGACCTATCATGACAGGATGGTTTTATCTCTCACGCATTGGACCATGTGGTGCAGCTACAGGTCTTGACATTGGCTTGGGGAATATGAGCCTCAAGTTTATCAGCTTGACATTCTTCAGTACGTCTTTCCGTCTTCTAGTTGCTCTCGTGGTGACTCGCACCCGTTTCAAACAATAACTGTCTACATATCCCAGAATTTTTGCATTACATTGACTGACTTTATGTTTACAGCAATGTGTAAATCATCTGTACTAGCATTCGTCCTCGTCTTTGCTTTCCTCTTCCGCCTCGAACAACCCAGCTGGCGACTCGGTTTGATCATATTTTTCATGACAATCGGTGTTATTATGATGGTTGCAGGCGAGACTGCCTTTGACGCCCTTGGTTTCTTCTTAATCATGTCCTCGGCATTCTTTTCTGGCTTCCGATGGTCATTGACCCAGATCCTTCTTTTACGAAACCCAGCTACTTCAAATCCTTTTAGCTCCATCTTCTTTCTTGCGCCGGTCATGTTTCTCGCCCTACTTGTCCTGGCTCTCCCTGTCGAACAACCTGCCGAGTTGTACGCAGGCATGATGACGCTCTTCAACGCCAAAGGCGTTGCTATGGGCATTCTTATTCTCATGTTCCCAGGTGCTCTGGCTTTCCTTATGACCGCATCAGAATTTGCGCTTCTCAAACGTACCAGCGTAGTAACGTTGTCTATCTGTGGCATCTTCAAGGAGGTCGTCACAATATCCGCAGCTGGCATCGTCTTCCATGACAAGCTTACCACGGTCAATGTCACAGGCCTTGGGGTTACGATTGCAAGTATAGCTGCTTATAATTGGATCAAGTTCCTTCGAATGCGGGATCGCGCTCGCTCTGATGCGCATATACGCGGCGAGGCCAATGCTCGTTCCGAAGCAACGCTTTCCACCCATAATACACCGACAACACGAGCACCGATGTCGTTCCCACCATTTCCCGGCGGAAATGCTGGTGGTGCAACTTCGGCCCCTGTATGGGACAATAGGGATCGGTCTGGAAGTCTGACTATGAGCGGGCCTATGGGAGGTGTAACTCAATCAGGGGAGATCATGGGAAGAAACAGCACCAGCAATCTCATTAGGCACAGTCTCAGCATCTCGGTTTCGAATGGACAGCCAAATGGACAAATGGATCGGTTTCTTCAGAATGAGAGAGGTGTGACACAGAGTCCTGTGAAGAGGCCGGAAGATTTGGATTAAGGCGAAATGAAAAGGCGGGAGTGCAATGTTCAAGAGATGAAGCAATTATGATACCCTCTTAAGATTTTGGTGGTTCTGTCGTATGAATTTTGACGTCATTAAAATTGATTGGGCTATCATTCTTTGTCAAAACTTACAAAACGTAAGTGGGAAGGATAAGCGAGTAGCTCCGATTATTGGATTTGATGAAAAACAGATCCTGAATCAGAAGTTTGCATGGGCTAAGTTGTGTAGGGGGGCTAACCAACATGCGGGTTTTCATGTGAGCATGCACCACAAGGGCATGGAAAGCTCAGGGCGTTTAATTAGTCGAGATTTATCATTAGGGATGGATTCCGAGATACTCATGGACAGATTTGGCGAATTATTATATTGTGCTATTGTTCATGGCAGGTTGGGTACATTACAAATCGTGAGATACACGCTTGGCGTGTTGTTTATCTTTTGCTGCATTCATACAACACAACATTTGTGCGGAAACTCAACGTCGCGTAAGATCGTTCGTAATTACCTACTAAGCAAGCTCTGACTACCCTACTACACTCACGATCAAACCACGGGAACGACAAAGGCAAGAGCATGGGCAGTTAAGTAAATCGTTCCACCACGCCTCCTACATTTCTATCTTGGAAATCTGCATTGCGACAAAACATCATCAGTGAAATGTTTTCGTGAGGCTTCATTCATTCTCTCTTGACAATATTCAATATACTTTCAGAAGTCCCTCGTTAGCGACTTCATATATCCCAAGCACATAACTTACCCCATCGTCACTGTCTCGTTCAAAATGGATGAATACCTGGATGTTGCTCAGTACACCTTTGAGCCCACAGCATGCAATTTTCAATTACACTTCGTGCCTCCGCAACACATCAAAAACCCAAGACTGCCTTTCTTGAAGTACCATCGCCCTCGATATCCCAGCAACCTCAGAAACGTCGTCTCGCAAGAAGACATCGTCATCGACAAGCTCAGCGACAGTCCGCAGTCACTTCCCGTACATCCTCTGCCATCGACGGATCCTGTTGCCAACCCATCCCCAAGCGGACACGATGGACCCGCCGATAACACAGTCATCCACCGCAACGCTTCAACCCCACCTCCACCTCCACCTCCACCTCCACCCCCCTCATCTCCTCCCCTCTGCAACATGCGCACTTCCAAGAAACGCAAGACATCACCCAATGAAATCCAGCCCCACCCCCAGCCCCACCGTCACCATCGCCCTCTCCCTCGTCCCCACTTCCCCACTATCCTTCCTCAAGTACCCGCCAATCACTGGCCTTACATCACCCCGCGCTCCGCCCTGCTCACCATCTACCGCACCATACGCTTGCACCAGCTGCCCCGGCGCGCGCATCTCGCGCCGCGCCGAGCTAACTCCTCGCAGCTGCAGCGTCGGCAGCTCGGGATCAGCGTACTCATACAGCAGCCGGTAGCATGGGCAGAGGCGCTGGGCGCGATGTGGAAGGAGGCGATGGGACGAGATGTCGTGAAGGGTTTTGTGGGGGCGTTTTGCGAGGACAGCTGGGACCAAGTAGCGACGTGGTTGGGGACGGGATTGGAGAGAGTGTTTGGGAGAGAGATGGGGAGAGAGATGTTCAGGTGGTGAGTTTTTGAGTAGGTAGATGTGTTGGTTGGAAATGATGAACTCGGGTCCCCGATGCGATGGATATTGCGAGTCTGCGCAGAAGCGGAGATTGGCGACCCTGTGAGGATGTGGACTTGCTAATTATGCGTAGGGAAGTGAGGTCGTACAAGATTTTCAAGGAGTTTACCCATCGGATATTCCTGGTTCGGACCTACGATTCATATGCGGTGCCTGCTGTTGCGGTCTTCTCCATGACAAATCTGATGAGGTGTGAATTAGACGTATTTCGGGTCATGCTTGCGATGTTGAAGAGACAGTACGAGAAGGCGCCTGACAAAGAAATATATATGGTATGTTGATAGCTTGTCTGCTGTGATGATTCCTCAATACGGGTCAACATGCTGCAGAACTTTCAACTGATGGAGTCAACAGTGTCGCGTCATGGTGCGATACCGGAGACCATACGAAAAGGCTTTCGAGGTATTCACTGCCAGGGTTGATAATGCCTGGATCCGTGATATCCTGCACGGCAAAGTGAGACGTACAAACTATGGAGATCATATCTCGAAGATCGTGAAAGGATCATTCAAAGTTGGACAATCAGGTCCATACTGCATTCGCAAAAAGAATGGCGATGATTATGAACCCGACCTTCTGCTAGGCTTTCTCCTAGACCCATTTAGCCATCTCTTGCATCAATACCTCCATAAGTGCATTGCAGATGCGAACATGTTTCTCAAGTACTGCGACGGAAAAATGGAAGCAGGGCTCGCAACAGGTAATCTGGCACAAGCTGTAGGGGTGCGGCTACAGAGAGGAGAAGCGTATGGAAAGGCAATGCACAACGTCAAAAAAGATTCGGCAACCTATGACTTGGCTCTGGCACAACGGATCCGTCTCGAGGATAGGCGAACAATGGGAAGCGAGAAAAGCGAGGACAAGACAGATAGGGGGCGAATCAACGATGCCCATGCGACTGTTGACTAGACATACTTCAGGAATGACTATGTGTTTGTTGAGCGAGACAATAGAGATTAAACAGTATTTAGACGTAGAGAAGTCGGATATTTGAATTCCACAGAATGAATGATAGATTCCACTAAAAACGAAACATTAATGTGATATCATAGCCTTGCAATTATTTTACCAGCTTCAACGCTTATGCCATGTATCGTAAAGAAGCTAGTAGAATAGCTGACTGAATGCAGGACATTTCTCGCTGTCGGTTCAGCATCAGTCATCATACCGCGCCAATCCGCTTTAGGCCAAGGCTCAAAGACCCTGGTGCTTGCCTTTCATCATTCGGACTTCCACCAAAGCCTCCACATCGCAACAGTAACTCTCCTACCTGCACTTCTCCCAAGTCAAACACCTGCCTCGCCGACAATCGCTTCGTGCAAAAGTACTTCAATTTTCTCTTTTCGGGTTATTCGGGAGCTGTAGTTCACTGAACGCTCTATTAGAAATACGCGACACCTATCTTCGAGGCTCATTCCGCCAGCGCGCGGCACTCCTTTCCTTCTGGCTTCCTTTGAACACACATCACTGTCATCATGCCTGTCCAAATCGCCATGAATACGCCTTTGGCGGACTCGCTCATGAGCGTTATTAATCCAAAGTTGGCCGAGTACGGGTGGAGCAGCGGTGGTGCAGAGGATAACACGCTTTGTGAATACATCATGCTCATGCTTGTGAGCGGAAAAACGCAAGAAGAGATAGCGTCGGAACTACAAAATGACTTGCTGAGTCTTGATGCAAGTGATCAAGGTCCAGCCGAGTTTGCGCAGTGGCTTTTCAAAGAGGTAGAATCTTTGAGCGGTGGATCAACCCAAGACGCGCCTACTGGGCCATCATTATCACAGCCACAAGGCAATGGTGTATCGAGCAATAGTGTAAATGCAGCACCAGAGACGGAAATGGCAGATGGACTGGACGTCATACCGAGTGGAGCGTACGTTCTCAGAAAAGCTAAATTCTATGGGAAACGCATACTAACGATTTCCAGACCTACCGGACCGAAATCAATGCGGAATGGATCACAAGGTGCCGTAAGAGGACGCGATAGGCGGATGTTGGGTCAGCTAAACAGAACGCTGGAACGACCAGGAGGGGAAAATGCTCTTCATCGTATTAAAGGAGCTGCCGGCGCCGGCCGTATCAATTCACATTCACGCGAACCTCCAAAAGGTCCAAGGAATCTCATGCGAAATCAACCAATGGGTCCGCAAAGTGGCATGAGCGGTATGCCAATGCAAAACATGGCAGCCAGTGGTGCGGCCCAAGCAATGATGAATATGAGCCCCCAACAGAAAATGCAACTGTTTGCTATGTATGAGGAACAGGCGAGAATGATGGCACAGATCCTTTCACCACAACAACAGCAACAACTGTTTCCAGACCAGACACCTTTTAACCCAGCTGTTAATGGGACGCCGTTCCAGCCTCCGAAAAATCCCAAATCCTTATTTGAACGAGTCCAAGGCAAACCTCAAAGGCAGAATGGACAACCAAACAAGCACAAGCATAGCGGCGATGCTATGGACACAGACGCCCACGAGGTACCCACTATCGACGATCCTTCGTCTTCAATGGACGTCGAGACCTCACAAGAGCACAAAGAACCCTCGGAGAGCGTCTGCCGCTTCAACATCTCATGCACCAAACCCGACTGTCCCTTTGTCCACCAATCACCCGCTGCCCCACCCGGCATGGCCATCGACATGGCCAACGAATGCTCCTTTGGCGCCGCCTGCAAAAACCATAAATGCACCGGCAAGCACCCGTCCCCCGCCAAGAAGACCAACTTCCAAGCCGAGCAAGACTGCAAGTTTTTCCCCAACTGCACCAATCCGGTCTGTCCGTTCAAACATCCCAGCACACCACCTTGCCGCAACGGAGCCGACTGCGCCGTCCCTGGCTGCAGGTTTTCACACAGCACGGTCAAGTGCAAGTTCAATCCGTGCACGAATGCGTACTGCATGTTCAAGCACGATGAGGGACAGAAGCGTGGGAAGTTTGAGGATAAGGTGTGGGTGGCGAATGGGGGCGGGAAGGACGAAGGGGGCGAGAATAGCCACGTGAGCGAGAGAAAGTTTGTGCATGATGAGGATAGCGAGGAGTTGATTATTCCGGGAAGTGGTGCGAGCGGGGAGGAAACACAGATTGTTACTTAATATGGGTGGGAATTTGGGTAATGGGTGGTAGCGTACAAACAAGGCATGATGTGACAAGTGCTGTTCTTGGGATCGGAATTCTCTCGACGATTGTAGTCTATAGATAGATATGGACAAATACTGCCTTACTCATGGCAGGTTCGGTTTTCATGAAGGAAAGCTTCCATGTCTCGTTTGCGGTTCTTTTCCCAATATATCCAGAATAGAATTCTGTAAAAAGTACTCCCAAAGTAGGGTAAATCGGGCCTTCGTGTAGACAGAACCTTGGCACTTACGTACAAAATCTTAGCAGTGTTTGAAAAGTAATATATTCTGACGAAGTTGAAGTACTGCCGACAGACACAAGTGATTTGTACACCAACCCAAAGAATGCAAATCTTTGACGCTATTCGTCGAATGCGCTTTGACAGTGCACCACTTCACCTCTTTAACCGGTGATTTTTAAATCCACTTTCTCCGTCTTCCCCATTGCTCGCCGTTGCTTGCGATGCTACCGAAGAGATGTGGCATAAGATTATTGTCCACATGCAAATCCCAGTCGCTCTATTGTCCAATTGCATCCTCCCAAGTTCGCCAATCTCGACAATACTCTACAAATGAAGTGAATGATGTCGCTATTCTAGGGGGTGGGATCACCGGCCTTGCGGCGGCCTACAATGTTGCAAAAGAATTCCCCGGAGCTAAGATCACAATTTACGAGGCTTCGTCAAGGATAGGTGGATGGCTACTATCAAAAAGAGTAGACGTGCCTGGCGGAAGCATTGTGTTTGAGCAAGGCCCACGTACTTTACGTCCAACAGGAGGCTCAATCACCGCTAAACTGGTAAATTGTAGGCCTTTGAGATTGTGCGTTGAGAAATATGCTAAGTCTCACACCTGCACCCTAGATTCAGGATCTTGGACTTGAGAATGATATCATTTCCAGCTCAACAACGTCGCCGGCCGCCCTCAATCGTTACATCTATTATCCGGATCATCTCGTCAGACTACCAGCACCAAGCAAGGACTTGAGCTTTGCTCAAGTATTCACTTCCTTCATCACCGAACCTCTCTTTAGGGGAAATTCGATGCCTGTACTTAGAGAGGGATTTCAAGAGAGAAGAGATGATGGCGTTGCAGATGAATCTGTGGGATCATTCTTTAGCAGGAGGCTGTCCCCTGCAATTGCTAATAATCTCGTGTCCGCAATGATACATGGCATTTATGCTGGAGATATCTGGAAGCTCAGTATGAAGAGCATCTTCCCACTACTATGGGAATTTGAAGGAAGATTTAATAGCATGGTATTAGCGTTTGCTCATTGTTGGAGTCACGATGTGAAACTCGTCAAAAAGCAAGACTTGGATGTCATGCAGGCCATGTTCAGTTCGCAGTTGCCTCCAAAGCTCTTAGCCTTGTTCCGCGATGCCGCAGTGTACACATTCAAAGATGGAATTGGTCAGCTTGTTGACCGACTTGCAGAAAAACTTCGACAGAATTCAAAAATTACATTCAAAACGGACACCAGAATCTCAAGCATTTGTCTTGCAAAGCAGCAAATCGAAGTCGAGCTACCGAACCAAACGAAAGCTCACCACTCACACATGATATCAACAATCTCTGCGCAGACCCTCAGCACTTTGACTCGTCGCACACCTTCTACCGTCTCACCAACTACGTCAAACTTCGACCCTAATTCCACTCATCTTCCGTCTCTCCACGAAGTATCCGCCGCTACCTGCCAAGTCGTATCACTCTATTATCCCGACCCGAAACTCATCCCTTACAGTGGTTTTGGCTATCTCATCCCACAGTCCGTCCCCTTTGCGCAGAATCCTGAACGCGCTCTCGGCGTCATCTTTGACTCTTCGTATGGCACAAATCACATGTTCGACACTCCCAGCGCCAGCCAATTCGCCCTGCAGGATAGCCCTCGCTCGGGCGACACTTCTTCCGAACAACCTCCCAACTTATCTCAGGACACCGTGCCAGGTACTAAACTGACCGTTATGCTTGGCGGGCACTTTTGGGACGATTTCACGTATTACCCTTCAGAGCAAGAAGGGCTCGATCTCGCCACATCACTACTCCGCCGCCATCTTGGCATCACTGTTGCTCCAACGGCATATAACGTTGCGCTCCAGAAGAACTGTATTCCGCAGTACACGGTAGGATACTCAGCGCGCATGCGCACCGCGCATCAAGACCTCAAATACGCTTTCCAAGGAAGGTTGAGAGTTGCGGGTAGCTGGTACGGAGGAGTTGGAGTGCACGATTGTATCAGTTCTGCGTGGCGAGTGGCCAAAGGATTGAGAGAAGGAATGAAGACAGGTTTGGAGGGGTTTGTGGAGGAGGATCCGTGGATGTTGCTTTGTGCGAATTGTTTAAGGCAGGGGAGAGTAACGCCAAGACATGAGCACGACAAATGAATGCTCAAAGCAAGGACTGAGTTGGCTGTGGATGTTGAAATGACATTGTGGGATTATATTAGACAAAAGGATTGCATTTGCATTGTGGTCAAGGCGCTTCGGTCGTGGTAGACCTCGTGATTCGACGAGCTTTGAATATCACCGTTGTCTGAATAGATGTAAGTAACTGGAAATGAAACTGAAGCTAGTTTATACACTGTATACATATCTATGGGCATCCACAGGTACATGAGCCAAAATGCCGAGTGTCGTAATCCCTGAGTTTAGTCTTGTCAAGGCAAGACTACTTTATACATCGCTTCGAAATGCAAGAATAAAGCACAATATTCACCCTTTTTTTCCCCTTCTTACTTCCGCCGCTGCATTACTTTTGTGCACATTTCTACTAGCCCATCCTTGGCCTCACTCGCAGGAAAGCCATTCAACGCGCGGACCGCATTATCGACGTACTCCTGTGCTAATAGTCGTGTCTGCTCAATACCGTCACTGGCCGCCACCAATTCTCGCGCCTGGTCAATCGTCAGCATTGCGTTCACATAAGATCCAAAACAAGAATGAAGGAACTCACTCTTGTGACATCACCCTCCTCTTCAAACTTTCTCCTCACTAACTGCCCCAACTCCCCCCTCGGCTTCGCCCGCCACGCAAACAGCAATGGTGCCGTTGCCAAGCCCAGCTCCAAATCCGCACCTGCTGGCTTCCCCAACTCACCTCCCTCCCCCGTATAATCCAGCATATCATCAACCAACTGAAACGCCAATCCCAAATTCCTCCCATACCGATAACTCGCCTCCACCGTCTCCCGCTCCGCGCTCCCCAAGATGGCCGCCGCACGACACGACTTGGAGATCAGCGACGCCGACTTGAGATACGTCTTCTGGAGATAGTAATCCAGCGCAGCATCACTATACACCTCCTGCTCCCCTCCCCCCTGCCCGTCCTCCTCCGCAGACGACGCAGCGGTATTCCGCAACTGCATGAACTCGCCCTCGACCAGGTTCGCAATCACGCTCGCCAGCAGCTCCGTCACCTCCGGGTCGCGCAGCCGCGCCAGCGCCACCGACGCCCGCCCCAGCAAAAAGTCCCCCGCCAACACGGCCATCTTGTTGCCGAAGGCGAGGTTCGCGCTCGCCTGGCCCCGCCGTGTCTGTGATGTGTCGAGCACGTCGTCGTGCAGCAGCGAGGCGGTGTGGATGAGCTCGGTGATCTCGGCGAGTCGGTGCTGCGACGGGAGGATGTCGGGCGTGGAGGAGGGGTCGAGCGTGTGTGGTTGCGGGGGGGCGGTGAGTGGGTTGTATTTGGTGGTGTCGTAGTCTGGGGCTGAGGGATTGAGGTCCGAGAGGATGGAGGGCGAGGTCAGGGGCGTGTTGATGGCTTGCGAGGAGAAGTGGGTGGTGCGGCCGGGGTGGGAGGGACTGCGGGCGGTGGCTTGGGACATGAGGAGGACGAGCATGGGACGGATGAATTTGCCTTCGGATTGGGTGTAGTATTTTGCGACGGTGTCGAGGGTTGGGTGTCCGGAGCCAAGGAGTTGTCGTATGTTGCCTGTTAAAAATTTCATCTCTTTTGCTACTGTTCGAATTGGGTCGATTGAGATTGGGGAAGCTTGGGGAGGTGGGTCGTTGTTAAAGACATGTTGGGCAGCGGAGACTGCAGCGGCCCAGGCGGGTTGTGTTCTTCTTCGAGAAGGGTGGTAATATGCGTATCGGATTGAAGGGAAAGGTCGAAGACATTGAGGGCATCGAGGAATCTGAGGACGATAGGATAATGGGCCAGTGGCAAGCGTAGAAGCTTGCGGCATATGGAGCTTCATACTCCAAGTAAAATTCGGTCGTGGGCTTTTTACGCGGACATGAATACAACAATAGGAAATTAGAAGACGTCGTCGTTTAGTTTATTGCGCCAATTAGTTCTGAAAAGTCGTCGATCAATTGCTATGGAGCTGGTACAATAGGAAAGGCCGGGGTTGATTAGTGAAATTCGGAATGTTTGAGATTTGCGGAGGCGTAAAAAACGTTGAATGAATGACGCCCGCTATTTTCCGTCGCTACTCAGGGTCCAACCTTAAGATCTCGCATCGGCTAGCTGCAGGTACAATCGGATTCTATCTGGCCTGAAATGGTGCTTCTCACTATGACCGCCGCCTCTGTGGCAGCGGTCCAGCAATACGTTAAGCTTAGTCTCATCGATGTCACTGGATCACAATCACCAACAGAACCCTCCCTGGAAAATCCGGAAGTGGGGAAGCCGATCTCGCATGGACAGCTTATCGACATTTCTAGGAGCTTGAAAAGGCATTATCAAAGCTCTGCTGGAGCGGACGTCCAGGTTTCTTACCATCTAGAAGAGCTTCTTCGCGGCTCCAAAGTATTTATTTCCCCTCCACCACCCAAGAAAGAGCCTGTAAGTTATCAAATATACCTGCGGTGAAGATGTGGCTGACTCATAGCTGTAGAGCAACGAATATAAGGCTTTGATGGCTCGACTGCGCGAAGAGGAGGAAACACGAAAATACGAGCGCATGTTGAACCCTCCTCCAAAACCCGAAACGTTTGCTCAAAGATATGCAAATTCACCACATGCCTATCTGTTTCCCTCCACTGGTAGAGAGGAGGAAGACGAAGTCACCTACGCAGACGTCAACCGACAGCTAGCCCTCATCGTGAACGTTCTCATCTCGATTATTGCATGCAGTGTCACAATCTGGATAGCTGCGCGCCACTGGAGCGTTCCTCCGCGACTGGCTTTAAGTCTGAGTGGTAGTGGTGTCGTTGCCATTGCAGAAATCGCCATCTACTCCGGATACATAAGACGGGTAAAAGAAGCAAAAGAGACAGAGAAAACGAAGATTGAACGCAAGGAAATTTCTGAAACCTGGGTCATTGACGGTTCCGAAAAGAAGTCCTCTGCCGGAAAAGCAGTGAACAATGGTCAACTCAGGAACAGGAAAGAAAAGGCCGGTTGAAATGAGTAAGAAATCGATCACAGAAGCTTTTCGATTTTTCTCGAGTGCCTCTTGAAAGCGAATGATATCGTTGTGACTCCTTGTTGGGGTACCTAGGCTTTTCACCTTGACGCGTTCAGGGACAATCATCGAAAAGAATCGTTAAGGACCTTGTTCCACCGAGAATTCCGCCAAGTCCCCCGACGAATTCCGTGCTCTGAGTGTCACAACAATGCCTCCTGCCAATGCAACAGCACAGACTCCTTGGAGCCCCTCCAATATGATAGAACCCTACTCTGCCCACTAAGACTTGCTCTGAATAGACTACTGAGAGAGGATGGGATCCCGTTTCCAGTGACTGCTCGGAGTTGCATGTCCACTTTGAGCACGTTTCGCCTGTTGAGGGCACGGGACAAAGATTTTGCAAGGTACCAGACCCGCCTCAACTGTATACATCGCTCGAAACATAATTCATTTTCGTGAGCCAAGCAATCTAGGCTTGCAAAATGCTGAGATGCTCTTCCATGGACTAAAAACGTCTACATTTTGAAGAAGAAACTACAAGATAAGCCAGACGCGGAAAGTAATTATTCAACTACAAATCGAATGCTTTCCTCCTCGTGTACAAATCTCTTAATCAACAATGTCTGGAGCGGACGATACTTCGTTTCCTACTATCCTCTCCTACAAACTCCCGATAAAAAATCAATGTCATGTTCTGCGATGAATTGGGACAGACTTCGCTATTTCCAACTGCTAGTCGTTCGTCTTGAGCGTCAAATCTACGCCACAAAGATCAGCGATCGATTCAAACACGGAATTGGAGGGTGCTCACTTGGATTATCCAGGATGGCACCAACCTCCGCAGGCATTAGAGCTCCTTTCGGAGGCTGATTCTTCGACTTGAAATCATCTGCGATTTGTTCCATGGTTACCCATTCTACTCCCTCTTTCGTGTTGATATATTCGATGATCCTAAGATCTGATTTCAGTTCACCGGACTCACGATGGTTCTCGACTTTCGGAATCTCGTGATACATACCTTTCAAGCATGAGCAATGCATGCGGATGCCCGCTCACATCCGGATGCTATGGGACGATGTCAGAAACAGAGTTGGAATGGGCGTTGATATCAGGAGTACTTACAACTGTGACAGGAAACACGAATTCGTCATATTCGCGATAGAAATAATTGAAGTGGTCGAGCCACAGCTCCTCTACATCCCTTGGATTCACCCATCCATGACTATTTGGCGCTTTCTTTATGAACATCATGGGCGGAAGGTCGTCGAGATACTAGATGGAAGTGATCTTAGGTAAAGACGAAAACACATCTCAAAGAGGACAGAAACATGATTTTCATCGATCAGCATCAGAAAAAAGAAGAAAAAAGTGGCTAAGTCAAGATGCAGACGTCTTAAAAAAAGCCCAAAAATATTGGGCAAGAGATCAAAATAACAATGAGAAAAACCACGCATTGAGAACGAGACCACAACACTCGAACAAGACCAAAACATTTGGAACAAGACCAAAACATTAGGAATGAGATCAAAACATTCAGAATGAGACCAAAGCATTTAGACGGAGATGGAACATTGGAAATGGGAAATGGACTTCTGGATGTAAATAGCCGAATGCGATGACAGTACATTTGACCACTAAGCAGGAAAGCCGTTCATAGTACAAGATTCAATGCTCACCCAATTTGCCGGAATCTCGCACAGTCCTGTCATCACCCCTGCCTGCAACGGCTTCATCCAATGTTCTGGACTCTTGTCATACTCGATCGGAATCCAGGAGTCTCCTGTCCTGAGCCAGTAGCACTGACAGTCATCGTGACTAAATGCTGCCAAAGAAAGCAACGTTCCTCAGCAGTACTCCCATGGGTATGAAACACACTTACAGTGATCATAATCTAGCCCATATCTGAGCATCAACTCCGCACCTTCGCGGCTGGACTCCCACCATGGCGCGACAATACCCCTCGGCGCCTTGCCGTTCTGAAAGTCTTTGATCAGACGGTAGCATCGATCCATGATTTTCGTTTGCTGCTCGAGATTCATCGCGGTTGGATTCTCATGGGAATCTAATCCTCCGCGTATCCCATCAGCACTTCCCATTATCGACTCTCCTCAACCATTAATCTCCCTCCGCCTCCCTCCCTCGTCCACGACGCGAGTCGAATAAAAGGAGAAATAAGATCAACTCACACCCATGCAGTCCAATCTCATGCCCCTTCTCCGCGATCAGCCGGCACTCGTCCGGAAATGTCTCGAGCGAATGGCCTGGGATGAACCACGTCGTCTTGATGCCGTATTTGTCGAGCATCTTTAGCAGGCGGCGCACGCCAATCGTGCCGGCAAAGAGACCTCGTGAGATGTCCGACGTGCTGTCTTGGCCCTGATAGGAGCCCAGCCAGCCTGCGACGGCGTCGATATCGACTGAAATGCAGCATTGGATGCCTAGAGGTGGTTGGTTATAAGGAGTGTGGGGTTTGAGAGGGGGACAATTGGAGTGGAAGGACCTGGGGCTGAGATTGGGAAAATTTTGGGAGGCTGGAGTACGACTAATAAAATTGAACTGTGAAAGCGATTTGCAATAATGGGAAGGTGGGTGTAAGAACGGGGGGTGGGTCTTACGCTTCTTAGGCATAGTCAAAGATCGAGTCGAATAGTAGCCGAAGGTGGTAAAACCGAAGGTAGATATATTTTTTGTGAAGAAAGACGCAAGACCGGAGTCGTCTCATTCGAAACTATGCAACTAAACATATTTAACACATATCTCTATCGCTATCTTTACAATTGAGTTACTGTACACAGTAGTACTATGACGTATCGTCTCTCTCCTCATTGCCCCTCCTCTAACCCCGCGATATGAGGTCGACGGTGTGGTCACTGTGATAACAATCAGAAGCTCCACTCCAAAATCTGCAATGACAATTAGAAAATGAGATTCAAATCACCCTTCGAACGGCTTCGTACAATTGAGGGTGGCCAAGATGATGTTGCCAAAGCCCCTCTTTCTTTGTCAAGGGAGCGAGACCCGATTATAGTCATGAATCCTGGCTTCCCTGAGCATTCCACTTCCAGAATCTTGATCCTATTTCCATTATGCTAAAGTGTCGTGAAAGTCGTATCGGAAGATGCGAGTTGAAGGAATGGTTGTCGTTTAGCTATCCGGCCAGCAGATACCTGCGGGCAAACTGCACATGTAGTTGTAGACTGCTGGGGTCCGATGAGGATAAGATACCTGGAGTTTGAGGTCTCAGCCATCAGACAGAGGATCGCCTCTTGTGGACGCGCCGCGCATGCTGCTTGAAGTTGTGTCGACCCCTGTAACCATCTTCTGCGCCATTCTCTGACAAGCTGCTCTCTTCTACTTCGCTTTGTTGTCTACTGTTCTCCTTGGAATAGCTCAGCTCAGAGATATTTGTTTCTAAGCCCTCGTCTTCCAGAAAGGTCCAGTTTCCGTCCTGCGACTTAGTCCAGCCTTCTTCTTCTCGCAGAACTTCGTCAATGTGCATTTCATTTTGCTCTAATGCTCGACACCAATCGTCCCAGCAATGTGAAATGTACATCGCATGATATGATGGCGTCTTCTTCTCTATATCGCGATGATGGATATCTTCTTCTACTTCTCCGATAAGGAAACTGAGCATATCTTCAAGCATTCCCGCGTGGTTGGCCAAAGATTGTTTCGATAACATAACCCATTGAATCTTGTTGAACTTTCTTGGGTCGGTCAAGTAGACATGTCGATCATATGCTGCGTCCTGGAGATAGAACATCCATATCGGATATCCATGTTCGGACTCCTCGAGTTGCTGTGGGTCGGCGTCAATGCAATTATGATAGTCAGCCGTTCTTATGAGCCTTATTAACATATTGGTTAGCTGCATCGAGCTTTCTGCATTGTGTGATCTTCCGTGACAGTCTGTGCCGTAACCTAGTGTGCAAATCTCAGATGACAGGGCCATGAACACATTCTCTTCGAAGTAGCGTAACATTCTCAAAGAGCTCTCTTGACTGATTTTTCTAAGTAGTATCTCCACTTCTTGTGCATCCTCCTTTAAGAAGTCATCTAGAACCCATTCGTCGTAAGTGGCTTCTCCCAATGCACACAAACAGTATTGAAACATCACAGAGGATAAAAACCCATCTACGGCGACGTCTTGACCGCTGCGGCTCGTCAGACTTCTTCGCAGTGTTTCAATTTACTTACTTCAAACTTGACACCCCAAGTCCTTGGCTATCCAAATAAAGAAGCAGATCTATTCGACCGAACAAGCATGCCCCCTGGAAAATGCAAGGTTAGTGAAAAAATGAGTTACACCTTGATGGTAAGCCAGGAGCTCGGTTCTTACCCAAAAACAGTAATGTTTCCCATCTTCATTGACATCGTATGGAGATATGGTTCCATTTCGAAACGCTGTATCAATGTCTTCAACCGTCCCAGAACTATATAGATCTTTATGTAAGGAGAAGTCTTCAACGATGCGGAACGCATTGATTTGTGTGCAGAGTCTGGGCTCGGATGCATATTCCACGAATCTAGTGAACCTGGCAAAAATGACTGTGGAAGATACTCCAGCGGATGGAATGAAGCAAAGAGTTGCTTCGTTGAGCTTGTGACTACCATCAGGTAAATTATGCCTACTAGATGCTCGAATGCGAAGCTTCCCAGCACGCGATCGAAACGAGATTTGTTTGTAATTTTGTAGCGACCGCCTCCTTCTGAAAGTTCCGTTGTTTTCTAATCTTTGTGTTCTTGTCTCGTGTATCAGACCGTAGTTTATGTCCGAATAAGTAATAGATCGTTGGAGATCATTCCTGCAGACATTGCTCCGCTCCAAAGAGTAGTCCCATTGATCAAACGAAGTTGCTGTGGATCCTTGAGACAAGGCAGCAACTTCTTGCATTGCTGATGACAGTAAGTTCTGGAACTCCGATCCTATCCAGTGTAGATGTTCCGTTGGAACTCTGTCTGCTCCGTAGGAGAACGTATGTAGAATAGCTTCACGGACTAAGCCTTCCATGTGTAAAAGGGGAAGCAGAATATCATTTCGACTTTGACCAACAAAAACTATCTTGCGATTGCTTATTTTCGCTGTCATAGACGTTTTGGATATTCTGTTGCAAACATCGTCCATTCTTGAGTTGAATATATTAATGATCGCCGAGTTTCCTTCGTCGAACTTCTTTCTGGTTGTGCCATGTTCTCGCTGGGCGTCCCGCCTAGCATTGAGCAAATCATTTTGCACTTGATTGAGCTGCTTGACTTGTCGTGCAGAGCTATGAACAAGCTTTTCTTGCCGTGTTGAGATTCTCTTCTGCTGCTCGTTGTTCATTGAAAGCGCTTTTTGGTGGTTATCTATCTTGGTTGACATTTCCTGAAAATTCTGTTTAACGGCATTCTCGATGCTGTTTCGGTTGAAGGTGGAGTGCTGCCTAAGCATGAACTATCAAGTAACATTCAAACGAGTAATTCGTAGATCAACTAACCAGCCAGCAAGCGCCAAGGCATTGGTGAGTGTAAGTTTTGACCTTTCGAGGTTCGTCCTCGCCCTTTTGATTCTTCCATCATCGAGTACATATCTGATCCTGGCCCATGACTTGCCAGTCCCACCGTACTTCTTGGCTATAGAAGCAAGAGAACTCAGTTCGCGGTTCAATGCTGAGATCGCACCCGTGAGTGAGCGTATCACTTCCATTAATTTGTCATTGGAGGTGGATGTCGGCGATATTCTCCCCCTCAGCTCTTGTAGGTATTGCTTTGAGAGTTCAATAAGAAGTTCTGTCTCTTTAACGCAGCTTTGTAGGCCCTGGATCTCTTCAGGAGCATCCTTTATGTCTGAGATGAATCGATAGAATTCAAGGCATGCTCGGAAAACAACGTCAGTTGCTCCGATAGAGCCGGTAACAAGTGAAAACGGATCTGTCATGGTGGATGGTGGGACGCTTTCGAATGCAGAGCAGAGAAGTGGTAAAGAAGCATGGAAATGGCACAAGGCATTATACACATTCTATAGCCCGAGCACAGCCTCAAGCATTGGGTCAACATGCAGGAAGATTAAGCGAGGCTCAAAAAGCCTCAGTACGTACTTTTGACTTGTTTCTGGACCTTCGATGCTCTGTGCATGTCTTGCGTGTGAATCCTCATATCCTATATTTCTTAGAACCAACCCCTGCCAAGTTAGGTCAGAAGCTAAATATGTATAGCTCGGCTTTAGAATGCTTAGTACATTTGGTAGCACCCCGGTCGTACCTAAAGAGTTAGAAGAGGTCAGGGAAGCGGCACAAGACAAATCGAGTGCACAGCCACGAGAGTGCCTAATTCAACGGAGAGGTGAAGGGAAGTTGAGTGGAACACAAATTCAATTCCACATGGAATGTATTGCATTACTGTGTTGGTGAATATAAAGTGTTTAGATCGTGCGAGGTATCAAGTAACGTATGATTTTAATCTGAGAGACTTCATGAACCCCGTTCATCTGCTCTGGATCTCCATGTCACCGTCACCTTGGGATTAAGCGCATTACACATGCTTCAAACAACTCCATAACTCTCACAGAACACAAGAACTTGCCCAAATCCATACCACATTTACCTTCGCCTAATCGCTGGAATCTATAATATTGCAGATTTGCTTGAAACGTAGCAGACACACTTATACTCGATTATCTAACCCATTCCCCATCTCCGCCTTCCCATGCACCCGTGTTATTGCCTATGATCGATCTAAACTGCCCCCTAGCCTACTCCGCACCACCACTTTTCATCCTCTCCCCCACCCCGTCCTTCCCGCCCCCCTTCACCCCATCGCCACTCACTCCCCATCCCCCCCACTATACTCCCTCGTCGGCGGCCGACACGTCTTGCCCAAATACCAATCCAGCAGATTACTCCGCGGATCCACATAGCCCCTCAACAAACTACTCACCTTGACCGGGATCACGGTTTCGCGGCCCTCGGCATCGACGCGCTTGCCGCGCGCGTAGCAGATCTGGTTCAGCGAGTCCTCGCGCTCGTACCCGCGGTCGCTGGTGCCGAAGGCCAGGATCGACAATGCGGCGGCCGCGGTGCCGCGGTCGCTGCTGTCGCCGTGCGGGTCCGTGGACGCTGGCGACGCGCTGGCACTGTTGTTGCTGGGGGCGCCGGGCGTGGGGGTTGGCGTGGTGTTGTTGGCGGGTGGAGGGGGTGGGGCGATGGCGGCGGGCGCGTTTTGTTGCTGTTGCGGGGAGGGCGTGGTGGAGGTGGAGGAGGTGGTGCTGGAGGTGGTGGCGGAGTGGGAGGGGAAGCGGGTGAAGGAGGTGTAGATGTCGGTGGCGAGGGCGGTGAGGAGGGTTTCGTAGGCGAAGCGGGGGAGGAGGGAGGAGGAGGGTTTGTTGGTCGGCCAGGTGGTGCAGTGGAGGGTGGAGAGGTGGGGGAGTTGGCTGAGTGCGACCTGTTTTGCAGGGGGAGGTTTGGTTAGCGGAGGCGGGATTGGCGGTTTGAGGGGGATGGGAGAAAAATACCTTGAAAGATTCGAATTCGTCGCTGTTGCTGCGGATGAGACTTGTGGTGGGGAAAGCGACGGAGACGGCTTCCAGCTCTTTGCAGTCTTTTGTGATTTGTTCAAATGCAGGAACATCCCAAATAAGCTCATCTTCTCCGAGACCACCGGACGTTGCGTGTACGCTAAGAGCTCTGAGGGTCTTGGAATGCCGCGTTATACAGGCAGACGAAGGCATGTTGTCTGTGTGTTCAAGATCCAGTGTTAGATATTTGATGCCAGAAACCAGTGTGAGGAAGCCCTCGACAGCACTCAAGCCATCGTTTTCCGCATTATCGTCGTGTTTAAAGTCGAACGACTCCAACTTCTCTGGTAATTGCGAGCTTTTACTTATTTCAGCAAGTACCGCGTCCGCACCGGGACAGTGCAGAATGTGGAGAGATTTAATTGTTCGAAACGAGATGAATTTGCAATAGGTGTCGGCGGCGTATCGGAGATTGACTTTGTGGAGGCGCAACGATCGGAGAGCCAGCGGGGTGCATTTGTCGAAAGGTTCCAGATGGCGGAATACAGTTCGTGACATCAAACCTGGCCCAGTACTTGAATCGTTAAGTTCTCGATTGGGTATATCTTGATCGAAATTTGTCTGAATCGTAAGCTTTTCGACTTTCGTTGCCCGTTTCAACAGAGAATGACAGTATTCCAACGTCTCCCGGCTATCGGGGAACAGGGCGACTTTCCGGGCCTCTTTGAAACACTCATCGAATTTGCCAGACTCTATGTCGGGAACAATGTTTCGATCGAGGTTGATAGCTTCAAGATATCTTAACCGCTTTTGCTTTCGGTAGAGGAGAAGCATGTTATCTGTACTGAACGTGTTCCACGGATGCCAGCTGCACACACTGTCAACGCCAAAGCCATGTCATCCTGACCGCTCTTTCACCTCAGACTGCCTACCTGACTTTTTCGAGTGTGTCCTCTGGTAGAAATTCCAACAGCATTCGAACCGTAAAGTGCGCATGTGCAACCTATTACCCCTTAGTATGAATAGAGCCAATTTTTTTTGTGTGAGTCGAACCTGGTTGTAGCATTTATCCCGGATCTCTGCTAGGTACAAATCCAATGACCGCATATGCTTGAGGCCAATATTCCTTGGGTTCATGAAGGCACTCAGTTTGGTATCGTTTGGACTACCAACATCCAAGCTAACACTGCGATAGAGCTGTCGGACGGTGATTTGGTGGAGTTGCTTGGAAGTAAGGCACAGCGATTTCATATCGGTGGGACGGTTGATCTGTATAATGTGAGCTCTTTTTTTTCTGGCAGACTTTGAGCTTCGGTGCAAGTATCTTACATGAGTGACAATGAGAGTTTTGACATCAAAGGACAAATCTGCCCATGCGATTTTCTTTTTCCGCTCGGGCGCCATGATTGTGGTCGTGTGCATAGAATTGTGAGGCTGGAATGAAAGTAGAAGGTGAGTTGCACGGGTGTCAAGGTCTGATAGATGGATAGTTGGTTAAGTCGGTGAATGGGGGAGGTGATGGCGCATAGAAACGGGTGAATAAAGAATTACGAAGCATTCGTTATCAAATATCTAGTGGAGCGAGCATCAATGGGCCCGGAGAGTGTTGCCTGGGTAGGTAGAGCGAATGGAGTGGCGGGAGCAAGGTGCAGAGAGACATGGCCCCCCAGCGGTCAGCCTCACGCTGGCAAGCACTCGGATTCATTCACGTGGCAGTGCAGACTCAATAGCGCATACTGATGCCTATCTCTCGTCGGAATCTCATGCATTGGTGCGTCCGAAAAGACAAGCCTGCCGCTCGTCAAAGGGGGTATCTAGGCTACGAAACCGTCCAGAATGCCGCCAGTGTCCGTAGTGCCACCAGCGCCTTGCTACCTACATAACCAGCTCAAGCCTTCGTCAGGCACCTACTTTTTCACAACTCAAGCGCTCTCATAATTCATACAAGCGGCCCTGGCCTCTGCCAGAAGAGGTAGTACTAGCTTCCGCTTCGACTTCAGCTTCACTCTTCTTCCAGTTCTTTTGCAAGCTCGGCCTCCATCTCCGCCTCTAATGCCAACGAGTCGGTATCGTCATCGCCACCGCGCATTCCTATCTGTTGCTCTTCCCCAGCCGCATGAACGTTGGTGAGACTTGACGTCCTCGCAAATGCCTGACGCTTGCGACGCTGCAGATCGGAAACGCCGTTCGCCGTTGAAGCGCTCGCATCGCTATCCTCTCCATCTGTAGAGCGACCAGAGCCTGCTAATCCGTCCCGCTTACGCTTCTTAGGACGCTCGCGAAGAGAATCGCCGTTGACTTGGCCGTTGATGCTCTCGTTTTCTTGCTCTCCTTCCTCAATTTCCTCATTCTCCTCGTCATCGTTGCCCATTTCTGAGCCATCGGTTTCTTCGTAGTCTGATCCCAGGAACTCTCTGAGCTCATCTTCCATTTCTTCTCTATCTTGGACTGGGGTGATTGGGCTCTGTGCGTCCTCGTCCGGAGCATATTTGCTCAAATCTTCCTCCTCTTCTGCCACTTCCGTGTCTATGGTCAACCCTGGATCGTTGCCATTTGTTCCGTTCGGTGCCCCATCCCCCTCATCATCTGCGTCCGTAGCCGGACCACTTTCTTCGTCCTCGCTACTCAATAGAGCATCCTCGTGGTTGAAAGGAGTGTCGGTCCCATTCTTGACATCATTTTGATCCAGACCAAAGTCGATGAGATAAGGCTTCTCGTCTAGACGCTTCCATTGCGAAATACTGTCGAACAGCCAATGTTCTGTCACGACTTTGATCCGATTGGGGTGTCGTAAGGCCTTCCGTACTTTGGACGTCTTGCGCTGCGGGGTTGCGATAACGTGGGTTGTGCGTTTCGACAAATCCTGCGAGACAGTGGCTCCAAATGACTTAGCCCATAATGCTTTATCGCACCTAGAAAAATTGTACATTAGCATAGCAAAATTATTTTTGAGGCGGATTTTCGGCACTTGCATTTGCACATCCACACCCAGCGGCATGATACCAGAGAAAACCAGGTTTACGCCCTGCAATGTGCGCTCCTTCATTTTAGGCATAATCTCTTTAATATCCGGCACTAACGATAATTGTGGTCCTCCTTGATCGCCAGCATCTCGCTTCTTGTACTCATTAAAGAAGGCACCGTGGACCTTCCGAAGCACCGCTTCCAGGTGCACCAATTCTTCATCGTCATCCTGCAGTAAGTTATGTCGGTACTTGTGCTCCTCCTGTGATGAGTCGTCGGAGCCTATTTCACCATTCTGCTCCCTTTCCGCTGCAGCCTGGCTTGCCTTTTCTTCTTCGGCATCCAGGATTTTCTGTTTTTGAAGAAGAGGCCGGTCTGCTAATTGAGCGGCAATTGTTTCATCTTGTTGTGATGCCTTCTCTTTCAAAGATTCGACATTGTCGCCTCCTCCCATAGAAACCAGCTGCTCCAGTGTTGATACCTCTCCATTTACGTGGTCCGTAGAATCAGTTGCGTGCACGCTCTGAGGCGTTCCATTCGTGCGTAAGCTTTCTTCTTTATCTTGCGCTTCCTGCTCAGTTTGCTCCGTGTTTTGCACATCCATCAGCTTTTCGATTTTTGGGCTGGGTGTATCTGCATCTGGCCTTTTAGGGAGGAAGCTTGCATTGATATCGCCGATTCCCACAAAAAAATCATAAGCTGGCAGACGAATCAGGTTCGCGCTCCACTTCCATACGTCCGCTCGGTCATCCATAATAACCACCATTTTTGTGTCTACAGGAAAGAGACGCTGTAAATTTTTTGCCACGAGACTCCCACTTTCGTCACGACTCAATATTCTGTCACCAAAAATCTTGCGGTCTGGATCAACGATTTGTGCAATGTGTTGAGCATAAGCGCGAGTTCCCATGGTATAGATATGGCACTCAAACATTTTGCCGATTTCCTCAAAGAAGTCATCCAAACCTGGCCGCAGCTTGATATAGTACCAACACTCTTGTCGTGCGCCGGGACCATCATCTGTGAGCTTAAAAGCCCTAACATCTTTCACAGCCGCATGATTGGGATTGTTCTCATCACTCTGCCATTCCGCAACAGTGGGATCGACGGTGGCGTGAATGATTGTTTGATCGAGATCGACGACTAGCGAGAGCTTTTCGTTGGACAGCAATCGCCGCTTTGCTTCTTCTTCGGTGCGAGAAGCCTCGGCTTCGGAGACTTTGAGGGCGGTGTTGCCGTGAAACATGTTCACGCTGGCACGGTCAGTGTCTGGGCGGGTCTGATTGTAAGAGATCTCTGTCATGTCTTCTCCACATATCGTGCACATCCCAGCGTACTGTACTTCATGTCGACACGGCTCTTCAACGTCCAAAAGTGCGACACCCGCTTCCTTGATTTCGTTTCCAGCTGCAATTTTCCATGCGGTGACTTTGCCCTTGGTCTCGCACTCAAAATCAGTATTTAGAATTTTAACCACCTCAAAGTCCTCGCCGTCTTGATCCTGCTCAATGGTCTGCCATGCATACTCGTAGGTGAATATCTTGTCATTCCGTTGGACAGGGTCATCTGCCTGCACGAGCAGTTTCTTGACGGTGACAGGGTAGTGGAGATTGGGGGGTGAGACAATTAACATGGCCCTTGGTGTGTTTTATTCCTCCTCTATATCCAGGAATGTATACAGAGCGAGGTCGTTACATGCTCAAGGCTGTCGAGGGTGGATGTTGCGGAGGAGGAGGTTTGCGACACCAGGAATGGGAGCGCGGAGGGGCAGCTTTTTAAGGCGGGCAGCTGTGGAGTGAGGAACAGTTTGCCGCAGAAACTGGGCTATCGAGCGTATGCTTTAGTCACAATTGGGCTCAGCACAGATCACCAGGAAGAAAATAGAGTTGGGTGGTGAATGAATTGAGGTGAATGTCAGATGTTGAATGTAAACAAGGAGGGTCAGAAAAGTTAGTGCCAAGGTTTTGTCCAGCTGGGGATAAAATGGCAGCTGGGACGGCGGATGCACTTATATACCGGATCGGAGGCTCGGCGAACTTCCGCCTTCATCATTGCACAGGGGGCCCGGTAAGAAAGATCAACGCCCACTCAGAATGCTTCTTCTGCTGCAAACCCTATCCACTTCCACCTTGTGTTGAAGATCAGTCATGATTTTGAATTAACAGCATGCTCGGCTTGCCTCATGCTATCTACACTGTATGAGGGCAATGTCTATCGTAAGGGGAAGACCATGCATCATCAAAGGTATCATCGAAACCGAAACTGCTAATATACTTCATGAATCCATATTCTGCCCACCACAATTCGTCCCAAGAGAGACAACGGTATCAATCAATGAATCACCTCAAGTTAGCCGAGTAACGGTCGCATCCGAGCCTCCCTGAACGCCGCGCTGATGCCCGTAACCAGTAGAAGTTTGCGTCCCACCGCGCAAACCTTTCGATGCCATAGGTTCCCATTCCGCAATGCGCCGTGACAATTCTGGATCGCTTTCGTCCCCAATAAACGTCCAACTCTCCTCAAGATCATCATCAAGTTCATCAGTGCCTGTACGACGTTGACGTTTTTTAACAAGTGATTTCGCATATTCCATATCCCGATAGATGGCTTGGATCGCGTTGCCAACACCATCCTCCTGATGATAAAGTTAGTATTCCGAACGGCCAATCAGCGCGAAAGCTTTTGCTAACCTTTCTAATTGCCTCTCCTAACAATCGTGCCTTTAGAATCATGCGTTCGCTATGGGTGGCCTCCCATATCGCACGTGCAAAGACACTGGTATTCACTTTACGCAGGCAAATACCCACCCCCAAATCTTCCACCCGACCACCGAAAAAGAATTGATCTCCGAAAAAAGGTTTGACAATCGTAGGTATTCCCGCACGCAGGCTAGCCCCAGTGGTTCCGGCTCCTCCGTGATGTGCAGCAGCATCGATTTGACGGAACAGCCAGTCATGGGGTGCGGACTTGATCTGTAGAATCGAATCCGGTAGAGGTACTTCAGGTACAGTGGCAGACGCATCTTGCTTTCCTAGCCGATCCGACCACCCTTTAGATAGGATACATCGAACATCCGCTTTTACTACAGAATCAACGACCGTTTTCGTAAGTGCCTTTGGATCCTCAACTACAATGGAGCCGAATCCGACGTAGATGAGTTTCTTTCCGTCCTTTCTTGCCCTGGCAATGAAATCGGTGAGTTCAGAAGGAGGATTCCAAATATCACCTTCATCCAAGAACCAGTAACCTGTGACACGGATCCAATCACTGTAGTCAAGGGGCGGGACAACAACAGATGGACTAAAGTTGTACAGAAAGGGAATCTTGTTGGGCTGTAGTTTTTCCAGAGAAGTGCTAGGCAGCCCCAGCTCCGCCTTTCGCCATCTGTTGACCTGGCCGGCAATGGCCTTCCAAAACACATTGTCAAACAGCAGATACGACATGTAGTTGTACGCACCACCCATCTTACGCTCCGGCACTGCAAAGGCGTGCGGATACGCTCTAGTACGAGTCCAAGGCATAGTAAAAGCGCGCCAATAAGGGATGCCGAGAGCTTCTGCAATGTGAATGCCACCCATCGCGGAAGGAGATTCGATTAGGAGATCAGTATTCTGGCAGGCGATCCAAGAAGACGAGAACAGTGAATCAAGCCATCCGCGGAATTTCGAAGTTGCTTCTTTGAAGAACGAGATTGTGAACATGCCATTCTCCACACAAATACGCATCAGTTCAGCTGGATCGCCTTCGACAGGTGCAAAGTCAATACCATGTTTCCTGACCCACGGCTCGAATTCGGCATGCGTCGCAATCTTGGGCTTGTGCCCTTCCTTGAGCAGACCTTTACACAGCGCAATGTACGGTTGCACATCGCCACGAGACCCAATGGTGAGACAGGTAATGCGGAGTGATTCCGTAGGCTTGAAATTTAGGATTGAAGCTCGTGGATCGTCGAACAAGACTGGAGGTGCTTCAGTTTCAGTGTCGCTAACACCCTTTGCAAGTTGTAATTCATGTCCTGAGTGTCCATCTTGCCTGGCTTCTTGTAATTGCTGGTGCTCAGCCTTGGCAATCTCGGCATCCACTTTCTCTTCTTGCGTTAGGAAATCTGACTCGTCCAGAGACTTGACCGATTCAAGAGCCTGAAGTACTGTGACGGTGCAGTCATCGCGTAGCTCTGCTGGAGAAAATTCAAAGAAAAGCTCTTCATGGCCACGTATTGCCAATACAAGACCGCTATGGTTGTAACGGAAGCCCTTTTCTTTGGTAACGTTTTCAATGTCCTTTAGAGGAAGCAGCAATTTTGTTCTTGTACCCGGCAGAAGGCTGCGAAAGCAAAAATATCTGGTACTGATGTAAATTTTACCGTACAATGGCAGGACGCGATGAAGATACGCAAAATAAGTGGCATGAAGCTCTTCGGTTTCGGGAAGACCAAAGTGTTTCCGGAATCGAAAATTGACTCCCGCGAGATCCTCGTCATCTTCGGCATCCCTAATCTGATCTTCAGGTGTCATAGCATCTGCATCTCCATAGTGCTTCTTGCCGCCAGCCCACATTCCTGAAACTTTCTCATAATATCCCATTGATTCGGTGGCCAGGAGATTGCTCACGCGTTTCGAAGAATTTCGAAGATAACCCGCAATGCTCCCAGCCCGGGCAAGCGAGGATCGGCTTGCCCGGCCTGATTCTTCCATAGACATTGGTTCCATAGTCAGCTGCACAGTGGTGGCTGAGAGATCTTCAGCTGCTCCCAGACCAGGAGTAGCTTCGGCATCAGCATTGTATTGGGAGGTAGAGGTACTGGTATCTGTCTGGACTCGGGTTGGAGGGTATACTTTCACCTTATCACTAGGTGAAGCCGCTACTGGTTCTTTCCGTAAAGCCTCAACGTTACGATTCATGGGTCCTGGTGATGCTCGCGAGTTCTCAAGGGTAGGGTGCTGGAAGACTATGCTTCCGCTCAGAATCTGGCTAGCAGACGCATTGTTGTCATCTGCAGATCTCGTCGCCGTAGAAGACTCAGGATCCCGGCTACGTGAGCGTTCATACGAATCGGATGAGTCTTGTGGATGAGGAGAGAATGGGGACTGGCTTCCGCGACGAGATTCGCTCAAGACTCTGCGACCACTACGACTAGCGCTGCGGCTGAGACTGCGACTGAGGCTACGGCGCATGTATTCAGAACTGGAGCGCCGCGGCTCAGCAAGAGCATCAATGCTCCTTCGACCATCGTAGCTCCGCCGTGTGATTTCCATGCTCGATCTTGAATTGCCACCACTGGGCTGAGGACTCGATGGTGAGATGGGTGAAAGCGTAGCTCTGACACCTTCACGTACTGCTGCAATAGGAGAATCTGGAGCACTATGGGGGCTGCGCTGATATGGAGGTCGCCCATCTGATGGTTTCAGATTCGGTGAATCCAAAGTGGTCTTTGGTCGATCCGACGCAGAATCGCTTGTGGCCGCAGGCTTTTTGCTCTTATCTTCAACCATGATACGCAAAACCTGGAGTGCTTCTTTCCCGAGACTGAAGAACGAGAAGAAGTACTATGGTGTTGTTAGGACTTTTCCTACAAAAGCTAGATCACCTTGCGGCTTACCTCATCGATGGCATACGTTTCGTCATTGTCAATTACTCTTATCTTGATCGTGTCCGCAAAGTCTAGGATCGGATTATCTTCTATGTCGATTACGTTTTGTGTAGGCATAGAGATCTTGACGCTATCTCCATCGTTGTGTGATCGGAAGATGACTCTGTTAAGCTGTTTGACCCACTCCTTGGCGCTTGCCGCACTATCAGCTTTGAAATGATACGTGCGTTCAGCCGTAGTCACAGAAAAACTCAAACATTCTTTACTCTTATCCTTCTGTTCAGAAAGCGCTGCAGAAATTCCATATCGCAAGTCAACATGACCTGATGGAAAATATTGATTCGCAGGATTCGAGTAGTATGTGAGAACATCACCCTTCAAGACAAACCAGTAGCGGTTGTACTTGGGATTAGAACGGCCGCGCTTCGAAAGGTGCCCGGACTTTGCAGTAATATTGCTCTTTTTGGGAAGGTAGGCGTAGAAACAAATGTGCTTTTGCGTGATGTACATGTAGCCCTGCAGCAGGACGCTTTGAAGTAGCCAGCATGGATATTCGGAGATGACCTCTTCTGGTGCCGCAAACTCGAAAATTTCTTTCAATCGCTCCGCAAGTGTCGTGGAAGCACGGCGTCTTGGTCTGCCAGGAAGAGCCGTATCTATGCTGGTCCGCGATTCTGCCGGGTGTTCCGAAAGCTCCATCTCTTGCTCTGCTCTGAGAATCTGGCTCATAATTGGCACATCATTTCGAGGTGTCTGCGTTGTAGGTTCGAGCTGGTCTCTAGCTTGTTTAGGAGGTAAAAATTGTGATTGAGTCATGCGATCTGTGGATGACGATTTTCTGTCCCGTGTTGTCTTCAGTGTGAGCTTTGGCAAAGATCGGAGTAGCTTATACTCCGACACTTTTCGTTTGTGTTTATGTTTTTGGTCCGAGTCGTGTTCGGGCGTCTCGGCTTCGCTTGTCGTCGAAGGTGATGATGTTGTGTCCATCCTCACTTTGTTATTATTTATCTCGGGAGATGCCTCATCTTCACTCGACTCTTCATCAAAGCGCGTATTAAAATCTTTCCGTCGTCCTGCCGCTGCTATCATGGAAAACACAGACTGGTGGGAATATGGAGCTGCTAAGCCTTTCGGCGCAGTAACATCGTCCTGTGCATCTGGACCATCCCGTAATCGATCGGGGATATCAAGTGACCTCCGGGGAGATTTTTTGATGGCTTTTCTACCAAGGATTTGACTCGAAGCCATTTTGTATGCAGGTCCTCTGTGGAGGAAAGAGCCGAAAGAGATTAGGTTCAGGCAGTAGCCAAAGCAAGGGAAATAAAATTCCGGAAGCTTGGGAACGTCTCCCGGGTTAATGAGACAAGATCAACGTTGATGACTGAGCCGAAAGACGGCTTGATCAATGTCAGGATGCCGCATTCGCGTGCTCCCACAACGTCAGCTGCGCTGTGGCCAGAGATGAGATATCATGATCACATGTTGAAGCTCGTGAACGAACAGGCAACTTCACACCTTGCAGCAAGTTGATCGCCGGTATTTGCGATAGGCTGCAAGGGCTAAAAAAAGACGGGCCGGTGCTGATCTGCTGTCTGCCTGTAAACGTTGCAGGCTTTTGTTGACCGCCCTGCGGGTGAGCAACCAAACGGCCACTATTCGTTTTGAACGATGCCCCTGGCCCAACACCCCACGCTACGGCCTGTCCCGTGGATCATAGTTAATCAAGCCACGGTTTAGCCAGTTACGAAGTAAGCACTTTGTATTCGATCCTATGGATACAATCTGAATGTCTGAACCACATTAAATACAAAGGAAAGGAGTCAATCCCGACTAATCTCAATGCGCATCGCCAGACTGTCTCGAACATCCCCCCACCAGCGCCCATTTCGAGATGCTGCTCCTTTGCTGCATGCTTACCAATTGACCAGGACCCCTACCCAAAAATCCGCCTGATACATTTATGCCTTGGACTTGGCAAGACCAACTCTATCTTGGCCGAGATCATAGACAGAGTACCACTTGCGGAGGAAAGCATCACCAAGAATGGCCAGAGGTCCTGCTGGAGGCGGGAAATCATTGCCCATGAATGAGGAGATGCATGAGCCGCGGACCTCAAGAACGTAGTCATAAGGAGAGATGGTAAAGTTGTGGCCAGATAGAGTAAAGGAGAGGTCAGGAAGGCTATCGCGCTTGTCACACTCAATAGTGTACTGACCATTGTAGGATTTCTTGGCACCAATTTCCCGGTTGAGGAGCTCAGCAAGGGTAGAGGGAAGACTGATAAGAGAAGTGCCAGTGTCAAGAATGACGCCAGTGTCATCGATTTCGGCGGTGTTATCACCGAACGTGATGGCATCGAGGTCAACCTCCCAGTAGGCCTTTCGGCGAAGAGGAATGTAGGTGATCTTGCCGGTGTAATGGGCATCATTGATGCCGCCAAATGTAGCCTCGGACTCATCGCCATCATCGTTAGAGTCTCCAAGGTAGAATGCGAAAACCGGGTCGTCAAGCATCTCGTGCTTTAGCATGTTGTAGAAAGGTGGAACCATCTGGTTAACACTAATAGTGTCGTAGCCAAGACCCAAAATGCCGTCGAACTGGCCGAAAGCAAAGGCCAAGCCGGGCTCCGAAGTTGCCTCAGCAAAATCTTGCTCAAACTTCAAGTCGCCGATCTGCATCTGATCATGCGAAACGAAACCTTCGAGGCTACCAGAGCCGTAGGTGATCTTGAATTCAGAACCGTTCTTCTTGTAGGTTGACGACTCGGAAGAGTCATATTTGGAGTGAATATAGCAGGCGATAGAGCCACATTCTGAGGATGGAACCCATAGATTTGAGCTACCAGTATCGAGAACGACCTTGAACTCTTGTGGTGGCGTTCCGATGGTGATGGGTGAGTAATCTACACATTCGCATCAGCATCTTATCCAGTGGCAAGTGAGACAAAGCATGCAGACTTACATTGAGCATTCAGGAAATTGCTCACAGGCACGGGATGTAATGAATCGGACTCGATGGGTTGAACTTTGAACATCTCATCTTCGTGTAGTTGCGGCCTGATGCCCATGTACTTCTGACCAAGATGACGAACATGGTCATCGATCGAAGCTCCCTCCTAAAAAGTCGTTTATTAAAACATGTTTACTAAACAAGAGCATTAGAAGCTTGTTCCGCGACTGTAACTTACCAGCTGCTCGGCCAGTGAGACCTTCTTGAGCTTGGCAGAATGGACTGCCGCGGAAGCAGATCCAAGCAGCGCAGCGGCTGCAACGGTAACAGCGCCTCTCATTTTGATGACTTTTAGCAACACTAGACGAATGAACAAGGTATTTCTCGGTTTAAGACAACGGGAGAAATGGTGTTGATAAGAAGATGAAGCAGTTGGAACTGGGCAGGCAAAGAGGGTGGCTGGACGGAGTTAGCGTCACTTGAGACGAGTCGCAGATGACCTCAGCCAAGGGTCCCCATGACGACCACACGTCTGCCTGAATCACACGAGCTCGCCGAGCTTTGACTCTGTAACGAGAAAGGCTGCTTGATCAAGACCGTTAAACCTATCAGATCCGGTCTGGTAGGTCACGTCGCTGCTCATGTATAATGCGATAGGGAGTAACGATAAATTTCGGTAAGCGGGTCGATAATTTGGCGGTACTGGTAGCTAGTTTGGGAGAAGTCATAGATAACAATATGGACTTGCCTCAGATCTAGCCGGTTTCTCTGAAGATCGATATTGTTACAATGTGTTCTGTTGATAGATAATAAACATTTCTCACGACGCGTAGCCCAGCTGGACGCCATGGCAATCTCTCTACGAGATGATAAAACTATCGGCAAATGAAGCATCCAAACGGTCCCTCGAGCAATTTCAAATTGCGTAGCACCAAGTCTTGCACTCATGCTTCTTCAACTGTGACTATAAACAAGATCTTCTCTTCCTTGTATACGACAGCTCCACGAGTTCCAGCATTAAGGTAGTAGTAATTCATGTCGGTCCGCTGAGGAATTTTCGGGCCTAAGCCATTCTCAAGAACACTGACAACTCCATGGCCACCAATCTATCCAGTTGCTTCGTAAGCTTCTGGAGCTTACACATGCGAGGATACTCAAAACTCCGGACTCTTGGCGAGATTGCCCGGGATTCTCGCAGTATTCTTCGTACAAAAATAGCTTTAGTCTATTTTGACTATGTGGGCAAGGTGATCCTTTTGAGAATATGGGATCCATATCTGGGGATTGAATTAGTTTATTTTTTGATATGAGAAGTCAGCATTAAGTCTATACGAGTACATAGAACCCGATATTTGGCGATGTGACGATCAGGTTAAGGCAGCATACACGCGGAGGTGCCAAAATTTTTGCCGTCCGCCAGGAATTATTCCCTCCAAACATCTATCCTTATTTGTACAACAAAAATGTAGCGTGCCTCTATGAGTCGCAAACGCTAAACCCGACCTTCATTCCATAATCCGTTCGCGTTCTTTGCTCCAAGATATGACTATCACAAAGACCCATGCAAACCAACGACACTCCCGAGTCTCATGAAATGCAGCTCTCTATCATCTGACGCCCATCTCCCAACCTAACCCCCACCACCACAAATGTTTACGCGCAGAACATCATCTCTTCTCCATCGCCTCAAACGAAGATGCCTCACTCCGCGCCCACGCCTTCGTCTCCAATCCACCAAACCTGATCCGACCCCATCGCCATCCCCAAACCCAACCTCCACCACCCAATCCCGCCTCGACCGCACCATCGCTCGCCTTCCCACCTTCCTCCAGCGTTACCTCCTCCCGATCCGCAATGCGCCCCTCTCGCACATGACATCCTTCATCGTGCTCCACGAAATCACCGCCGTCGTCCCTATACTCGCGCTGTGGGCAACGTTTCACTACACGAACTGGCTACCGGCTGCGTTCGCCGAGGGGAAATGGGTGCATCAGGGGATGGAGAGATTCGGGCGATACTTTCGAAAGAAGAAGTGGTTTGGGTTTGGGCGGGATGGGAGCGTGGAGGATGGGGGTAAGCGTGAAGGGATGATTGGGAAGATGGGGAAGCGGGAGATGTGGTGGAATCGTGGACAAGGGGGTTTGAGGATTTTGTTGGAGGTGGGGACGGCGTATGCGGTGACAAAAGCACTGTTACCCGTGAGGATTATGCTGAGTTTGTGGGGAACGCCGTGGTTTGCGAGGGTGGTGGTGCAGCCGGCTACGAGTAGGTTGGGAGGCTTGTTTAGAAGGAAGAGTTGAATGAGCGTTGGAGGTGAACAGTAAGATCATTTGAGGCTTTCGGCTTCAAATGTCTCAGAGGTGTTTCTCAATTCATCTCAAAGAAGACGGTGGTCTTTAAAAAGGAAGTCTAAAACCCCAAGTCTCCTCTCAGAAAATACCTATGTGATAGAAAGCATGTTGCATGAATGAACCGCCTTCACAATTTCCAAAACACAAAGAGGCGCTCGACTTCTCCAAGGCATTCTTGTTACCAGATGGTATCTCGCTTGTGAATTCATTCCGTCCGACCATTCACGCAACGCTCTTTTGCGTGAGAGGTCATGATCCGAGGGGTTGAAGGCATGAACCACAAAATTTGGCCAGCGTAGGGCAGATCCGATATGCCCTAGGCTGGATATCTGCGGCCCCGGATTCTCTGCTACTCCATTATAAGCTCTTGATGTAGTAATGCCTCCACCTCGATTCTCGGGACAATTGTTTTCATGTAACCCATCAAGTGATTCGAAGGCTTCGTTCTCAATGCTATCCCTTCTTTCCATCAGAGGCCTAATCCTTTTCGCACGTTGTTCCTGACTATCTTCTCATATTCTGCCCTCCTTTCTCTCCACATTCTTGCCGCATCCACGTTTGCTGGGCTCTCATCATTCGGCTCTGCCAGCATGCTCATCACGCTAATCAAGATTTTCTCCACACTTTGAATGGGGCTCCACCGTTCACTGGCGCTCTCGTAATGGTTTGGGTCGTCGCCGGGTGGGTGCAAGATGCTGATACACACGTTGCCATTGCTGTAGACGTTCGGATGCCACATGTCGCAAGTGAACTTCATAGTAGGCGGAGCAAGAGGGTAGTCCTTAGGGAATTTGAGTTCGGCGGGGAAGATGCCACCTTCGAATGGAGTACCCTCAGGACCTTGGATCAGTGCCTCCCAGACGAAGATGTCATCTTCGGTAACGGGGCCTGCGGTGATGCCATCCGGAGGGTTGTTGGTGAGTGTGCGGTATTCTTGGAATAAGCGTTTTGAGGCTACACTGGAAGCCATGGTAATACGGTTAGGGTAGAGTGAATTAAGAATTTTGTGTCAAGCGAGTCTTGGAGAGAAAATAAAAGCGAGAGGTTCTTTCAAGAATTTGGGCAATCAAGGATGAACACAAAAATACCAAGTCCAAATTCACTTCTTATACCAATCAAAATTTGCAAGAGGTAGAGGCATGTTTCTGTCACGAAATATCCGAAATTAATTCTAGTCTAATAGTAAAATACAATTCGTTATTCGTCCCAAATCCTAAACGTGTAGAGGGGGCCATGTGTGGTACAGCCTTTCAATACCTAGGCCCAAAACTTTGACCGAAAAACGCTTCATCTCGACGATTCATAAATCGAGGAAATCACTTATCCAATCGACCACACCTCCCCCAGCCTCTCCAACACTATCGCCGTCGACATTACTACCGCCATTTCCAACTTCACGTCCGCCCCGCTCCAAAGGCCCTTCCTCGCCCCAAACTTGCTCTTGACTCTGTCCTCGCGCTCCAGCTTGCGGGCCTTGTGCTCCAGGTTGTTGAAAAGGATCGTTGCTCGTAGGAGACGCATCATCAGCTTGCGCAGCGCCTCCTCTTCCCCTCTGCATCGCCTCGTAACCAGCCACAGTCCCCGCTCCATATACAGCTCCACCAGCTGCTTCTGAAGTCGCTCCGCGTCCAACAATACCCGGAATGGATCCTGCTTCGCCGGCTGCAGCTACTCCAGTTCCAGCGGCTCCTGCAGCGCCAGCTTCTCCCGCCGCAGCACCTCCTGCAGCACCTTCCGCGGCTCCTCCGCCCATGGGAAACCAGACCGGGAAGAACCCGCCGCCGCCAACGCCATTGCTATGTCGACTGAAGTAGTCAAAGTCGATGCTAACCGCGGTCGCAAGCATGACGGCACGTTGATCCAGATTCATCCCGTGTTCCGGTGCAGGAGTCGCTTGCGCAGCGGTCTGCGAGATGAGATGCCCTGGTTCAGAGGTCAAGCCTGCGGCATCCATACGGAGAGCATAAACGCCTGTATCGGTGAAGACCTCACGGGCGAAACCAGCAAAATTGCGGTTAACAGAACCGATGAGCTGATTGGATTCGGAGAGAAGGGAGAAGTCCCAGGAAAGGAAAGGTTCATTGACGTAAGCGAACTGGAAGAATTGTTTGTCTTGGTTGGATGTTTCAGAAGAGGTCGTTTGGAGAAATTTAGAGTCAGAGAGAGGGAGATTGCCAGATGCAAGCAAAGGAGTATCTTGGCTCGATTTCACGTCTGCAGCATTACGGTGGAGGAAGAGATTGTATTTCCTCCGCAGTGGGGCCCACTGCTGTTGTGCTTCGCCTATCAGACGCATATCTCTCAGGGGGATTTGGGATATTTTGGCTGAAGAACGGTCCACGATGGATACAGGTGAAGTGTTCTGCAGCGCTGTAGAATCTGAATAGGTCGGCTCTGCTACTCCTAGAGCGTCGTAAATCCGAATGCGCGAGCTTATCCAGGAGAACGGTCGATGGAATCTCAGCACTTCCTTTTCCTCTCGATCAAAGACGTGTGTTGTAAAGCTCCTGTGCGTTCTTGCCATCTGCCTGTATATCGTATTGCCAATCCCATGCTCTTGCTCTGCCAGATAGCCGATGTGATTTCCAGCAGCATCCATGACCACATATCGATTGGCTTGCTCAAAGCCCACCAGCACATTCATCATCTCAAGTTGTCTTTGCACCACGATCGAAGACTTAGTAAGTAATGACGCGGCAGGATGCCGCTCTTTGATAATGCCATTTGGATCTTCGGGGATATGGACCGGAGCGACGAGGTTATTTTGAGAATTATCAGCGCCTTCACGAAGGGCATCAGAAACATTTTTGGGATTCGAGGATTCTCCTTGCGACTGTGCGGGTGAGTCTGCCGGTCTTCGTGGAAGTTGGCTTTGGTATTTGTTTAAAGATGACTTCGCCCAGCGGCTTCGGTCGACCGAGTTACGAGGTCCTGAAGGTTTCCGAACGGTAGCATAGCTGCGAAGAGCTTGCCGTGGTAATCTCAATGACCATCGAGACAGAGACATTATGAAATGTTTGCTAGTCAAATGTCCAAAGCTAGGTCAGGTTTATTTAAGTGGCATGTCGACGAGCGACGTCACATCCCTTGCTTTCCATAACAATGATAGGCAGCTGAGACCTCAAGTCGTACAAAGATAGGCAACTTCCTACTTCATATATTTTAACAAAAGCAAGAAGATAACGAAATGAACTGAATATGAACATTCACTAATTGTAGAAACAACCATGATCGATATGGATAATTTCAATCGGGGTATCTCATAAAATCATTATATGTACATGAAAGTGTCCCCATGAACTCTATGTAATCAAGGACAAGATGGAAGTGGCCAAGACACAGAACCAACCAGCAAGGTAAGGCCCAGGAACCACCACCTTTCCACCCGACAAACCTGCTATACCTAAATTACCGGAGCCAGAACTAGAACCAGAGCTTCCAGTTGGTATGGTATTCGCACTTGAAACGCTGAGTGTTGAAAAGGGAATTATGGTGCTTCCAACGACAAGACCTCCACTCGCCTCACTCACGACTTGTCCATCGATAGTAGCATCTGGGCCGCCTACACTGAGTGTCGTCCCGTCAACAACAATAGTGCCACCGCTACCGGACAGGGAAAACGCCGTTTCCAACGCGCCATCCGTGCCCGTAAAAGTTGCTGAAGCTACCGCATTTGTAGGGACGTTTGAAACCGCACTAAACGCCACAGTTGAGCTACCTTCCAGAATTAGGCCATCTGGACCTAAGCTCACTTCTTGCCCAGATATTGTAGCGTCTGGGCCGCCAAGGGTAAGAGTCTGAGATCCAATGACCGCAATGTTAGGCGAGCCTGCTGGGTCAAAAGCCGTGACGACTTGTGATCCGATGTGGAAGATTGCTTCAGGGTCATCCGGGTCTAAAGCTGCTCCACTTGCAAGAGCAGATGTAGGTACTGTCTGGGTACCTCCGATGACCAAACCATTCGGCCCTAAGCTGACAACTTGACCTCCAATAGTTGCGACAGAGCCTCCATCCAGGAGTGTTTGGGATCCAATTACGACTTCGCCAGGTTGACCAGAGGGGTCAGATGCTGTGAAAACTTGGGATCCGATTGAGAAAATAGCGGCTGGGGCAGCATTGCTGGTGGGTAGAACGACGTATGGCAGTGTGCTAGATCCAACTACAATACTAGAAGGACCCATGCTGATGATGGTTTCAGAGATAGTTGCAGTGCCTCCTGGTCCCAGGGTCGTACTTCCCATGACTAGAGAACCACCCGGGCCTGCGGGAGCAGTATATGTTTGAGTGCCAAATGTGAATACTGCTCCGGATGAGTATGTGCCCGAACCTACGGCCGCAGCGGCACTATAGGCGATCGTCTTGCCGCCCACTACCACTCCTTGGGGCGCCACACTCACAACTTGGCCTGAGATGGTAGCAGCCGGACCGCCTGGAACAAGTGTAGTAGAGCCCAATTCAAGAGAACCACCCGCTGCTATTGTATGGGCTTGAGATCCAATTGTAACAACAGCCGTAGGCTGAGCTTGGGAAGCACCTGCTAGCGGCTGAAGATATGATACTGTGTTGCCACCTATAGCAACGCCGCCAGAACCCACACTGACGGCTTGGCCAGACACTGTAGCTGCAGGACCACCAGGTACGATTGTTGCTGAGCCTACGATTAGAGCACCACCTGAGGCGACCGTATGGGTCTCCGATCCAATGGTCACGACGGCCGCGGATGTCACTGGGGCTGGACTTCGTTCAACTTGAGGATTGCCTGGATCAGGTTTCGGAACATATGCTGGACTGCCGCCACTAGGAGCGACACCTGCTCCAGACGCACTTCCGCCGCCGGTGCCTGGATCATTTTCACCTCCGCTTCCGTTACGGTTCCCGCCAGTCCCGCCGCTGCCTCCAATGCCGGCTCCGCTACTACTTCCGCCGCCCCCACCACTCCCTCCACTTCCAGCTCCTGGCCGAGATCCGGATCCAGCTCCACCTCCGCTGCTTCCACCACCACTGCCTCTAGCTCCCGCTCCGGAACCAGGACCTGGATCTGCTCCCGCGCCACTGCCGCTTTCACTCCCACTGCCCAGATCCACGGCCGAACTTCCCGATGAACCACTACCGCTTCCAGCTCCGGGATCACCAGCACCTCTCTGGGGATCTGGCACAGCTGTTGGTACTGCGCCACCAAGGAGAGAAGATACAATATTGCCAGGATCACCTGAGCCAGGGTTGCCCGAGCCTGGATCTCCAGGATCTCCAGGATCTCCAGAATTTCCTGGAACGCCAGGATTGCCAGAACTTCCAGCGTGTCCTGAGTCTCCAGGATCTCCGGAGCTACCAGACTGTCCTGAACTTCCTGGGTCTCCAGGGCTTCCAGGCTGTCCTGAGTCTCCCGTTTCTCCCGAACCCCCCGAATTTCCTGAGTTGCTCGGATCTCCCGAACCCCCTGAGCCTCCAGGATGCCCTGAATTTCCAGATGCAGGCTTACCCGTTGAATTCGGCGTTGGGGCAGGGGGAACCACGATAGGAAGAGCAGGAGTAGTCGTCGGGGCATTCGCCGAAGGGTCCGTTGGAGATGGAGCTGCGGCCTCCTGCACACCATGAAGAGCATACGGAGGATCGTAGACACCATTCCATTGCATTTCACACGATCCCCAAAGAGGATCCAAGGCCAGTACTTCGGGCGGCACGACAAGCTGAGGTGTGAAGTCTCTCAAGGTGTGGATGCAAGCACAATCGGTTCCAAAGTATCGGCAAGCGCATGCTTCTTGGTTTAGGTAGGAATTCCAATTGTACTGACCAATTCGTTAGCAAAGAGAATTTAGGATACTTTCCAAAGTATTGGCCGTAGGGGTAAATATAGGATCAACGACTTACCGGTTGGTTCAAGTCTGCGAAATTAAGCTGACTTGCTTGTACTGATGGCGGAGGGGGATTGATTTCTCCATTGACCCAATAGATACCCCATTCATTTGTGATCGTAGACACGTCTGACGAAGAGACGGGAATGATTGTTCCTGAGTGTGTCGTCCCTAGAGGGCCACATCTATTATTGGCCCATACTTCATCAAACGAAATATAGACTGTTGGGGACGTGAACGTTGTGCCAAACGCAGTGGCAGTCACAACGCCTGTCTCAGTAGGGGTAATTGTGATGTCTGGGTGACCTGGCACAGTTTCTACGGGCCAATATATTAATTCCACAGATTTGCCAGTGACCACACATTGCTTGCAGTCGGCAGTACAACCCGGTCCCAAGGAAAGTCCACTTGACGTCCCAGTGTATTCGTAGTTCAAGGCACTGCAAACACTGGGGTTGATTATTGCCTGTTGACAATCTGGTATTTCATTGTTGACACTCCAGTTGTAATTCATAGGTTGGACGGCATCCCATTGAGATTGGCAGGCTGGTACGACTGAGGGGAGAGAACACGTCGGTGTTGCAATTCCCAAGTTCGAAGCATTGATTATCGACGGGGTGAAGGTTGTATAGCTTTCGAAAGTTGACCATGAAGTGGAGATATTTGCTGCCCACGACGAATAATCAGTCCGCGTCAAGGTAGTACTCCAATTTTGCTGAGGACTTGTGAAGACAGCACTCGTTACATCTTGAAAGCGACTGGTGTAGGATGTGATAACAGTAGAAGTTGATGTTAGTTGGCTCGTTGAAGAAGTCATCGCGAGTACGAGCCAAAAAAATTCAATTCCTTGTATATCCTCAAAATACATTTGCCAGTTGTCGTAACAAGCACTCATGTTCATTGTCCCATTGCTGAGAGTCATATTCTCGTACGGAAGGTCGTAGATGTCTCCTATTATTTCTTCTATTTCTGCAAGCAGTGCAGCGGTAGAATTGGTGCCATTGCTTCCAGTGCCGAAGATTCCAGTACCGTTGTTCCCAGCGCCAAAGACTCCTGTACTATTATTTCCAGAGCCAAGAGTTCCGTTACTGTTGTTTCCAGCGACAGATGTCGCAGTGCCATTGCTTTCAGTGCTGTGACCTCCAGTGCTTCCAGTGCTTCCATTGTTCGCGTTGCTCGTTGAAGAGGCATAATGGTTGCCATTCGCATACGATACTGGAGATGGTTTGCGGCGTGTGGAAGACACACGCGAAGGCCTAACTGTCAGAGACTGGCGCGTGGATGTTGACGACCTGCTAGTAGTCGGAGAGATTCTCAAGAGAGACCCATTCTGAGCCAGTAGCGTGGACAGTGGGATAGGTGAGATTGTCTCAGTCGCAACAGGCGTAGTAGATGGGGGATTATTCTTGATAGCGTGCGTTCCTGAACTCTTGCTACTCGTTACTGACTGCGCAAGGGGATGTACAGTAGAGTTTCTTGTTGAAGGGGTGCTGTTCAGATAAATTCCCGATGCAACGAAATCTCCCACCTCGGCCGAACCTTGCGAAGAAGAAACACCAATCCCTTGCACAAACGAAACGAATGAAACAAGAAACGAGAGAACGGCCAGAGCCAAGAACGAGCGGTATTGCACCACCATGATGATGGAATGCCGTACGAAAGCGACTCACGACGACATTGCTTGGGCGTACAGCAATGTCCCACCCGTTCGGGTCACTCACCTTAAGAACAATTTTTCGCTCTGACATGCATACCCACCTATCTTAATTACTATCGAGCACCCCTTCTATTCTCTTGGACCCTAAAATCCTTTAGCATGTTCAGTGCGAGCGCCACGGTCCAGGGGGCCCAGGCTGATTCACGAACAGCTCCAGACGCACAGATTCACAAACGATGCCAGGGCCAATCCCAGCGTCTACAGACGCAAACGAACAAATAGGCACCGAGGGAGCGGCCTGACCATCATAAACTTGGTGTGCTACTTCGTACACCGAGAAGACGTAGTGCCGGTTAGTTTCACGCGTTTTAAGTTACCGGCGCTCGCTCCTGTTGGATTTCCGTCCATCATTTCGCCTTCTGATCCTGGGCGAAAATCCTCAAAGGACCCGTTTGGTGGCTTGATAACTTTGTTGCTAAATTTCACGACGAGCGTTGGTCGTTCTGTACAAAACTTGTAGAGAGATTCTTCAAACTTGTTTTGTTTCCCATGTGGAAGTCGATGCTGTTGGCGCGCTTGGGTGCGAGCTGACGGAGATTGTGTGCGAGGTTAATTCTTTCCGCGGTGTTCGCACATGGGGCTGAGACGAAATTTAGCGCCAGATTAACGGACAGGGCTGATGCTCGTAGGACAATTTCGATCAATCAGAACAGCTTCGAGAAGCTGATATGCTTTAGCCGCTGATGACACAGCAATTGACCGATGCAGTTGTTTTCACCAGGATTTCCAAGGCTTGTGCGGTAGGGTTCTGGGCTTTATCACGGGCCCTCGGTAGCACTGCACAACGCTCACTTTGAATATGGAAGGATGATGAAGGCGAATTACAGCTGATGAGTCAGTGCAGGAATTTGATGCCAATGGTAGCGTTTTAATACTGAGATGAACATGGTGCGTTGTGCCTGCTCGTATTGGAAAATGATTCGCTTGGGTTTCCCCGAAGAAAGTCTTGTACAAGGCATGACTAAAAAGAGTAAGAGACGGACTTAAATTAATGATTGAAGTTTTGGGCTGTTATAATAATGTATAGAGGTGATGCTAGCAATATTGAATACGAAGTTCGAATAGCTGTTGGTCTAACGAGTCGGTGTAAGGAATAGCAACAAATCAAGATCGACGAATGAGTGTCGTGACCCGAGAAAAGGCTTGGTAGCGACCGATAATAAGATTTCTTGGCTTCTACAAATTGCCGCTTGGCTAATATGCTCATCCCTGCCTCATGACTCAATACCCAACTTCACCAAGCCTAGGTGCTCCTCCTTTCCAATCGTATCTCTCGTAGTACCGAAAAACAAGGCCATATCCATCCAAGTCGTGCACAATCCTATCCACCCTACGGTAACCATCAATAGACTCCATCGCCTTCCCACCTTTCTTTGCCTTCTTGTTCTTGCCCATGCAATTGGCTTCGAAGAGCGTAACAGTGAAACGTCCCGGGTGAAAGATTCGCACAACTTGATTAACAATATCCGCTGCAGTACGACCGCAAGTACGAGCGGGAACATTGGTTTCGAATGAAGCGTATGAGCACTGTGGCTCTGGAGTGACATGGACAGTGAAATAATGGGTCGATAGAGGATCTGCAGGTGTGCCTTCTTTGCCTTTGGAATCTTCGCTAGCAGGAACGGGAATCACACCATTAGCGGAAAAGCCACATGGTGTAAAGAGATATGCATCAATACGCGCATCCGGGTATTTGTCTTTGGAGTAAATGTCGGAAAGACCGCATGCTTCGGACACAACGGTACCGAGTGCATGACCCTCTGTCGTAAGTTCCTCCGGAAAACTCAGTGGCCCTTCTACTACGCTTTGGGGGCTGCCGATTAGTTGAGCTTCGTTATGTGCCGTTGACGTATGCTCGAGGACGTCGAGATCAGAGGTCTCGATAGCAATTTTGGGTGCGGGAAGGGCAAAGTCCTCCTTTTGCTCCGGAATGGTGCCTAAATTACTGATAGCATCTTTTCGAGCATTGCGAGCATTCTCCATAAGCTGACCGCCGGCGACCGCACTCGCGTGGTCAAGGTAGAACTGCTTGGCATTTTGCTCGTCGAGGTCCGTCATTAAAATTTCCAAGGTCTCATCAACCTCACCATACTGTCCAGCCGAGGTGGATTCGTTACATTGCTCGTGCAAGTTAATGGAATGATGCTCCGTAGTCGGAGTGTCCTCATAATCTGGTGTTTGCGGCGGCGTAAGCTGTGTGTTTGGGCGAGTAGTGTAAAGATACCAATGCTCGCCATTCATTTTACCAATCATGTAAGCGCTGCCATTTACGAAGAGACGGTCCAGAAATCTAACCTCGTCACCCCAGCTACGATGAGGACCCTTTTGTTGATCGGGATACAAGAAGTTTTTGCGACTGTAGAAGACCCGATACGGAGCTGCAGCAGAAGAGGCCGTGTCCTTGACAAGGCTACCTGGGAGGTGAGGAAATCCAGCATCGGTAGCAGCAATTTCAAGCATGCGATGCAATCCCCAAAGTAGAGTGGTGGTACCACAAGTCTTCAGAACAAGTTTGTGAGGAAAAACAAACATGCTGGATTCAGAGAGCAAGTATGCATCGACATGCCCGGATTCCACAATGGACAAGACTTTACAATGCACCAGGTCCAGCATCTCCTTCCAAGCATCAGTAGATACAGATTTCAAGCCATCGGCCTGGGTTCCAAATGGGAGCGCTTCAGGAGATGGGGCGAACCACACCTCGAGAAGTTTTTCTGGACCTTCAAATGCATTGCTGGAATCGAGATCGATAGTAGCGTCACGATTGATAGTCAACTGCGGAGTACTACTAAGCGATGGTGATAAAATTTGTTCCTTTGGTGTAGCAATATTAATGCTCATCTCAATTCTGCTTGCGGTCTCAAAGACAGCTCAAGCAAATGGGAAGTGGGCGATTTTTCTAAAGATTTTAGGCAAACTCAGGCAGGTGCTGGGACAAAAGGGCAGTGAAGCTCAATCTGCCACCCAGACGAGCAATGCGGTACTCGTCTGAGAAGAGAAGGCCCACGGCTAGTGGGAAGATTGGATGCTGGCTTTAAGCCAGCAGCAGTGTAGGTCAAGGATGAAGGCCTAGGAATGGATATTAAGGAGGTCGTGCCGAGAGGGGAATAAAAGAGGCCTTGCGCCGCGGAATGTTGACTATCGGATGTTTCCTCTATCTGATAGATTCCGATACCGTGGGGAGTATCGGGTCCAGCAGATGAGGTTTATCTGCTCAAATAAGAAAGTAGGTTGTGGAGCACTCGAAAACGGAAGTAGCACGTGTTATCTGGGCCTTGGAAGGTCAAATGCATCAGTAAAATATCTCTTAAAAGATGTAACAAGTCGAAAATCCGGAATTATGTAGATATTTGTGGTAAAAAAGCGGATATCAAACTCACTTCGCTGGTTTTGACAGAAATCGCACCAGATCCTCTGGACGCATGGAAGAAAGTCGGGTTATAAAAGGAAGTTTGTGGCCTTGAATATGCTAATCGAGATTTCTCGCAGTAGCAGTACTAAGGCTGTGGGTTCTTAAGAATCTCGCTTGTGATTGCCAGCGCAGACTGTGCGCTGTGATTTACAGGGTGGTGATATATTTGGTCGCGTGCAGGCAGCGGTCTGCAAACAATCGTGGAGATCCGCGATTGACTGCCACACAGACGGTATGAGGCTGAAGTGTAGCTTTGATCTTCCGAGTTGGTCGAGGATGCGATCCGACTTGTGTGAGGAATATTTTAGAGGTGGGAAAGTGGGAGAAAGAGGGGTGATTTTATTATGGCGAAGGTTGAGGGATTTTCCAAATTTTTGCCAGGCCAAGTGCGGCAGATTGACGCCACTGCATGCCAGGGCGCCAGGGGTGCAGAGCTCATCAACTTACTAACTAGCCTCACCTCTTTCGTTTGCACCTATCACAGTCATGGCAACATCCTTCGGTCAAACGGGGAGATCCGCGCGTCCTTGTCTAAGCAACGAGAGCTCTGCAAAGGAGAATCAATCACAGTGTACTGGTGGATGCTAATTTACGAATCGGGAAAAAACGTCCTATCTTGAAAATGAATATGGAAATGTTCTCTCTTCTAGATCTGTGTCTGAATGTGTGACCGCAGGGACAACGTTCACGCATGCTGGTATCGATATTGCTGCACCTTGGACGACCTAGAGCACCAATCCTTTGGCAATGTACAAACCTTTACATGGACATTACTAAAGGACAAGTCATGGGAAATCATAGTCAAGATGAAGCGCTCAATCATGTATGCGAATTTGTAAGATGCCTCTAGTCTACCTCAACTGTGGCCACATTTTCGAACACAATGACTTTTCTCTCAATCATCTCACCAAAACAATCCCTAAAGTCCATCACCGTCTCTTCCGGCGCATCCCACGCTGGCCACTTTGCCGCCCTCTCGTGTCGCCTTAGCCAGCAAAGCCTTTGCCATCCTTCAGACCATGGCGGCGGACTGCGCAATTGTTCTTCCGCAAGCTTTCCGAAGCTACTGATACCCAAAGGTGTCGGACTGCAGCTATTCCAGCAGTCTTTTCGCGCCTCTTGACTTGCTTGTCGGAGCCAGCGGAGGGCAGCTTCGGGACCTGGCAACCAGTGCATCATGGTCCAGTTCAGGATGTCCGTGTTTGACCATTGCTTGAGAGCGAGCGACGGACGAATAGCGTCAAGCATGCATGCTAAGAGACCGACCGGTGAGTCGCAAAGAGAGTGTGCAGTGGTTTGTGGTCGAAAGCTCTGGTCTTCGAAGGGTGTTATTGAATGACTTTGCTTCCAGCTTCCGCGCGAGCCCAAAATATCAGATGGTGTATAGCCGAATCGAAGGAATGGTATTCGACATTTTGTCCAACGCGCGATTTGATACTTGAGATAGGCTACAGGTGCGATTCGAGGAGCGGGCGGTGGTATATCTGGGGAATTGGTGTATACTGCTTTGCAACTTTCTTGATGGTGCAAGGCTAACATTCGGCATATTTTGAAACCCCTGTTCAATTATTAGTGCTTTCGTCTAATCCTGGGGGAAAGACCCAAGATTGTCGAAGTGTCTTACCAGTCACCGCCGTAAGCAACATACTCTCGATATCCTAGTCGCTTCATCAGTGTATCAAACATGTCTGCCGTCTGTCGAAGACCGAATGATTCACAGTGGATTGCGTCACTAAAACCGAATCCAGGTATACTTGGTGCTACCACATGAAAACCAAGAGCATCGTTTGAACCTCTTGGCGGCGTTGATATAGGATTGGACAATGGCTCGATAATATTGACAACTTCTGTAAAGCTTGGAGGCCAGCCGTGACAGAAGAGTAGAGGAATCGCGCGTGGTGCAGATGATCTTTTGTGGGCAAAATGTATTCTTGTCTTTGGTTGATCTTCTTGGTTCGTCGAATTTGTCTCTATTTCAATTGTCGTTCTGAACTGTGGTAAAGAATTATTGAAAGTGGTTTCCTGAACCCTCCAGTCGTATTCTTCCATCCTGTCGAACTGTCAGCAGCTATTGAGCTCACAAATCGTTCGCTTGAGTATGAACCATACCAGAAATCAACTATAGGCTCAAGAACGGCCTTTGGAGTACCATGATCCCATCTTCGTTCCTCAGGAAGCTGCAATTCGCGTGGTAGCCGTGTAAGCTCCAGCTTCTTTTTTGTCAACTCCAAATAGCGGGCAGAAACCTATATGGTCAGCAAGCACAACAATGTCGACAAAGACAGCTCACTCACATGCATCTGATATGGTTCAATGCCCTCTGTGACATCTTTTGTCAAACTCATGATGTGTCTTCGAAGTGGTTGCTAGGAGAAAGTACTTTGTACAGCATTTTGGTGAATGCTCAGGCAGGGATTATGGCTCAGCCTCTGCGATCTGCAATGGAGTACAACAATGGAAAACGCTCGTCTGGAACGATTCCATTCTGGCCTGCAGGAAAATTGCGCGTCCAAAGAGTTGTGGAAGAAGTCTGATGGAGCTTCCATAATGAATCTGATTGGCTGTGCACTTGGATCAGCGGTCTGCGCCACAGTCCCCTGTCAAGCTATCCCTAAAGGGCTCTAGGCTGACATCATAGGGCAACAGAAAGATAGAAGATCGCCACTTTCAGCCACATCTGTGGCGCCCGTGTACAACGTCAAAGCAGTTCAAGGCGACAATCCATGTTCTTTACGGCGATTTCCGTGGTGATTCTGGAACTGTCTGGATCGAATACTTGCTAAACCACCAACCAAACGCCTAGAATGCCCTCTGCAAAGCCACCGTCCATTTCCTATCCGATAGCTACCCCATAACCCTGTCCTTTAGCCAGTTCAGCGCTCTCCACCCATTACAGTTCTTTCCGATTCTTCCCATTGGACGTTAATCCGGAATTACTAGACCCGCGTATTGTACCTGACTAAAAAAAAAAAAAACTTCCGGCACCCGTTCCTACTAAGCCACAATCACAGTTACCCCCTCCGCCTCAGCACGCCAACATCCCCCACACCATCCACAACCATCTCTCCACCTCCCGACCCTCCCACGCAATTCCCTCTCAAACATCCCTCACCGTCATCCCCCTCTGCTGTCCTCCTCCACCTCCACCAGCAGCGCCCACCCCCGCCGCACTCGCGCCCCTCACGCCCAACCCGCCCAAGCGCTGCACCAAATTACTACCCACGGCATCCACCGCGCCCATGGGCTTCAGCAGACTCGGCCCCTCGCGCACCACCACCTCCTGCACGCGGAACAGGCGGATCGCGGTGCCGCTCCACACGCCCGCCGCGCTGCCCCGCGACACGCTCAGCTCGCCCAGGTACACGAAGCTCCACAGCTGCGACTCGTACCAGCCCAGACTGAGCGGCGACCACTCGAAGAGGTGGAGGCGCGGCGGTGTGGGTTCGATGGCCGGGGGCAGGCGGGCGTCGCGGAGGAGGGTCAGGCCTTGTGCGGTGTCTGAGGAGGTGGTGTCGGCGGGGGTGGTGCGGGTGGAGGGGATGTGTGGGCCGAGGTCGGAGAGGAGGGTTAGGATGGTGTGGAGGGGGAGAGTGGGGAGCCAGGTTTCGATCTGGGGTGTGGGTTAGCTTGGGGGGGAATAGTAGGGGGTTGGTAGGTTGGTGGAATTTACCCATTCTATAGATGGCGTGAAATGGCCGTTGGTTATGGCTATTGCGGTGTTAATACTGCTCAGGCTGGCGCTGCTGTTTTGTCTTGAAAATGAGGGGTGTCCTGCGGGCATCTTGCCTCGCGCCTTTTCTGACATGCCACGTAATTGCAGAGGCAGTGTCTCGTCAATGGAGGAGGATACGGAGGTGGCCCTTGACGTGCTTGCTGATGGCGTGTGGACTTGCTGTCGTGGTCTGCTCGGGCGCTCCTCTTCGTCAGAGTCATCCTCGTCCTCACCAATCGTGAATGTGTTGTCCTCAGGTACGTTACTCAAAGACGGCGTTCGTGCGCTGGTGGGACTTCGGAGAGTATCGTTGGAATTGCCCCTTGATACAGGGGAGTTAGCAAAGTTGTCGGCTTGCCGCTCTTTTCGTTGCTGCATTTGCCGCTCGATCTCTTCCCGACCTCCTTCAAGTGTGAAATCGCGAAGTGCTTCGAATCGTTTTTTGGAACGTAAGATAGCTAGCACGAACAACGGATTTTCTGACGACCTAATCAGCTTTACCCAAATTTGCCTAGCATAGGAGCCAGCTTACTCTGAAACTGATGTTCGAAAATGGAGTTCATGCCTTCCAGTAGAGAGTATAAAAGAGTGTGATTAGTTTCGTTCGCTAGGAGAAAGCTTGGAGAAGACATGTATGAAAAAAGATTTATCAGTTTCGAACTTGTGCCACGGCCGATATTCTCAATATAAGGAGCAATGTTGTTGATGACTGCAAGTAAAGCCGGATATACGGCGTCCAGTTTATACTTGCTAGCCATGATAAGGGTGTGGATAGACTAGTACTTATTAGCTACTACCCAATTAACTATGGGTGGGATCCGTGGCCAATACTCACAGCAATCACGTAATCAGCATAAGAACCATGAAAGTTCTGGATTTTGATACTTGTGGGTAATGAGTCCTGCCCTTCAAACGTTTTGTTCAAACTTCGTCCAAAATTCGGCTCCGAACTTAGTGTCTGAAGCACGAAGACACACATCCTTACGATGCCTTGACGAGAAGGATTGGTTCTTGATTCCAAGGCATAAAAGAGTACTAGCACAGTGAAATCATGTGCACGGTCGGTATCGATGATGAATGACCGGAAGCGTTTGTTGCATTGTAACGTCTCCCAGAAGATCATTATCATTTCTGGTGCCCAAGTCAATGATTTTTGACTGCCGGGTAAATAAGAATTGGTGGCTTGAAGCTACATTGTAGATGATAAGCGGCATTTCGAAGTTTGTCATCGATTCCAACTGACCGGCTGATTGAGAATCCTGGTCATCCCATCTACAATAAATTGAAAATCTTGAGGACGATGTAGCCTACCGAGGAAATGTCGAAAATAATTTTTCGGGGCCATCCCACTGCCAGTTTCAGGTATTGGATACAAAACGAGCACTAGTAAGAATTGTAAGCAATAAGTTACCAGCAGTTGCCGAGAATCTTTTGTGACAATTTGATCCGCATAAGGAACACGCCAGGCCGCAGGATTATATTTCAGAGTCTGATAGCACATTAACGAGTATCAGTCGCGACTCCACGAAAAATTGCATACCGTATTGAGTAGAGAGCAAAGCACAGACAAGACGACTTGCTTGTCATTGCATGTAGTGATGTACGAAATGGCTTTCACGCCCTTTACGGGCAGGACGCCTGAGAGCGTAAGTGCAAGCCTATAATACATCCAGACGAGAGTCTTACTTGGGGTCATGTACATTGACTTGCTAGTCATGACAAGCAGCAACCTGAGAATTTCCATTCTGTTGTGCTCCAGTTGTGTACTCGTCCCAATCGGATTGTTGCAACCCACTCCACTTTGCCATATTGCATACGTGACCTTGTTCTTCGATGCGCCTTTGGGTAACGTGAAATCCGTGAAGAACAACAGATCTATTAGAGTATCAATGAGCTCTTCTGCCAGCGGCTTTGCCTCTTCAAACTCTGGTTCTGGCGAATCCTTGGGTTGGTCCACATGGCTTTCATCGAAGAGTACCTCTGTCTTTCTAATCTGTCCACTCCTTGTTCGCTTTCTTCGAGCGCCCCAGAAGAACCTCTCTTCCCATTCTTCCAGATTTTCTGCCTCGTATATATATGGTAATAAACGCGTGAGAACTCTTATGCAGTTCAACGCATCGCGCTCGGGAGCAATTTCGGAATCGGGGAACGATGGATGATTGCGCAGAACGATGAGGCGGGAAGTAACAGCTAATAGCAGCTTTTCAAAATTCGGTAAAGATTGATCTCGTGCTCGTCGGATATCGGTAGGGGAAAAGAGTGAAAAGACATCCTCTGGGGATTCGGGGAGCTCCCAAAACTGCGCATTTGTTGTCAGCGCATTGATAGTGCTTCTATTGCATCGAGACTCACTCCCGTCCAGTATGGATCATCGGCTGGTATTTCCGCCTCTCCAGAAAGTCGAAAGATACCTTGTTTGAAGACGAGCTTGGAATCCGAAGCACCCATGGCGGCGTAGCACCAACATTAGTGGAATTTGGAGCCTGCTTGTTCGCAAACCAAAGCTTGTTCTAGCATGTCCAGGTCATGCACTTTTTCTCTTCACCAGCTGTGTGCAAACGGTGAAAATGCTACCATCAAGCCTGTATACAGAAGGCTGGTCTGAGTGTTTTCGGGCGTTCCCCTCCAAAGGAATTGCGTGTCTCACTCTACTTATCACTTGTAACAGGTAGCACATGTAACACACCAAATCTCGTTCTAAAGTATCTGATAAAATCGAAATCGTTCGTGGCTCTAAAGCATTTCAGGTTGCAGGTAATAACGATCGGTGAATTTGGGTATCTCTACTTAAAATTCATAGTCCAACCCACAAAACGCCATCGCTTGAACGTGTAGCACAAAATGATGACAAAAATCGAAAACATAAAAGCTAAGTGTACACGTTATTTCTGCTCGGACTTGATCTGCCTCGCTCAAAGAGCCATCTGTTGTTGAGTTGTACACTTGCGCGACTTCCACTTGCAGGAGTGGGCGTGGTTGGCAATTTAGATTGCTCGAGGCTGGAATCCGATGCCACTCTACTCGAGCTTAGCGGAGATGGTGTTCCAAAACTTAATCGTCTAGAAGCATTGCCGCTGACAGCCTTGTGAAGTAATGGGCTGGGAACAGGAGAATACGGCGATCCGGATGGGCTATCACCACGAGGACTTGACCGGCCTGACAGAGACGAGCCTTTTGTGGCTCTTTCGCTGCTCCGAGGGGTAGAACGTGGGAATCGAGGCGGAGTGATATATTGTGAACCAGGTGTTTGTGGGCTGGAGCTTGGTGCTAATCCTAGGAGCTTTCGCTGCGTTGGCGTAAGTGGGATGTCGGAAAGGTCGTCTTTTTGCCGTACGAGAGGGGTGAAGGCGTAGGCAATGTTGTAGAGTAAAATTAGACGGCAGGCTAGGACCAAGTAGCTGCCGTAAGGAGAAACCGATTTCGTCAGGCTATCAAAGAACGTGGGTATACTTTGCCTCGTTAGGAAGAATGCACATCGAGTGAGGGACAAAACATACAATTGTTGAATCATCTGCTTCACAGCAGAAGTACTAGCGAGTATTACAACATTCCATGCTATTACGTTCACGTTTCTATCAGTAAATGTTGATGCGCTTTGTCGCGCTGCGATTTCATCCATCCGAGGGTGCTTCCATGTTCCTGGCGTACTCGCGGGGGTGGTCGCTCCGCTTTGCCCGGTCTTATCTGTAGGGGTCGAAGGCAACTGAGGTGATTTGGATGTCGTGGGGAGAGATGATCGGGTCGAAAGAGCAGATTGGCTATTTTGCGACATGATGGTGACTGTGAAAGACTGCGCTATCCTGTCAGTCAACAAACGAATGAACCAAGAAAGCGTCTGACCAACCTCAAGCCAGATAACGAGACTTAGTAAAGCCCCTAGACTAATAGCCTGTGAGTATAAGTAGTGTAGGAATTCGTAGTCACAAAACGGCAGCTTGCAGTAGAGAAGTAAGTACAAGGTAAGAAGCACAGGAGAAGACGCGGTGTTTTTGTTTGCGGGTGACGCACGGAGCTCAGTTTCCGCAACCAACTCCCCCGCCATCCTCTTATTATCCAGCCTGCCAGCCTTCTCAGCTGAAGCCACCCTATTCCAGCATGGCAAACTTTATCGAGCAACTCGATGCCAAGCTGGCGGAAATTGTCGCTGGCTGGAATGCCTATACCATCGTCATAGGCCTGGTCGTACTTGCGACTCTGGTCTACCCACTGCTGACCTACAAGGAGCCAGACACGCATCCCCTTGTACTTGCTCGTCAAGCTACAGCTTCGCTAGTACGACAGCCAGGAGAATCTGCCGTATACAGAGCCGTAGACACGCCCTCCGGATACCCATTGAGGACTGGGTTAAATGTCAAGGAGCCTGGCGCTCCAAGATGGAGCAGTGGAAAAGATGGAGACTTACGTGATATTTGGCGACTGGCCTCAGGCGAGCTGAAATCGCAGCAAGACGATAAACCGCTGCCTCCAGCCAAAATTCTGACAGTTCTTGGGAGAGAAGAAGTCCTTGAGCATGATTATGACGAGATCTCAAAAGAGATTAACATCATTGGAAATCAGATACAACAACACGGCGGGAGACGAGTAGCTGTATATCTCCCCAATTCTGTCGAGTTCCTCACCACGCTCTTCGCATCTGCATTCTACGGATTTGATGCTATCCTTGTACCCTACAACCAGCCACATGAAGTCTTTATTGATTATCTTCGCAAATCAAATGCCGACTGCTTGGTCGCGGAAGCAGGAGCACTTCCTCTAGAAGATGTCATCAGGGGAGCGCCTGGTATTCGTCAAGCAATATGGGTAGTTGAGAGGACAAGCAGGCACATGGACTGGAATCAGGTTCCCGAGGGGGCAGGTGGCAAGCTCGAAGTCGCCGTTTGGCATGAAATTGTTCAAGACCAGCAAAGTGCTGCTCCCACAAATGTCCCGGATAACAAGAGCGGCGTTACACCAGGCAATGTTGTGTCTATTTATCAAAAAGCCGGGGGTCAGGAAGATATCGTTGAATTCACACAGGGTAACATCGTTGCCGCTGTTGCTGCCATTGCCTCTGCACTTCCAACACGTCAACGAATCAATTCGTCGGACTTGTTCCTGCCTGCGGATTCATTGACCAATACGTATTGTCTTGCACATACCTTGGCAGCTTTGCTTTCACACTCTTCTATCGCCATAAATTCTGTGGCAGGTCCTGGTGTCGATATCTCTCTTGCATCTCGTGGCATCGCTCCAACAATCGTGGTCGCTTCTGCAGAATCTGTCTCAAAACTTCACAACACACACAAAGATACCATAAAAGGAACCTTGCAACAATATGCTCATCACACTCAGACGCAAGCTCTCACCAGCGGTGGCCACATGCCAACCTCCAGTTTGTTGACAAGGCTTAGCGCCCCAGACTCTCCAGCGATAGGGACAACGCCAGGCAAACTCCGCATCGTCTTCGTCACAGCCCGTACTGGATCCAATGCCCCGCCTCTGTCATCTTCTGAGCTGTCTGATCTGCGTGTCTTTACTGGAGCCCGCGTCATTTATGCGTTGACAACACCTCGCGTATTTGGAGCTGTGACGCAAACGCATCTGTATGACTATCGCCGAGATGCTGGTGCAGGACATGCACAAGTAGGAACACCATTGTCGTGTTTAGAGATCAAAGTCAAGGATACCGCATCGCATAAAACGACTGACGAAAAAGTTGAAGGAGAAATTGTCGTGTCTGGACCGGGTGTTCAAGGAGGGGAAGCAAACTTGGGGATTTTGGGTAAATTCAGGGATGACAACACCCTAGAGTTGATATGAAGATTCTATGTTTGTGATCAGATCCGCATATTGTCGGAGTTAAGACCAAGTCTTGAGATGTCATGTCAAATATGAGCAAGGCGGCGTTTCTGAATCGACTTACGACAGGCTGACCTTTAGATTTAGCGACAGTCCCCTTTAAGCGCTCGGTTCCATGACCGGCTGAAAAGTTACAAATGCTTACTGTAGCTACTTGAATTCCTTTTGTTGTGAAAGGTCAAAGATCATCAAGACGTTACTTGATGAAATTGTTGAACGAATTCAATTATTCAGAAGGTTGGCATTCTTCCCTTGTCCACATGACCTTGCCTTGTTTTCCGCTGTCTACATTCAAGATTTGCCCGTGAACATCTCCGCTCCAGGCATCGCTAGCCAGGTAGAGAATACTCTTTGCAACTTTCTCCATTGACACAGGCCGCTTCTGTGCAACTGTAGCTTGAGCGTCAAACCAGTACTGATCCGGGCTTTCTCGGCACTCTTCCCAAAACTTTGGTGTCGCAACAGGTCCTGGAGCGATTGCATTGACACGAGCTCCTGGTCGAACTCTTGGTATATCGGCTTTTAGGCTTTGGAGTAGACCAAATTGTACGGCACTTTTTGACGCTGCATAATCCGCGTTGCTACGCTCACCAAAGTCACCACTTTCGCTGCCAACTAGGATGAGACAGATATTATCTTTTCCTTTCAGCTTGGTCTGGGAACGTTTCAAGCCCCTTAGCCAAGTTCGAGCAGTGAGGAAGGTTCCAGCTACATTGACGTTCAGTGTTCGCTGCCATTGAGACATGTCCATGTCCGTTAGACTATTGTGATGCTTCAAGACGGATAGATCCAGCGATGCAAGCGCGATACAGCATCTGACCGGCCCAAATTTCGTTTCTGCTGTTTCCCAAGCTCTTTCAAAATCTTTCTCATTTGTGATATCAGATTCGAGTGGCAGCAGGTTCGTGTGGTTGAAATCAGGCGATGGCGGGACAATGTCGATGGAAGTGACAAAAGATCCAGCGGAGAGAAACGCTCGAACAACTTCTGAGCCAATCATACCAGAGCCTCCAGTGATGACAACATGGGTTTCTTCAAGACCCAACCCTAATTTCATTGAAGTAAACTGAGCATCAGAACTCATCTTTCGATATGGCCAAGCTGTACAAGAAATGAAATGTCTTATGAAACAGTGACAGGGGGCAGTCGTGCTCAATGTATAGCAGCAGTGCCTTGGTGTATCATGAAGGTGTCGAAATTGACTTGTTGGGCCGCATGAGCATTCAGACTTTGAAGGCGTGAACAATACAAGCCGGTCATCGTGAGAATTGATGGAGCTCAGTTCGTTATTATATATTAATCCCAGGTCATCATGCAGCCACGGGCGTCAGGGTCGTCACAATCGTGCCATAGTGTAGGTAAGGATATGTACAAGCTAGTGCAAAGCGGAAAGGTGCCTATATCTTTATCGATAACGCCCACATATCAGCAAAATCAGAATTCCACCGCAAAGTCACAGTGAACCCAAGCGATAGCGCTCAATACATAGCTTGTCAGACAGACTACCTCACGTCTAGGCCGAACGTGAGTATCGTCGTCAAGCTCGGAAGGCCTTTGCTGATTTCGAAAAGTTTCTGCCCCGACCAAGAAATCACAAAACTAACCAGCACCGACAATGTAAGTGCTGTCTCTGAGCACTACGCGGCTTCTATATAATCAATTGCTTTCGCGAAACAGCAAACTAATTTGATTAGGGCGCCGAAGTTCGATCCGAATGAAGAGAAGATGTATGTTTGTTGCGAATGTTCAACGGAGATGAGCTACACACTCACGCTTTTGATAGCATTCATCTGAGAGCGACGGGAGGTGAAGTTGGTGCATCTTCAGCTCTTGCGCCGAAGATTGGTCCTTTGGGTCTGTCACCCAAGAAGGTTGGTGAAGATATCGCAAAAGCAACCGGTGACTGGGTATATTCTCCACAAAGTCTCTTCCGACATTAATTTCCGCTGATACCTTCGTAGAAAGGACTTGTAGGCCACCAACGTCGGATTCTAAATACGTAGACTCATTCAAACACAGCGTGTCACCGTCCGTCTCACTATCAAGAATCGTCAAGCCGCCGTCTCCGTCGTTCCCTCCGCTTCCTCTCTGGTCATCAAGGCCCTCAAGGAGCCTCCCCGAGACCGCAAGAAGGAAAAGAATATCAAGCACTCCAAGTCCATTCCATTAGATGAAATCATCAATATCGCACGAACAATGAGATTCAAGTCGCTTGCAAAGGAGCTCAAAGGCACGGTTAAGGAGATACTCGGGACTGCATTCAGTGTGGGCTGCCAGGTTGATGGAAGGAGTCCCAAGGCTATCAGTGATGATATTGACAGTGGCGAGATTGAGAGTAAGTTCATGGAATTCCACGACGCGAATTGACTGGGATACTAACTTGCATCGTAGTTCCCGACGAGTAAATGTAGTCTAGTATATCTCCTAGAGCCTAAACTTCATACCAATCGAGCGGTCATACCTTGTTTTCACATCGAGCGATCCACTTTCGAAGCTTTGCTGCTCTTCCCACAAAAATTTCGATTCTTCACGATAACGAATATTAAATTTATCGCCGCCTGCGGCCGTCGTTCAGGTCCACTTGAAGCAAATGTTACTGAAATCCTAGTGCCTCAGTATATTGAGAAACAGTATTGATTCTTATTGCATTCAATGCAAACTTTTGATACTAAGCTAATAAACGAATGTACAGAACGTAATGGCACAGACTTGGCACAGCCTATTCACACAATCGCATCATTGGGGCGTGTTGCTATTCGGACACTGGACCGCTTTCAGCTCAATCGAATTGATCTCCCACGTCCTCCCCCCATCCGGCGTCGTTACCCCGTCATTCTCCGCTCCGTTCTGTGTCAGAGAGCGCACATAATCCGGATCCGGCTGGTTCAGGATAATCTTCGAGTTATGGTACTTGTGAGCCGGCGTAACCCGTCCCTGCGCATCGTCCTGGCATTCGACATAGGGACCCCACCGATATGCGTTCTGGGTTTCTGCACTAACAAGCTGCGAAATAGCTTGGCCTTCTTTGTAGATTGTCTGCACCCAGCTGTTGTTGTGGCTATACTGCTTGTACTCGACCGTGAGCATATCGCCTGGGTCTACCGCAACATAGGCGCCGAAGTTATTGTGGTCTGCGCCGCTGCGCAGCTCGGACGCAAAAGCGCACCATTGGCCGGGTTTACCATTGCAACCTTGGAGCGATTCGCTGGGTTTGCTGGGGTCCTCGAAGGAGGCAACAATGGACTGGATCAGGTCATTGTCCGTGTACAGGCCTGGCCAGACGACGAGGGTTTGGACTTGAGGGGTTGGAGCATGAGGGACTTCAAGGGTGGTGACAGCATAGGTAATGTATGGGCCACTTTGTTGGTTAGCTAAAATATCAAAGTAGGCTCCGAAACCGGCTTGGCATGCAGGAAGGCAGGAAAGGCTTGTCAATATAGCCGCAATTGTAGGAAGCGCGAAGCGTGTCATTATGTTCGTTGGATAGTTCTACAGGCTGACCAGCAGAGAAGTCAAGGATCGCGAGCAGAATCCTGGCCAGCAGGTTTGGGTGCAGAAAGGAGGGACAACAATCGTGAAGATTGGCTTGAATTCATTGAATCTACGAGTGTACGAGCATAAGTACCACATAAGGCAACCATCGAAACAATCATCCCGTTACACAGTGTTCACATACGACGCTGCCTGCCTCAAAGAGCTACCTCTTTTAAGACATTTGCTGGATCTTGACCGGTGGGCTACGTGGTCGCATTTGACGACCAAGTTGAAAGCTGCTAAAATCTGAAGTAGCAAAAGCTTTATAAGCTGTGAGTGCGGTAATGGTAAAGAGATGAGCCTGCGACTTAGATTGGGCATCTGGTATTTTGAACAAGTGTTTCAAGCAGAGCAAATCACTACCTTGAAGTTCCTACAGGACAGTCGGTTGCTAGTATCTGATTCGTGAATTGCGATTGTTGGAACTGCTAGTTAGCATTGTGAATTTGTGAAATATGTGGCGTGTGCCAGTTTTCAACATTATGCTTGTTGCATTTACTCATTTGGATCTTCCAAAGAGTCTCATATTAAGAACAAGAGACCAAAGTGAATTGAAGACATTTTGCACCTGAGCATTTCTTGATCGCTCCAAATTGAACTTGCGTATACAATTCACAGTCGGTATACGGAGTAAACGTGTTGAATTAAGCTCAAAACCCAAGGTACCGGCAAACCTTTTTCGAATTACGTCATCACCTCTCATTCGTCAGCACTTTTGGCCCGATTGTTTCCACCCGCCGCAATCTGTCAACTGCACTCACTAATGAAGCGGCTGACGATATTATCTAAATGACCAATCGATGAGCTTCGAGTTACAGTCTTAAGCTTGTCTGGCTAGTGTGTAAAGTCTGAGCTGGGTTTTCGTATCTTCTTGTCTGCAGCAATTGTCCCAGATTTGTGAGACGAAGATTTGCTTTGTCAGAACCCATGACTGACGAAATATAGAAACTGGGGTTGAAGGGGTAGAAGATAGTTGGGCTCAATGTGACCTGGATATCAGTGAGCCAAACCTTCGGAGCATTCCAGAAAGAGTACCGGCAAATCATAGCAGCAACCAACGACGAAATGTTGTCCAGTTTTGCTTTTTTCAACAGTTGCATTTTACTCAACAAACTCTTTTATTTTGAGGGAGAATTAGTCTTGGTTGGGTTGCAAACACCACAAGAGACGAAGAAGTAAAGTGGAAATGTTACGAACGAGATTATTCGCGGTATTGACTCTACTTGATCTTTTTAAGAGTTGCTATCGCTCCTTCTTCCGCAACAATTAGAGCTTTTGAGGCTCTTCGCGGATCATATATCACCATGGAAGCTTTGTAAGTTCTATTCTCCTTCCCCTGCGTCCGTCGTTGCAAGGCTACTCAAAGACGTTTCTAATGCCATCGAATGTCTGGCAATGTTCAAACACTAAATGACCAGCACTCGGTCTTTCAGTAGCCAATGCTACTTATATCAGCACACTAGTTGATTTATTGGGAGTCTCCAAGGCCATAGCTGTGGTCTCGGATGATAACACAGCGTTGAACAGGATGCAATAATTTGACGGTTACAGTCATCGCTCATTTCGATGCAAGCCATACAGTAGAGAACGCCGTGTAGATCTTCGGAGTAATTAGCAATATAGAGACCGGCACGGAGCTTGTGGCATCCATATCAACAGATGTGTGAACAGACCTTGTCTACCAGTCTCAGCTGGTAGACTGTCCAAGTTAGTCTCAGAATCCAGATTTATCACCTATACTGCACGGGTTTCAGCTGATGGACGTGTGCGATAGTTTCGGCTTCATCAGAAAAAGACATTGAAAATATTTTTATAGAATAGACCTAATTATTGGGATCTGTGCAGAGAGCTTGTTTCTCTTACAGTTGTTTTCACAAGCTTACTGCGCTAAAAGCATCGCGTGTTCACAACACAAACAGACGATTGAGCTAATGCTTAGGCGGTTACGGTTTTCTATGTTGATGTTGGGTTAAAAAAACAAATACGATGGAACGCTTAATTGTTTGTTCCGAAACTCACCATAGCTCTCCAACCTAGCTCTAAGCAGAATTACAGACCAAAAATAGAAATGCGAAAATTGGAGAGAGACAAGCAAAGAATACAACGTAGTCAGAATTTCGTTTTGCAATCGAAGACATCTCTTCTGAGCGATCTTAGCATAGACTTGGCCATAATCCATGTCTTCAGCTCAAACTCCATTTCACCGACAAGCAAACAAGGAAATTCGTGCGGTCGACAGAAAGGTGGAGCATCTTGCAGGATAGTATAACCCCTTATTCTAAATTTATAATTTCCCCCTTTTCGACGTATCTGTATACTCTCATTCCGGATGTGTTGAAATTGTGTCGGACAGAACCATGTTGTGGCTAAGTCACGTTCTATTCTCGTTTTCTGCAGAAGAAACTCTGGTTCATCTAGTTAGTTAAGATAAAGTTTCCCATTGAAGAGGAATGATTGACTGCGGCTAGATGGAGTATAATGCTCTTAGCATTTGGTCAATTTCCGCTATCGTGTCGGACAAGCCGGACCTCAAGGTGGCTGAGTGAAAACACGTTGTCCACTTTCAACGTGTCCGTACGATAGCATTGGCAAATGAAAGACATCGACGATCACTGGAAATGAGATATACCATTTTTCCTTGGAAACTATGGGAGACGATCGGACGCGCGGACTGTTCAAGAGAAATCATGGTGAAGGGAAAAAGTATCAGCAATTGGTTTGGCTATTGGTCGTTCTTCGCCAACAGTTTCGCCTCGCGACATGCTTTGCGTCAGCACCATGCAAACCCCACGATCTAATCTGTATCCTAGCGTTTCTTGAAGCACTATTCGCTTGAGCAGACGATTACATGCTTTTGGTTGAAAAAAGGGAACATTCAGATACGTGGGAAACGTTTCGCCACGATAAAGCTAAAATTTAGGCTTAATTTTGAAATCCCTGGATACAGTGCGAAACTCTGGCGCCGCATAACGTCTGCCCATCAGTGGCTCTGTAGGCAATTATCCCGAAGAAAGTGGCGTCAGTCTTCGGAGCGCTCGAATTCTGAGAATCGTCCGAGCATAAGGCTAGAAGAAAGAAGCGCACAGGGTCTTAGTACATCGTACGCTAGGGGCGCAAGATTATGCCGTGCTTGCATGCAGAACAAAGCAATTGCTTCAATCTTGGCAGTCTCATGTCTCAATAGTTCAGAGGTCTAGAAGCTAAACAATCATGGTGTTGATAATCCGCGGCCATCACCAGGATGCGAAAAGCCGACGAAATTCGATGTTCCGACCTTACCGACTCTTTTGCTCAGATGACCGAAGAACATGGAAGCTTTACGGTGCTGACACGGTTCAGTGGCGGCCTTGAATCCCTAGGATCGTGTTTTTCTGCTCATAGGTGAGGTTTTAATAACGCATTCGCAACGGCGTGACCATCTACTCGGGTCAGCTATGGGGAGATAGCTATACATCAGCATTTCAGCTGCAGGGAGATCAGAAGTAGGCGCAGGGTAGCGGGAGTTTCAGCCTAGAACCGGCGGGGTACAGAACTTTGGCTCTACACTTCCAATCGCCGATTCAAAATACTAAAACAGACGGCTCGAAAGGTCCGATGGAATTAGGAGATGTCCGCCACAAAGATTGATGGGTAAAGCAATATTGGTGGATTGTCTCTTTACTACTACCCTGTTGGTGGTGAAGAGATGTTGGAACTGCTGCCTTGGGACGAGCTCTGGGCCCAGCGGAACGGAAAGTCGAGTGCGGAAATGTCCCAAATCCATAGTAAGCTGTGCCCTAACCGGAAGTTTCTGCGGAAGCGTGAAACGACTTTGTGGCAGTCATCAGAAGCCATTAATAGAAAAACGACTGTAGGTAATTATCCATTTTTTGTATCTTAATGCAGAAATCATGTCAATTGCTAAATGTCATGGAGGTAACCTTGCTTTGGTTGAACATGTTGTTTTCCGTATTTTCAATCCATCTAGTCGATCGTAAACCGAGAGGGAAAGGGCCAACAAAGGATGGGGCAGATGGGGGGTGATCCAACAGACAACCATCTACTAAAGACGACTAGTCATAGTTTTTGGGAGGCGCCAACATTCGCTTCCTCCCGGTCTCGCACGTTTTTGTCAACAGAATCGTCAAAATGGTGTAGCAACTTACAAGTGACCCTTTGCCTGAGGTATTTTATTAAGGGTTTTTTGTGTGCACATGCCGACCAGACAGGTAGCAGCCGAGTTAGTAGAGCCTTTGAGCTTTTCCCAGAAGTCCCAACAGCCATCGCCTAAAGAGGAAATAATTCTTGCACATCTTGTGCTGAAAAGGGACTCGCGTTGTTGAAAACCACGCAAGCTAGCGGACGGACTTTTCGAGCTGCAGTCATCTTGTCCGATACTGAGAGATCAAAAGTCGATGGTAACAGTGACATCATTTTTTATGCGTACCTGGGTAGTCTGGGGAAGCAACGGATGCAATCTCACTCGGCCGCTTGCTCGGTCATAATTCTCCTGAGGTGCCAGAGTAAAGCTGAGATAATTCATCTGCCTGGAATGAAGATGCTCTATGAAGCCTACCGAAAGGGCAAGTCAGTTGGGGTAGCTTCACCGCGTCTCATATGGCGTAGACATCGTCTTGAGCTAGGACGAATTAGCGTCGGTTCCTATCCGTGACGGAGCAAGCTCGAGTGGCATGACATCCCAGCAGCCCTTCTGCAGGGCGCCGACTTCTTTACGACCCCGTACATGTCTCTCGGCGGGTGCGTCCTCTCTGCCTTTGATAGGCCACTCAGGCCACTTTGGCCGCCATGCCGGCCTCAGCGGCCATGGGAGGGACGTCAAGCCTGAAGCATTCGCAGCGGAGCCACTGGACAAGCGGGTAAAAGAGGCCGTCGGACGAGTTGACTCCAATGAGGAACACCGCCAGTGACTTCGACGGTGGTCGGACACGATCGAAGTGCTGACGAGCTGACATGCTGCGGCCTGACTCGCCACGGCCCCCTTTGCAGCAGCAGGATACGTGAGCAACCCTAGATCCCTAAAAACGAATCACTTGAAGCCGCGCCACGCAGCGGTTTTCAGTCTTGAAGTAGGTCGTGTCGAGCTGGTCTTGGTGTGCCGCCACAAGATCTGTTCCATAAAGGTGTCAAGCATCCCGCCCTCGTGCACGCGCCGTCGCAGTGGTGAACGAGTTTTCAAACGACAAACGAGCGAGGACCCAGGTCCAGTGCTGGGTCTTCTGCACCACGGCCCATAGCCTGTCTCTTCGCTGTGCACGTTGTTCTGCAACTCATCCCTAATCCCGCTTTTGTTCTATCTCGCTTCTTTTGTGCTGGGGTCGCACTGGCACACCCCCTCCTCGCCCCCTGCTTCCACACACGGCGACGTTTCTTATTTGAAACCTGTTGGCCCTCGCCAGTAGCGTCAGTAGTCCAACTGGCTGCGGCGCAATCAGTACGATATATTCATTCTTTACAGCTTTATCGCTCTTTTGGTTTATTATATTGACTGCTTTGCAGCCAGATGACAGCGCAGCTTTGCATTAGCTTGTGCTGATCGAGCTTTTTACTCTTTGGACATTACCAAGCGAAGGCGGCAACCAAGCTCTTTCTCTGGATCCCATCCCATTTTTTGGACACCTTAACTAGGCCCACCACCTCCCTACTACACTCCATTCCACTATACAACAATGACGGCAATCGTCGAGGCAGCCACGCCTCAATTGGAGCACTGGACTTTCCCATCTCGTGTCGCCAGTTTAGAACAATCGAGAAGTTCGACACCATCAAAGGCAAACCGCCAGAGCGAGAAAGTGCCCGTCGGGATTAAGCAAGAGCTTATCTTTGGAATGAAGCGAGAGCCAGAATCAATCCTCTACCAACAATATCTTTCAGACGAAGAAGGTCTCTCACCCGTCGAACACGACGACACCCTTAGCATCGATTACAGTGACGAGTGCGATGATGTCGAATTCGACGAAGACCTCCCGGAGCTTGCAATAACATATGAATACACCGCGAAAGCATGTACAAAAGCTTTGGTCGTTTCCATTAAGCCTGTCAGGCCAAAGATGGTCGATCTACCTTCACCATCGGAGAAGTCAAATGCAAGCTTTCACAACAGTTCGAAACCGCCCAGCCCACGCGATAGTCCTGTCGAACCAACACCCGCAGTAGAGAGTCACGCACGAAGGTCATTGTCAAGCTCTTATTCACAGACAAGGCGATTGTCTTCGGTCCCGCTCATGGAATCGGCTGCAGAGGCTCGTGCGGTCTCCGCTGTCTTTCTCCCACCCTCTGGGGTATCATCACAACACACATTCCTAAACTCCGATCCTTTCCAAACGCCAACTCTTCCGGCACGAACGCCCTCATCCCACAACCGCCTTCGAAGTCTATCGAAGACCATTTCTCTTGCTAAACTCACGTCGAGAAAATCAGTAGACGTTGTCAAAAGTCCAACAACACCTGTAAAAGCAAAAGAGGCAAGCCCACGAACGAAATTAGTAGCGAGAGGAGCAAGCGAGCGAGAACCTGTTTTACAATTACCTGACTTTCCCAACGAACTTGGCAATAAAGGTCCCACAACGTCATTGAACTCAAACGTTACAGGGAAAGCCTGGCCTGAAAGAATAGATTCGAAAGAAAAACAGTCAAGGCTTAAAAAGAGGAAGAGTCTTGTCTTTGGATGATGTAACAATATGTCTTTGGTGGCGGAGGTCTCTTGCTCTTTGATGTTTTTCGCTATGATACCACGGCAATGGCGTTGGGATTGGAATAGTTGCATACACGTACTGAGCGTTGAAACATGGGATGTCTCAATGACACGAAAGTCATTTGTACAGGAAAGCTTGAACATTGTATCCAAAGCGATTAAGATGTGCTTCGCTATTTGGAGCTTTCTTAAGAGTTCTCCAAATTTAACATTGTGGATGACTCATGAACTGTCTCGCATTACCTTTACATTAATTTCTGTACTATCCTTCATACCATTGAAATCAATTCAGTTGACTTGAATGCTTGTGGTCGTAAATAATTGAATCGTCTTGTGTTAAATTGGTTGTGCTGAATTACATCACGTACACAGGCCGCACAGGCGGATCGCGCTATCCATTCCTCCGCTGCCCAATCGCCTAAAAATATCCCACAAGCAACTACTGCAATGAATCCTGTACTCGAAGAAGAACTCATTTCCATCAACGCCATCTTCGGTCCAGATACCCTGGCCCCGGTTAGTTCGCAAAGCTCTGGTCAGGACACTGTCCTTTTGCTGGAAAGGGAGTCCATCTCCTGCGCTCTACGCCTTCCATCGCGTGCCACAATAAGCCTGCGCCTCACCTTTCCGGCTTCCTATCCTGATGATCGCCCATGTGTTTCAGGTATTTTAACCGCAGGCGATGAACGCACGAGCAAAAGTGAAGCTGCAAGACTGCAAGAACTGGTAAAGTTTGCACTGGACAAGATTTGGGTGCAAGGCGAACCTTGCATTTTTGCGTTGATAGAGGAATGCGAAGCAGATCTCATCGCTGATGAGAGCCAGAGCAACCATGGAAGTGCTGATCATTCTAATACAGATCAGCAGGCCCGAAGTCAGGATGGAGATGTTACTTCTTCACAAGATAAGCCACCATCTCAATTAAATATAGAAGAATTTTCTCCGCAATGGGCCCTTTCAGATCCCCTCACAGTAAAAGACTCGACCTTTCTTGCTCGTGCCGCATCAGTCTCGTCTCCTACAGAAGCACGCGCATACATTGCGCATCTTATTGCAACTGATAAGCGCGCTGCACGTGCTACGCATAATATCACTGCATGGCGCATACGCATCCAACCTGCTACTGGAGCAGAAGCCAAAACCGAAATCATCTACCAAGACTCAGATGATGACGGGGAGAGCGCGGCTGGAGGCAGAGTTCTAAAGCTTATGCAGATGCTCGACGTATGGAACATTGTTGTGATTGTCTCAAGATGGTTTGGTGGTACACTACTGGGACCTGAAAGATTTCGGTGCATTGGAGTGGTGGCACGAGATGCATTAGTCAAAAGTGGTTACGGGGAGAAAGAGCAAGACGGGCAAGAGCAAGGCAAAGGAAAGTCGCATAATAAGACGAAGAAGCGAGATAAGAAGTGAATATCTCTACCACGTCTCTCTTGCCAACGTCACAGAGAAAATGCCAAGCGCCGTTTCTCAAGATCTCAAGATGAAGTTTGAATTCACAAACGTCATATGCAAGGGGGCTGTGGGGACGCAGATATTGAAACGCATTGTGAAGCGGCAAGCGGGCGGCAAGGACCAAAAACGAATCCTCTTTCTAAATCCGGGGATTTTATCACGCATCAATCAGTCTAATCTAAAACGGTTGACGCAAGAAGCTTATCTGCATCTACGACGGTTATCTCCACCATGGGGCTCAGGGTCAAGTTGTTTCAAAATAATGAAATTAAGATTGAGGGGTATCCCTGCGCGGTAGCGAACGGAAAAACGCCATCGTTTTCCAGAAGATGTGGATCTTCCGTCTCATGAATTAAAGGCTCCCACGCAATATTCCATTCGGCACGAATAGACTTGAACACCAATCCCCGCTCGATATTCTTACAAGCTCAGATCATTTCTTCATACACTTTCATATTCCGGAAGACTTGATTAACCGGCATAATTATTTATCGCGATCGGCAATATATCGGATTTTGAATGCTTAATTTATCTGGATCAAGCCACACCTATTTCGTGGCGCCCTACTGCAGAAACTGGGTCCAATGACCGACAACGATCGGAGAAAATGTACAGTAGATCTTTGAAGCCGCGTAGCCTTGACCACGTGCTTGTGGTCTCCACTCTCCGCAGGTCATCATTTTGAGTTGAAGCTTAATTTCGAGAACCGTGGGTGCGTGCCGAAATACGCGCTTATCTTGAGGAGATGACTGTTCTATAATTAACCAACCTCCTAATTACGAGGCTGAATACGGGTGATGATTATATTCACGACCTTAAGTCCAGTTTACATTGAGAGTTTTGAAGCATTGCTTTACAAATCACGGCGTAGCGAACTAGTGACACGCTCGTCCTGTTCTCCTTACTCTACCGTGCTTAGTCAGACGATCACCATACGAACTTTAATATTAGACTTGGAGTCTTTTTCGTAACGCGAGATTTCTTTAAACTCAAGACAGGGCTGATTGAACGCTTTTTCCTTGATGCAGATGAAGTCGGCGTATCGTTAGTACAAAATCAATTTTACGCCTCTATGAAAAGCAAAATCCTGCAAAAACCAATGCATTTATATTTTACAACGGAACAATCTCGTATTGAAAACCTCGGGGTATCTTTGAGAATGAGAAGTACAAATCGTTTCGGTAGGAAGAGGTCTTCAGCTAAATTTCCCGTCGACTGAAAATGAGATGCTTGAGTCGCTGTCCAACTCCATCTGAAGTGCCATCTATCCCGATGACTATGGTGGTTGCCAAGCTTGAGCTACCTTGTACTTGTGGGAGCATTCTCTTTTGCTAAAGTTACGCACGATATGCAATTCATGTGCTGAAGTGTTCGATACGTGTTTTGGTAAGAAAGGGACGCTAATTTCGCTTAGATCAGTCTTTAATCAAAGAAAGCTATACGAATTGAACTCGATTGAAAATAAACAGAACTGATACTGCATGTGATTGCACGGGATAATCGACACCAAAAAGTTATTTGAAGATGCCATGTAGCGTACCCTTGCAAGCTTAAAATTCTGGATGCATATTCTAAAACTTTGCGGAAGTCTCACAGTCAATAGAAATATCTATCACCATCCCAGCTCACCGGCCACGAAACAGTGCATTTACCCCGCTAGTTGCGAAGTTTGATAGCTGTGGCATCCTCAAGGATTGTAAAAGCTCCATGGAAAAGGCGTTTCTGGCTCAAAGACCTTGCTTCAACTATTTTTGTTGGATCAAAAGTGATTCAATACTGGCAAATGCAGGAGGATTGTGCAAGCGCAAGTGGATGAATATTAGACAGGCAGGCTCGGCAGGAGGAACATGGCCACAAATTTGCGATGTCTAGATGAATCAACTTAGGTAAAGTCTTCTCCAAAGAAAGAGACTTCTTCAGACAAGTGGACGCTGAGTGTGCCAACGAAAGGCCCGAAATTGGCTTCTTTGAGGACATTCCAGCAAATGAAGAGAGCTCGGGATCGAAGGTCACACCTTTCGAGCCAAAAGTCAGGGTGATTGCAGCCTTGCTCGAGTTTAGAGCTCGCAGGCCATGAGATTTAGCTTGTAGAAACTGTATCTGGGGACGATTCTCAGCTGGCGGAATGCAAGCTCATCACATATTCACTGAAGAACGACTCTGTAGGCCCGTTGCCCATGTATAGGAGCTTTTCTTATGCTTAGACTACCACAAGGGGCCTTGCGATTTATCATTCTTCGAGGGTGGAGAATGCAAGTGTCTGACAATCTCGCCGCAACTCTCTGCACGTCTTGCAAGTCGTTCCGGAGAATGGAGACTTGAAGAAGACTATGGCGTGAACACCACAGGCATATGCAGGTAAACTAAGTGCTCAATTCTTGACCTATAGAAAAACTGGAACTAAGTTTTCTTGAAATTTACCATGTACTCTGTATAGATGGAGTAGAATGGAAGATATAAAGACACTGACCACTAACTAATCGCGATAAAGCTAGTATAAGTACAAAAGTAGTTAGTCAGGGATGAAATAAGAGCACGTGCCATTCGACTTTTTAGAATCCAAGCACGCTGAGATTTTTTTCCGGCCTCTCAATGCCCTTGAAAATGGACTTTGCACCATTGCCTAAAGCAATTTAGCCGCTTCATTCCACCATATAAACATCGAAACCCCAGAATATATACGCTTCAAACCTTGTCTAGTTTTATTCGCGTAGATAATCAGCTGGGATCATGATTTGCAGTCCAAGTATCCTCGTTTGCTTTGCAAGGTCAACTCCACCTTTGCAATATAACGACCCTGCATTAATACTCCACGAGGATAAAAGCTATGGATGGCCCGCGAATGTGGTAACTTCCTCCATCAACTGAATAGCATTTCTGCTTCTTGGTTGCTTCCCATAATGCGGTCCATTATTGCATCTTGCATCTCGTTTCTAGGATTGCTGATTCCAGCAGCAAGAGCGACAACATGGTACTACGTGACGTTCAACCCTCCTAGCGGCGAGTATTTCACGTCCCTTTCTGGCGACATGGTCGCTCCGACCCTCCCAAGCGCTGCAACTTACTACCTTTGGCCTGGCTTGCAGCCCACCGACAATTCCGGTGTCTATCAAAATGTGCTTGATGGTCGATCGGGTACTTGGTGGTTTGGGAGTGGCTGGTGTTGCTCGAATCCAAGCCTGGCCTGGGGAAGCGGCTTCAACGTGGCGAACGGCGCGACTGTGACCTTCTCCAACGTCCAGCAGTCCGACGGGAGCTGGACGTCTACGATAACAGACCCGAGTAGTGGTGGATCGGCATCCAACAATTTTGCTCTGCAAGGCAAGGATTTCAATGACGGCGTTTTCGCTATCGAGTTGGATGGCCCCTCGTGGAACTTTGGTCCGCTCGCTTTCAGCAACATTGTCATTGTATGTTTACTTTGCAAGTTTCGGAGGACCCTGTTGTCTTTTGTGCACCTCGTCTCACTCATACTGACTTCAATCCAAGACCTCAACGGGCACCGATGCTTCATGGTGCACAACCACCCCGAATAACTACAACGACGCTACAGTCGTTTCAATCAGTGGTGTTTCATCTTCAGTCAAGAACAACGTTGTTACCTGTAATATCAAGAGCCTTATTCTGGAAAAACCTGCGTCCTAGGCTACCAGACGGGGTTCTAGAACACTTAGCTCAGACTTTTGGATGCTAATATTAAATTCGGAAAATTGATTTGCATGACCAGAATGCACAGCGAAAAATGTAGCGAATGTCCTTTTTCTCTCAATGGCCTCTCGAACACGTGATTCGGCTATTATGTGATATAGAATGCAGCTCGGAGATCAAGGGTAGGTTCTCATCATAAAGGTGTGGCAGATCATGCTTGTACCAAGGCTTGCCAGAATGAACTCGTTTATTCGCACTACCTTGGAGGCCGAATCCTAAGCGAACCGGCACCCCGTTAATACTCGTACCTAAGCTTGATTACCAGAGTCATGCTAGGAGCCGTAGACCTGTCGTTTCCCTCGAAAACACGGGAGAGGTTTGTATTCTGGGCATCGTGTCGCCGTAGAACGACAAAAAAAAAAAACAAGTATAGCCCTTTCCTTGTATTAAATAGAAGTAAAGGAGACCTTGGCCGTGTTGCTTGGGAATCGTTCGGAAAGCCAGCACCTGGAACTCCTATATTGGCTGGCTGATTTCATGGCTTGGTCCGGTTATGAGGAGCTCGAACACTTGGTAAGAACGTACAATTATTCAGCCTCGTGTAGAGAGCAACCTGGGATAGTGGAGCTTCGCTGTTCAATGATTTCATCTCAAGGTAGCCATTCCAACACAGTTTCTGTAGTAAGTAGTATTATGCTGTATCTGCCCTCAATATCGAAATTCCTAACCTTGGAAAGCTAGTGGGACCTTGCAGACAAAGCGCTCAACCCAAAGAATTAGTCATATTCCAAGGCTGAGCACGCTTTCTCGAAGAACATTTCCGGCAATCGCCTCGCGTTGCACTCGAACGATATCTCATCCTTGGAACCTGTATGACATGGAAAACACCGGGCAAACATTTGCTGGAAATTGTCGAGAGATCTCTGTAGATCATGAAACATTTTTTAAATTGAGAGCAAATGTCCAAAGATACAAGCTCGTCCGCCTCGGCGAACAGCAAAATTTGGACGTCCTGGCTCCATGAAAGTCGACTCTCTACGACTGAGCAGAGCTGTCTCAGTATCGCACCTCCTGCGATGTTCGGAGGTAACCATTTAGGTGTTCTTAACAGAGGATCGACGCCTTTCATTTTCCGATCTGAGCCCCTAGGGATGAAGGACTCGTGGGAAAAGAGATATGCTGGTCGATGATCGGAGATTGCTATGTCCATGCCATAGTGAATAGAAAAGCTCTTGAACTTCCTCGGGCCACTTTTTGCCTAATCTGTATCGATGCTTGCATGTGCCTGGCCATACCAAGGCTCGAAAGTCAGATCAGCTTGAATTATCAATCTCGATTACGATTCGGAGTCCATCTCTTCAGCATGAATTCACGGACTTTGTACATTTTGAGGGCACGACCAATGTTTTGTACATCTACGCCGACCCCGTATTCTCCGCTTGGCGGTGGTACCTCCACATAAACCAGGACCAGGGTCTTTCGCACTTGCGCTTGCACTCGGTTAACTCCATGGAGCCACCACCACGATTGACTGCTTTTCTTCTTCGTTTCTGCCATGCGCTCGGGTGTCTCGGACCAATAGGGGTGTTCGTATGCAGGTATAATCACAACCGCAAACTCGGCGTGTGAGAACGCTGGGCCACGATTGTAAAGCAAGTAGTCCACGGCGAATTTGATACCCTCCCGAACGACCCATCCGAGGGAGCGGAAATGATGATAAACTACGTAAGAGAGCAAGAAGCGATCATCGGGCTGAAGTGTTGCAGAAGCGCGGGCTGGAAAGTATGAATGCTGGCGGAAGAGCTGAAGCGATTCCAAATTCGACATTGGCTTTTGGGTTTCCTCGGAACAGATATTAAGGACACCGAGACCATACGCAAGAAAAAACGCTTCTTCGTAGCTTAGCTGAAGATGTTCCTGATCTTGAATCAATTCTTCCTCCTGCTCAAGGTTCGCACTCTGTTTGGTTGTTGTTCTTGTTACGTTAGGAGAATCCTCGCTCTCGATAAAGGATGGAGTTGGTGCTCCATTTACAAATGCATTTTGCTCACTATCCTTGTTCGTCAATCCATTCAATGGCTTTGGCTCCTGATCTTCTTTGGGTTCGCTTTCCCCAGCATTGTGGATAGCAGAATAGTTCTGAATACCATTTACGCTAGATTTTACTTTCCCCTCCTTCTTTAATTGCTCTTCGACGTTTTCTCTTTCTTTTCTCGCCCTTTCTCTCTTCATCTCCCTTCTTTCCTCTCTCCGCCGATCGGTAATCTCTTCTGCCGTCTCGGTCGTAGAAATCCCACGTCTTCTTCTCTCCCGCTCCAGCCATGTCGGTTCGCTCCTACTTAAAGTTCCCTTACCAAAGAAACCGCTCTCCCACAGAGCACGAATCGACCTTGGGTCCGTCACATTGACGGAGCGCGTCTTGTACGAAAAGTGAGCTTTGTAAAGGATAGCTGGGTGTGATGCAGGCGGTGAAATTAGTTGCGAAAGAAGTACATAAGCAATACGGAATGCTGAAAGTGGGTTGTGAGGAATGAATGCTGGTAGAGGATGTACTTCAAGAGGAAGTGGTTTTGAATGAATTGTATTGTAGTTTGGACGAGCGGGCTTCCCTGCATGTGAAGAGGGCGAAAACTTCTTTGCCGAATCATGGCTTTCCGTAACATTAGTAGCCATTTCTATGCAAAAAGAGTTAGCATTCTCTTCTAAGGTCTACAAAAAGATATGTCTGGTTGATAAGGTTCTTTACGAGATAATTTCTAGTTCTGTCCTGAAGTTTGTGTACAGGTTCACGTGCTCTCGGCAAAACTTCGCTTAATGATTCCGTCTCATTTCCACATCCCTGAATGAGATGAAAACAATAGAAAATGGTGCGATAGTGCCTATCATCTTTCAACAGGTTTTTCTGGCTTAGTCCTTCTTTCATGGTACTTCTGTAGCTAGAAACAATGATCCTCGATGGTCATCGAGTGACAATGCATGAATAACACTCTGTTCATAGCAAAGAATGACAAGACTCCCTCACGTATGCAACATGTGTTCGAAGTTAAATGACTTGCGGAGTTTACTGACAATGACCTTATAAAGCTACTCATCATAGAAGTCAATTAAGACGGTCCTTTTGAAACTACACTCCTGCGCTGACGAAGGTTGAAGAAGATATGAAATACACAGAGTACCTATTTGGACGGCAAGCTTCAACATTTGCGTACGATGGATGACGAGATAATCCGGTATTCAGCAATGGCTGGTTTCCTGCCATAGCCAACAATCGTAATGTTGCTGGCGGTTTGGCAAAATGGACCGAGAAAAAAGGATTGCGCGATGAATAAGACAAAGAAATTTCGGACAATGGCAAGCAGCTCGGTGACTGTATGCCTTTCTGGAAACGGAAATTGAAACCTGATCCCGGACGAGAATACGGTCGTTGGAATTTGGCCTGTTTCAATTTGTCTGAGGATTGTGGACGCAGAGGACCGCTATAAAAGTGCGATTCAACTCTCGGTAACAATAAATGTCCATATGTTGGAGCGACGGCATTGTTATTGTTGTTTTGATGCCTACTCACGCGAGAAAAACTTACACATTCCATTCAACTCTGCAAACTTTGCTGTGACTCCTGGAAGGCCACTGGGGTCGCTGGTAGTATATATTCAGTTACACAATGCGCCCTTTCTAACGGGCCACTTGAGTGGCTTAGCGGTAAACTTCTGGAGGGATCAGTCTTTACCGTGAAACAAATCGGTTCCCCACGAGCACACTGGGTTCGATCCCCGGTGCTGCAACCCCAATTCGGTCGGAAAAAATCTCTATGAAGGCTCACGCCGAGTAGCCTGAGGGATTTCTCACTCCATAGTCCTTCGGGGGCTGGTTTAGAGTTTTGCCATTTTTTTGTTCGGATTATTTCTTTTGGTTTTGCCTGTTTGTGGCTCTAGGTGCCTATTTGAAGACGGATTGGATTCAACTGCTCGAAATGATGGCACACCATCGACAAACGCTATTCCTCCGGCTTATTCAGTAATTTGTTATTTGATGGAGCGCTTATTTACGACGTAGCGAATCCTTTCTCGCTCATACGCAATGCTACTTTAGGATTCTGAGCCGTATAACTACTACGGATGATGGATCTGCACGTGATATTCGCAGCCTTTAGGTAACCAAATCTGAGATGGTCGGAGAACACGAAGAACAGTTCAAACACATGAAAAGAACTAAACATACCCGAAGAGGCCTCTTGCTACGCTTTTAATAGTTTTGGATCGACATCAATAACGTATAACGCAATCGTAATCCTCTTCGCTCCCCAGAGGCGATATACATCGTTCTGTACCACATCAATGCTTGTTTCGTTTCACAGCGTCATAGCAGGACTGTGTAATTTATCGGTCCTTCTAAAGAAGTTGCTCTTCCATCCATGGCCTTCATGAAGCACATCGACATAAGTACGAGCAAGCCTTGTCAAACCCCAGTCAATCCTATTATGTTTGAATTCGACTGGGGCTTCTCTGGAATTTTCTTGGATAGACATTTAGACCTTCTAGACGATGCACAAGTTCTCTGGCTTTAGGATGCAGAGGGTCTAGAAGACTTGACTTGACTAGAGCACTACTAGCTAGTGGCTTAAGGCCCATTATTGAGAGAGTTTAGTTCGCTTAAAAACCTTATCTAAATAGAAAATTGTAACGCTACACGTTCTCAGAATTACGATGGGCTTATATTTTCAACTATCCAAGGGGTAAAGTCTGGTACCTAAACCTATCTCTCCCCATGTGCTAGTGTACACGCTGAACTATGCCTATTAGACCCCGGCAAATCTCAGAGAAGCCTTTGAATCTGGTTGTAAAAGTCTTATACCGCTATCACAATACATATTTCATGGCTCGTGATTTCATAACCTGTGGAAAGCTCGACACTCACTTTTGCCGTGGTTGGATGGGTGGTTGGATGACCGAAGACACTCCGCAAGCACATGTGTTCGACATTCATTCAAGCACAATTGTGTCGATGAGGGATTTTAAGCAAAACGTAATATAAGTGAGCTATCTTTGTAATAAGCTTGATTGCCGCGTGCCGATCGTATTCCCGAATGGTAAATGCAGAAGCCGGGGATAACCGAAATCGGGATTCCGGCCCATTTTCGTCATCCTCTTCACTCAAATCTGGTTGTAACTCAAGTGCCCTAATCTTGACAACACCCCAAACTCAACAATTCCCCACGGCAAAACCCTCCTTTACTACTCATTGTGGAACTTGCCATATACCTTCACTCCAGACCCATGCAGATATTGGAATGTTAGCACTCTGACTGGCCCCTTAGCCTGCTGTCAAAGCCACATGGATACTCGCGGAGCATCTTATCAAGCATCGTGCATGCAGCGACATTGCCCATATAATCCTCTCACATAGACACAATTCTTTCTACATAACTGCCGAAGAGACAGTATCAGCTCATTTTCTCATATCAAATTCCCCTCCAATCCTCTCGTCTACCAACTCTCCATCACCATGCCTGCTCCAAATACCGCCACCAATCGTACCTTCTTCTCCAACTTCCTCGCCGCCTTCCGCGCCCACTCCGCGCTCCAAACCGCCGCCTCCACCCCCTCTACGAACCCCTCAACCCAAATGAGCTATACCCACGCCAGCACAGCGCCGTCCTCGACCCTCGCCACAAATCCGGCGTCTTCCGGCCGCTCCACACCACATCCCCGCGCTTCCAACTCGACCACCAAACCGGGCACCCAGCAACAGCAACAATCACCCCCTGCTGTGGCTACCGCAGTCCAAACGACTACGACTTCCTTCCAGCCCAAACGTCACCACTCGACATCGCCAATGTCGCGGTCACCCGGCCCTGCTTCTGCCGCCGCAGCCAGCACGCCCACGAACAGCTTTCCGATTGGCAGTCCGCCGATCTCAGCCGGACGGACGGGGCGGCGGCGGGGCTCGAACAGCTCTTCCGAATCCGGCGGGTTCCGGGACGCGCTGGGAGGAGAGAAGTGGTACATTGGCGGGCGGACGGCGGCGGGGGAGGAACGGTTCTTTCAGGTGGGGTTGGTGCGGCGGCCGAGGAGCGTAGATCGGTTGAGTATGGACCGGTTGAGTTTGTAAAGAGATGATCTTTGAGAGGTATCACATGACGGGCACGATTGAGATTGACTGTATGAGTGAAAAATTTCGGTTGGCTTCATTGCATGGGTCGGCGCTGGGAAAAGCTGGTGATTGTGGATATTTGATTCACTGGGAAAAAGATTTCATTGGGCAGGATTGACGTCGATTTGAAACTAAAGGACTATAACTAGAGGCGTCATAGGGTTGATGAGTCCAACATGGCTCCCCCGCCTGCATGGGACTGGGTATCTAGGAACAAAGTGTTTCAACGATTTGTTCTATTAAATTTCTTATTCCATCAAAGAGCTCTCTCCTCACGTTTGTGTCTTTGTTGCTGGCATCGATTCGTGGGTGACTTCACCTTCTTTCCCTGAACGGCCTATTTGCATGGGCTCTTGCCCTAAGCTCTTCCTCGATTCAAGCTTAGAGTCCTGCCGTGCCTTTTTAATAGCATCAGCTCTTTCAGCCCATGCGCGGCCCCACTTTGCTGTAGCATAAAGCGACATGGTTGCGATGACTAAGAACCCAGCGGAGATGGTGCTGAACCAACCGACACCGATCTTCTCAATGGCTGGAAGGACCACGGCAGTTCCTGCCGCAGCAAAGAAGTAACGTATTACGTAATTCCCAGCTACACAGAGTATTTAGTTTGAGGGTTGGGGGAAAAAGTACCTTTGTCAAAAACTTACCCATCACTTCGCCACTACGATCTTGCATAACGTCAACGCAGTACGTGTTCAGGCTTGGGAAGCAGAACAGTTGAGCCACGCCTTGAATAAACATGACAATGACCGGCAAGGGTACACCACCAAGTTTCTTGTCAACGCTCCATCCATACAACAACATACACCCAGGGATTATAATGCCCATGAACGGTAGACAGGAACGGAGACGATCCTCAGGAATGCGCTTGCCACGTTTCCTAATGTATTTCTTGACAACATGGTCGGCCCAGCGTCCGCCGAAGAAAGTGCCTATCAAGTATCCACCTCCAGGAGCAATATAGAAAAGCCCAGCCTGCATTGGAGATGTCAGGTGAAAGCGTGGATTAAGGACATAACGAATTGGGGTCAATAACGAATACATGTTAAAAACGAGAGCTGACGAAGAGACACCAGCAATCAAGAGATTGGGATAACGGTATAATCTAATGACGCGTAGTGGGTTTGTCCATTGCCAAAGCTTGACTGCATAGTCACGTTTGCCAAGGCCTTTGAGTTCTTTTGATCGTTTGCTATGGATTGTTTCTGGGAGCAGGAAAGTCAGCAGTACAGATGCGAACCCTGCTAACGAAGACTGGAGCCAGAAAACATCTCGCCAAGGTCTATAAGTGATTATAACCCCAGCAAGGAAGGGACCAAAGGCTGGCCCAATGAGAGCGCCACTTAGATACCATGAATATGCAGTTCCTCGTTCGGTAGGCCGGTAAATATCTCCTATACAGCTGGCACCTACTATCAGGAACGCCGTGCCCTGAAATGCCGTGAAGATGCGGAAAATGAAGAAAGAGACAAGACTTGGTGACAGCGCAGTGCCGATAGAGAAGGCAGTGAAAAGCCAGCCACAAGTCACGCAGACCCATCTTCTCCCATACACTTGGCCCAAAGGACCCCAGAACATTGGTGAGATTCCCATGCCGATAAGGTACAGGGCATTGGATAAGTTGACGATAGTTCCGGTAGAGTGGAACTCGGCGGCAATATTTGGGACTGCTGGCAGGACCATGGTGGAGGATGTCGGCGCAAGGAAACCACACAGGGACAGAACACAAGTGATGATAACTTTCCTGTGGTTGGGTAGCCGATCGTATATCTCGTCCCCGGCTTCTCGGTACATTGATGGTACTGCTACATCGTGGTTGCTAACATGACTTTGAATGTGCTCAAGTTCTGCGATTACTGATTCTTCTCCTGCAATTGAGGTGTCTGCAGCCTCTGTTCCCCGTCGCTCTCCGAGTTCAAGATCTCTGCCTTGGAGCTCCGTCGATTGGAATGTTCGTTCCTCGGACTTCTCGTAATGCTCGGACATGCTGATGTCTCATGTATCTTTGATTGATTCCAACGATCTCCAAATGGATCTGGGACTGGCATAAAACAACAGAACAGAATGAGGCCTAGAAAGAAAAAAACAGGCGCGGAATTTGAAAGAATAAAATAATAAGTTGAGTCACTGATGAGAAACATTTTGATAGAGCTAAGTTAGGTATACTGCCACCTTACTGACCGGGATCGAAATTGTTGGGGTTGAACGGATATTTGTGCCGATGATAAAGTGAATTAGTATTGGTTAGAGGACTGCACTATCAAGACGCCTACGAGCATCCTGTGTCGTACGAGGGCAAATAGACTGCGGAATGCCGAATGAAGATGTGGAGTGATCGTATACTTTGCCGTTTTAACCGGGAAGTCCTGCAATCAGGACAGAAGATTGACAGCGGTCAGAATTTGACTTGCTCTGTATCCACTCTGTAGAGAGCAGGTAGGGTGTTAAAGTTTTTCCTAATTACCTCGGTACAGAGACGAACGAGATGGTCCAATTTTGCTATACCCGACTAGGAAATCGACCAAAATGTGGTTCACGTGCCCTACACGTTGAGGTCCATCTGGAAACTTGAACGGCGGAGAGTCTCTTTTTTTCTTTGCCGCACCATGGAACATGTGTAAACGTATGCACAGTTCTGCGAGTCATTGGATGTGGCCCTGAACTTGGACCTCTAAAAGATTGGGAAATGTCTATGATCAATAGGTCTATCTGTAGACTCTGCCATTTCGAAAACAAGCAGGTCTTTGCGGTCTGAAAGCATTGCTAGCCAACTTCTAAGACACAGCCGGCCTAAGGATGTTTCTAAAACGTACACTACTTCATTTCTATCGTACTCGCCCTGCTTCTCATATGTGTAGCTGAATCATCATCTCAGATGACGTAACGTGGAAAGCTTGAGTGCATGAGGCAGTCAACACCCGTCCTAGCTCGAATGACGAAGGAAAGCATGGTTGTTTGCAAACCTCCTAACAACACGAGTGGAAAGTCTCATTATTTCTTCTGTCATAGCCACCACTTAGGCGGCGGTGGAGTGTTTGGCCCTTGTGACTGCATTAGCCATACATTGCCACTGTGGCCTTCTAAATTAGCATGTTCAAGCACGCCGCCGGTAGGACATTGGCCTGCTAAATTATTAAGATCGCCTACAATGTCGCTGTTCCGCGAATTAGTTTTCTTCACTGTGCCTATATTTCAAATCAAGGAAATTATAGCTCTTCGTACACACCTGCAAATTGCTGGTAGTGGGTTGTCACCGCTAGATGAATTGTAAACGGCCCAGAAGGTTGAAGTAGCGATGGTGGAGCCTTCCTGGAACTCGGGATTGCCAGCACACGTTGCAGCAAAGCCAGTCTGTGGATTATTGAGAAGATCATTAAGGTACGGCTTAATGGTTAGGTTAGGCGAGTTGTCAGTGAAGCATGACGCTGGAGGAGCACTCCAAGCCGTGAAGGCTGGAAGGGCAAGGGCAATAAGAAAGAGAAGAGTCTGTAGAAAGGGCATCGCAAATAAAGTAAAGCAAAGGGAAAAATAAATAAGCAATACAGGCTCCGTCGTCAATTTATGTATTTGATCAAAAGTTTGTTGAATATTCTTCTCCCAAAGAGCGCCGAAGACTTGTCCTCTAAAACATTCAAAAGCTACAGGACTACGTCAGCTCTTCGATCTTTAAATGAAACCAGGTATCAGAACAAGACCACTAGTGATTTCCGGAAATATCTGAAACACCAGCAAAATCTTTCCCATACAACCGACTTTTGCTAGTTGAGAAATAGTCCATCGATCACCCGTTTGTTGATCAAAGAAAACCCGTTCATCTCTGCCAGTAGATCTAACAGGTCTCTGCAGCCTGGTTCTGCTGGACGGATTTGTGGTTGGAATCCCTTGATCTTGAGTACAAGTCCAGACTTTGAAGCATCATGTCACTCATGCATCTCCTCCGTACGCGCGACGGTAGACTGCATGAAAATCCACGTGTATGGGTAGAACCTTATTTCATCCATGACAGCTGCTGACCCGGGTAGTATGGGTCAACGGATATGTGTTGAGATCCATTTAGCCACGACACGTGGCTCTGCAGGTTCGAGGCTTCCAAGCACGAGATTGAAGACTTCTAGAAGCTGACATTGACGGATTTCTCGCCAAGAATTCCGAATCTCCGTAATGACGATTATATGACGATTACATGACCGAAAATGCTCTTCCTTGAAAAAAAGGTTTGATAGCAGGGATGAAATTGTGTTTGTCTACTAGCTTCTCGCGATGAGTATTTGGGACTTCTGAGGTAGATGTAGTAATGTAGAGTTGTCAAATTAAGCTTGAGTGTCAATAGGTCGCATGAATTTATATAACTCCACTCTCTTTGTTGATTTGGGGTAGATTCCCAAATACGAAGAAAGTGCATCATGTTTGGGAACGGGAACGGGACTTGATTCGATAGCATCGTGAGAAATAACAGCACGATTGTTCTGAGACCCTATTTGTGATGTGACCTTACATTGTCGACCTCTTCGATAGAGGAGATGTTACGTGTCCACTTCCTTCTTTGGCCAATTCTCATTCGCACACCTTGACGAGCTCGCAACATACCATTCCACCTGCAAGACCAAAATCGAACGTAGTAAAATAAAGTAGGAGTCGTGCTTTGATATTCTGGGGTTTGAAGGATAAACTGGTTGGGTGCGGTCGGAGTTGGTCCAGCATCTGACGTTTGATAGCTCCGAAAGGTGATCGGCAAAGGTGGTCACTTTTATCCTGGTCTTCGAATACCTAAATACCACCAACTACCATAGAACTCGTTGAATAAATTGAATTATTCACTGGGAGCCCTTGCACGATTTCAGCATTATGTCAGTCCCTTGGAAATTCTAATTGGCATTCTCAAATTTCTGGTAAGACACAAAGGTGGTACAGCCTCTCACAAAGCTCACAGAGCACGAGAGACTACATTTACGAACTGATCCTTGAGATAAACCTTCGAACCATCGCCCTTCAACATGTCGCAGTATTCTATACCACCGAATTATGGACAAGCGCAGCAGCCGTATCAAGGACAAGCCAACTCTTCAAATACGAACTCACAAATTCGCCCACCCATCGCGCCCAATACAGGAGGTTATCAGCAGACTGGTACACCATATCCTAACGGCGATCCAAATCAACAGTACGCCCAAAATGCGTCGCAAGGATATACCAATCAACAACAAGATGAAGGCTACTACTCGCAACAGCAGAGTATGCTCCTGCAGCAACAACCAACGGTGGGACAACCAGATATGGGGGGGTTGACAAGTCAGATGGGAGGTATGAGTGTTGGGACAGACAGTACCGGTAATTATGCTGCGCAAGCTGCAGGCCGGCCTCGGAAAAAGAAAGACAGACATGCACACCACACAATTGAGCAGCCGGCAGGAGCCTCACAAGCTTTTAATGGCATGCCGCAAGGAGGAGGGGGAGGGCCATACACGAATCAATTCGCAAATCAATACGCCAACCAATACAATCAGAACACGGGCACAGCAACGAATCAATTTGCTGGCGGAGCTCCCTCTGCATATGCTCCCGGAGCGACTACAGTATCCACAGAGCCATCTCAAGCAGCGGGTAGCCAACTTGTTGGCGCAACAATACAGTCTTCGCAAGGGCGAGTAGATCCAGAGCAAATACCAAGTGTGCCAAGATCAAGAGATGTGCCTGCAGCGCATTTCCTTGAGCATGCATATCCAACAATCGAACAGCATCTCCCTCCTCCTGCTGCTGTACCTTTTGTCGCTTTTGATCAAGGAAATGCTTCTCCTAAATTTACTCGCCTAACGCTCAACAACATTCCTGCAACTCACGACCACCTCTCTAGCACTGGACTTCCTCTAGGTCTAATACTGCAACCGCTGGCACCCCTTCAGGAAGGCGAGCAGCCTATACCTGTGATCGACTATGGCGATATAGGTCCTCCTCGATGTAGGAGATGCAGAACTTATATGAATCCTTTCATGACCTTTCGTTCGGGTGGCAACAAGTTTGTCTGCAATATGTGCACATTTCCAAATGATGTTGCGCCAGAATACTTTTCGCCTATAGACTCGAATGGTGTCCGCATCGACCGGATGCAAAGACCAGAGCTCCACTTGGGTACTGTGGAATTCATGGTCCCAAAGGAGTATTGGGCTAAAGAGCCTGTGGGATTGCGATGGCTTTTCTTGATAGACGTAAGTGCAGAAGCAATTAATCGTGGTTTCTTGGATGGTGTTTGCGAAGGGATCTTAAGTGCCTTGTACGGAAGCACCAGCCTAGACGCCGAGGACGAAGACGGCGAATCAGCAAATGGAACGCAAAAGGGAAAACTACCCAAAGGATCAAGAGTCGGAATTGTTACGTATGACCGGGAAGTTCACTTTTACAGCTTGAGCGCTAGCTTGTCGCAAGCGCAAATGATGGTCATGTCGGATGTTGAAGATCCATTTGTCCCCCTTAGTGAAGGCTTGTTCGTTGATCCAACGGAGTCGCGGAAAGTGATTACCTCTTTGGTAAAGGAGCTGCCCAATATGTTCTCTCAAGTAAAGAGTCCGGAACCTGCCCTGCTACCTTCTTTAGACGCAGCATTGGCTGCACTATTAAAGACAGGAGGAAAGATTGTGTGTTCTTTAGCGTCCTTGCCGTCCTGGGGTCCTGGAAGACTGTTTGTGAGAGACGATGGTAAAATGCATGGAAATGACGCAGAAAAGAAGCTCTTCACCACTGAACATGCTGAATGGAAGCGTACTGCTAGTAAGATGGTGGAGGCTGGAGTGGGCGTGGACTTTTTCATGGCAGCACCAAGCGGGGGCTACCTGGACATTGCGACCATTGGTATGTTTCAATTTGGAATGACTTTTGACATAACCGGACTAATATTCGTGAAGGCCATGTTTCAGGACTTACAGGAGGAGAGGTGTACTACTATCCTAATTTCCATGCACCACGAGATGTGCTTAAACTTGCAAATGAAATCAAGCACACAGTTACACGAGAAACTGGTTATCAAGCGCTAATGAAGGTTCGCTGTTCGAATGGCCTTCAAGTCTCGGCATACCATGGAAATTTCCTTCAGCATACATTCGGTGCGGATCTGGAGTTTGGCAGCATCGATGCAGATAAAGCGTTGGGTGTCATGTTCAGCTATGATGGAAAGCTCGATCCCAGATTAGATGCGCATTTCCAAAGCGCTTTACTGTACACAACAGCTTCGGGTGAACGACGAGTACGATGCAGCAACATTGTTGCCAGTGTTAGCGATGGTGCAATGGAAGGCATGAAATTTGTTGACCAGGACGCGGTGACAAATCTGATTGCTCGAGAAGCTGCGTCACGCATGACGGAACGCTCGTTAAAGGACATTCGAAATGCACTGACAGAAAAAACAGTTGACATTTTGGCGGGCTATAGGAAGAATTTCTCAGGTTCACATCCACCAGGTCAGCTGGTGCTTCCAGAGAACTTGAAAGAGTTCAGTATGTATATGCTTGGTCTCGTAAAGTCAAGAGCCTTCAAAGGCGGACGAGAACCTACGGACCGCAGGGTACATGATGGGCGGATGCTGAAAAGCATGGGTCTCGCGGAGATGTCATTTTACCTCTATCCTCGGATCTACTCAATCCACAACCTTGAAGAGCAAGATGGATTTGCAAATGAGAAAGGCCACCTGCGAATGCCCAATTCAATACGAGCGTCGTTTTCAAAGATCGAAGAGGGTGGCGCATACATTGTTGACAATGGTCAGGTCTGCCTTCTCTGGCTGCACGCCCAAGTCTCGCCGAATCTCCTGGAAGACCTTTTTGGACCAGAACACACGGAACTTCAAAACCTCGATCCATTCATGTCCCAACTTCCCGTTCTCCAGACCCATTTGAACGCTCAAGTACGAAACATTTTGCAATACCTAGAGGGCACACGCGGCTCGAAGGCATTAACCATTCAGCTAGCACGTCAAGGCTTGGATGGTGCCGAGTTCGAATTTGCTCGACTTTTGTATGAAGACCGTAATAATGAGGCGCAGAGCTACGTGGACTGGTTAGTTCATCTGCACCGTCACATCCAGCTGGAGTTGGCTGGACAGAGGAAGAAGGAGGACACGTCAAATGAGACGACAGCGCTCGCAGGGTTTGCGGGATTGCGAGCACCGTATTGGACTTGACTAGGGGAATTTGAAGAGCGATAGGCTTGTGGTGTCTTCGGTAGGCGTTTGTGGGTGGCCTTTTGTACTACTTGAGAAAGGGGTTGCGGGAGATGGCATTGAGCGTTCAACGATTCTAGCATAGCAAGGAAGCGCTTCCGCTCGGAAAAAGATCTACAATTGTTTCAGTAAATCTCTAGATTTTCGCATGAAATTGCAGGAACTTTCGAGACCTTGATGTTGATTTGGGGCGACGGTACGCGCCTAGCCTGATTAGGACTTTAGTGTCCGCACATGCTCTAAGCGAACCATCGCAAATTCAACACCACCCGCCTCAGACAGTCTCCACTACCAACAACCACATCTCAGCAAATATGCCGACGAGATTAACCAAGACGCGGAAGCAGTATGTATACCTCGAAGGTTTTAAGCCGTGTTCAATTCTAATCTACTTTAGCCGCGGTCATGTCTCGGCCGGCCACGGTCGTATTGGCAAGCACAGGAAGCATCCAGGTGGTCGCGGTCTCGCTGGTGGTCAGCATCACCACAGGACGAACATGGACAAATACCACCCTGGATACTTTGGAAAAGTCGGCATGCGATACTTTCACAAGTTAAAGAACCAATTCTGGCGCCCTGTGATCAACCTCGACAAGGTAGGATTTCCCTTGGAAGAGGGTGTCAACATCTTATTTGGTTCGATACTGACGCTGTGGTTGCAGCTATGGTCACTCGTCCCTCCCGAGAAGCGCGATGAGTATCTTGCCGGCAAGAAGAAAGACACTGCACCCGTCCTCGACCTCCTCCCTCTCGGCTACTCCAAGGTGCTTGGCAAGGGCAGAATCCCAGAGATACCCCTCATTGTGCGGGCGAGATACTTTAGCGCAGAGGCAGAGCGCAAAATCAAGGAAGCTGGCGGGGTTGTGCAGTTGGTTGCATAGATATTTCGACGGCCGATGGGATCATACAATGGAACATTATTGCTTTATACTGGGTTAGGGCTTGCCTTTACGGCGTTGGCTCTTTAAGCGTGGTGGCTGAGGAATGACCTCGATCGTTCGTAGAACTGAATACGAGTCATTCCTGAACAAACCTTTCCCCAGATTTGTAAGATTCTCAAATTGCTGAGACTGAACGTTGTCCGGTTACGAGTGCCTCTTGGCGCCGAACCTCAGGTGCACCAGGTAAGTGAACGCTGAGCAGACCATGATATCAATATGCTTCGTCCGTAATTCACCCCATGTCATTTGGTAAGTCTCTAGAAGCGTAGTGTCATGCAACATCCATCTTTAAGTACCTTGAAATGCAAATACTAGCAACCACTCCACAAATGCCTTTCAAACAATGCTCCATGCGTAAATGGTATCTTGAAGAAGCGAATGCTCAGCCAACAACTCCAAAACAACCTGCTAGTTCCAACTCCAACCATCGCAAATGATTTGCTCTGACATGCACCGTTTGTTCACATTTCGACCACTTCCATCTCATCTTCATCTTCCTCACCAACGCCCCTATTCATAATGAAGGGATGCGACAGCGCCTCCTCTGCCGTAATCCTGTTGTTCGGATTGAGCTCGAGGCAATCTGACATGAAGGCCACAGCCTCCATCTCCTCCTTCGATAACCCACTCGTGCCCTTTGCAATCTTTTCACTCCCACTCGGACGGCCAAGACACCACAGCAGCAACTTCTGAAACCCATGCCCACCCTCCGTGACCGTCGGAATGCTCGCCTCAAACACCTGCCCATGCAACAACGCCGTCTCCCGCATCCTCCGCTTCCCGAAGATCGTCGCCAGCTCAATCAACGCATCAATGTCATCCGCACTATGGAAGAACGGAAACCGCCGCGACAGCAGCGTCAACAAAATCACCCCGGCACTCCACACATCAATCGCCGTCGTCTGCGCCGTACACTTCAGCAGCACCTCCGGCGCACGAAACCCCCTCGTCCCCGCCCGATTCGCTCTCCGCGCGGGCCTCGCATCATTGCGCGGCACCGACGGCGGCACGGGGTCCGTGGCAGCCGTGACGCCGCGCTCGCGCAGCGAGCAGCAGTAGTACGACGAGTGGACGGCGTAGGCGCGATCGCGGGCGTCGAGCTGGCACGCGCAAAAGTGCGCGTCGGTGCCCTGGCGCTCCGCGAGGCCGAAGTCCACGAGCACGCCCCGCGCGTGCGTCGGCGAGTACAGGAAGTTGGTGGGCTTGATGTCGCGGTGCAGGATGTTGTGCGCGTGCACCGACTGCAGCGCGGTGAAGAGCGAGTGGAAGTACTGCCGCATCTCGCGGATGGTGAAGTCGCGGAAGTACTCCCGGAAGTCGCGGTGTTGGAAGTAGGGCAGCACCGCGACCACTTGGTCTTGGTGCCGGAAGGCGGTGATGAGCGGGCACACGGTCGTGGCGTCGCGGAGGTCGTGCAGGAGGTCGAGCTCGTTGAGGATGCGGCTGGGGGAGGAGGTGACGTAGATCTTCTTGATGGCGACGTAGTGTGGTTTGTTGCGGGTGGAGAGGGGGCGACGTTTGCTGGATGGAGAGGACCATTTCGCGTTCTCTTTTGCTTCGACGTCCCAGTCGTTTTGATAAGCATCGTAGTGTAAATCTTCTGCTTTGTATACCGTGGAAAATGTGCCTAATGGGAATCATCAATATGAGTGATAGGTCAATGGGCAAGCTCGAAAGATGTCTGCGTACCTTCGCCTATCCTATTGATGATTCGATATCTTCTTGTGATGCCCTTGAAGCTGTCTTCGAATTTTTGAATATCCTCCGCAACAGACTCGTCAATGTCATCATCGCTCTCATCTGTGTGCGTGCCGCCGCTCTCTTCTAACGGGTGTTTACTCTCGTCCATTTCTTCCGTGTCTTCTGAATCGTGCCATTGATCTGTATCAGGCGCGACTCTGGCATTCTGAATATTGGTGTCCTCAGTCAAAGCCCGATTTGTAACCTGTCTTGCCATATGTCCTTTTCTCTGATTTCCTGCACGCGTCAATTCTTTAGAAGTGGCACCCTTTCGAGGTCCCTTGGAGCACTTGCCCAATGATGATAGTTGTATTGACCCGCACTAGGCTCAAAACAGACAAACATAAACATCGCGCCTCCGTCATCATTACTGGACTCTATCAGCAACACCTTTTCGCATTACTCCAGTACACTTGACTGCGAGCACCATCTTGCTCAAGGGGTTGCGTCCTTTCGATTTGATGCTTTGGCCCTTTCCTTTGTTTCCTCCGTCTTGAGAAGCGCAGCCATGGACAGCAGTAACGATTTCGACGTAAATGACGCTCTCAAGACCTACCTGGACGATCCAGCCAGCATTCCGACTCCTGAGGCAGACTCGGCATTACTTGATTGCGAGTCGGACCCAGAGTCACTCTCTGCGGCTGTTATTAATCAAGCACTGAATCCGATTGTCGATGCTGTTGCCGAGAACCCTGAAGCAATCAGCAACAAATCGTCGTTCGATTCTTTGCAGTTTCTACTCAAGTGTGCACCCATTATCCCCGTACAAAATCAGTCGTATATACATGAACCTAACTGTTTGCTCTTCAAACTTTCCAGATCGACATCTTATCTTCCTCCGAGCTCCTTAAGCAAGGTCCTCGACTTGATCGTTTCGGGTCTCTCTGCTGAGGCAGATGTAGTACATCATGAGTTGGATACGGAAGAACAAGATTCTACACAACAATATAAGCAGATACTAGAAATCTTTGGATTCCTTCTACAATGGGCTATTGCGGCGGTCGAGACCAAAGCGGCCGAAAAGCCCTCTTCCGGTGCTCCTAGTCGTGGTCGAGGAGGAAAAGGAGCAAAGTCAAAGACGGGAGCAAATAAAGAAACGACTTGGGACTCATCGTCACAACTACAAACGGCTTTAGATATTATGACCAAGGTTCTGAAATTGAAGCTGGCTAAAATCTTTCTCACAACGTCTGAACGAGATACATTCATAAGCCTATTCACCAGGCCAGTATATCTCATCCTTGAAAATGAGGCTCGAGTGAAGAATACAGCCATACGGATGCACGCATTCAAGGTTCTATGCATTGCTGTCAAGCATCATGGTCATGGTTTCGGTACGAACATGACCACGCTAACGTCTTTCAAAATGAAAGCGACGATATACAATCGGTGCTGACTCGACCTTTAGGTGCGCAAACGTCGATCATCCAGAATCTTTCGTACTTTGAGCATCTTCCCGAGCCAATGGCCGAGTTTCTCCACATTTTAGCAGAACAATACGACCATCCACAACTTACCGAAGAGATCCTCAGAGAGCTCAGTAACAAGGAATTCAATAGCAATGACTTGAAAGGCCCGAAATCCGTCTCTACTTTTGTCACCAAAATATCCGAGCTCGCGCCAAGACTTGTTATTAAGCAAATGATGTTGCTTGCAAAACTTCTAGACAGCGAGTCCTACACTCTACGGTGTGCCATCATTGAAGTATGCGGAAATCTGATTACTATGTTGAGTAAGCAAGAAGAGGAAGAACGGAGTGAAAATCACAAGGGCCAGATTAATGCATTTTTCGATGTGCTCGAGGAACGATTCATGGATGTGAATCCGTATTGCCGATGCCGCGCGATACAGGTCTGTGTCAAACTATGTGATTTGGAGCAGAAATTCCCAAAGCGAAGGCAAAGTGCCGCGGAACTTGCAGCCCGTAGCCTGGAAGATAAAAGCAGCAATGTCAGACGCAATGCCATCAAGCTTCTTGGTAAGCTGGTCTCTACTCATCCATTTGGAGTTCTCCACGGTGGTCAACTTTCATACAAGGAATGGGATATGCGGCTTCAAGCTTGTCAAAAGGAAATGGACGCTCTGCAACCATCTGTCGGAGCCAATGGACCTGGCGAAAAGACGTCAAACGAGACCCAAGTTGATGAGGGACTTCTTGATGATAAGACCCAGCTTGAGCAGGAATCAAATCAGGAACCAGCGCCAATGAGTGAAGAACAAAGGGCAGCAGCACTCGAGAAGGTCGCAGCAGAGGCTGCTACGACTGAGGCAATGAATAAACTTCAATTAACATATCGGTACTATACTGAAGCGCTCAGTTTCATCAAAGTCATCCACGAGGCATCTCCTATTGTCACACAGCTCCTTGCCTCGAAGAATAAATCCGAAATCATTGAAGCTATGGACTTTTTCGTCATCCTTGATGCATATAAGCTTGAGACTGCTCGTGCTGGTATTCGACGAATGTTGCGTTTAATATGGACCAAAGGAAACAGCGACGAAGGAAAAGGCGTGCAAACGCATCTTATCGAGTGTTACAAGGGACTCTTCTTCGACGCTCCCGATCATTTTTCCGCAAATGACGCTGCAAACTATGTAGCTCGGAACATGATTTCCTTGACGTTTGGCGCGTCTCCTGCTGAGCTAACTAGTCTTGAGCAACTTTTGGCAACAATGATGAAGCAAGAGCTGATCGGCGAGGCAATTATTGAAAAGTTGTGGCAGGTGTATGGTGTACAAAAAAAGGAAATATCAGCAAAGCAAAGAAGGGGTGCCATTATTGTCGTCGGAATGTTGGCTTTGGCAGATCCCGAAATCGTCGTTCGAGACATGGAGACATGCTTGAAGATTGGTTTAGGCTCACACGGAAGGTCGGATCTGGGACTTGCAAGATATACGTGTGTTGCCCTGAGGAGAATCAACGCGGGTGGGCGGCAGTCCAAAGGATTAGAGAACAAGACTGTGACCACACGATTACCCAATGACCACGCAGTCCTCATGAAATTGGCTGCTGTAACGCAAGTTGAGTCGGATAGTAAGGAATGGTTTGGAGTTGCCGAACAAGCCGTTGGTGCAATATACGCACTGTCAAAACACCCGGATGTACTCTGCACAGAAATCATACAGCGGAAAACCAAGAAGGTGTTCCAGCAAAGCCAGCCTACGCAGGAAACTTCGACAATTGACGACCAGACTGGCCTGCACACACCTCCCCCCGAGACTCCATCAGAAACCGAAGAGCATGGGACCAAGCAAAATTCCGGTTTGGCCCTCGCCCAGCTGTTGTTTATTGTGGGGCATGTGGCAATAAAGCAAATAGTCCATCTTGAGCTTTGCGAACTCGACTTTAAGCGAAGGAAAGCCGAAAAAGAGAAGACTGCCAAGCCGGCGGCCTCTCCCTCGAAGAATCCTCCGCCATCTGGAAAGAAGGGTGGCCAGAAGGGTAAACCAGACGAACCGGCAGAAGAACAAGATGAACTCGATCTCATGGCCGGTACGACAGAGGATGATTTTACTGATGCTATCAATTCGATCCGCGAACGAGAATTGCTGTACTCTCCCCATGCTATTCTGTCCTCGTTCGGTCCAATGGCGGCAGAGATCTGTGCGAACAATACACAATATCCGCATCGCGAGTTGCAGGCGCAAGCCGCGCTTTGCATGGCTAAATTGATGTGTGTGAGCTCAGAATACTGTGAGCAGCATCTTGGCTTGCTCTTGACTGTACTAGAACGCAGTCAGGACGCTATAACGAGAGGTAATTTGGTCATTGCTTTGGGAGATATGGCGGTATGCTTCAATCACCTCTTGGACGAGAATACGGACTTTTTATACAGGAGATTAAGTGATGGAGATGCGAGAGTGAAGCGGACGTGCTTGATGACGTTGACTTTCTTGATTCTGGCTGGACAGGTCAAGGTCAAGGGACAGCTGGGCGAGATGGCGAAGTGTCTGGAAGACGCGGACAAGAAGATCAGCGACTTGACGCGCATGTTCTTTACCGAACTGGCTGGTAAGGATAATGCGGTGTACAATCATTTCGTGGACATGTTCAGTCTCTTGAGCGCTGATGGAGAGTTGGAAGAGGAAGGATTTAGAAGGATCGTGAAGTTTTTGGCTGGATTCGTGGAGAAGGTAAGAGCGATCGAAATCCGTTGTGAGATTGAACAGGCTAATTGAGATGATAGGATAAACATGCTAAGCAGCTGGCGAACAAACTCGCAGCCCGGCTACCAAGATGTGAGACGGAGAGACAGTGGAATGATGTTGCATACGCCTTAGGGCTTTTGCAGCACAAAGACGAAGAGATTCAGAAACAGATAGCGGAGGGCTTTCAGATAATTCGAGCAACTGCATGAGGTAAATAAATCCAATGGGTTCGGTAAGGAAATGGTGTTGTGGAATTGTAGCGTTGCTTTGGACTGGCTGCACCGGATGTTGTAGGAGTTTGTATTCACTTTTTTGGGGCCTGCTCAGTCTTTGAATACAAGAGATCCTCTTTCCATCGACTTTATATGACACTACGGCCAGCTGGACTTAACCTGAATGTGGCATCTCCGACGGGTCCAGAAGATAATCGTCGTACTGTTTCAAAGCAGTTCCCTCCTTCAGATACAACACCAGTCTATAAGCGGTATTGCCATTGAGATAGTATCTGTGCAAGCGCTTGGTTCTTAAGAAACCCAAGCGCTCATACAATTTGTTCGACGCAACATTCGTGACCTCTGTCTCAAGCGCAACCTAATCGTCTTAGTCAGCGACTAATTTCAAATGGCTTGAGATCTGACGAAATACCTCATCCGCATCTCGTGCTTGCATGGCTTCTATAGCCATGCTCACAAGCTTCGTAGCAATGCCTTTGCCGCGATGTGCTTCTTGAGTTGCCAGCATGGCTATGTAGCCTCTCAGAGGACCTCCGCGATGGGGCTCCAGTTTACAAACAACAACGCCCACAAGCTTGTCAGCCTTGTCAAGCGCCTATAGATGTGATTAGCTTGTATTGAATCCTCAAAACACTATTGCCATTACAAGAAAGCACAAATCACCCCATTGGTATAAAAAGTAGCGGTAAACGTAAATACTGTACGGCTCGGATAGGTCTTTCGAGATTAGCTGCCGGATTTGAGGAAGCAACTCATCCTCTCGCTTGTTATCGTATTGAACAAAGCGCAGCTCCGGAACCTCCTTATTGCTTGAGGATTGCGATTGAGCATTATCGCTGCTCATCCCAGATGGTAAATGGTGCAACAAAAGGTGGGATGGAAGGATGACGTCGTCTGCTGAGGCGCAAAGATTCAGGTACAAACAAGCGAAGCTGCGGCGAAGCTCCGAATAAACAGTCACAACACCTGCAACCGTCCACACACCTTATTGGACTCCACCTGGTTTTTAGATCCGTGGGTTGCTGTGATGCGCCATGGCTGGAGTTCTCCGCCGGCGAATTTTTCGGCCTTCAGAGGATTCTCCAGAGCCTTCACGCGAGCCGACACCAGCTCCTGGAGAAGAATACCGCGTTGTTGATGCCAATAAGTTACACAAACTCAGCAAGTCGAGGACGAGAAGCAAGAGATGGCATGTCTGGATCTTTGGTCTGGGCGGGCTTTTTGGCATCCTAGTGGCAGGATTGTTTGCGAGCAACAACGATATGATTGATCTGAGCTCCCTAACCGACATGAACTTGGACTCTTTGATAGACGTTCTTCCAGCTGGATTAATAAAAGATGCCAGAGATATCCAAGTAAGTAAATCACAGGCTGTCACCTTTCTGGGCCCAGACAGAGGGACTGACTCGCATTTGCGGAAGGCTTACAATTTATGCCTTTGTACAGAAACATGAACGAGACGCTGTCAACTATGACTCCTTCGCCGTTGGGCTACATGCTCAGTCACAAGGGATCAAAGCCCATCACCCGGTTATCATGATACCAGGTGTCATCTCAACCGGCCTGGAGAGCTGGAGCACCGATGAAGAATCACAACCGTATTTTAGAAAACGATTGTGGGGTAGTTGGACCATGATGAGGGCCCTGGTTCTGGACAAAGCGAAATGGAAAAGGCATGTAATGGTTGATAAACGTACAGGTCTTGATCCACCAGGCATCAAGCTACGAGCTTCACAAGGCTTCGACGCCGCCGATTTCTTTATTACGGGCTACTGGATCTGGAATAAGATCCTGGAAAATCTGGCCACGATAGGCTATGACCCGACCAATGCCTTTACTGCAGCATATGACTGGAGACTATCATATATGAATTATGAAAAACGGGACCAATACTTCTCACGATTGAAAGCGCATATCGAGCTTGCCACCAAAATCTCAGGAAGAAAAGTCGTGTTACTTTCGCATAGTATGGGATCCCAGGTTCTCTACTACTTTTTCCATTGGGTGGAAACTGCTGGACATGGTGACGGTGGTCCTCAATGGGTTGACACTTTCGTCGACTCCTGGATTAACATAAGCGGCTGTATGCTTGGTGCGCTCAAGGACATTCCCGCCCTATTATCTGGTGAGATGAAGGACACAGCGCAGCTCAACGCATTTGCAGTATACGGACTCGAGAAGTTCCTCTCACGAAATGAACGCGCAGAGATTTTACGTGCTTTCCCTGGTCTCTCAAGCATGCTTCCCATTGGTGGTGATCTGGTATGGGGCAACAGCACTTGGGCGCCAGACGATCGTCCCGACCAAGAGACATCTTTCGGAACGTTCATACGATTTCGTGAACAGCTTGAAAATGCCTCTCATCCGCTTTCACAAGCTGCATCACGCCAGAACATGACGGTGGGTGAAGCAATGCCCTATCTCTTTCGTCATGCCGAGCCATGGTTCCAGGATATGGTGACTCAGAATTATTCTTTTGGTGTCGCTCACACTCGTCGAGAGGTGGAAGAGAATAACTTGATTCCTTCGAAATGGTTGAATCCTCTTGAGACAAGGTTGCCGCTCGCTTCGACTCTCAAGATCTATTGCTTTTACGGAATGGGTAAGCCGACCGAACGAGCTTATTACTATCGCGATGAGCCGTATTCTGGAAGTCTCACTAGCAACGGTTTGTCAAAGTCTGACACATCTGATGATGACGCTTACACGGCGTTTCGTCCGTCTAATGTCACAATCGATGCTGGCCTCACGTCTGGCGACATCGACCATGGTGTCATTATGGGAGAAGGAGACGGAACAGTAAATCTATTATCGAGCGGCTACATGTGCGCCAAAGGTTGGAAGATGAAACGCTACAACCCAGCCGGTGTGAAGATTACCACCTATGAAATGCCACACGAGCCTGATAGATTCAGTCCTCGGGGCGGACCAAACACTGGTAATTCCTCTCATCTCTAGATTTTTAGCCAAGTTTCTAATATTCCAAATCAGCGGATCATGTCGACATTCTGGGTCGGTCGTCTTTGAACGACATGATTTTGAGGGTGGCAGGCGGTAGAGGAGATCTCATCGAAGAGACGATAGTTTCCAACATCTACGAATATGCGGAAAAGGTCAAGATATATGACGACGAACCATCTGATGATCCGCCTACGGATCAAGCTATCGAGCCTGAGAACTAACGCGAGGTGTTAGACGAGTCTGCAGGCAGACCGCAACCAAATCTTGCCATGGAAACGGTAGGCGCTGTTGGAAGCGAGTGAAAAAACAATTAAAAATAGATACCCTTTTGTAGAATCGTAAATTAGAAATAGATTTGGGCTGGGAAAACTCTCCTACTCCGGCTGGCAGGGAAAGGTTATTATGTCTTGAAGGCCGGAATATCTGTACTTTTTCCACGCATATCGAGTTTTATATTATTTTAGCAACAGCCGTAAAAGGCTTGGCTTTTTCATACTGTATCTTCGAATTACAACAGCGTATGTGGAAAGCTTCTCGTGCTGACACTTTTAGAGTGATCCAAGCAAGATATCCACCTTGTCGGATAAAAAGCCCTATGCCTACCAGACACCGCCCTCTTTACTCATGAGCACCGCATCATTCGTCCGCCCTATGCGATGAAAAAGGATTGTGGGAGCCCAGCGTTCTCTTATCTCATTATCGAGGTGCTCTTTGCTTCAACGTAAGTAGCCCCACAGCCAACCTTGGCCTGTGTGGCAGATAAAAGCAACGATATCAACAGAGCCTATTCCGGTGCTTCTACTTGTTCTCTGCTATCCAATTCAACAGGCGAGCTCGGCACCTTCGGTAAAGCAAGTAAATTTGTCGCGTCCATCTCGGCAGGCAATTTTGGTGCTTCCATTTCAATGGGAGGTGGGCGACTCTCTTTGGCGTCCAGCTCGGCCTTTCCAAAGGCTTCGTAGTGCCCTTGGTCTGGTACTGCTACTCCCGCAGCCCGTCTTCGCTTCTTTCTCCTCGGAACCCACCACAATGCAGTGACGAGAAGCGCCAGAACGGCGACACCACCAACGACAGCACCTGCTATCGTACCTGCCATCGTACTTTTGGAGCTCGATGAGTCTACGGGTGGGGAAAGCCCGGAAGATCCGCTTATTGAGCTCAATAGCGCAACCGTGAAGTCTGGTCCCAGCGCAACCTGCATCGGCGCAGTCGCATTCTGGAGGTAGCAGTTCTCCCAACCGTTCGTCATCTGTGTGTCATATTGAACGCCGATGCACGACCCGTTGCTCCACGTGGCACAACTGTCAATACAATCCTGCAAAGAGTCCTGGTGCGAGATGGTAATGTTGTGTTCTGCCATAGACACATTGCAGCTGGTTAAAAACTCTTTCCCATTCGACGCAAAGATCTTTGCTTGATTTGCGCAATTAATCCTGATGCTCGATCCGTTGGCAATACGGGCGACGGCAGTGTGCGCCCAGATCAACTCGCCAAAGCTGGTGTTGCCTTGAGCTGTGTTAAAACCTTCGCTTGGCCAGCCATTCTTTGGATAGCAGTTTCCATATCCAGCCTGCAAATCTGGATTCCAGCTCACACTGGCGCAAAGTGGATGGCTATTGGTGCAATATTCCATACAGTCGCTCAAACTGTCTAAATGTACAGGACAGGCCCCCAAGGTACCGGCATTTGGGTTGAGCGGCTCACCGTTAGGGCAGTAATCGTTGTAAGGCTCATCGAGGCCGCAGTGGATAGTAAATTCCACACCGTTGATTATCTGAGAGCTACCATTTGTGTAAGGGCATTGAGTATCAAATGTGTCGGTCAGTTGATCAACAGGCTCTACAAACGCGACGTGGAACCCAGCAGCGGACTGCAGATCTCCCTGGACACCAATGGGAAGGCTACTGCTATTGTAGTAGGAACAGTTGCCGCTGGGGACGTCGAAACGCACTGCATAGCATTGCCTTGCATATGCGCAGCCTTCGAAGCATTCATCAACATCGAGAAAGGGTTTCGAGACTGCGGCTTGGTAATCTTTGTCAAAATTGCTGCTGCAGTTCACTTGAAAAGTAAGGCCGAGCGAGGATGTGAATGGTCCTGATGTGCAATTTGAAGATGCGCGGGTGAAAATGTCTGATCGTGGTTAAATGATGAGGTCATTTGCACACCAACACCATTGAAAGCTTACTGTGGGAATCAAAATTGACGTCCGTCGTACTTGTAAGGCGAAGAAATAGGAGAAAGGCCGCTACGCCAGAGAGCATTTCATGAAGGCGTGTTTTTTACGTTATAAATAAAACGCAAAAACTTCACGCTGCGAAAGAAATTTTTTCTAGCTGTCAAATTGTCAACCATGGAAGCAGAATGAAATTTAGCACCTGATGAGATGAACTCCATTTAATGGTGGACCATGCTATGGGGCTAAGTCTGACGAAAGTGCCAGCCTTGTTCAGATGCTGTGCCTCTTACCAATCCAATGCACGCTATCCTAATGCATACTATTGTGGGACATTGGGGTACTAAGGCCTGCGAGCTGAGCATAATACAGGAAGATAACCTGCAACCCACATAATGCCAGGGGCAACCGGGTGACACCACCAACGACCAACGAGCTGCAGCATCGCCAAAGATCCGATGGCTGTGTTATCCCCCGAGTGTGCCGTGCTACTATGAGGTCAGTGGCTTGATCAATTAGCATAGCTGGGCATACAGAGAAAGATCTCATTTGATTGAAAGCCGTTGAGGCTGGGGGCAACAGCAAGAATAGAACAGGAGATAGCCGCGAATTCTTATGAACTTTAATCGATTTTTTGAAACTTTCTCCCCAAACCCCAAAGCTTTGAAGTCGATCGATTATCATTTAAAGCGTTAAACAATCAGCGCAGTTCGACACTTTCGTTCAAAGTCTGTGGTGTGTGATGATCAAAGTGATACGCCCCTTTGTCAAACCTCCTTATCCTCGGATGCTTCGCTACTTGCCTCATTCGCGAAGTTGTCAAAGAACTCGCATATAGTTAAGATCTTGCCAAGAGTAGATGGTTGCTATCTCATTCGTCAATTGCGCCCAAATTTGTGACATGTTTGGTGGTGGAGCCAAATTCGAGCACGTGCACAGTCATCATCCGGTAACCGGATAAATTAATACTCCGTCCCTTGTCAGATCATCTTACCTGAAGGTCCTTGGCGAGGTAAAAAAACAAAAGTAATGCTAAGGTATTATGGACCGTCTGGCGACCGTCTCGTAGTTGCCGGCTCAGCCTCGATCGAACGTCGGAACTCGATTATCCTGAAATTTGGCACCACAGATTACAGAGATCTTTTGTACCACACGTTGTCTCATAGATACCTTTATTTGAACGTATCGTTTACGCTTTTTCCAACATGCAATTCGGATGGTATGTTATTCCTTGTTAAACTATGATGCAGAAGAATTTGCGATTCAAAAGAGTCGCGACATGATGTCGGCATTCGAATTTTAGACCCAGGCTTATCGGCATGCTCCGGAGAAACAGCAACATGGTTGAAGAAAAGACATTTTTGCAAATATACTGCGTTTTCTGATGCAAGGCACCCCAACGTCACACCCAGCTCCGCGATTTCCCGCTACTCAAGGGGCTTTCATGGCCAGATATTTCTGATTACCTTCGCGATCAATCTGCTGAGTATCTTCTGGTGCAGTTTCAGGCGTGATCCTTTTCTTGAGCATCATTGCAGAATGCCTTCCTAGCTCAAGAATGCTGCTTGAACCGAGAATCTCCAATACCGTGACATCGAGTCCCAACCGAGACTTGAACCAGTTTCGCAACTCGATCGAGACGAGAGAGTCTACTGCGAGAGCGCTGGGGGATTCCTGCAAATTGAGTGTATCCTCATCGCGCATCATGAATCCAAAAAGTGTCTTACCAATCTCCGTTGCCAGGAAGGTGCCAGCATCATCGGAGTCAAGTATGCTTGGATTCCGCGATGCGTCAGTAATGAAATGCTTAAGCTGTTCATTGGTCGAAATAGCTGCAGAGCTGCCTTGTGATTCCATGTTGCGATATGAAGCCATCCGAGGATCATTCTTCCAAATTGTACGATTCTCTGGTATCGAAAGGGCCTGCGTAGAGCGCAGGCCGATCGCTAGCTGACCTTTATTGACGTATTCGTAATTTCCTGCCCTTTCAGAAGAGCATGACGCATGCATTAAGGGATCAGGCTTCGATCGCTCAATCATAAGCTGAATGGACTCGAGCAGATCCTGCTCATATAAGACATGCGTGGAAGTCATGCGGAAATACTCGAGAATATTGGCATTACGACTGACATAGCCAATGTCTCCCATGAGACCAATGTCGACCACAGCTGCCGGAAGATTTTGCGCTCGACGGAACTGTGCAAAAGCATCCAGGAACGTGTTACATGCGGCATAGTTAGCCTGGCCTGCCTGGCCAACCAAACCGCTAGAACTGCTGAACATGAGGAAAAATTCCAGCTTTATCTTCTTTTTCAGGAATGCCTCGTGAAGATTCCATGTTCCCTCAACTTTTGGTTTCGCCACTGTCTGCCAGTCCTCAAAAGACATGGAAGGCAAAGCAGTGTCCTAATTATGTCAGCTTGGAAAAGCATGTGCTGACTTTCTACAAATATCCACGAACCTTCAGTACCATGGAAGCTTGCATAACGCCCCGAATGGGTCTCGTTGCTGCGTCGATGGCTGTGTTCACTGCCTGAATATCTGCAACGCTGCCTGGAATCAACAGTGCGGTACATCCAAGATACTTGAGCTCTTTGACAAATGCCGCATATCGCTCAAGATCGCTGGACGATCGCGAGAGAAAGACAACTGAGAATTACCGTTAGCCAGTGCCTAATCGGTCTCAAAGCTTGCGATTGCGACTGACTCTCGCGAGCCCCTGTCTCGGCCATCCAAATAGCGATCGCCTGTCCAAGACCGCCCAAACCACCAATAAGAAGGTATGACGCATCTTCTTGAAATTTGAAGCTCTGGTCTGATGCCTGCGCAGGCACTTCTTCTGGATTATCCGGGAATGTGACAGCCACTTTGCCAATGTGACTACCCTTTTGCATGAATCGCATAGCGTCTTCGACCTTACTGGCTTCAAATTGGGTGATCGGGTTGATCGGTTTGATTTCGCCGCGCTCGTACAGTTCCATGGATCGCTTGAGGAGTCTTTCCACAGTTAATTATATGCCTGGTGCCAACCATGTCAGAAATGGAACCTACCGGGACGCAATGTAAGGCCTTTCAACACAAATCTGCGCAAAATCGACTCCGAAATATGTACGGTTGTGCTGGAACAGGTCAAGAGCCAGTGCCCCCTTCCCTATTAGGTCACGTTTACCAATCTCAATCATGCAGCCGAACGGAGCCACGCATTGCCAGCTTGCATGGAGTAACTCGCCGGATAGGGAATTTAACACAACATCAACACCGCGTCCGTTAGTTGCCTGATATAAATCCCTCTGAAACGTGAGATCACGGGAATTGAAAATACAATCCCTCGGAATACCATAGACACGCATAAGGTGCGTGGCCTTTACCTCACTTCCCACCGTACAATAGATCTGCTGCCACTGTCAGCCAAATCAATATTAACCGTTGAAACTGGGTTAGCAACTACCTCTGCGCCTAGCATTCGGCTAAATAAAGTTAGCGCAAGATCGGATCTAGCTTGTAATCAACGTAAGACATACCAGATTTGGATGGCCGCGATACCAACACCTCCACAAGCACTATGTATTAGAACGGTCTATTTCATATGTCAGGTGGGTCTGCCTTGAGTCTGAAATTGTATCTCCAAGACTTACCTGACCCTTTTCGATCTGTGCCTTGTCAATAAGAGAATAAATGACCGTGCAATAAACCGTCGCCATGCAGGCTGCTTCGACAAAGCTGAGGTCCTCCGGTATCTTGACGCAATTACTCTCACATGTAGTCATTGTGGTGGAAAAGTTTCCACTAGCAAATACCATGCACCTATCACCCGGGACGAAGTTCTTGACATCCGGGCCGATCTTTTCGATGACACCCGAGCTTTCGGCACCAAGGCCTTCCCCCTCTAGCGTTTTACCTTCAATTATTCCAGCAGTAACCAAAATATCCTTGAAGTTGAGGCCAGCAGCGTAGTTTCTGACCTGCACAAAATTTCTGCCCGGCTCAGCAGGAGTATACTTTTTCCAGTGGAGCGAATTCAGGAATCCCCGTTTCCCAACATCTAGTTTTCTAGCAGATCCGTAGGAGCTTACAATTGATAGCTGTTCGTTGACTGAAATCCAATGGTATCGGCCAACTTGGATGAAGTTGTCTGCGTATGCCCATTCAAGAGAAGATTTCATTTCCCCAAGGTCCGATCGACGCTGAAATTCGGGAAGTACAGTCGCGGCGGCTTCCCAGCCCCGCTTGTCAAACTTTTCCAACTCAATGGTGGCTATATCCAGTGAGAGCTCTGTACGTATTGTACGAGCCATACCGAGAACCATTCCATAGCGAGGATCTGAGCATTTGACTTGTGCCAGTCCCGTTACCCAGAGTATTCCCGAGCCTTCCAGATTTTGGAGAATCTGTTTGAACTCCGTAAATTCCTTCCCGTCCATTTCATGTAGGAAGGCACTCTCGACGTCCATAAAAGCTACAATGTCTTGCTGTGGAGGTAGTACCTCGCCCCATCTGCAAATGTCGAGTTCATAGCCTCTTGAACGTAGCGCGTCGCCAGCCTCGGCAACATAGATTGCAGAGTGATCGTGACATAACAAAGTGACCTTTGACTTGATTGGACGCTGGACAGGGATGGCAATCATGTTTGCGTTGTATTGGTTGTCATGCTGAAAGGAATGGATTCCATCAAAACCAGCTTCTCGGAGATGCCTCTCCCATTTGTGGGGTGGTATGTATGGTTCCTCCGTCCTGCCATCATTCTCACCTAACCACCAGCCAGGAAGTACGCCCATAATGAAGTTGATCCATTTCGTTGGAGGTGAAATCTCTTGCATAAACAGCCGGCCTGTGGGTGAAAGCAACTTGCGGACATTGATCAATGTCTCCGTGAGATTCGGGGTAGCATGAATCACCTGGTTCTATCAGCATTAAATACTCACATAGTATCGACGGCCTACATTTGACGCTATGATAAGATCGAAACTTTCAGGCTCAAAGCCCTGCTCAACTGGGTCCTTGGTTATATCAAGAACTTTATACTCAATCGCGTCGTAACTCTTGAATCGCTCCTTTGCTGGACCGAAAAATCCAGGTGAAATATCCGTGTACGTGTAGGAGAAGTAGTTTCTTTCCTCATAAGGGGGCTGCGGTCGCAAATGGGGTAAGACTACGCTCGTAATACCACCAGTACCGGCGCCCACCTCGAGGATCTTTAAATTAGGCTTCAAGTGCGATGCGAGTACGAGGAAGTCTCGATAATCTGATATTTGGCCAAAATCGTAAACTTTGGTCAACACATCATCCTTTAATAGAAGCTCCAGTGCATCCCCGTTGCCGACAAAAATATCTTCCAGAGCATCGAAGATTCGATAGACAGCTGTTGAAACTGGCCAAGCTCCTGTGCTCATCGTCTCTTCGTAGAGACTTTCTATCAGGGCTCGACGATCCGTGCTTGACATTTGCAAAATTTCTTTGCAATCTGCCACATTCGGATAAGAGCCACCCGCAGCCTGTCTGTGAACTTGATCTAGCCAGGAGCGGAACTTGTAAAGGAACGGATATCGAGGCTCCTTTTCGGCTAGGAGTACGCTGGATTCTATCATGCAAGCAAATGCCATCCTCTCAACCATGACACTCAATTCCTCAATGCTCTTGACAACTTTAATAAGCGACGCATTGTTAACAAAACGTATATCTGGCTTCCATACGAGTTCAACAGCCGCATGAGGATCATTCCCCCTTGCATCTGTTGCATCTGTCAGTGGCGACAGCCTAAGATTCTTCAGCCGTAAAACCGTTTCGCCTCCGCTTGTACCAATGGCATCTCCGAAAAAGGTTCCCCTTGGAGTAAGCTCCGTATCCGCTTCGACCAGAATTTCATTACTGGTCGGCTTGATATAAAGTTCCTCTATATATGTTGGGACAGATAACTGTGCGAATCGCCTTGAGAGTCCATTGGCTACAGCTACGCTGAAGAGCTGGAATGCAAAATCCATCGTGCATGGATGAATTGCATAGAATGTTTCCTTTGGTTCAATGATATTATCGATGCGAGCGACGGCTCGGCAGTTTGATACATCCGCCGAGATTTCTCTTAGTCCCCGGAAGCGTGGACCATAATTGAGTCCGACCCTTTTCATCACCGAATACCATTTGTTTGAACCAATTTGCCGGCTCATAGCACTGATCTTCGGACAGGTCTGCTCATACTTGAGACCTCCCCGCACTTGACCTGCCGCATGTTTGATCCACGTATCGCCATTGAGGGACGAAATGTAGAAGTCGTACCATACTGAATCCAAATTGGTAGTCAGACGGGCCAAATGTAGATGGGTGATTACCTCTGTGGCAGCTGCCTCGTGCATCACCAAAGCATTGCTGATGTTGACTTCGCGAACTGTGAAATCAGAAAATCCAGTCAATTGTCGAACTGCCTCGCCAGCCATGGCCACATATCCTGCACCAGGAAAGACAATGTCTTGGGAAATGTCGTGGTCTCGTATCCAGGGAACATCTTCTAGCCTCAGCAGGTTTCTCCAAGTGGGATTAGAGCCCGAAGTCGCGTTCACCCGCTCTCCTAGAACGTCATGTTTGGGAAACTTGCGGAATCGCCAATCGTTAGAGAGGCGGGATTCGTTCCAATGGTTTCCGGTACGTTGCCAGGGGTAGTTTGGTAAATCTGTCAAGGTAGTTCCTGTGGGAACAAGCTTCTTGAAGTCCAGGATAGTGCCGTGTTGGAACAGGGTTCCAGCACAATTTAATAGTGAGAATATAGAGTCTTGACCTCTTATCAGAGCAGGAACGTAATCAGATTGCGAGGCATTGGCGGCCGTGAAAAGTTGCCTCAGAGGACCCGCAAGAGCCGAGTGCGGACCGATCTCGACGAAAATCTTAGAAGATTGCAAGTGACTCAGTAGCTCTGAGACAGCAGGAGAGAACAAGACGGGGGAGATCAAATTCTCAGTCCAATACGTTCCATCAAGGTGCTTGTCTAGCTTAGCACCCGTGACTGAAGAAAAAAACTGTGCTTGAGGTTCTCTTTCAGGGATCGCGCCAAGCATGGCAGCGTACTTGGACTTGATCGAGTTCATGTGATGCGAATGATAAGCACGATCAACCTTGAGGGCCCTTACCAAAGTTCCGGGCGAAGTCTCCTTGATTGAGCTCATGACTACTTCCAAGACTTCGACATCGCCACTCAGGGTGACTGAGCTAGGACTATTCTCGCACCCAATAATTACACCTGGTCTCAAGAAAGGGGTGACGTCTGCGCGTCCAAGACCTATTGCTGCCATTCCGCCTCTTTGGGTGATACTCTTCATAATTTTGCCTCTGTAGTAAGCGATCTTGATGGCTTCGTTTGCCGTAAGTGCTCCGCAAGCATATGCAGCAGCAATTTCGCCCGAGGAGTGTCCAACAACAGCGGTCGGTTTCAACCCCCATTCTCGAAATACATCAACAAGCGCAACTTGTAGAGCAGTGCAACAAGGTTGTGAGAATTCTGCGGTTGACAACTGGCTGTCGCTTCCAAGCTTCACGAGTTCGTCCCTGAGATACCAGGAGGGCGGATCTTGAAAATTGGAGAGAGCCAGCTCCATCTTTGTGATACTCTCTCGGAACACGGAGTTAAATCCAAGCAATGCAGCCCCCATACCAGACCATTGTGCACCTTGTCCTGTGAATACGTAGACCAATTCTTTCTGTACACCTCCTTTCTCGAAGTGTGAGACTTGCAAAGGCTTGATCTCCGACTGTGCTTGGACAATGCTGAAAGCACGACATAGCAATTGTTCGCGTCGGGTATTTAAGGTGTAGCTCAGGTCTGCGAGTCGTTCCGGATACGCTTGGAGATATTCTTCGTGTTCTTGGACAATACTTTTCAAAGCATCAGTACTGCTCGCTGAGAATGTCAGTATATAATGATCTTGCATAGCCATGACGGAATCCTGAACTCGGTTCCGAACCACTGTGGTTGCTGATTCGAGGAGGACCTATGTAACTATTAACGAATACTTTGCAGAATCACTTTATTAGATGAGTGCTTACGTGTGCATTGGCTCCGCCAATTCCATAGCTAGTCAATAAATCAGTTTGTTCATGCCGTACACGTTACTAAAATTGGGATTACCTGTTTACGCCGACTCTCTCAGCACGATCCTCTGGCCATGGAATAGTTTCCGTGGGAACCTGAAGTTTGTACTTTTCGAATGGGACTAATGAACAATTAGCTTTGGCAAGAATGCAGACTGTAACCATCTATACTCTTGGAGCTCGGTGTCTTGAAATTAATATTAGGAGGAATCAGCCTTTTCTCCAAAGCTAGTACCATTTTGAGGACTCCTGTAAGACCGGAGGCACCTTCTGTATGGCCAACATTTGGTTTAATCTGTGACAGTTAGTAACATACTTTCTATTCGCTGAAACGATGAACCAAACCGAGCCAATTAGAATACCGCAGTCTCCAAAGACTCTCCCAACAGCCGTCGCCTCAAGTGGGTCGCCAACATAAGTTCCTGTTCCGTGGCATTCTATCATTGCTGTTTTCGATAAATCATTGATTCCGGCAAGCTCATGACTTCGCCTTATCAACAACTCATGGCTTTCTGAGCTGGGTAGTGATAGACCAGCTGTCTTTCCATCGCTGTTTGCACAGGATGACCGAATAATCGCTCGGATTGGATCGTTGTCCCGAAGAGCGTCAGAGAGCTTCTTGATATGAACTACAACGACGCCTTCCGCTCGAGCATAGCCATTAGCCGACTCATCAAAGGTTTTGCAACGGCCATCTGGAGAGAGTACACCCTGCTCAGTCATGGCAATCGTCATGTGCGGATTCATGATCAAATTTGTACTCCCCACGATCGCGGACTCACAATCGCCTCGGTGTATACCAAGACAAGCTTCGTGGAGACCTGTAAGCGAAGACGAACAAGCAGTCCTGATCACCATACTACATAAAAGTCAGAAGATCATAAGCACTCGAATGCCTAGACTCTGATACTGACGAAGGGCCCTTGAATCCAAATTCGTAAGAGATCCGATTCGCCACAACAAAATCGCCGTAGCCAGTGATGCGATACATCCCGGTGTGTTGTGTTTCTTTCGCCTGCATATCGGCCCAATCCTAGAGAGATATGTTACTAATTACCACCGCAGAGGACGTGATAACACACTTCGCCAAAAATCCCAAAATACGTGCCAATGTTTTTGCCATGCCACTTCGTCGTCCCTGAATTTTGAAGACACTCAAATACCACCTCAAGAGCAAGACGTTGTTGGGGATCCATTTCTGCAGCCTCTGTCTTGGTCATACTCCACATCGATGTATCAATTTCGGCTAGGTCCAGATGATTAAGGAAAAACCTAGTCTGAATTTAAGAAACGGTCCATGTGATGTTTGCTGCCGTTGATAACATACCCATATTCTGTGCAGACATGACCTTGCTTGCCCGGTCCATAGAAAGCATCAACGTTGTATCGATCCTGGGGAACTCGGCATCTTCCCTCACGTTTGCCGTCCAAAAGATTCCATAATGCCTCACTATCGCTGACTCCACCGGGTAAACGCATAGCACAACCAATAATTGCTATAGGCTCGTACGTAGGCGCTTGCGTACCATCAAAATTTCGGTCCTTAAGATCATTAACGGCTCCATTTGTTGCTCCGTTTGTGATTCCAACCACGTCCTCGTGAGAGCCATTGACGTACAAGCCAGACGATTCCCCAGATACGGCTCTCATACTCATATCATTCGCCTTAGCATGTTCGATGTTATGAGGCATCTGGTCTGGGTACTGCGTATCGACAACATGTAAATTGCGAGCTGCCTTCACTTCAGGGCACGGAAATCATGAAATTCGACGTGCGATCTTTTCAAGACAATCAGAGTCGATTTCTGACATGACTTACAAACGCGCTGATAAACGTGCTGATGAGTGTGGATGGAGAATCGAATTTGAGAATACTGGGTATTACAAGTCATGTTGAATCTCCATTCTTCACATGTATTAGCACATCGGAATTCCAGACGGGAAGAACCAACACGCTGGAGGCGCACGGCATCTGCTTGGCGTTTGCTTAGCGTCAAAGCGAATTTTTGGCCATCATGCTGTAGTATAGACCCTTGCCCGAGCGCGGTATCTTTCGAGAGCCAGACGCGTCTTCCCCTCATCAAGGATGTCGTTCTATAGTTTCAGGCGCATGAAAGCCGCTGTGGCTCAGCTTTATGGACGCCCTGATCATCTTGAACGATTCGTGGAAAGCAGGCGGCTCTAAGGCTAGATCAAGCCAGGGAGGCGATCTTCTGTCGAATGCCAGTACCTTTGATAGGATTTATGCCATCTTGCCATGGGGTATTCTGTAGGTGATCCCTCTTCGAGCTAGGGAAATCTACGTGACGACGCCGACGTTGGAAAGGAGATGGCACGTGCAGGCTCTGCTTCTGATGTGGAATCCTTGAAGCCGATCGTGGTGTTTGTATACGAATTAAATAACAGATTAAAAGCCTCCTGACTAGCCGGATTAGGAGGCGCTAAAAAGGTTAAAAACCAACACTGCAACAAACGCTGAATTTTAGATCACCCAGATTGAGATAATAGTAAATTATTGAATGTGCTAGGTTAGATTCTAGCATTTACAATTTCCTAGAATGCGTTGACATAATTTATCGTGGCAGTCACCAAAACAATCAAGAGTCCGCATGACCAATATGCTCCACTTACTATAACGTACAACACAATTGAGTTGGCCACCCAATTGGATTGGCCACTTTTCCGCATTTTCGTATAATTTAATTTAAATCCATTTTTTTCCCACATTCTATTATGGTTCAAATCTGGAAAGAAAATGATTTTATTCTTGCATTTCAGATATTTTAAAAGAATCTTAAATTAAATATTCGTCGTGTAATAATTATTTATAAAATTTTTTGTATAATATTTTAAAATCGAAAATACGAAAAATTTTCATAATACGATATTCAATATTTTTATCAAAAATTCATTAAATTAGAAGAATAGATATTTATATGATATATATTTGATCTAAATTTATGATCATTTTTTTTCTGATATAATGATATTAAAAATATGATGAATTGATTATTATATGATTATAATATATTATATATAAATAAGAATTGGATTTTTAATTTCGTATAATGATAATCTGAATTATATATACGTTTTAATCATAGAATTGATTATCAGAAAATTTAATATAAAAATTCTGATAAATTTCGCGAATGATTTAATTTCGTACAATATATAATTGATCAATTTGATATTCAAAAAAAGAATATTTATAATTTTGATGAAACAGAATTTTTAATAGATCAAATTTTGTCAGAAATAATTATTATCAATACTGAAAGATATAAAAAATCTTATATAATTCAATAAAATAATCAAAAATGAATAATAATAATTTAAAATATGAATATATTAAATTATATCATTTTATTATATATCATTATTATAAATAAAAATCATTTTTCATTTTGATATTAAAATAATCCATTATCATATAATTGAATAATTATTATATCAGATAATGATTGAATAATAAATGAATGAAATCTAGATTGAATTCAATATTTTAATTGATATATTATAAATTATATAATGGATATATATTATTTTTTCATTTTTAATAGATATAAAAATCATTATTTAATTGATTTTGAATTATTCTGTCAAAAGAATAATATTATTATTTTTTATATATTTTTTCATTTATTATATAAATTATAATTATTTAATATAGATTATTTTTGCGTATTAAAACACATATATAGCCAAATAATTGATGATTTTATATAAATATATATCATTTATATTTCAAAAAAGGATTTTTTTTCAATATTTTATAAAATTTTTCAAATTATTATAATAGAATCAAATATTTAAAGAGATTTTTGAAGAATAGAATTTATATCATATGATTCAGAATATATAATTTCACAATTGGATATAAAATTATATACTTTTATATTCCCTGAAAATTCATCTAGATTTCCTCTTCTTTGAAAATCAAAGATATTATATAATTCTATTGAAATATAATTTTAAAATAAATATATTAAAAACCGAATCGTATAATATTAGAATAATTCTTTATCTGAATTTTTATTTATTATCGACCAGTTTTCACGTAATATAATTATAATAATATATTAATTTGCCATTTTAAAAAAAAAGAATCAAATATTTCATATGATAAATCAAAAATTTAACCGATATCGGAAGATTAAAAAAATCCGTCTATTAGAAAAAGGATCTCTTTTTATATAAAATGGACAGAATTTACAGATTCAAAAAGGGTTTAAATAAATAATATAACAAAAAATAGATGAAAATAATAATCGTATAAAAATATCAAAAACAGATAAACGATAATATAATAATTATAACAAATCTGGATATAATACGCGCATTTATATTATAATTAAAAATATATCTGAGAAAGAGAATTCTGAATAATATAAAAAAATTTATATTGTTGTGATTGAGTTATTTAAATTCTTCGTATGAGAGTGCGGAAAAGTGGCCAATCCAATTGGGTGGCCAACTCAATTGTGTTGTACGTTACCCAGTGAAATTGGAAAGTGAAGTCTTTACAGCAGCATCTCTTACTTAAGTAGGCTTCTCTACGCGGGTCTAGCTTACGCCTTGAATTGGCCCTACAGTCTTAAGGCTGTACAAGCACTACAAAGTTGAAGATCTGGGGGCAACCAATTCACAATGCAACGCCAACTTACAATGCTCACCAGTGACTCAATAACGACCGGCCTTTAAACTGAGATCCAACCCAAAGGATACTTCGCCGTGATATCGAATCTTCTTCTTTCAAGTCGTCATAAACCTAACCCGTGGCGCTAACAGTTTAAGGCGGGTACCCGGGTAAGTCATATGAACGGCCAGCGAAACAAGGCCAGAAAACCCACAGACCTTAATAGCCTACACTGGATCACAGACTGGCACCAATCAGACACTACGCTGATTCTTGCGATATTGTTGTGGATCTCCATCGAGTGACCATCTTACACAAAGCCGGGTCGGTCGTCATCGGCGTTCCTGGACTTTGTGAACAGAATGGCGGTAGGCACTGTCAGAATCCCCGTAAATGGCATCAATATTGAGAGTTAGGGTTTCCTTGTAGTAAATACCGGGAGTAGGACCATATCCCACACTGAGCTTGCTGAGTTCCATCTAATGAAAAGCAGGGACACTTGTGATTCCTCCTTGCGTAGTGGAAAGAAGCGATGTGTCAAAAATTCTCGGGAAGTCGAAGCCTGAGTAACGATCAATGTTTACGGCAATATCGACCCAAGTCGAATGTAATAAGCCTTGATCTTTACTTGGTGTAAATTCTGCTCACAGGCCGACTCGAGCTCTTGTACTGCCCCAAGTACATCCACGTATCGGTGGACGAAGGTTATGATGACGAAATCGCCCTTGCAGTCGCTTTAGCAGTGATGCGCACTCGCTGTTACCTTGTTAAAGCAATATGGTCTGACTGTTCGCTTGAGCCTTCCTATAAATTCCGGGAGGACATCGCTTGGCAGGTTATACCTGCGAGATTAAGTAGTATTAGGAAGGGTGATACCCATATTTTCATGTCTACATAGGAAGAAGCAGGAGCAAATTGAGCATATAAAAGGAGTCTTCCTCTGCAAGTTCTGTCTCATTCTCACCAACAACACTGTTCTTCTGTTCTTCCGCCATCATATCTCTCTGAATGTCCACCCCCTCTAAACGGTCTTAATCCTATTTACGCACACCCCCTCTCAAATTCTGCTTCGTCTGTCGGGCTTCAGTTTCCATCCGTTCTTCTGCCTCAGTACCTCAGGGATACCTGTTGCCATTGTCCCGCCATCACGAATGATCCGGCAAAGGACTGTTACGGAGGAATTCTCATCATCAGCCGGAATGTGTCATCCTAGGCAAGTGTTCCCGACGTGTTGACGAAGGTCAATTGTGCATTCTCTGAACTTCGGTGATGATGAGAAAGCTAATCTTCCGAGCGTTGCAAGAGATCAGTCTTGCACGGACCATCACGTGATAGTCCACCTTGCTTAGTCCTTTGCGGCTAACTTTAATTTTTGGAACCCTTTTTTTTAGGCTGCCACTACCGTCTCACAATCATTTGTGCTCCTCGACCATCTCATCGATTTAACGTTTTGCTCGCGAACAAGCCAGCTGTGCTTTTACCCAACGCCGGACAGATTTGGTCTCTGTTGGGATTGATTGAGGTTATTGGATATTGATCAGCCGGTTCACCATTTTTGCTCATTCACTTGTATTCATTGGAATACTTAGCTTGTTTCGACTTGCTCTTTTTCCTTCCTTTACTCTTGTACGCTAGTTACTTTCACTGAAACTCGATCATCTTCATGTCCACCATCTTTTAGATGCTGAAATTGACCCGTCGTTCGCCAGCTTACTACATAGTGTGCAGACCTAGTACTCATCCACATTCTCTGCTCAAAAAATGCTCTCTTCCAATCCTGCCTCCAAGCTCGTGGACAGACTAAATTGGTGATACTCGTGCTTAAGAGCCTGTCTCGGGACCCTGATTGGAACCTCTAAAGGTTAATCCGACATCTTTATGGTTCTGTCTGTCCTCATCCAATAGTTCACCTCCCGCTGACGCAGCGCGTAGAGTTGGACACTTTCACAAATTGAGGCCCAACATCCAAGTTTCCGATGTTTTAAATACGGTTATGAAAGCATGTGCATGGCTCTACGCTAATTAAGCGGGGTAACCGGGGCACTTTCCATGCAAGGAAATGAGTAGTTCTTCATGTGCGATGAGTGGACTCGTTTTGTAGTCAGCACCAGGAAACACCTATGTAGCTCTGTTATTCCCTATCCGTAAAACAGCACAACTTGATTGAATTCAATGCGGCTCCCATAATTCTACTGGTGAACAGACACGAGAAAGAAACTGGATCGGAATTTATTGGCGAATGCTATGTCCCAGGGTGCATGGATGGCGAGGTGCTTGAAAGACTTCGGAACGAATATCAAAGTTGACCATCTTGTAGCCGACATCGTTTTTAATCATGGAGTTGATAGTATGGACCTAGATCGGTCAAAGGATAGACATGTAAAAAAAATCCCCCGGGGTTGGGGGCAACCTTCAAGGCCATTCATTAGAATGGAACAATGGATATGTTTTGTCGTCTTCAGTCGATTTGGGCCGGATGAGCTTGACTAAACTCTTGCAGATCATTACAGTTTGGATTGATGGTGCTGCAGAGCTAACCCACCATTTCTTAGCTTATACTGCCTGCCTCTTCTCCAGCCCATCCATTTTTCCAATATCTCTTCTCCACCATCACCCGGCGACATTGCTGTACTCATCCAGCCTTGACCTTCAACACCAATGCCCTGACCCTGGGCTACATCGCTTGCTCCTTGTACAATGGCCTTCGAAGGTGACTCCTTGAGAGTTACGAAAGGTCGCTGGTCATAACCAGAATCCTCAAGTTCCGTTTGGTTCAGAACCGGCGTACAGCACGCATCAGTGCCATCAAAGACCCTCTCCCACTCAGCACGAGATTTGGTTTTGAAAGTCCTGGTGAAAAGACTTGATAATGCAGGCCACGTACTGCGGTCATGGCGTTCTCCAGGGAGAGACGATGGGTCTATCTGTAGTCCCTCAAGAAGAGCAGCAAAGAACTGCGGCTCTAAAGCTCCGCTGATCGAATACCGATGTATAAGTCATTGGCATCTTGAAATCGACATGAATGAAACAAGACACTCACACTGCCATATAACCCCCATCCTTTGTCTCGTAAGTATCATAAAATGGGCAGCCGCCATCTAGTAAGTTCATCCCCCTCGGCTGATCCCAAAACGGCAACTTCGTTCCCAACCGCAGCATACTCGCCAAATACGCGCTCCCATCCACCATATTCGCCTCCACCACTTGGCCTCGTCCCGTCCTCTCCCTATGATATAATGCTAAGATCACTCCGAGCCCACACACTGCGCCCCCGCCTGCGAAGTCCCCCAGAATGTTTCCCGGCGCAAACGGCTTCTCTCCACTCCGCCCCAACATCCCCAACACCCCGGACACAGCAATATAATTGATATCGTGCCCCGCCATCTGCGCGTACTTCCCGTCTCTCCGGAATCCAGCCATGCGCCCGACCACGAGCCGCGGATTCAGCTTCTGGAGCACATCCTCGGGGCCCAAGCCGAGCTTCTCCAGCACGCCCGGCCGGAACGGGTCGATAACGACATCCACATGGGGGATTAGTGCGCGGATAAGTGCGATGCCAGAGGGCGATTTGAGGTCAATGGCAATGGAGCGTTTATGGCGGGTTAGGAGGTCGTTGGTCGGAGGTGGGGGAGTGGAAGTGTGGGCGGAGGGATGCGCGCGGTCGATGCGAAGGACGGTGGCGCCGAAGTCTGCGAGGAGGAGACCAGCAAAGGGACCTCTGAGGATTTAGTTGGCAGTTGAATTTCGGGGGGCCAGTGATAGTGGGAGGAGGTTACCAGGCGCAAGACCGGCGAATTCGAGGACGCGGATGCCGGTTAGAGGGGGTGGGTGGGTCATGATGTTGATTTTTCGAGATTGGCTAGGAAACAGGATGAAGATTATGAAATTCGAGGAATGTTAAGGATGAAGTATAGTTCGTTTGCTGCATAGTGCTTGGATGTAGAGTTGCAGTCAAGAAAGATGGGTTCACCATGTGGAGGCCGACTGAGCCGAGGTCTTCGTTCCAATCCAGCGAAACCTGGTTATTCGCTGCTTCAGGACGGCTGGGAGTTGGTCCGCCTTACGCTGTACGAATTCCTTACCCAGTTAAGACAGGCGACAAATAATTAATATCTCCCCTTCTAACCCATGACTAGGCAGGCACACCGAAAGTGCCTCATCACATAGCAGTATTCATCAACCTACGCCGAAGTGCTGCGTCGCCAAACAGACTGAGCGTGTGCCTGAATTGATGAGAAAGTGTAACCAACAGACGAAAGCTTTGGCTTTGATGAGTTTTTTCAATTGGGGAGACTAAATGTAGTGTTTGTGTTCATCCTTCCATACTTTAAGACGGCATGATCAAGGATCTAGTCTCTGGCGTCCAATGCCTGACTTGCTGCTTTTCTACAGATGGCTTGAGGTCGTTTTATGGAAGGATCCGCGTTCTCTTCGAACGGTAAGGTGTCATTTTAAAATGCAGAGCGATCAAGCCATCCTCGACTCAAGGAATGAATACGCAATCCGCTTCGACATGAGATAAAAGTGAAGGCGGAGTTCTGTACGGAATTCTTCCCTTCCCTCCCATGCTATACGTAATTTAAAAATTTGAGGAAAAAGGCGGAGCCTCATCTCTGTTCTTCGCCGTCGCGGCCAATGATCACACCCACTCACGAGAGTGGCGCATGACGGGCGCTCTTCCGACTCGTTCATTTGAACTAGGCAACAACATAGTTGCCTGATGGAGTGCATATCAATGGGCTGAAATCCCCTGCTTACCCACAATTTTATATTGGCCCCCAGATCTGAAACCTTACTTTTACTGGGTAGGTTCTCGATGAATATTTCCTGTATTAAGGTGTATCATAGGTGTCGCAACGCCGAGTTACAGAGCCCTGGGCTGAACGACAGGTAAACTGTCTGAGTCCACTTGAACGACTCTTGCATCCCATGCATTCTTTATTTTCTTTCTTCACTCTTCATTGCACCGAATTAAACTCAAAATGGCAGATGAGCTCGGCGGTTTCTTTTTTACAACGAATTTGACGGATTGGCAGTGTCCCGATTTTAACGGCTTTGCCTGCATTCCACCCGCTGCTTGCGCCCAAAATCCCACAAGTCGGACATATTGTTGCGATGCAGGAAAGCCTGGTGATGTATGCTGGACGACAGCAGTGCCTTGCGCTACGGATGGTTCAACAATAACCTGTGGCGGTCAAGATTCATATTGCTGTCTTGCACAAGGGTACGTCTGGTTTTTGAACTTCGGAAATAAGCATGTTGAAGCTAATCTCGTGCCTTCAGCGAGACATGCACCAAAACTTTTGGTAAATAAGCGTATCTGGTGCGCTCGCCTCAGCCAAAGCGTCTTACTCTGTTAGGTCAAATCAACATATGCTGGTCAACTGGTCCAGACATACTTGCCAACATAAGCGACACTCAACTGAATGCTACATTCTCTTCTTTGAGTTCGGCAACCCCGTCAGCTAGTTCCTTGACGTTCAATCCTCCAACAAGCTCCAGCACATCAAACTCCATTTCTGAGGCTATCACCATGTCGAACACTGCGCCCACATCACCCGCGACGATTGCCTCATCACCTGGAGTAAATACGCCTCCTCCACCACCTGTCGCACGGTCTTCGCTTTCTGGTGGGGCTATTGCTGGAATTGTCGTCGGCGCAATCGTTGGCATTCTCTGTTTATTGAGTGCCGCTTTCATGATTGGAAGGTTTTCGAAACGATCCAAAGGACGGGAGAGAATACCACAGGACGACAAATACGGGATGCAAACAAAGCAAAATCCGAGGATTGCGGAGCTGGACACAGACACAAGAAGATATGAATTGTCGAGCGCACCCAAGTTCGCGCCAGAGCTTGCCAGTCAACAGATACCACAGGAGCTGCCCGATGAAACAGTGTTTCGTTATCCCAGTCAAAGATTGTAGCATTTCTTTGCACAAATACACAGTGCAAGCCGAGCGTACGTAGAATAAGGTACCCAGCAATGCGAAGAAAAAAAAAAACTCCGTCTTATGTGATTACGGCACTTTTAGCAAGTTCAACTTATATCTATCAGGAGGCGTGACGTTGATAGTAATGAATATAACAAAGCATTGACAGCTTATGCCTACCCATTTTAGTAACGACAAATTGTAAGCCTAACGATATGGACCGGTCTCTTTCTCGCCTCAATTGCTCCTTACACGCCATTGATATCGGAAGCCAAGGACAGAGGGTCAGGCAGTTTCTTTTCAATAATATCGCTAGAGTTTTCCATGGCTTCTGCGATGTGCCGCTTTGGAGTTTATTCTTTCAACATTGATTCCGATGTCAGGCATGTTCTAGGCTCATGCAGCATGTTCAATATTGTGTGCCGGAACCAAACATGATCTGTTCTAGATCAAGCAGCCAATCATGCAGACTTTTTTCTCAAGCTTGTTGAAACCGAAGAGAACTGCCCTTTGTGCATTTGAAGATTTGAAGCTGTCAATAGTGGCTTGACACCGGTACTATCAATAGCAGCACAACGTTCAAAGCTGGGGAGACCGCCACTTTGGTGAATGGAAAGACACTAAGTCTGGGATCAAGCGGCTTGGTTCTTAAGGCTTTAAGCTTCATACAGCGTTCTATGACTGCTAGAGTTAGCAGGCTTACCATCTCTGTCAGATCTAGGTCTGTGGACCGGACCAACTGTAGCCGACTCCAATGCGAGGATTCTAGACGTGTGTATTGTACAAACAGTGCCAGCGATTATGGGAGCCACAAAAGAGTTGAATAGGTGGATGCTAAGTTCAACGCCATGGTCTGACATCGTCTCGCTTTATTTCATTTGATACGATGTAAGCATCCGTTAGCAACGTCTCACGGTTTGAGACCCACTCTCAGAAGAGTGGCAGTTCGCTCGATCAGTGCTGAACAGCAGGTCCTGCTGTCATTGGAACCGCAAAGTTGTAGCCAAACTTGTGGTATGGGACAAGTTTAAGCCGACTTACGAAATTTTCACCTTAAAATGATGTCGTCAGATTTATAGATTCTATGAGTAAGTCGCACGTGCATGAACTATTCCACAGACTATTTTGGGGCCAGGTTCCTGATTTGCTTCGAATGACGCTTGGCGCGCTAAGCTGTCGGAAGGGATAAGCTGCTAACTCGTTCCGGTGGATGGGCTGCCACATTACTCACATTTAGCTTCTTCAGATTGCGGCTGAGTGGCTGAATATCGGCCCCCGAACTGATCGTCTTGTACCGTATACGCACCTTTGTGGATGAGATACCAGCGGCGCCAGCTTCCGAGGCCGTCGTCCTATAGGGTCTTTGACTCTTTGCCTGCTTCTCCCACCTGATACTTGGACGACAGATACATATCCCGTGTCATTGAGCCAATTGTGCACGTGCCGGACCCAGCAGCAAAGACTAGACCTAGCTAAATACGCCACACCAATGACAATGGAGGTATGCTAAACCATCATAACCTGACGCAAGTGTTTTCTGATTGACGCTTCTTGTCCTTTTGCTGCGGGATCATCACATCGTGTTCTCATAATACAAGTCTATGCCCTGCAGTGACGGCCCCGAAGTAGCTTGAAGCAGGTCATTGGACGATCGACAATGACCAAGGCCTTTCTACGGAACAGGCAAACAATTTCAAACACTGGTGGGAAGATTTTCACGGAAGCCATTAAGCTGCTAGCGCGAAAATGTCTTCGAGCCACTTGCTGGTCCAGGAGGCATGCTGAACCCGGTGGCGCACCCTCCCAGGCAAATTTCTGTTACTATTCTTGTCTTATGTGCACCAAAGCACGCTACCCTCTGCTTTATGAACGGAGCGGTACGGAGTAGGACGTTCCTTGAGGCTAGGCTACACCCTTATGGGAGCCATCAAAACCATAAGGTCTCCCAGGCCCTCCAAGTCCCAAGTTAATCTATTCATACAATGTCTGAACGAGTATCGGTACGCTATGCTTCAATCGCAGGAGATATCGACCAAGACCTACTCGCGAAACGCAAAGACAAGGTTCAGACTTCCATTATTACAGGATGGCCTACTGGCCCACGAGTTTTACGGCGAGGCATGGCGACGATGATCTTTGGCCTCGTCGTAGACTTTGTCTTAGCTGTTTTTGCAGCTTTGTTTCTGGCTCTTGGAATTTCTGTCCGAAGCCACAACAAACAATCTGTTCAAGAGCATCTTCGGCTCGTGCATGTGTTGGCAGAAGCCAGTCGCTACGTAAGTTAACCTTGACCATTCATAGGAATGATTTGAAGCTAACAGAATAAGGGTTCTACTGCCTTTCCGATACTTTTCGCCGCGGCAATGAGCCAAGCTATCCGGTCAACACTTCTCTGGCGTTTAGAGCGAGGAGCTCGAATCGGATTTCTTGATACACTTGCCGGGAGTACGACTTTGTTCAGTACCGCGTTCACGCAGATCACACTTGGTTTGCCTACTGTTGCAGGAGTTCTTCTAGTAATATTTTGGGCTTTGTCTCCTGTTGGTAGTCAGGCTTCTCTGCGGATAATGGGCACAGCAACTGTTCCCTCGTACGAAAACATGACGATACAATATCAGGATAGCTACTTTAACTATAGCTATTATGAGAATGGCGACGACTCAACTGAGGTTGCGACGGCAAATGCACTGTTTACCACCTCGCTTCTTGGACCTGCGTCTGCTAAACAATCTAATTTGGATACTTGGGGTAAACTGAAAGTTCCAATGATCGAAGTATTAGATACCGTAGCAGATAGTGATGGATGGAAACCTGTCCCTGCGAACGCAACGTATTCATCGCTCACTGGACTTCTCGCAACAGGCTCATCAGCATCGACGAACAATACCATGAATATAGAGACTTCCTACTGGTCTGTTAAATGCAGTGCTGTCCAGTCCACTGATTCACCGATTGCATTAGCGGGAAATCGGACTGTGACTACTGGAACTGGCGCTGCCATATATTCGCCTGATACCGAGCGGGTATTAAGCGAGAACATTCAGCCCAGGACCTTTTCGTACGGTATGTGGCTGCAGCTACCGAACTACAAGTACCCGAGCGCCAAATGTACCATCCAGACATCGTATGTAGAGCTTGACGTCCTCTGTCTTGGGCAAAATTGCGCAACAAGCAGGATGCGACCATCAACGTTGCCGCACAACTCAACGGGCTGGACTTCTCTCGACGAAGACGGCGGCGAAGTGTGGAAATACTGGTCAACCGACTTTGTTACTGCAATGGCCGGCCATCCCGCTGCGGCTACCATGAAGGAGGTGTACTTTGTCAACCCGAACAATCCAGCAAATGAGAGTTCCTGTGGTGGGTACTTGAGTGAAGACCCAGCCTGCGACTCTTCTACACTGGAAAGACTTTTCGACCCACAGATTTTCAGCATGAGTCTAACACAGCTAATGAATACTCATTGGCTCTCCTACGCTGGGCCAGAAATCACTACAAACAATCTCCAACCGAGCTCTCTGTGCTATCAGTCGACAGATCTTGGGCCATCAGACGGCGCGCAGATATGCCAGTACGTGCAGAACGCAACAACTACGATCCAGCATAGCACCGAAGTGATCGTGTGCAATGAAGGATGGTTTGCGGTCTTGACCATTGCTTCCCTTGTCATGTTGACCGCAACAATATGGCGTACGACAACATCATTCATGCGAAAAGTACCAGACATCCTATTCAATGTATCAACGCTGACACAAGATAATCCATATACCGCAGTTCCGTCCGGAGGCTCGGCAATGGACGGTGCAGAGCGCACGAGGTTGCTGCAGGGCTTCATGGTGAAACTTGGTGATGTGGAACCCGAAAGGGATATTGGGCATATCGGACTTGGTGTCGTTTCTGGACAAGGGCCTACTGTTCCTTTTATGCCGGGAAGACTGTACGATTAATCACCATTCGATTTGGAACGGATATTTGGACTCGCTTCCGTATTGCCACTGCAGTCTTGGACGATGCGCTGGACAAAAACACAAGCATTGCCGCTCTTGCAGCATCTATGGACTAGAATGACCAGAGAGTGTGGGAACCGAATCTTACCTCTTAGGTCATATGACATCATTCAACGCCAATGGCAAAACATGTTATGAACTTGGAGCCATAGTTTTACGTGGAGGTATTAAAGAAGCACGAGCCTCTACAACGGAAGAAATCGGGAGTCAGCCAGATCAGGCCTGCTAGTCGGCTCCGCTGTCTCCCTTTCGATATGACCGTAGGAGCATAGAGAGTGGTCCGATTGAATGGGGCTCATACGGCGTTCAATCCTGGTCACCATGATGTCTATCTGTCCGTAAGCCTAGCGGTAATCGTAGCAACCTGATACTTTCACCTACCAAAGCTACTTTTCGTGGCAGATGAAAGTAATTATAGTCTCAAGTAGGATATGTCTCAATTTCGAAGTAATTGCAAGGGCCAGAACCGAGAATCATCTTCCTTCAAATCTTACACTGGGCTAGAGTATTACACAGAGAACGTGATAATAAGTGAACGCACTACGTTAGATAATAGGTCTTACCAAAAGTAGCCGGAGATAATTTTGATAGTTCTCCTGATACGATAGAATACGAATAGATACCTTACGTAATACTGTTGAGGCTTACGCACTGACCTTGCATGATCGTATTTGGGGCTCCAATGCGTTTGAAATTTAAATTTTTCAGAGAAAACTTCCTTCGTAGCAGGGCAATACGATTCGGCTCAGAGTTTGAGTACCGAACAGTGATTGAACGAGAGCTGAGAGTCTGTCTTCTTGTGGCTATTTATCTTTCGAGGGTTTCGCAGTTGAAAAGTTGAATCAGGAGATGTCGAAACCGACAGTTCTTATCACCGGATGTAGCCAGGGTGGGATCGGCGATGCCATGGCCCGCGAATTTTCTGCGCGCGGTTTCCACGTCTTTGCTAGCGTTCGCGATACAAGCAAAGCCGCGCATTTCGCCAACGATCCAGCCATCACCATCATCGAACTTGATGTCGCCTCGCTTGATTCCGTCGAGAATGCGGCGTCTGATGTCCGCAAGCGTCTTCCGGAGGGCAAGCTTGACATTCTCATCAACAATGCGGGAATGGGGCATTCGAGCCCCTTGATAGAGACCGATCTTGCAAAAGCAAAGCAACTCTACGACGTCAATGTGTGGGGTGTTTTGGCGGTGACGCAGGCTTTTACTCCGCAATTGATTGCGGCGAAAGGAAAGGTCGTCAATATCAGTAGCGTAGGCGCGCTGTTGGCTAGGCCTTGGGGTGGTATGTGGGAAGTCAGATCATCCTAAATTCTTTCTATGAACCCTCATTTTTTGTGTCAATCACTTCAAGGCTGGATCAACGCGCAACACTCGCTTAGTCTTGATTTTATGCGATTTCTTGTCGGGTATACATGACTAATGCTCAAGCTTACTTTGCCGACTAATAGGTCTCTATTCTTCTTCAAAGGCCGCCGTTACCATCTTGAGCGAGACGTTACGGCTCGAGCTCGCTCCACTCGGGATTACCGTTGTCACAGGAATGCTTGGAGTTGTTGCATCTAATTTTGCAAACAACGATACTTGGCCGGGGCTTAAGGAGTCTTCCTTTTACAAGTCAGTCGAACCAGAAATCGCCCATGATGTGACAAGCTACACAAAGATAGCGGAGGATACCGAAGTGTTTACTCGCAATTTTGTTGGCGATATTCTCAACGGAGCGTCCGGTCAGATTTGGAGAGGCTCAAAGGCACGGACTGTTAGGCTTATGGGATATCATGCGCCTGCGAGTGTGCTGGTGAGTTCCTACAGTGGCTGGCAGTCGATGCAAAACCAAAGTGGAGTACTAATTTGGACCACAGGATCCTTTGTTAGTGCGAGGTACTGGACTGGACACCCTAGCAAAGCAAACCTCAAAAAAGCAAAGTTGAAGCTGTGTGAATCTTACATAATAGATATAATATGGAGAAAATTGTCTAGATGAAAAGTGTAATGCCGGCTGAAGTCCTTCGGAGATCTTTGACTTTGCAAAGACGTGACGGAAATGAGTGTCAACATGCTTAATCCAAAATATTGGCAGCACGATTCCGAAATTTACATATAGCACCAAAGCGGATCGATAGGTGTTATTGACTACACAACGCTGTCTGGATCTTATATTGACCGATTCGCGCTCTTTTGCTTTCAGTTCTACGCACGTCCACTTCACCGATTCCGACAATGCACTACTTTCATTGCTAGAATCACAAGAGAAAGGAGCCAATAACTTGAGTTGATCGTTTTTCAGTAGTTCGCTTCGAGCTTCATCTGATTTTATTAATTGATTCTTACATGTGGATAACTCGGGTGGGATTTCGACAACGCTCTTACTAAGCCACAATCAGGGGCTTCCCGAGGGCTGAACCTCTGAGTGGTCTGTATTGGCACGCAAAACGAAGTAAAGTTCTGACACGAAAGCGCTAGCAATCGCAACTGCTGTAATTATCACTGGAAATGCAATCTTATGCCGTTTGAATTGACTTGAAAGGAAGTTGGTGGCCATGATATCTTGACTGGTATTCATTTTTGGATTCCCGTTCTCCACAAACTTTTAGTCTTTTCAGTTATTACTCTCACGCATCGCTTTCCGAAGCAAGTGTGTAATTTCAGGCCTTTCAATAGCTGAGTAATCCTCGCTTACAACCATCAGAACACTAATGACGCTGAGGACCTTACTCTTGTAGATGCGACGTATGCTTCGGTTTAGCTTACACCTCTTCCACCATCGACCTTCACGGGATTTCCTTCTATCTCCTTAGCTAAGATGGAAGAAGTCATACAGACCTTACAACAAGCTCTTCCTGACAAGGTTCTTTCGCCTGGACATCCAGATTACGCAGAATCTTTGAGCTCGTACTTTTCTGTCCAGGAGAGTCAGATCCAACCTGCGTGCATAGTCTGTCCTACATCTACGCAAGATGTCTCGTCAACGCTTTCTGCCATTATTAGAGCGAATCAGAATCACAGTAGCAACACAGTCAAGTTTGCTATCCGTAGTGGAGGCATGGCACCATTTGCGAGAGCCGCTAATGAGTCTGATGGAGTCACCATTGATCTTCGAGGGATAAATACGATTGAAATTAATAGTGAACAAACTCAGGTGCGGATTGGTGCTGGAGCTTCATGGGGTGAAGTATACCGCATGTTGGATCCGCTAGGTCTCGCAGCGCCAGGCGGGAGGCATTCTCAACTAGGAGTTAGTGGTGTTACATTGGGAGGTAAGATCCCACTCTATATTTGTTTGTTTTCCTATGCAATCTTCGCTCGTCGTAAGCAAAGCCATGTCCATGCAAGTATTCCGTCAATGAAGCCAACCAATGTTCGATGGATGCAAAAGTACAAGCATTAAACTCTGCTAATATCACTAGGCGGTTTGTCTCATTTCTCCGGTCGCCTAGGCCTTGTTTGCGACAATATACTAGAATATGAGATAGTCCTTGCGTCTGGTGTTATTGTTAAAATCGCAGAGAATGACGAACAATATGGAGATTTATTCCGTGCTCTTCAAGGTGGCTCCAATAACTTTGGGATTGTAACCCATTTAACTTTTCCTCTTTTCCGTCAAGGCCGAGTGTGGGGTGGTAATCTTATCCATGGCATGGAGACAAAAGATCAGCAACTGAAGACATTCTACAACTATGCCAGGAGTTCCAATTTTGATCCTTTTGCATCACTTGTCCATAGCTTTGCCATGACCGCGGATCGAGGGTCAGGGATAGTAAATGGCATTGTATACACGAATCCTGAAAGCAAGCCGGCATGCGTGCAGCCTTTTAAGAGGCTAGATCCCATCCATGTCAATACTTTGCGTGAGCTTAGCTTAACAGAGCTGACACTGGAGCAAGACGCATTCAATGAATACGGTCTTTGGTGGGTCTTCCGATGGCCGAATACAAATATTTACTGAAGCATTCGTAGTCAAATAATGATAGCCACGACGTTTTACCTTGATTACTCGGTTTTGCATCGAGCCTACGATTTCTGGCAAGCTTCCTGTGAGTCTGTTAAGAGCTTCTCAGGAATACGTTGGTCTATGACATTTCATACCATCTTTCAAGGCGTCATTTCTAAATCGCCATTCCTACAGTCCGCTATACCAAATCGTCCTTCTACTCAGGATTCCGTCATCATTGCGCAACTAACGGGGACTTGGAAGGACCCGAAAGATACGGCTGATGTTGAGAAGGCCGCTGTGCAACTAATTGACGATATTGATAAAGCAGCTCGAGAACAGAGTAAGCAGACGGGATATCTCTATATTAACTATGCACATCCAGGACAGGATGTCTTTGGCGATGGTTCAGCGGATGGCGGGGAGAGGAAGAAATTTCTCCAGGGTGTAAGCAAAAAGTACGATCCGGATGGCATCTTCCAACGCTATGTTCCAGGTGGCTTCAAGCTGTTCCAAGCTTGAATAGAACCATTTCTGTCGAATAGAAATTAGAAAAGTTTGACATTTAATACTCGGGGGCTTTTTGCGAGATTGACTCCAAGGTCATTGCTAAATGCTACTGCTCTTGCACAATCCCGGTTCCAGTGGAAGTAGTGCGATATCGTTGAGATTTAAACAAATCGCTCTAGATCATTGTCGTGCATCTCTCCCTCTATATACCCTTTTTATCTCTCAGACACTAAAGTTACCCATTCATTCGTAATCAAAATGACGTTTCCAAAAGCTCAAACCCAACATTCCCGATCATCTCTATCCAGGCATTGCTCAGAACAACCCAGTCCTGTTGACCTATACACCTTCTACTGCGCACTCGGCGGCGGACTTTTACTCGCCACCGTACTCCTCAAATACTCCTCAACATGCGTCTCCCCCACAGCATCCCCCTCACCCTCCACCACCCCCTTCCCCTTCTCCTCCTCCCTTCCCTCCTCTTCCTTCCCATTCGCCAAGCCCACCGCACCCACCAGCTTCTCCGCCTGCTCATACGCACCACCGACCACCTCCCTCGCCCTCCCCAAAACACCCTCCCCCTCACCCTCGCCTTCCGCCTCGTCAGCCTCCGGCCGCGGCACCACCTTCGGCGCCTGCCCCACGGTCTTGGGCTCCATGGTGCTCGTCTTGTCGCCGTGCCCGTGCTCGCGCACCGCCGGCGTGCCGTCTGCCAGCACGCCGGCCGCGTGCGTCGACCGCTGCTGCTCGAAGCGCGTGTGCGACGTGCCCTGCCGCGGCGCGTCGGCGCCCGCGCCGCTGCCTGCTGCGGTGGTGGTGCTGACGGGGACGGTGTAGGTTCCGCGGCGGGAGGTGTTGGGGACGTGGGGGTTTTCGGGGGGGATGGCAGCGGCGGCGGTGGTGGGGTCGGTGTCTGGGTTGGAGGGTGGTGGGGGGGTTTGGTCTGGAGTGGAGTCGGGGTTGGGGTTGGGGCCTGGGTGCGTGTGTTCGCCGGTTGTGGTGCGGTAGATTTCGGAGGGGGTGGAGTCGTTGGTGGGGCTGGTCTTGACGGGGACGTTGAGGAGTTTGGATTCGACTTGCCATTTCTGACCGGGGTTCATGATGGCGATTGGCTCTTTTCGGGGTTTGCCATTGACGCTGCCGACGGCGACTGCTTCCATTTCATCGACTGCTGTCTCCTGCCAGTGAATGGGTCCGATGGGGAATGATTTCGATGCAAAGGATCCGGAGCTCGCACTCCATTTTAGGCTGTTCTGGATGGCGGGCTCCAGTACGGGCATCATGCCGAATTCAAAGTCAAGTTGACCGCCGTACTTCTTGGGAATGTTTTCGGGATCAATGTATTTCTCAAGAGTAGATTTCATGTTTGAATTGGAGAGAATGAATATTTTGGAAACAGTTATGGGGTCGAACCATCGCTTGATCCATCCCCAGACAGTTGGAAAGAAGGAAGGTGCACCGATGATCTAAGAAATATTAGTTGTCGTCAAAAGTATACAGACTGATGCGATTTATTGTTGGATGGGGCCATACAAATATTCGGTCAAGAGTTTCAGGGTAATGTGCTGTGGCTAAAGTACTAGCATCCTGCATGTGATTCTTGAGATTCCAAAACTGCTTCAGACCAACTCTTGAAATGTCCACAATGTTATTCGATTGCGATATAGGCGTCTCTGTGTGGGGTCTGTTCGGAATAGCAGAACAGAGTGGGAGTACAAAACGGCACATATTCTCATACAATGCAAATAAGCGTAGCATTTTGACGGGCACTTTAGAGGTGATTTGAGGAGCTTTCGACGTTGATGCTTCATAAGCAGCAATGTTCTTGCCACTCAAATGTGCAACTTCAAAAAGGTAGACCGGCATTCCTCGCTTGTCTCTTCGTCCCGTCCATTGTGGATACTAAAAGTCGATTTGAGATTAGTTACAATATACAGGAGCAAAAAGAGGTTGGGACCAACCAATCTACGCGTTTCCTCATATTCATTAATATCAATAGTCTCGTAAAGCTCCTCAAGCTGATTGTTTCTTCTCCAGTCCTCGGTATCTTTGAATTGGGTAAAGGCATCTCGTGGGATAAATTTCCGCGCTCGAAGATATCGACTGGGGGAGGGTAAGCCAGGGCATGTTTCAGCGATAACCTTGTCTCAACGTACAGCAAAGTCTCATCATCATGACTAGGCGCTGCTCTCCCATCTACACCCGCAGGCTTGTAGTATCCCTTTTCTTGACATAGCTTTTTGAACTGATCTAGGCTAGAGTGCTGGTTGTTCGAGAGATGTCCAAGATGCCCGGAGGGGTATTGATAGGATTCTGTCCGTTTTAGCTTGTTCTCGGCCATTTTTGAAAATGGCAACGGAGGAGTGTGGAGGGTGAGCAACCACCAGGCGATTCCTCGAGGTCGAGCTCTCCAGCTGTTATGTTTACCTAGCGCAAGAAGCTGTTCATTCGGGATGTCGGTCCACCGTTCGCCGATCTTCCTCAGCCCTATGAACCATTTTAACCTTTTCTCTGACGTCGTTTGGTGCACGCGCTTCTCTGCCTCCCCAAGGTACCGTGGCTTCCCGTTTGCCTTCTCAGTCTGCTCGCCTTTTCAGCCACCGGCTTGACAATGACGACCAAAACTTCTCTAACCGATCTCCCGGAAGAGCTTTTGCGCAACATACTGTTGTTTCTTCCCGCTCAATCACTTGCATATGTGGAACGAACATCAAAAGATTTCTACTCTCTGGCGAACGATCCTCTTCTATGGCGTCAACGGTGCAATACGGAATTCACATACTGGGAGAAAGACTCTCCCCCCTTCCACAAGGCAAGCGTTTGATTATCATGTGTGACGTCGCTGCAATGCTCTGCTAATTCCTTACGTAGACGCTCCACAATCAACTTACGTCATTAGAAGGTGCTGATGAGCAGTGGAAAAGTACATACATTGCTCGTTCTGAAAAGAATCGTCTGGTCGAACAATCCTTGGAGCAAGTTATCGCCAAGCAGAGATGTCGCATCGAGGAAATGCAAAAGATTATCAAATGTGGATATAACGCAAAAGCAGTCTTGTTGAAAAACTGCCACGCACCGGATACTGCGGAGGATGTCTTGGCCCGGCGTTATTGGAGTTTGGAGATTCTAAATGCCATGCAGCGCCGCAAGGGACTTCGAATATGGGCGCAAGTCATGGAAGACTCTACTCAGCTTTCCTTTGAAGAAGCATTGGGCGCATTCGACATGTTCGTTCTGGACACACGCGAAGGAGATGTCAGCGACATATCCGCCCGTCTTGATCAACTTGCTGATCGCCTGCGCGCTACAATTCCAACCTTCGCATCCATGACCATGCGACAGAAAGCTGTGGAAATCGCGCGATTCATCAGGGGCCAAAATCTTACAGGTGTGCACAGTGAGGACGATTATCACATCCTTCGCAATAGATTTCTTGGGATCGCTTTGTTCGACGACGAACATCAGGCGCTACCTCTAATATCGGTTGCAATATATTGCTGCGTTGCCCGGCGAGTTGGACTTGATGCTCAGCCGTGCAATTTTCCATTCCATGTCCATGCCAGCGTGACCTCAGAAAAGGGTCTCAGTCTTGATGGTGCACAATTGAATCCGGAAGATGAGACACAGTGCATGTTCATGGATCCTTTCCGGCAAGATGAGGAGGTTGCAGCAGATAAGCTCATAAGCTTGCTTGGATCAATAGGTGCGGCCGATCCCACTCACGCCAATTTCCTTACCGCGTGTTCAGTCAGAGACATGATTCTTCGCACTGCTCGAAACATTGCCACTGCTGTTCAAACTGGCGAGACCTTGGATCCTCCAAGACGATCAGCATTATCGAGTTGGACCACGGGCTTGCCGGACATGGACGGCGCATTTTATGGCGCGCTTTGGAGCATGCTTATCTGTGACCCGACCCGTCGTCGCAATTACTTGCATCATATTGCGCAATTCTTCCAGCAAGGTTTCACTGTCGATGTCGACCTCATGGAGAATAAAATCTTCCCCATGTTTCAGAACGCGCCGGAGAGTCAGAACTTACTGAAGCTGATCCAGTTCATTCGTCGTAATGATAGTCATCCCAAACCAATTGTCCGACGGAACGGGAGTACAAGGAATGTACAATATCGCGTGGGTCAAACGTTTGAGCATCGTCGTTATCACTACGAAGGAGTGATCATCGGCTGGGACGATCGTTGTCGGGCAACTGAGTCCTGGATGCGGCAAATGGATGTGGACAGGCTTAATGACGGCCGAAACCAGAGCTTCTACCATGTTCTGTGAGTTTGCTTTGTGCCCGAATCTTTACTTATCTAGAAGCAGGCTTGCTAACATCGACAAGAGTGGCGGACAAGAGCAATAGATACGTAGCCGAGGAAAATATTGGCATATTCACGCGTGAGCCATCTTCAGCGATGATGAAACTGGCGGGGCAATACTTTAAGCGGTGGGATGCGGAGATTGGTGCTTTCATCAGCAACATTAGAGATGAATATCCGGATGACTGAGGTGGTCGTTGAGGGATGAATACCTGGATGGGTGTGTCCGGCTTTTTGATAGGGATACCCCGATGACTCAAGTGGTCTCAAGAAACTAATACCCAAATAATTGAGGTAATTTTCAAGAGAGCGAATTTCTGGATAACTGAGATGAAGTCGAAAAATTAAGCATGACCATGGCTAATTCTATCGCCATTAGGCCATGAATGAAAACGGATTTCCATGCACAAGACCAAATCTCATAAGCTAATCCTCGTATTGAGGAAATTAGCTATACCAACTACTCTAAAGCTTGTCATACACCATTCTTCTGCAAGCGTGCTTTTGTGCATTGGGCGTTGCGATACCCTCTGAGCAAGCGAGAGCGACTAGTGTCTAATGTGGAAACGTGAGGATCATTTGATAGTCTAACTGATAGTGTGTTTCTTGTTCGGAATGTCTGGGATACATACGTACCAATTTCATCGCTATATTCTACCGTGAATGTTTCACAGCCGCCACTCGGCTCGTTCCTATACCGTCAAGATGCACCCTGAGCAATACTCCCTTTCAAATCACAATAGCATTTGCCAAAAAACCCAAGTTGAGATTTTGATGCAAACCGGTTTTACCTCTACAAACTTATCTTTGGATTTCATGCTAGTCCGACTTTCTCGGCTTCCAATGGTAGAATCTCCAAAGAGAGCGTTTTCACACCTGTCCGAAGTCACCCAAAGCTTTGAAACATGGTTTTTGGATGGAGAAGTTCTGAAATTTTTGTGACATGAATGCCAATGGCAATTTTTCAGGGTGCAAGGGCAAAGAGACTTGACCCCCACGTCTCGAACGTGCTGCACCCGGAAACCCGGATTTGCTTACCGTGTGCATTCTCACCTTGTCGTTTAAGGTCAAAGCTCAAATCTCGGATCCTGAACGGCTGAGATTGGCTGCTGTCATTGGCCATAAAGTTGATTTCTTGATTCCGTCATCTGTCATATCGATAGAGATAAAAAAAACAAAATGCTCAATCTACCCTAATCTCCCTCCTTCCCACTTCCTATTACCTACTTGAAACTCCATCTCAGTCTCCTCTTTTGTTGAGAAATTCCATCGAAATTAAATTGCATTTGTTGCTTCATCTCCTGGAGCTCCACGATGGCTGCAAGCAAAGATCCCGTCAGCGCCACCGCGTCCAACGTTGCACCTCCGAACAACCCGCTGCAATCCGACTTTGACGATGCCGCCGATGCCGACAGCATGGATTCCGATGAGCGCTACCTGGTAAGGCATCACACCGCAGCGGGATCCAGAAGGTCTTTGTCTTGAATCTCTCCATGTCCATCCGGCGCCTCGGTCGTAGCAGGTGAGTATCGCTCCACGGGTCCGTCGCATTCCGCCATGCTCTGGACTCGCTCGTGCTCCGCCAGGGGGGGCTATCTCACCTATCCCGGTGGCTTGTGATATGCTTCATCGAAGCATCATGTGTTAAACTTTGGGCTTGGGAGAGAAGAGAGTGTCTAACATGGTGGAATGTCATGGCAACGCGGGTGTCCGAGACTTTGTCTACTGCTCTGCCAGGGACAAGGAAAGGGCTGAGATCATACCGCTTGAACTTGATCGCTATTTCGTGAGCGCGAAAGGAGATGCTATGACAAAACCTTCGATCCCTCTTCCTCTAAACAGTGTTTTATTTTGTGTACTAATGCTACAGATAGAAAGCACTTGGATATAAGCAGGTAAGCATCGCATCACATAACCCCAGCCTGCTACATTCTGACCATGAGTTAGTCACTGCATCGACAATGGAATTTGTTCGAGAGCTTTTCTGCCAGCTTTGGTAAAGCACACCGTCGTCAGCGTCAACACAATCAATCACTAACTCATGAAGCTGCGTTGTACTTTGTCGGTGGTATTCGCACCACATTTTCCATCGGCGTCGGTGCCGGAGGACCGGCAGCTTATTGGTACAACGTCAATACTAATGTCTAGGTTCAAATTTCTGACGATATTTCCTAGGTCGAGCTATGTCGTGACGTGCATTTTCGTCTTTATTACCGCTGCGGTGCTAGCTGAAATCTGCTCAGCACTTCCTGCTGCAGGATCAATCTATTTGTCAGTGTGTACTTTGGGGAAATGGTTTGATTTTTCAAGGTGCTAACATATATTCAACACAGCTGGGCCGCTGAATCGGGGGGCCGTCGCTATGGCCGTTTGTTTGGTTTTATTGTAGCTTGGTGGAGTACGACTGCGTGGACGACTTTTGTTGCATCCAATTGTCAAGCCACTGCAAACTTCTTACTCTCTGAGATTACCGTCTTCAATTTGTCCTTCACCACAGATACCTCCGATGTCAGATTTCGAGCCGTCCAATGGATCGTTTCCGAAGGGATCCTGTTCATCTCCATCGGGATGAACTATCTAGACCCCAAAGTCTACAAAACAATCTTCCGATTGGCGACTGGTATCATCATGCTAGACTTCTTTCTCAACATCATTTGGTTGCCGATCGCCGTATCAAAAAGCTATGGGTTCCAGTCTGCCGAATTTGTCTTCACCCAAACTTATAATGAAACTGGTGCACCTCCTGTGTGGAACTGGATGCTATCTTACTTTGTGACCGCTGGTGTGCTGGTGGGCTTCGAGGCTAGTGGGCATGTCAGCGAGGAGACAAAGAATGCAAGTCTAACTGCAGCGAGAGGCATCTTTTCGTCTGCGCTTGCTTCTGGGCTTCTTGGATTTCCTATAGTCATACTGTTCCTATTTTGCACCCCCAACTTAGACACCTTGTATGGGTTAGACGCGCCTCAACCATTTGTCGGGCTCTATGCTATGACAATGGGACAAGGTGGGCAGATTTTCATGGTTGTCATATGTATCTTGGGGTTGATCTTCGTGAGTCCAGCCCATTCCGATCATGTTGGATCCTTACCCTTAACCTAACTCTGTCATCTAGAACACAACTGTCGCAGGCGTAGCGAGCTCTCGTCTCATCTGGGCTGTTGCTCGTGATGGTGTGCTGCCCTTTTCGGGCTGGATCTCTGCCGTATCAGCGAAAAAGGAGCCACGCAACGCGATTATCGTTATGCATGCTGTTGCTGCTTTGCTCCTTTGCACAATCTTACCTTCTCCCGTTGCCTTCACAAGTCTTGTTAGTGCCGCAGGTGTGCCCACCATCACAGCATATGCTCTCATTTGTTTCGGGCGCACATTCATTACTCCGAACGAGTTCAAGCATGCTCGCTGGTCTTTGGGACGGTTTTCTCGTCCGTTGACGTTCATCGCCATGATCTGGAACTTGTACCTTGCAGCTGTGCTGTTCTCGCCGATCGAGTTCCCAGTCACCTCTGACACTTTCAATTATTCACCCGTCATATTCGGGGCAATTACAATCTTTGGAATCGTAACTTGGTGGATCACTCCAGATGACAAATGGCTTCCGTCTGCGAGATTGGGAAGGGTGCACGATATCGTGGAAGAGTAGGCTGCACATCTAAGTGGGATCGTGAGAGATTCTGTATGCGGCCGAGTCATGAGGCAAGAGGGTACGTTGCAATATATATTTAAACAATGCGAAGAAGTCATGTCCATGCATTATGACATACCAGCTTTTACGTTCTTTCCCAGACACGGGCATTCTACATATTGATAAATATGAAAGCCGGCTTGTCCAACGTCTAGATTTGGACAAGTAGCCGATCCCATTGCAATTGAAGGTCGGCCGAAGCTGTTACATGCCTATCCATGCTGTGAGAAATTAGATAGTTTTGCGTTCCATTCACGGTGTCTTGGGATCTTGGCTTTCGCTTTTTGAAGCCATGCCCTGAGATTAAACTCGCTTCATCGTTTGAATGAGGTCCAAGTAGATGTGATGCTTAGATAACCGGAGCTTTTACATCGGATTGCCTTATCCTGTTTTCCAGAAACTGAAAGTAGTCTCCCTCTCTACTATTCACTCCGAGTTGAAACGAGCATGACTTTCGGATTTCCATAAGCCAGCTGCCCCGGCTTACATTTGGCAGCTGCATCTTCCGTCACCTCCGGTTTCCGCTGGACATTTGGCTCTCGTTTCAAACACCATCCTGTGTTCTGAGTCATGTTCTCGTCGCTGAGGCATTTCAGACGTATAGACCGATCAAATTGTAGAACTCTTCCGATGTTGATGTCAAATTCCATCTCGTACCATAAGAAGACTTTACGCACAAGGGTTCTCTTGCGTTTATAAATAAGAATGAGGAAGCAGTTGTCGAATATGTCAGAACCAACTAAACTTTTGCACAGTACCCCTTTTCCTGAAAGACTCTGCTCACCATATGCCAATTTGCGGTTGTTGCTTTTCATACACAGCCTTACCAGACGAATGGATCAAAGTTCCGATGTGGATAGGAAAGCTGACAGCCTTTAGCATCCTCGGGATCTTCTCTTTGTAGACTGAAGACACGTTCTCATATTACTGGCTGATCGCAATGAGGTCTCTTTGGATCGGTTGGTGGCAAGCCTATGTGAAGCTGCAGAGCACGATTTGTTCAACGTAACATTCATCTTCTGCCTTCAAACACCACGGCTCCGGAGCTCTTGTTCAAGGGCTTCCATATTCGTGCTTCCGGCGATGGCCTCCACGTTTTTGTTGAACAGCGAATATGCGCTCATCTCCCCATCCTTTCTTTTCCCGGTATTTGCTATCATGGCCCAAAATAGGCCCAGCACCAACATGACCTGACCATAGCCAATGGCTGCTGCTAGGATCTGAAGAGCTATGTAGACGTGGAACTGGCGCGAATGCTTGAGGTGGTAGTACGCCTTTTGGATCAGTAGAGATGGTGAACGTGAGTTCCGCTCCTCAATGTATTCGTCCAATTGGAGATCGGCTCGAGAGACATGGTACGGTTTTTTGGTTGTTTTCTTACCCGTACATGTAGGTCCAGTATTGAGTGCCATTGTCGATATGGCCTTGACCACAACGTTAGATTGAATAGGGAAGAAGACTAGGTAGGTAGGTACCTACCTGTTATGTCGCATATGCCACATTTCGTATTGCCGAAATTAAGCCGTTGACGTTGGAGTCTCAGCCTCATGCGCGTAACCAACCGAAACTCACTCTAGCCACAGCTTCTATCTCAAACGGTAAAAGCCGTGTTTTTTGAGTTGAAAACATACGTTTGGGCGGAATAAAATCGGGTTCTAGCATAGATGACTTCTCATAGCAACCGCTCCTCTTTGATGTTCTCGTCATCCGCGCAACCGATCTCGCATGAGAAGATAGGTGATAGGGCCAGATCGTGGGGGGCAGCAATACTAAGAGAATGGTGCGGCGACGAAGCTACAGTTCTCTGTCGATAAGTAGACGTCATTGTTGTTCTGTGTATAGAGTACCTCAATTACTAGAACTCATTGTTCACGCCGCATTCAGTAAAGGTTAAACTTCATTCCGCATGCGGACTTTGAAGGCAAATCCACCTATAAGACTGGCTTTGTATTCATCATGTCCATACTTTTCTTTTCGCGGTTGAATTTACTTTCTATTGGACACAAAAGGCGAAGCTTTGACAATCAGAGCGTGCGTATACTAACCATGGCATCTAATTCATTTTCGTGGAAGTATGCTTCCGAATTCAACTTTCGTAACCAACAAACCCCATTTGAAGATTTTAAAAAAGCTTTGGTCACTATAACCGACAGTTCTACGGATGATGAAATACGCGAATTCCGCGAAAAGTATCATTTGCCCGCTCTTGGATTTGGCTATCTTGGATCCCAGGACGAGTTTGAGTATGGAGTCTTCGTAGGCTCGCCTGCGTTGCTAGAAGATTTAGAGTTGGGCGAAGACTATCCGTACACACGATATCTGCCAACAGACGAAAGCACAAGCTTTTCAAGGGAGACAGGGTGTGCCTATTATATCAACGATACAAATTCGGGAGGAATTTTGTTGGATAAGAGGGACATAGTTGGCCAACCCGTAAGTTCCGAGATTGGTCAAATCAGTCATGAGCGTTAATCGCTAAAGCTCTCTTTCTTTCAGCAGAAAATCGATGCAGGGATAATAGTCAAAATTCTGGAGAAGCTTTCAAAGACACCCGATATTCGTCGCTTTATAGAGATAGGGCCCCTGGTAACCTACTCCGCCAAACAGAAGTGGTCAGTAACACGGTTCACAGTTGTGAAATCGTTAGATAAGAATGAACTCTGGATCATCGTTAGACCTTGGTTTGATGTAGTCCGCGACCTTCTTGACGTTGAGGAATACGAAGTCACAGAGCCTTGGCGTCGGACTTACCCTCTAGATGGTTTCCAGGATGCCATTTCATGCGCTCGCCTCAAGGCCAACGAGGAAAGCCTGGAGTTTGACAAAGGAATGCAGCAGGCGGACGCACAACGTACTGTTACGAGAAAACAGTTTGCTATGGACCAAGTGCATATGCAGGGCTTTGTTCTTGAACCCGGAACACAGAAATAGTATGTTTGAGGCGCAATCTCGCAATCGTCTTGATGCGCAAACTGTCCTGACAATCTGATGCGTTTCTCAGATATATAGGTAGTGTAGTTGGAATGCAATAACTTTCTGTGTCAGAATTCACTGGTATCATAATGTCATCAATCTTTACTGTGAGAGGGCGGAAAGGATGGAGCTACCCTTCTAGACAGATTATCGCGTTTCCATCATTCAACTTCAAAGATTGGTACACAGCACTCAATCATTCAATGACCCAGAAAGGAGCATTGGCCAAAGTTGACAGCATACTTGGAGATATTGCAAAGGCTATGAAACATTTCTCGAACAATATTGATGACGCTAACAACGCGATGAGAATGGCCAAGCGTCATCGGGAGGAATTGCAAGATCGTCTGTTACCTCTTTTAGGTGATATTATTCGGCAATACCTGAGTCTTTTCAACGGATTTTGCGCATGGGTGATATCCCAAGAGTTCGACAATGCCAAAACGACGGAACTCGTTTCCAACATTGACTCCTTCGCCACGCAATTATCGGAGCACATTTCTGAATGGCAATCAGCCCTTGGTAAGAGTGCTCGATCCTGCTGTGAAAGTTTAATCGATAATAATTTAATTGCAGAGCCGGACAAGGTACGACATCAGTGGATATGCCGCACCTCCCAAGAAATTGTGGTCCTTATTATTCGACTTGCGATAGAGGACCGAGAACCAAAATCCAATGACGTGATCGACTGCATTAGATTTCAGAAAGAATCCTTGAAGAAATTCATCGCTGAACTTCAGAGCGAACGCTGGAAGTCTGGCCGTTGCAAAGGTGAAGGAGATATGGAGTCGTCTGATAAAGTTCCTGCAACTGCACCAATGACTATTTGTTTGGATGAAACTTACCAAAGAATTGGAGCCACGGCACCATCCTGGCCTGAACGAACCAAAAAACACGTCCCATGGCGCGATTTCCTAACTAAATCAAGGGATGCCTGCATTTCCGATAAGACACGCCGAGACTATCTGCTTCCGGCATCCACAAAAGTTACTGAAGTGAAAATCCAGGTTTTCGGGAAAGACAAAAGTCCTCTATCAGACGACGAGTGGCAGCAACTCAGGTCAACTTTCCGACGCGATCACCCTGGCCAGGTGAAGCACTTGGAACAACACGTTTGGCAAGCCATCGGCGCGAACTTTGAAGAGAAAGACCAATGTGGCAGATGCAGATGCTATTATAGTGTTAGCCTGGCGCGAGAGAATGGTCCGTTTCCTGAGAATGGTGGGCCGGACTATGAAAGTTGTGGTCGAGTTGGGCCCTGCGCAGAAGCTCCTTTGTTTTCTGACCATGTAGAGGAAGGAGGAGATGTCTTTTCGTTCTTAGAATCCATAACGCTTCTTTTGCCGGTCGTTGCTATGCTGCTTTTCTCCCTTTTCTACCTCTCCTGCATTGTCGATGATCTTTGATAGTTTTGTTCGGTCTAATGGGCTTCAACTCGGTGTCCGTGAGATATAGAAACTCATCGCAGGAACGAAGAGCAGATGTAACAGGGTATGGTCGCTACCGTACTCAAAAGCTGACCTGCTCCGACATTTCGATTGGCCCTCCCTGGTGACCCCTCACTTTTCTTAATAGATGCTTAGTCATATACGTTGCCCGGATGCGTGCCACTGCTGCCTACAGTCGCCTTGCGGCGATCCAGCATACGTACGGAGACGTCAGCTGCGATAAAGTGTCACGTCATGAAGGCCGACATTAATTTACTCCGGACCGGTTCCATCTCGAGATAGAATTCGCGAGCTTGAAAAAGGCGAAGACTCCAAATTGCTAGTTACAAATAAGATCGCCGTCGGCTGAGCTTCGTCCATCTTGTTCGACCCAGAAGAGAGTCACTTGTTCGCTGAAGGTAATCTTAGAGAAGTTTATAAAGTCGCGCCAAAGTTTATCTTACTGTTGCATAGAGAGATTGTATTCGTTAGTCGAAAACACGGAGGTTACTATCGATCAGCTCCATTGCTGATTGATTATCGGCGCAGACTTAATGCATTTACATTAGGCTACCATTAGTAGTCCCTGGCAGAAGTGAAGACCTTATTCCAGCGTCCTTTGAATCATGGCGGATACCAGCCTGTTTGAATACCATACTTCACTGCAAGGCAGGAATATTCGGCTGCTAAAAGTGATGGACGGACCCGAAGGCAGCAGTTTGGTCGTTCGACTTGTTCAGGATAGCCTTGATAGATCGAAATTCGAGGCACTGTCCTACGTCTGGGGAAGTCAGAAGAGGCAAAGAGAGCTTGAATGCAACGGTCGCCGCCTGTTCGCTGGAATCAATCTCTTCGAAGCTCTGTGCGAAAGGCGTCGTCGTAGAAGTAGAGAACTCCTTTGGGTAGACGCGATATGCATCAACCAAAATGACAGTGAGGAGAGAACTCGTCAAGTACGTTTAATGCGTAATATATACGAAAAAGCAGATCAAGTGATAATCTGGTTAGGCAAAAGTCGACCCAGAGATGTTGACGCTTTCCGGTTAGCACAGACTTTATACCAGAGGTGCCATGGAGAGAACTACGATGTAGATGCCAACAAATATGATTTTGAGGACTTTGGTTGGAAATCTAAGGGGGTTAATCGTCCCTTGCTTGACCCCTGCTGGACCGCGCTATTCAAACTCATGGCTCATCCTTGGTTCGGTCGAATATGGGTTGTCCAGGAGGTTCTGGTCGCCCAGAAGTCTCTGATTTGGAGGGCAGGTCTAGAATTTCCTACCGAGACATTTCTTTGGTTAGCCATGCAGATCGCAGCTCATCGGAATCTTTTGGATGCATTCAATATTGTAAGCGGGTGTCCGGCCACATCTACGCTCACGGCGCGTAACGTTGCCGCGTCCTATTTCAATTATAGGAAGAGAGGTGTTCGTCCACTTTACGATACGCTATCAGATCTCCCAGGTATGGCAGCGACCGAAAAGCGAGACCGGCTTTTTGCATTGGCTGGTGTGTCAGCTAGCATTGACCCAGCTTTCGTTGATTACAGGAAAGAGTTCCAAGATATCGCATGCCTAGTGGGGAAGATGACATTGCTGGGTTGCCCAGGATACCAAATTAGTGCAAAGAGTATTGAAGTGCTGGTCCTCAATCAAGATCCCCAATGTCACAGAGTTCTGATTGAATGGTTGGCATTCCATGCAAATCCTCAGAATCATCAACTGGGTATACCCTCGTGGGTACCTGACCTGTTTTCCGCTCACAGCCCTGGCTTGGTCATGACAGGTTTCTATAACACTCTATACTTGCAAAAGATCAGAGATATACCGAACCCGCAGGTACGACTCATGAGTCGACAAGCAAGTGTCGCAGAAGAATTTTGTCCCGGTCGCTGGTCAATTCCTGTGCCAGATGTAAGTAGAACCCGTTTTTCGCCAGCCAAAAGCACGCAAACGTTCATAATTATATGCTTATACGTTAGGTATAGCGAATAGACATAATGGGCGCCATCTTTGATCACGTAAAGGTCATCGCTAGTGATCGCCCCTCTTTACCTTCGTCAGATCTTTGCGTAACAGACGGCCGAATCAGTCAATTGAAAATACAAGAGGAGGGTGCCAAGTACGAGGCTGAAATGCTGTGCTGGCTTTCTGAAATTAGACGGCTAATAGATCCAACCCTGAGCGAGACGGCAAGCATTGACGGAGGCGAGTCTTTCGATGCATTTTGGCGAGTGCTCGTCTACAACCGTGGGCCTCGATTCGATTACCACAGACCTAACCAAACAGCAGACCAATCATTGGCGACCAGCTTCGGGTATTGGTTCTTGCAGAAAAAGTTACAGATAGAACGACGGTGGTGGAGAGATCCTTTGACTTGGGCGGTTCACTCTCGTATTTTGAGAAAGCTTGCGGAACCCTTCGAGGAAGCCGAAGGTAGAGTTCGCGACGCGCGAAAATTTTTTATGTCTCAAAGGGGCAGATTCGGATGGGTACCATTCCGCGCCAAGCCTCATGACCGAGTCTGTGTCTTCTATGGAATGAGAATTCCGGTAATCTTACGACCACGTGGCGATCGATGGGAAATCCTAGGCGCCTGTTATGTCCATGGGCTAATGGATGGCGAAGTCTGGGACCTTCAGGATTTGGAATGGCACTACCTGAGTTTCGTTTGACGAGCATAAGCTCAGTGGGAGAAGCTGTCCTCGTTTGACATGAATGCTGGATTGGTGAATGGCGTCAGGGCCCGGTAGGTTGGGGTGATATCCTACAGAAGTTTCAGTTCTCAAAAATGCAGTACTATAGTACCGTTTGTCGCTGGATTTACTGCATTGATTTATGTATCGTTACATAGTGCACTCGTCAGGTCGTTCTGAAGATCTACAGTTTGAACCTCTGTCGTCATTGACGCCACTCTCATCGCCGGGCACCAACACCGCCACTACTAATAGCGTCATTTTCAGCTATTTTATAATCACAAGACTTTCGATCCTGCCGCGGCTACTCAATTGCTGCTGTTGAATGTGCTAGTGCTGAATTTGCTGTCTGATATGCTATTCAATCGATGTGCTACTATTTTAAAAATCGCTATTTTCCAACTTACAACACATTCTGGAACACAAAAGGCTGATAAAATAGCTAATTAGCTCGCTTATTAAGTATCAGCGCCACCAAGCCTCACCAAGAGTCTTTGACCTTGGCTCAGCCACGATAATAATCTCAGCCTTACCGTGAAAAGTTTTGAAACTCTTTTTTTTAAAGTCCTATTTCCTTCGACTATTGAATCGAGAAACTATTTTCCTCTCTCTTTGGGCGATGTGATATGTCGCTGGCATTTGTCATTTTGTATCACGACAGTGAACATGGATCCGCTTACTGCATTTGGTCTTGCATCAAATGTGGTTTAATTTGTATCCTTTGCAACTAGTCTTACAAGAGGCGTAATCGAAATTCGCAAGGCTGGCAGTCTCAAAGCAGTGAAATAGCTTTCAGACATTACAGACAGCCTCCAGAGCTGGAACTCGACTTTGGAATCGGGAGCCAAGGAACATGATCTTGATGCAACGCTTAAAGCAGCCCTCGAAGGGTGCGGCGAAGTTGCCAGCAATATGGCCCACTCGCTAGCAAAGGCACGACATGGTTCCAAAAGTCCCGGTACGCTTCGGAGCATAGAGCTATATATCAGGAGTGCATGGAAAGCTTCAGAAAGAGAGGATCTACAAAAACAATTGAATAACTACAGACTCGATATCTGTACCTATCTAGTTGTTTTACTTTTGTAAGTTCATGTACCAAAGATTTGTACTAATGTCTTAAGTTTCTCATTTTCACTAGCTCACGAGGCTTAAATGCTGGAGTGCAAAAGAGTGTCGATGTCCCGGAAGGCTTCCCTCAATCGTCAATTGAGATACCGATTTTAAAGTCCCAGTTGTCGCCTAGTCAGCGCGACGAATGGCTTCCGATTCTCAAGGCTGCATACGGAAAGGAAGATCGGCAGACAAGCCAGGAGCCCAGGGATCGGAAAAATTAATGAATTGAATTAGGATGGATAAATCCTATTTTTGGATGGATAAGGATGAATATCCGAATTAATTCGAATTATACATAATATGCAAAAATTCTAACCAAATTAGATTTAATGATTATTTTTATTAATATAAATCATTCTTCTTATTTTGTATAATATCAAATTTATCAAAAATATCTTTTATATAAAGATCAAATTTTTATTTTAATATTATGAATCAAAATCTGAAATTCTATTTCGGATTCAATTTTTTAAATATTCAATTCTTTTAATATTTTTAGGATCAAATTTTATATATTTTTAAAAGATTATATAATAAATTTATGAAAATATTTTTTCCGATTTATCATTCATAATTAAAATAGAAAATATTTTAATTATAAAATATGAAAAAAATGAATATTTATTTTATTATTAATTTTGATATTATTATTATAAAATTGAAAATTTTGTAATTTTGTATAAAATTTTTTTATAATATAATTGATATTTATTTTATTTCTTTTATCATATACTAATTTTATTTCATATATTAATTATAATCTAATGATATATAATTATTAAAAATTTTTTTAATAAAATTTTTAAATAAATATCGTTATATAATAAAAATTCTATTATATTATAAATTATTTGATATTTATTTTAAAAAAATTGAATATTTTATAAAATTTAAAATTTTCATTATTCTGATTAAATTATTTGAATATATTTTATATAATGATATGAATTGAATATTAAAATTATTATATAATAAAATAAATCGTCCGAAATTTCGTAATATTTTTGAAATTTATTTTAATTATATTTAATTCGTATAATAAAATTTAAATCTATTTTTCTTTTTTTGTTCTAATTTTATTAATTCTTATATAAATAAAATTTTATAAACTTATATATATCAAAAATCTTTTAATATATATTAATAAAATATCCATTATTTATAATATCCAATTCAAATATATTTGATTATTTTTAAATATAAAAATTATTATATAAAATGATTTTAAAAATTTATGAATTATACGAAAAAATTTCTAATCGTATATATTAAAAAAATCAGATAAAAAAATGAAAAAATGAAATTTTATATATTGATTAATTTATGATTCATAATTTATTATAATATTAAAAAGATTATATCAAAATTTTATTTTATATGATTATTTAATGAAAATAATTTTTTTATAAATTATTTGAAATTTTTTATATAAATTGATGAATTTCGATTATAAATAATAATATTATAAAATTAATTTATTTTATTTTTTTATTATTCTTTATTTAATTGAATTTTTTTTTTTTTGATTATATGAATTTAAAAAAATGATATTAAAAATTTTTTAAAAAAAGAATTTTTATACGATAAAATCAATAATATAATCTGAATAATGAATTTTTTATATTTCAAAATTATTATTTATTATATGATAAAAAATATTATTTATATTAGAATTATTTTTAATCATGATTTTAATTTTATATATTATTTTATAATTTTGAAAGATTATATGAATAATAATTTATTAATTTTTTTCTGAATAATTGATTATTATATGAAAAATAAAAAGAATTTTTCGAAATTTCAGATTTTTATTTATATAATATACGTAAATTATTAAAAAAAAATGATTATTAAATAAAATTCAGATATTGATTGAAAAATAAATATTCGTTAATATGAATTAGAAATTTTTTTATATGAAATTTTATTGATATATAAATTGATTTTTTATATATAAAATAAAAATTTTAATATTTATTGGAATTTTTATTATTGAATTTAAAATAAAATAAAAAATATAAAATTCTGATCATTCAATCAAATGAAAAAGAAAATTTTATATAATCATAAAACTGATTAAAATTTATTAAAAAATCTTTTATTTGAATATTTTTTTTAAAATTAATTTTTTTAATTTATTTATTTTATATATATTTTTCATTATTTTTTAATAAAATATTAAAAATTGAATGGCGGAAATTTATTTTATATAAAATATATAAGAATTATAATCAATTTTATATTAATTCTTTAAATAATTTCGGAAATTTGTTATTATATATAAATTATACGAATAATTTTTAATTTTATAATAAAAGATTTTTTTTCTTTTTTTTCTTTTTGATTTATGATTATATAATTCGCGGATATATTAATAAATAACAGAAGATATTCTTTTAATATATTTTCATATATTGATAATTTCAGAAAAAATAATAATAAAAGAAATTTCAGAATTGATTGATATTTTAATTGAAATATTTTATAAAAATAAAATAGAAGAATTTTTTAATACAGAAATTAATTTCGATTATCAGATATCAAATAAAATTCTGAATAATTCTGAATAATTCTCTTATCCATTCTTATCCGAAAATTATGAATTATTGGATTATATTCGAATGTTGCATAATTTTTCCGATCCCTGCAGGAGCCTGCACCTAGAGTTCTCCAAATTCTGAAAGACACTGACCCTACGACCGCAAAAGCCATTGAAGAAGCTGTCCTTGCAACGATCGAATTCCCGGAGTTGTCACGTCGCTATGACGCTGTAGATTCAGCCCATCCGCAAACGTTCGAATGGGTGTTCGAGAACCCTCAAAGGCTCCAGATGCCCTTTTCTAGTTTCTTGGATTGGCTGCTCTCCGACCAGAAGCTGTATTGGGTCACAGGAAAGGCAGGTTCTGGAAAATCGACGTTGATGAAGTTCATTCTCTCGGACACGCGAACACTTGCCACTGCAAGACACTGGAGGCAAGGTAAGGAACTGATTGTTTGCTCGTTCTACTTCTGGAACCCCGGTGTCGGGCTGCAAATCTCTCGGGAAGGTCTCATGCGGACCCTTTTATACCAATGCCTGTCGCGTGAAAGCCAGCTGATCTCTCGCATTGCACCTCAGAGATGGGATATCCAGAGGCTATTCGGGGAGAACGATAACGCTTGGGATTGGGTAGAGATGTTGGCATGTCTGCACAGGTTCTTCGAAGCCACTGAAGACACCCATAGCATTTTCATCTTCATAGACGGTTTAGATGAATTTGCTGGTGACCACGCCTCCCTTATTGATCTTGTTCAGACTTTTTCACAGTGGTCACATATTAAAACATGTGTGTCAAGTCGTCCTTGGATAGTATTCGAAGATGCTTATAAGCAGAAACCAAGCCTCCAGATGGAATATCTAACTAGACCAGATATTCACCGGTTTGTGTCCGACAAATTCAACGCAAATCAAGGTTTCTTCGACCTACAGCAGGCGCAACCAGACTACGCGGCCAGTCTCATCGGTAGAATCACCGAAAGAGCTTCGGGAGTCTTCTTATGGGTAGTCTTGGTTACACAAGAGCTTCTGATTGGCTTGGCAAAAGGAGATAGAGTGCCTGAGCTCGAAGGACGATTTCTCTCGCTACCGGACGATCTCGAGGCGTTATTTTACAAGATGCTGAACTTCAAAGACAAACAGCAATTTCAGAAAGCTTCACGCGTAATCCAGCTCGTACAACTACCCCGGTCCTTTGAAGGCCATGAAGATTTGACCCTGTTGGACCTTGCCTTCGCAGACGAAGACCAGTCTCAGATCTTTCAATATCGGGGAGGCGAGTTTGGTGCCGAGCGTAGCATCGGTACGGCAAATCGAATGCGTCGTCGTATCGACGATGCCTGCAAAGGGCTTATAGAAGCTCAGCGTGCGTATAGCCTTCCCGAGGCTAGAGTTGACTTTTTGCATAGAACTGTGAAAGACTACTTATTGCGGGACGACATCTGGACCAGCATCTTGGAAGCGACTCCCGAAAATTTCAATCCCTCGGCGTCTTGGTCCCAAGCCTACATAATGCGACTAAAAACGTCTCCGCCAAGGGGATTGCAGGACATTTTGCATCGCTGTTGCTTCTGGATTAAAAATGCCGAGCTCACTAACCATCCCTGGTGCAATGCATTAGCAAAAGAGCTCAAATCAGTAGTCAAGGCAAGAAACATGTCTGACGAGAAATTCCTCCATTGTATCACCATGCACCAGCTTGCTTTTTATGTTAAAAAGGAATTAGGCTCGCTCTGGACACATCCTGCTACAATGAACGAATTATGGCGTTATGCTCTCTGTCCGAAGATGCGAGGTCGGGATGAAACTACTGGCGCAATACACGGCTGTCGCGCAGAAATGGCCGAGGTATTGCTGCTTCATGGAGCGGATCCAGCATGGAAGTTGCCAGGGAACAATCGGACCATTTGGGAACTAAAAGAGGTCGATCCCGATCACGCTGAGGCGATGGAATCCATGCTTCAGGCGTTCCGAGGTCCATCAAAGTCCTCTTGGAAGCAAAAGTTTGTATACGTTTGGAGCCGTATAGGATCGAAGTAACCCGATTTACCAAGAGCCGACAGATGTTATGGTTTCCACCGGAACCGAGAGCAATAGAACTATCGCACCCCGAAACTACTAGCTCCTGATGAGCTGAACTCCGTCAAGCTTAGCTTCTTCCTCTTGTCCTCTTCTGTTCTTAGACATGCTCTCACCCAGTATCTTGTCGATGCATTCCATCGATGACCGTAGAAACATATTTCCCAGTGTAGTCTGCGTTATCGTCGCATTTATCTTCAGCAGATTTGCCGCAAAACGGGTGTTCCGTCGACGACAAGGCTCAGGGTGATTGATTAAATTGATCAAATTCATAAAGTCAGGTCGAAGAAGAGGGCGCTACGCTCGTCCTCAAACCATCATCAGGCCCAGTCAGTTACATGTGAAGATCAATTGACAGAAGCAAGACAAAGATATTCTAGGCCTTTAGGAGTCACTACTCGTTATCCTGGGCGATTTCCAAAATTGAGTCTCTTCCAAACGGTCCGAATCATCGATTCTTGGACAGGTTCCGCGGTTATCTCAGCTTCAGATGTTGACTAGGGCTATGGTGTGGCTCAAAGAATGCCAACCTGTGATTGACGAATACGTAAAATCTGAATTTCCAAATGAAAAAGGGTCAATTTCTCAGCGAATAAATAGAGAAGAGGCCTTTAAACATTTAATGTAATTCTTGAGGCTGTAATAAAAGATTCCTAAAAAAAAATAATTAGAGGGAAATCACACATCCACTGTAACCAACTCAACTGATCTTCAAATGCTGAATTGAAGTTAAGCCTTCAATCTATTGATGCTAATCTCTGATGGAATAAGGTAGCTGATAGATTGAGAGCCACATCACCAAGATGCGATGAAACTTTAGTTCATGTCTGGGTGAGCTTCTGAAATGAAGTAACGAGGTTCTCTTGGGAGGAAGGCGGACCCTGAAAGCGCTGTTTGTAACGTGGTCTCGACATCTCAATTTCACCCCATTCACAAGCTGTGACAGGCCAAGCATACTACGAGCAGCTTCAAAATGCATACTTCATTGACGAGGCTACAAAATGTCTTTGGCTTCTTCACAACAGTGGCTTGTAGTGTTGCCGTTGCCATTGCGCTTTCCGTTCTCTTGGCTCCTCAATCACCATCAGCTAGCATCAAGCTTCAGAATGTCCAAGTGTACGGTCTCGATATACGAAGTTTCATATGGCGTTCACTAAGCTTGCTATAGAGTCAAAGGACGACCGCACTATTACAGTTCCAAAAAAGAAGAATATGCCCATATACGTTTCGACCTTGACACTGGTATGCCAGCATCGCCTCAGAATGCCCTGTTCGCCAGCACACAGGGGTTGACAAGGAACTTCAAACAGACATCTCCTCCCTCTTCCATTGGAATACCAAACAAGTCTTCCTCTACATAACCGCTGCCTTCCCCTCCACTTCCCCCAACGAACCTCCCTCCCAAGCCGTCATCTGGGACGCCATCCTCCCCTCCAAACACGCGCCCTGGCACTACAACCAATACATCCACCCGCCATCCTCCTCTCCTCCTCCGTCCTCCTCCTCCACGAAATCCAAATCCAAATCCTCCAAATCCAAGTCGTCCAAATCCTCCACCACCTCAAACGAACCCTACAACCCGGGCCTCCTCACCCTCTCCGCACAACGGCCCAAATACCAAATCACCGTGCCCTCGGGCCGCCTCGCGTCCACACCCAACGCGACGCTCGAGCTCAACTGGAATGTGCAGCCGTGGGTGGGCGCGTTGGTATGGACGAATCGCCGAGATCTGGGCCTGTGGAAGGGGCTGAAGGGAGGGAGGAGCAAGGCCTTTGATTTCCCTGCCTTGAAAGGAAGCGAGGCGGCGGGGAAAAGCGCAGGTGCGGGGAAGAAGGAGGATTTGAAGACGGAGAAGGGGGCGGAGGGGAATCGGGGGAAACCGGCGTGAATAGGGAAACGGGGGAGAGATAGTTTGGGCGTTGGGGAGTATGGAGGCTGCATCGGAGCGGGTTCAAAAGCGAGTGTGATTGTTTAGAGACAGAGTATACATATCGTTGTACAAATGTCTGAATGGTATCTAATCGTCCACGTGAATCGTGAAAAAGCCCCGAAATAGCTAGTCTACATATGACTTTGTGAAATTGCGCATTGGCTGCAAACATGCGAGGTCATTTCTGCGTATTGCACTGTATTTCAAGCTGCAGTACGCAAGAAAATGACCTTGACTTCACCCCAACGAGCCAACACCCACCTGTCCCCTCGCCCTTCCTCTCCCCCTAACACTGCCCCTGTCCCAACCGGGTCCACGGGCTCTCCCACGACCTCTCCCTCTTCCAGCGTCCAGAGTTGCGGGTGGAGGCACATTCGCATAGCTCTGCGGGCGAAAGTTTGGGTTGTTTGCCACCACACCCTCAGCAGGATTGCTGTTGTCGACGACAGTGTAACCCGAACGATTCGGTTGCGGCCCTCCTTGACCACCTCTCTGTACAAATCCATTCACATTCCCTCGACCGCGCGGCACAAACCCGTTTTGCTGATTCGCTACATTGCGAAACGGCAACGGCTGCTGCGGCGCATACCCATTCACCCCATTCACCATCCCACCCCTCCCCCTCCCCCTCTGCACCACGCCTCCCCTCGGCACACCACCATTCTGCATGCCCGCCACCGCACCCCTATACGACCCCCTCAGCGGGCCCGGCACCTGCGCCGGCACCAGCTGTCCCTGCCCACCCAGATGCACCGGCGCCCCATACCCACCCAGCGTAAGCGGCTGCGCGAGCCTCGCGGGCGGCTGATTCTGCTCCTGCGCGCGACTCATAGCGACGACCTGGCGATCGGACAAGTTGAGGCAGACGGTGGAGGCGAGCGTGCCGCCGCGGAACGGGCTGCAGCGGTCGCCGAGCGTCGTGCCGGACATGAAGGTCTGGTCGAAGAGGATGTCGAGCAGCAGGGCGCGCGGCGTGCGCGTCTTGCCGACCACCGTGCCGCGCAGCGCGATGGGCACGCGGCCCGCGCCCTCGACGTGCACTACGCGGTCGCCCAGCGCGAAGCGCTGCGTGCCGATGCGCTGCTCGGCATCGCCTGGCTTGAGCAGCGCGTGCCGCGGCACGCTCTGGATCTTCTTGCCCTCGGTGCCCGGCCCTTGCGTCTCGTTGGCGTCGGCGGCTTGCTCGATTTGCTGTACGATGTCTGAGTCGAGCTGTTCGGCTTCGAGGGGGACTTTTTCGAAGGATTTGGTTTCGACGGATTTGAGCCATTGACCGATTTCTTTCATTTTGGCCGGGGCAACGTCGGAAGGGTAGAAGTCGGTGTCGTTGAAGATATCGCCTTGTGGTTGGCGGATGACGCCGGCGATGAAGTCGGGGAACTTGACCATATATTCCTGGATGAGATTGATGGCTTTTTGGGAGTATTCCCAGCCTGTAGCGCCTCTGCGGGAGTAGCCGAGCACTTTGAGTTTTTTCGCTTCGAATTTGAGATTGAGCCCGAGATTTAGTCGCAGCCCACTTGAATTGACAGAAAAGGAGGATGTGAGTTTGCTGAGGACGAGTGGATGTAAGTTGAGCATCTTTGCTACAGCGAATGCGGGAGTATATGGATGTAGGCGCTCCGCTTGCATTGCAATTTCTCTTCCAAATTCGCGCTCGCGGCCTTTGACAACAGAGATCCAAACCTCACACTTTCCGTTGTGATGACCAGTCACTTGTAATGGCCGACCATACGCGAAATCACCAAGGAAGAAAGCGTTTTGGTGTATGGGAAAATCCGCTTCAAGCGCCAGTGCCGCTTTCTCAATAAATCGAGGGTCTTCACTGATGACTTCGTCCACAATAGCTTGGGTAGCGTAATCAGGTTCAATGCCTGGTTGGTCAGCGTATTCTTTGACGATAGATCCGTCGTTGAGCTTCTTCAATCCCTTTAACATTTGTACGTGAACGAGCGATTCAACGGGACCGATAATCATACCAAGTGCACGACTGTACACGCTCTCAATGCGATCGGCTTTCCTCTTCCACTTGATAATGTCGTCTGGACTATGAGGAGTTTGGATGGGAACCGGTGAACCGGTTGTGGGAAGAGTGTAGTCGAAAAGTTCGTCCGAAACGCGCACAACTTTTGCTTCTTTGAGGAATGGGTAACCAACGTGCACAGCTTTGCCGAGCTTTGCCTTTGCGTATTGGACTTTGCTCATTTCTCCATCGTCGGTCAAGGTAACCACCATGCTCTCTTTCCTGCTTTCTTGCTGGAAAACACAAACTCCATGGAAGTCCAAAGTGCCAGTAAAAGGTAAAGTATGGAGACTTGGGAAACCTGCTAGTGCGCTGACACCCAGCTTTACGCCATCAGCAAGACCGACATAAACATCCAAACCCTCCATCGTAGGTAGCTCAAAAATGTTTTCGACGCATTTGCAGTGATCAAGATCGGGAAAGACTCCTGGAAGTGAGCTCCTGTAGGTGTAATCCACGTCACCTCTATACGTGAATTTCAGTGTGACCCCGAAACCATTTCGTTCTCTCTCTTCCTCAGTAAGTAAATGCTCTTTTGTAGCCATGGCGGACAAAAGACGATCTTCTTCAATAAACGGAATTTTAACCACGGCCTCCCATTCCATTTTCTTGCCGTTCATGTCAAGCTCAAAATCTCTCGGATAAAAGTCGATGATTGGAGACTCTGGATTCGTCATCAATTCATGGTAAGCGGTAGGTACGATTTTTTTGCTGCGGTCGGGTAAAACTCCCATGAGCTGTTGAAAAGGCTTAAAGGGCTGTCCAAGTTCAAAGTTTGTATCCGCATTCAGGCCCTTCTTTACGTCTGATATCATTGGTGAATAATGAGAATTGAAGAACCATGGCCATGATGCTACTCCACGGTAATAGTAGAAGAGCACCCATTGTAGGCCTTGGACATAGTTCTCTGTCAACTTTGTGAGCTCCTCTTCATTCTCCATTCCCCACCCAAACTTCTCTTTGTAGTATTTGTCTTTCCAATTCTGGAACTTTTGCTCATATTTTTGCTCCATCTTCTGTTGCGCTTCTTCAGCCGTAATATCGACAACTTTGGCATTGTCATATCGTTTCAGTACTCTGAGCAGAGCAGTTTGCGCTTCCTCGTCCTGTTCATCCTCATCGGAGTCATCTCTATCTAATTTCGGATAGAACTCCAATTGCAAATGACGCTCACTCTCGGAATTTTCGACAGTCTTCCATTGAAGGTGAAGGCTGTTGGCAAGATCTTTGATGAATTCACGATCGCGAGCCTGAAGCGACGACGGTATATCCAAGGGACCCGCATCTCCATCCAGAGGCCGATTGTTGACAAAGGTCCTGACGATGCCATAGAGCTCTTTTTGCTTGGATGACATGACAATCTGACCTCTGTTCTTGGTCCTCTCCATGACATCCTCTTTTGCCAATTGCTTACCCTTGAACCAAGATGCATCTGAATTTTCGGATTCGAAGAATCGATATTCAACGTGTGACAGGTCATCCAGTAATAACGCTAGACGATCCATGTTGATGACACCTCCTTCATTAATGTATCCCTTTGCCTTTGGAAGTACGCTCTTGTAAACACCAAACATTAATGCCAGCGCGCCTTCATTAATATGCAAATGTGGGAGATTGGGAAGAAAATCGTTTCCAACGAAGAAAGCCATTAGAATGAAATCGTCAATGACCCGCTCCATATCGAAATCAAAGCCAAGAGCACCGGGCTCTTTTAGTTCCTGAAACTCCAATTCCAGATATTCGCGTACGATACAGAGATGCATCAGATAGAAGTTTTGATGTTCGAGTTCCTTTGATTTGGTTTGGCTTTGACGGCCAAAAGTAACCTCTTCTCGAAGGAGGCAAAAGTGCGGGTCATGGCTAAGCAATCCAAGCATGATGAGATCTGCATCCAACCCATAAAGACAATGTCGTCGATTTGGATCGTAATCTGGCTGAGACTTTGCTCTGCGTATGAATTCCATGACCTTGTGCTCACCCTCACCGGGTACTTCATGACCAGACAGAACGACTTCCAAGTCACCCTGCCAGTCTACATCATCCGATATCTTCTTGTTGATGAAATATTTGAGTTGTTTTGTAAGCCGAGCCATAAACTCTGTACCAGGCGTGATACAGTTGCTGTCAAAGGGATCCTCCTTTGGCATTTCTGCTCCTTCTCGGATCGCTTTGTTGCGTGCGGTTTCGGCATCTAACGCGGTCCGAAATCGTCGCGAACGCTGCTGGTTCATTTTCGCGCGGGGGGCGACTCCATCGATAGCCATGAAGAATAACTTCTTCGGTCTGATTTTGCCAAAGAGATGCTCAATGTAGTTGAAGATTGCAATGAACATGGCATCTTCCGTCATACGGTGACTGGGCGAATCTGAGTCGCTGTGTGTACAGTTATGAATGATACCATTCATGTCAAGCTGTGCCGTAGAGGTTAGCTGATTAAGCCTTGCCACATGATTCGGTGTATGATATATGTACATAAAGACAGTCGAATTCTGGTATCCGGTTCTCAGCAATAAGTTGAGAGATAGCGGGATACCGTTCGCTCATCCATCGAAAGAATTTAGGGACACCCATTATGAAGCTTCGTCTGGTAGAGAACGACTTGTTTCACGACGAGGAAAAGAATAACAGCAAAGTAACTGGTATCTAACGAATGCACCTTTCAGCGCTAAAAAGGAAGAAGGGAGAAAAGGTTATGGGCGGTAGACACGACGCGGAGGTCTTCAAAGATCAGAGAAACAACAATGAGCGGAAGTCATGATACCCGCGAAGGGTTTGATTACATAACGGATATCTTGCCGGCGGGCGGTGAAGCTTAATGGCAGCGCGTCAAGCTTTACGCGTTTTAATAGAACCCACACTCATCAAGCATCAATCATCAATCCTTCCTTCTTATTGATTTTCCTTCTCTTCTTTGTGAGGCTTATTTGCATCGGAAGGCGTTACTTTGTTCACAATGGACAAAGATATGGATGGTGAGATGACTTTTCAATTTGTTTTCTATGAACCAGTATCTTCCGCAGCAGTCTCCAGGTTCACCACTTTTTGAATTAATGGAGCATCTTACACGGATTATCCTCGCTTGAGTCAAGCAGTGAGCGAAATAACTCTACGGGACTATGACATCTAGGCTGGATTTATGGCGAGGAATGCCTAAAAGAAATACATGATATATTCCTTTTAGCAAAGACAAAAAAACGGACCTCGAAGGTTATACCTAGCCAAGTAGCACGCTTGACAAAAGCAAGTCTATTGATGCTCCCAAAGGTTAGCAGATCCATTGCGAAACCATATGGGAGAGAGAGAGAGAGCGGGGCACGTGGATACACGCCTATAGTTCATTTTGGGGGACCCCAATACTGAAAATGACATGAATCTAGCTCCGAGCGAAATTTCAACACTTACGTCTATCTCATCTATCAACGAAGAATCTGGATCTAAGCAAGAGGAACGCCTATCTGCGCAAGGAGAATTCCTAATTGGACAAGAGAATTCACGAATCTCCGAGCTAATACAGCAAGTCATTCTTACTGGACTCTGGTCAAATCCACGTGTAATAATTGAACCTGGCATTGAGAGTGGGTTGACATGATCCCTGGCCACTTGCTGTAAAGGCTTTCTCCGAGCGACAGTCTTCTCTCCATGGAGGCCAACGTTGACTTTTAATCTGATCGTTACAATAATATTGCAATTTCTTACATAACTGGCTGACTGTTCTTAGACGTTAGAGACAGCGAGGAGATGCCTAGCGAGGAAGAAATCAAGCAGCAGAAGATCATTAACGAAGAATACAAATCCTGGAAGAAGAATTCGCCATTGCTTTACGATTTTATCCTTACAAGAGCTTTAGAATGGCCGACATTGACCGTGCAATGGCTACCGGACAAGCAAGCGTAAGTGCAGATGGCAACATGACTTGCATGTTGAATCAATTCCCGGCGTTTCAATTACTCAAAGGGAAACGCCGAGACTGACGCAATTGCAACAGACTTCCCGACAAGCATTTCAGCACTCATAGACTTCTTATTGGCACACATACGAGCGATGATCTGCCAAATTATCTCCAAGTTGCCAACGTGCAATTGCCAAATCCAGTATCAGCAAAAGCGGCTGATTACGATGCGGATCGCGAAGAGATTGGCGGTTACAATGGACCCCAGCAGCCCATCTCTTTTAATGTAATTCAAAAAATCCCTCATCCTGGCGAAGTCAACAAAGCTCGTTACCAGCCTCAGAACCCAAATCTGATTGCTACTTGGTGTCAAGATGGAATGATTCGCCTCTGGGATCGGACAAAGCACCCAAGTGATCCAAGTCCGAATGCGGTAGTCAACCCACAGGCTGAGCTAAAAGGTCATGAAAAGGAAGGGTTCGGCATGAATTGGAGCTCCTTAAAAGAGGGACAGCTTGCAACTGGCGGAGAAGATCAAACCGTTCGCGTATGGTGCGTCAGCTTTGCCAATCCTACCAGCACGCATTTCCTCTGCCCACTCTTTTAACAATAAGACAGGAACGTCCAAGATTATTCCAGCTCCTCGAAACCCATCGAACCCCGCAAAACCTGGTCCTCCCACTCCGCCACTGTCAATGATGTCCAACATCACCCTCTTCTCAATTTCGCCATTGGCTCCGTCTCTGATGATTGCACCTTTCAGCTCCACGACGACCGTATCGCATCCAGTAAGCGCGCCGCGCGCGAAGCCCATGGCCACACCGACGCTGTCAACGCGCTCGCCTTCCACCCAGAAGAAGAAGTACTCTTCGCGACGGGCTCAGCTGACCACCACATCCGCATCTGGGACCTGCGCAATCTTAAAATGAGCGTGGCGTTACTAGAGACGCATTTCGAGAGCGTGCAGACTGTTGAGTGGGATCCGCACCACTACCATGTCCTGGGAAGTGCGGGTCAAGATAGGCGAGTGCTGTTCTGGGATTTGAGTAAGATTGGGGATGAGCAGACGCCAGAGGATGCAGAGGATGGGCCGGCAGAACTGTAAGTGTTAATTTTCACGCATGTGACAACTTCACTTTTCTCCAACAGGACAAATTCAACCTACTATCAATTACAGGGCATATGCTAACAACACACTGCAGGATGTTCATGCACGCGGGACACACCGCTGCAGTCTCGGATTTTAGCTGGAACAAGACGATCCCCTGGACCATCTGCAGCGCTTCCGAAGACAACCTCATTGAGATCTGGCAGCCCAACAAGCAAACCACGGCGCCACCGAAGCGAAAGGCAAGTCGGACAAACGACAACGGGAAATGAGTGCCGCACGTACAGGCGATCCGTGCACAGGCGTCAGTAAGGGCGTTAGGTCGGTGGAGTGATTGAATGTAATACATAGGCGATGGCGCTAAGGATGGAGGCGATCTTTCCATGTGAGATTCATTCATATCATTTGGTGGTTGAGAGTCAATTACCTTTCAAGAAGTTTGAGCACCGAGAGGTTGAAGCCATTAGGCGAACAAACTCTTAAATAGGAGAGTACGTAGCACGTGAAGTCAAATGTTGACATGATTGCTTTCTGCCAGAGTGACATACTGGCGCTAAAGCACCGCTATCGCAGTCGCTATGCATTAAAATTACTGACTTCCCCAACCGTATGCACATCCTACCCCATGCAACGTCCGCACTATACCTACCGTACATGATCGCTTCTCCCCCAATTCATCACCGGTCAAACGCTTCTTGCCTCCTCCCACCCAAACTCCCTCCGCGTCCTAAACCAAGCTCCCTCTCATCACCCCTCCACCATCCCCTCCCCCTCACCACCCCTAACCTTCTTAACCTCCCTACCCCCACCCCCCTCCTCCGCCTTCCTCTTCTCCCCCTCCCTCGCCCTCCGCCTCTCCTCCTTCTCCACCCTTTCCTTCTCCTTCCTCAACGCCTTACTCTCAAACTCATGCCAATCGCCCTCGAGCGCCTCGAGCTCCCACACGCGGCGCGAGCGGGGCTCCTCCGCCGTAAAGTACGGATGCTCAAGGACATCGCTCGCCGCGGGGCGCGCAGCTGGGTCAAACTGCAGCATCGCAGCCAGCAGGTCGAAGGCAGCCGGGGTGACGCGGTCGCGGTAGCGGGCGTCGAAGGTGGAGGCGCGGCGCTCGGCGGGCCGCAGCAGCTCGAACCAGGGGAGCGCCTTGAGCTGGGGCCAGCTGGTGGTGGTGGGCGTGCCGAGGACCGCGTAGATGCGGTCGAGCTGGTTGATTTCGCCGCCGTCGCCCGGGAAGATGGCGTGGCGCGTGAAGATCTCGACGAGCACGCACGCCGCCGACCAGATGTCGACCGCCGGCCCGTACTGCGTCTCGCCGAGCAGCAGCTCGGGCGAGCGGTACCAGATGGTGATGACGCGGTTGGTGTAGTCGAGTTGGCGGCGCTTGGCGAAGAAGCGCGCGAGCCCGAAGTCGGCGAGTTTGAGCAGGCCCGTGTTGGAGATGAGGATGTTGGCGGCTTTGATGTCGCGGTGGAGGACGCCGCGGCGGTGGAGGTAGTCGAGTCCTTCGAAGAGCTGTTGGGCAAGGTACTTTTTGTGTGCGTGTTCGAGTTTGAAGGTTGGATGATTCAGGAGGCCCGTGAGATCGTGCGAGAGATATTCAAAAACCATGAAGCAGTCGTTCTTTTCGACCATGACTTCTTGAAGGCGGACGACGTTTTCATGGCGCAGAGATTGGAGAAGTTTGATTTCGCGGATGGCTGTTACTGGAAACTGGGGAAACTTAGTAGATGATTGGGTCTGCTGAGAGTTGGTTGAACTTACCCCATCGCGTTCACCCTCCATCCGAATTTTCTTCAATGCAACTTTTTCCTTAGTGTATACATGCACAGCCTTGTAGACCTTTCCATAAGTGCCAGAGCCTATCACTGATTCATTGCCAGTCTTTCGATAATATACAGAATCCGAAGCGGCAAATTCTGGAGGAAGTTCGGGCTTTGCTTTGAGTCTCTTCACTATCCGCTTTTCTTTGCGAGGTAGTTTCGGCTTCGGTTCTGGCTTCGGTTCGAGCTTGGGTTCTGGTCGACGGGTAGGGCGCAATTCATTTCGGTAATCAGGCCGATGATCCCTTGCGTCTGACCTGTATGGTTGCCGCCGATCATCTATCCGTCGGTCATCTGTCCGCCGATCTGTTTGTGGATCCGATGTTGGTCGAGATAATGATGCTGAAGCTGATGTTAAGGTTGGACGAGACACGGTTTTGGTTGCTGCAAGATCAATCTTCGAAGCGTGTGCAGTTGCTGGAGTCTTTGATTTGATTGCAAAGCTGATCTTTGATCCATCAGCTTGTTCAGTCGTCGAAGGCCGATCCGGTGGAGGCATTGCATTTGCATCTGCACCTGCATCTATGTTTACAGCTGGTTTGCTCTTGCTATCTTCATCCATGTTCGCCTCATCTTCTACACGAAGATCTTTCGATGGTCGGAAGGGATTATCTTCTTCTTCAACCGAACCTTCATTCGACTGTTGTAGTTGTGAAGTTGGATGATCACTGACGTGTGACTTTGCGTCTACTACAGGATGTCCTCCGCGTCGGCCTGTTGCTGGTGTCCATGATAGATTTGTAAAGTGGCCCGTCTTGCTGCTTCTTTGTGCTTGTGGAGGCGCAAATGCCGATGTCTGAGGTGGCATACGACCGTCGGGTGGTCCACCGTAATTAGAACCACGATAATTGCCACGTCCACGGCCATATTGTTGATTTGTATAGCCAGGTTGAACCTGATGAGGTGGCGGTCCATATTGGTTAGGCGGCTGATTTTGGTAGTATGGTTGTGGCGCGTGTGCTTGAGGCGAATAGGAGCTCTGGTGATACTGAGCGGGGTTGGGCGAATAGCCATGAGGAGAACTAATCAAATCAGCATTCGCAGCACAATAAAGGAAAAAGTCGAGACGAGACATACCCATGATGGCTTCCGTAATGTTGTTGACCCCAGCCTCCTCTGTAAGGGGGCGATTGTGCCGGGGACATGTGATTCATGTACGGCGGTGAGTGAGAGTAATGATTATCGTAGTGTCCTCGCGGCGGCCGTGCTGGACCTCCCCTTCCATACATCTTGTCGTCCTCAGGTTCCCGGGCAGGAGACTTCTCGTTTTCAGGTGTGGTGTCTCGGTAATGACGGTGAGGTTTCAAAGGGCGATTCTTCGATGACAGTTGCTTAGGCAGAGGAGAACGTGAAGACCGACGAGGAGATGCACGCGATGACCGGGAAGGACTAGGGTCAAAATTTCTCAACTTTTTGTTCCGATCGCGACGAGGGGATTGCTGCCTCGTCAGAGGTGAACGAGAGACACCTCGACGAGGAGGGGAAGAGCGGCGCGAATATTTTGGAGATTTCGAACGATGTCTCCAGTCCCGACGTGGAGATGCGTCAAATCTATCTTGCGACCTCCTACGTCTGTATCTAGCAGGTGATGGACTATCTCTGCGTACCGTATGCCTGTCTGGTGAAGGGCGGCGGGGCGATGCTATTCTGTCCCTTCTCAACCCTTTCCGGTCCGGTGTGGGAGATCTTCTCCGAAATCGGGAGGGATCAGGTTTGTAGCGAGAGTCGTCCGACCTGGAACGGCGTCGATTTGCAGGTTGGTAGGTATCTGATTTGATGGGTCGGTCAAAGCGAGAGGGTCGTGGAGAAAAAGCGCGATCAAAGCCTCGACGAGAGTCAGGGCTTCGCTCCCTGGAGCGAGAATGCTCCGGACTGCGACTTCTCCGGCGTTTGGGCCTCTTCAACAAGTCTCGAGAGGCTGTGGAGCTCACACTGCGACGACGTTTGCTGGATGGTGGAGAGGCGTGACGAGGCCGCTGCGTGCGAGGTTCCCGGTCAGCGCTCGGCTCTCTTCGTCGGGCCGGCCGATAATGGTCCTCCCTCGCAGGTGATGGCGGTGAAGACAAACGACGCCGTTGTCTGCTCCTGTCCCGATGGCGAGTCCTGTCTCGTGCGGGCGAAGGCGAGCGTGGCCTGGGGTGACGCGCAGCGGAGTGTTTGTCGTGGTCGCGGTGGTGGTCTTCCAGGCGAGAGTCCCTATCGTAGCCTCGTTCACGACGAACCGGCGTGGACGAGGTGCCCCGTCGCCGGTCGCGCGAAGAAGCACGAGGATGGTGAATTTTGTCTTGGTCCTGCGGTCTCCACTGATCTATTGATTGCGACGTGCGCGATCCGGCCATAGAGGCGATCACGACATACGGACGGGCAGCATCAGAGGTCGAGCACGCAGTAGAAAGGAAGACGTTCCCGCACACGAAGAAAAAAGAACAGCGAAACAGAAAAGGGACAGGGCAGAGAAGGCGCACGACCCAGCCTCGCAGCAATGCAAACCTCTCCGCTACGTCAACAACGAAGCTCCAACGCCTCCTGAGCAGGCGGTGATGGTGGTCAAAGGGTTACAGTCGTCGAGTTGGCCGATGGCGGCGTGGAGGGTCAAGAATCGCAGCCGGCCCGCCGCCCTAATCCTGGCCTCCTTCCCCTCCTCCAATCACCACTTTCGTCTTTTGCCCAAACCTGTCCACCGACACTTGACGTCCCCCCGGAATCATCACTTGCGCCTCTTTCGCTCGGTCCGGCAGTATCTCGCCGACTACTCCAGTGAATCTTCTGCCGTGCAACTGCTGCTGATGTCGTCGCCAAACAGCATGAAGCCTGCAACGGATGCTTGTTCCGTGGAGATGTTGCAGCATGCTTCAGCCTCACCAAGTCACGACGAGCTATCTAATTGCCAATTCATGTATGTTGCCACGTCTTCCATCTCATGTGCGGACTTTGACGACTTCCTCGTGCCATTACGTGCGACAACAAGACCTCTCAACCGCGCGTGATGCACTGATATGATTCACCAATTGTCTGGTAGACGTCCTGAATGAAAACATGCATCCTTCACACCTTTTGAGTAGGTATTGTGAGCATTGAGAGATGTAGACATAGTCGCCACATCATCTCTTCGAACCGAGAAAGTGTCTTCGCTGGACCTTCAGACACCAGCGATGCAGTGTCTCCTCTTGGGATCATTGCTGAGGTCAAATCGAGCGCAATGACCAAGGCATGACAAAGGTCTGTAGTCGATCTTTGGCTTGTCGAGCTTGCTTGGCACTGGTTCGACCTGACTCGTCTTCTACGATCTTTGGTCCGTGCTGTACGTGCTGGCTTTGGAAGATATGACAGCACTAATCTCATTCCAATTTTTATCCATTGGCCGGTTTGTCTTGGGTGGAAGGGAGTGGAACCATTTTCGACAGTCATTGAACGCCTTTAGCGGTAAAAGGCAGGACGTCAAACTCAAGCCGGTCCGGATGTCGGGAGAAACGAATGTAGAGCAGGTCGCCTCTCCAATACGTAGATAGTTCAACGCTGGAGAGCCGTCCGAGACAATTTCGCGTGCTGTTCATTTGCTACGACATAAAAGGACTCCAAGGAATAGGCGATTCAAGGTGAGCGCATAGCTGCCAGAATTCACACGGAGCGTGGATTCTCCTTCTAGCCGAAGCCTATTCCGTTGCCAGTAAAGTCCCTCAACCCTCAAAGCGTGGCTCTATTTGTTGCCCCCAAATACTTCAACCGTGTATTGTGCTGTTAGTAAATCTCAATGTCCGCTTCGCAACCACGACTCCAGATGGTATGAGATGACGACTGATAATGGGAAGCCTGGAAAAAGCCCGAAGGAAGCCCAGCCGTTGTCCGTCAGGCAGATCACGACCCAGACGTTCTGTCCAGCAGTGTTTACGCTCTGACAGGCGGCAAAAAGTGACACTACATAAGATATAAATCAAGACCCTATTCGTTAACTCCGAACCTTGTAAAGAGTTGATGATAATGATAGCGGTGCTCTGAGGTGCAGGTGCGGTGAAGCTGGGGACGAACCGGAAGATTGCCGACCCATGGCATCACGTGCTGCAAAATGACGTTCCGTCGGCTTACGGACCGAAACGGTACCAACAATTGCCATACCTCCGACTCATCTCATTAAATATGCCTCAAAGCTGAAATGCACATATGACACAAACTTACCCTTCCTGGCTTCCGCTAATTTCTCGTGCACCTGCATCGGCTCAGCGTTCTCAATATGAATTGCCGTCGGCGCATTGTTTGATTACTACAATATTCCGACGTAAGCATCACAGCTGGAGTTCACTCTGCGTTTGGCAAAACTTTTTAGTAATTCGGGACAGCCTCTAATTCCTGTCTGATTCGTCCCTCCACCTCATAACATCGACAATGAACTCACCAATAATCAATGCGAACGCAAAATCTTCCCTGTCCGCCAAACTGGCCAATGGCACCTCTCCGCATTCCTTTGCAGAAGCAAGAGATCAAAAAGAGCGCCAGAACTTGTACGCTTCAATAAGGTCATCGAATACCAGAAAAGAGCTAGTGGACCTGAACGGGTCGATTGAGTCCCCTATACAGCGTCATACTGCACCTGAGATGGTATCTTCCATAGGCTCATACCGTCCCCCGTTTGAAAATCTAGACGAAGAACATGCTCGAGATCCAAGAGACGGAGCTGTTCCCCCGACGCCTCCAGCAACCAGTCGTTCAGCAAGCCCATTCACCCACAATCCGACAGTCGACTTTGACGGGCTCAGTTGGCCAAGTAAGATTGCTGAATTTAATATAAGGGAGCATAGGCTGACTTTCTGCACCTCAGGTCTGGGCACTCGGGAAAGACTGGATGCGACACCAGAACAAGACAAAGAGCGTCTAGAAAAGATCTCGGGCGCTGTTCGAACAATCTTCGAGGCCATTGGGGAAGACCCGGACCGTGAAGGTCTTCTAGGAACACCTGAGAGGTACGCAAAGGCCATGATGTTCTTCACGAAAGGCTACGAGGAGAATTTACGTGACATCGTTAATGGCGCTGTCTTTCACGAGGACCACGATGAACTCGTTATTGTTAAAGACATTGAAGTCTTCTCATTGTGCGAACATCATCTGGTGCCTTTCACTGGCAAGGTACGCATCGTGTACTACTGGATACAATATCAGATACTGAGATTCCTAGATGCATATTGGATACATCCCCAATCGAAGAGTTCTTGGTCTCTCGAAACTTGCACGAATTGCAGAAATGTTCTCGCGTAGGCTTCAAGTGCAAGAAAGACTAACAAAACAGGTCGCGCTTGCATTATCCGAGGTGCTCAAACCCCAAGGCGTTGCTGTCGTCATGGAATCCAGCCACTTGTGCATGGTCATGCGTGGAGTACAAAAAACAGGAGCCACCACAACTACAAGCTGTATGCTTGGACGAATGCGCTCTACCGCGAAAACAAGGGAGGAATTTCTAAGTCTTTTGAATAGACGCTGATGGTAGCGTCTTTGTGTGATACCCGTTTGATTGCATCATCTGCACTCCGGCGTTGATACCAGCTTGACTTGGGATGCATATAGAAAGGGCTGTTCGGTGCTTATCCACCAGCAGGCATCTAGGACAGGGTGGCTATTTGTCCATTCACATTAGATGGCATTGTAGAACTGTAAGACCCATTTCAACAGGGCAAAAAGGCTGGTAACCTGAATTCCATTAGTTCTGGAGGTCTTTTGTCTTTTCTTTGCGCAAGTGTGTTGTAGCAAAAGTTTTCTAAGATCGCTTTTCAACACGGGGTCGGCAGTGCGACCGGCACAGTGAGAAGTATTCACCACACTCACCTTTAAAAAAATCTCGCTGCGTCACGTGTAATCATCGTTGTTGTGTGACATCCAAGTGAAGTGAGAAGGCTGCAGTACGCGTTCATACGTGTTATGCACCGAAAGCTAAATTTTATTGTTATTTTACCACCTTCGTAAATATCACCACCTCATAGTCACCCACAATCTACTATTGAGAACGTCGGACATCCCCCAGACTTACAATAACACGCCTTTACTTATTATTGCTGTAGGACATGTTTGAAGCACAATGTCTTCAAGCCAGAATAATAAGAGAACGGCTATGCCGTTCATTGATTTATTTGATATGCCATCAAATACTGTCAACGCTACTCTAGCCTCAGCAGGATATATTCAGCACCCAGAGAGTGCTTTAAGATCAACTCTTGATCATCCAAAAAATACTGAAGAGCCGGACTCTGAACCCGAGCGATTGGATCAACGCGAACATCAGATCGAATCTCAAGAACAGGACAACTCTCAAAACCAGAAACCCTCTCCAAATCAATTTGAGCATCATGAACGACATATCGTGCCTCGGGTAGAGCATGTTGGGCCTCAGGAACATTCAGGGGAGCATCAACATGAAATACCCAACCGGCAGAGGCAAGCGCTCGTCCAGCAAAACAATCAAAGCAGTCAGCGAGAACGCTTAACCAATCAACAAGCCGAGCGGCGGACTAGTATACCTCCGTTCCAATTTTCACCTAGCCGTGGAAGCCTTCATGAACGGCGAAGCTCAAGAAGCACGTCACCCAAAAAGCGACGGCAATCATACCTAGACCTGGAGGAGGCCCCATCGCCCACCAAAATTCCTCACCTTCAGACCATTGGTCAGTCGTCGCATCTTCCTGCTGGCCAACACATGAACCGGTCATTACCGTCACCCGTCATCAGCAGTCCTCCGTTAGCTACAAACCCCTTTTCCAAGCTCAATCCTTTACCACGCCCCTCACTTTCCTCCCCCAAGCAACCCTTCAACATCTTCCAAGCCCTTATGAACCACCAAGACGTCGTCCTCACCATGACCGGCCTCCTCCCTATCGAAGCGCTCATATCCCTCTACGCCATCTCCAAAGACTTCCACACCATGGTCAACCGCAACGCCACCACCCTCATGAAGCACTACGGCCGCATCAACGCCCCAGGCTGCGCCCAGATCTTCCAATTCCGCTTCTACCCGTCCCTCTGCATGCGCGACCCCACGCCGCGTCCCAACGACGACAACCCCTCCGAAATCCGCAGCGTGCCCAGCTTCCGCTGGCTGCGCATGCTGGTCTTCCGCCACGCCATCGTGCGCGACCTCGTGCTCGTCATGGCCGCCGACGGCATGCGCATGCCGCTCGCGGCGCACGAAACCATCAAGAAGGTGTGGCTCCTGCTCGACCTGCCGTCCAACAAGACGCGCGTCGCGCTGATCCACAGCCGCGCGCTTTGGACTGACCGTGACCTCTTCCACGCCACTCTGTGGTTCGTGAAACTCGACATGCTCTTTAGCGATCCCATCACGGCCTCTGGAAACGAGGTCGAGCTGCGCAAGCTGCTCCTGGCGCAGCGGTCGCTGACTGTGCTGTGGCGTACGTTGCGGCGGGAAATGTTGCAGACGGACCTCGATGTTATGAGATTGTATGTCGAGGCGTGGTATCAGGGGCCGCCGATGTCGGATGCAGATGGTGCGAGTTTGTTGGGGGTTCCGGCGCATTTGGTGGGGAGGATGAATCATGAGGGGTGGGGACAAGGGCAGGATAGACTGATCAGACCGGATGAGTTGGTGATGCGGGAGGGACTGCGGAGGGAATTAAGGCTGGATGCGGAGATTATGGACATGATGAGCTATGGATTTGTGGATGAGGAGACTTGGGAGGAGTTGCCGTTTCCGGGGCTGGATCGCGTGTTGGAGGCACAGCGGAAGCGGCGGGAAAAGGTGCTGGCGGAGGAGGTGCAGAGAGAAATTGCGCAGTTCAGTATGGAGGGAGGTCGGCCAAGGAGAAGGATGGGTAAGGAACGGAAGAAGGGAACAGGCAAGGAGCAGACGGAGGGAACAAGCAAGGAACAGACGAAGGTGCCAATGGTCGGATTCACGACAGGGCCATCGCAACGCTCGAGAAAGGGTAAAAGGCCGATACGGGTGGACGAAGAGGTGGAAACCCAAATTAATATCTCTAGCGATCAGGATGAATCGGATGATGGGTCGGACGACGGGCGTCCTCTCGATAGTGGATATCATACTGGAGTGCCTCCCAGTGCTCTGCTATCAGCAATGAAGAGTAGCGCGGGGCCTTCTCCTGCAAACGCGCCGCAAACCGGTTGATAGTTGCAGGCTTCACCATCTTATTCGTTTCGCTGAAATTCGAAGCCTTTTGATAATGCTCCAGGCTGTGTGGAACTCATTTGATCCCACGAGACAGAGATACTTGATGCTGATATTCAACGCTCGAAATTGTAATCGAAAGTGAGCCGTAATTGGGAAACTGTTATCTTCCTCTGAAAATCTGAGTACCTGATGACTCCAAAACAGTGAGAGTTGGACAGGTTGTCGATCTAGAATACGGCGTTCAGTTATCAAATAATTTCCTCGCTGGGCTTAGGATCTAAGTATCGGCTGGGGAGGATGAGACATGATGAACAAATGGGAAAACCTTTACTTCCATTGTCAAAGTTTTTAACGACATCTGAACTTCAAGGTTGAGCACAAAGTCCGAATTGCTAAAGCAGTAAAGTTTATTTGGACTTCGGACCCTTGCAGTGCGGAAGAGAACCTTGGGCTTGGACGCTTAGACCTCAAACCTACTCAAGAACCTTTCCCATTACAAAACATTGCTCGATGCTGCTGCCACGGGGACCATCTGCGCTCAGGAACTGCGCTTCCATCAAATTCCCTCAAATACCATGTCCAGCATGTTCGGGGGGTGCGCTATTCCGAGCGAATGTCTTTAGACCACGTCCCGCCCCCATCCTCAGTTTTGTCCGTAACGCAACGCACGCAAGCGAAGGTCGCGCCAATGGTCCTAAGCAAGGACCCGGAAAGCGATTGGGAGCGAAAAAGACGGGCGGTATGTCTAGTCTTTCTGCTTCAAAAGTTTTACAATCACCTTAGCAGCTCTGCCCTGTGGTTTTTCAGAATCCCTCATCACGAAAGACTCTACCGTTCTTCTGTATCTTTCTGCAAGTCACGTTCTATCGTTCTCACTACTTGATTCCTACAGAACAATATGTAATCCCGGGCAACATCATCTTCCGTCAACGCGGTACGAAATGGCACCCAGGCGAAAACGTCGGCATGGGTCGTGACCACACCATCTACGCCACCCAACCCGGCTTCGTAAAGTACTACCGCAACCCACAGCTCCATCCCAAACGCCGCTACATCGGCGTCGTCCTCCGCCGTACCGACGTCCTCCCCCGTCCCCCCAACGCCGCACGACGGCGCCGTCTCGGCATGGTCGCCGTGCCACGGACCGACATCGCCCAAGACGACGAAGATCCAGATCACGTCGTTGGAGCAGGCGCAGTGCCGGCCTCAGCGCAAGCAGGAACGTCTCTGGATCCTTTGGCGGCGTTAGCGCAAGGCAGTAAAAATGCATACCGTGAAGCAAACTGGTGGATTGGACGGGCGGCGGAGAGAGCGGCGACGAGCCCAGATCGAGAGCTTCGGCGGAGGGTGACGCCGCATAAGTTTGTGAAGAAGGATCGCTTTGCGGCGCTGAAGATGCGGAAGAAGAAGGCGGCGAAGGCGGCGGAGCGGCGGGCGTTGTTGGGGCCGAAGAAGGGAGGGAAGAAGAAAGGCGGTAGAAGGAGGAGGTGATGGGTTGAGTGGAAGATGATGGTGGATGGGGATATAAAGGGAATCGGGATAGGGGCTTTAAGGGAATGGGAGCGGAGATGAGGTTAGAGTAGTAGGGTGGATGAGAGCGTTAATATAGCGGTATGTTCATGGCTCATTTGATCAGAGTATCACAGGAAGACTCAGACATATTTTTGTGGCATCCGAAAATGTACAATCTTCATGGGAAATACCACGGTCTCATTCCAGCAATCAAATACCAAATGTTGCAGATATCGAGTCCATGCAAATACCTAACAAACCCGGGTTTGCAGCGCGACGATACACTTGAAGTCAAATTCGTATGGTGAAAGTCGCATTCAGTGAATTTTACTTTTTGGTTACAGTCAAATAAGCCTGGAAGATATTGTATCGGGCCGTTCCTCCGGAGAAAAGTATAGCAGGCTCAGGTACCCCTCTACACTCACTCGCCTACAAATCTTTGGTGCTCTAATCTAGCGCCTAACCGGAGTGCTTGTTGCTCTTGTTAAGCAAAGTTTACGGTGAATTAGCCTGGAGGCGGGCGTTCTTCAAATCCAAACCCCGCCTCAAGAGATCGTCCCGTCCCACATCCGAGATGGCTTGCAGCATGCTAATGCTCCACGGCTCCTGAGATTCGGACCTTGTCGTGGATCATCAGCTGCATTAGGCCTTGCCAAGATCTGCTAGGCATTAGGTTTCTCGATGAGCATCAGGTCCCAGATGTGTTCTCAAATTTAGTGAGTTGATGACGTCCCGTCATGAACTTCGGTACTTGCACTTATAAATAAAATGCAACGCGGAGCAGCATGGAGCAGCGGTTCGGTATCTTGCTTTCACCTGCCTTCTGAGGTGCAAGTTTGCAGATATCTCGTACTAGAATGCTTATTTCGAGCTGTGCGTTATGGCTGATGATAGCATCATTAACTGCAGCTCAGCAACCGCAGTATCCTCCAGCTTTCCCTCCGACCCCAGTTCTTCCATCTTCATATAACTATGCACCGAGTGTCACTCCTAATGTTCTGGATACGTCGGCACCAGATGCCCAGAAAATCTGTCCTGGATATAAAGCAGAAAATGTCGCAAAAAACGGTGCTGGTTTGACGGCTGATCTTACTTTGGCGGGCACACCTTGCAATGTTTATGGCAATGATATTCCTGATCTCACTTTATCAGTACAATACCAGCAGTCGCATCGGCTTGCCGTGCGATTGTTTCCCAAATATCTTGGCGAAAATAATCAGTCACTCTACATTCTTAGTGATACCCTGACACCTGCGCCCAATGCCGAGCCAGGCGCAAGTTCAGACACCGGCGATTTACGATTTACCTGGAGCAACAACCCAAGCTTTCAATTCAAAGTCGCTCGTGCGAGCTCAGGGGAAGTGCTCTTTGATACCTATGGAAAAGTTATTGTGTTTGAAGATCAATTTCTTGAGCTTGTCACATCCATGGTCCCGGATTACAACATTTACGGTCTAGCAGAGAGTATACACTCATTTAGGCTTGGTAACAACTGGACGCAAACTTTCTGGAATGCATACAATCTCAATAATGATCAGATGATTGACGTCAACGGGCACAGCGTTCATCCAATGTATCTGGAAACACGTTACGCCGGCAACGGTACATCGAGCTCGCATGGGGTGTATGCCCGGAACGCTCATGGCCAGGAGTGGCTCCTTCGGGCTGACAGCTTGACATATCGCACGATTGGCGGTAGCTTCGATTTATACTTCTTGTCTGGACCGACGCCAAAGCAGGTCATTAGCCAGTATCAGATAGGCATCGTCAATACTCCTGTGATACAGCCATATTGGGCACTCGGATTTCACCAGGTCCGCTGGAGCTACCAAAATTGGAGCAATCTCCAAGCCGTCGTCGATGCTTACGCCGATGCTAATATTCAATTGGAGGGTATCATGAACGATCTTGACTACCTCAAACTTAATCGTGACTTCACTCTGAACCCTGGAAAATACGATGAAGCACCGGGAAGAGTCTTTCTTGATAAATTGCATGCGAACGGACAATACTACTTGCCTATTTTAGATCCAAATATTTATGCCCCGAGTCCAAACAATGCAAGCGATGCGTATCCACCATATGACAGAGGTGTATCGCAAGATGTGTTCCTCCGGAATGGCAACGACAGTTACTATTACGGAATAGAGTGGCCCGGATTTAGTGTCTGGCCAGATTTCCTTCTTCCCAAGACTCAGACGTATTGGACGAACGAGGTTGTGCAATTCCACCAGACACTTGCATTCGACGGTTTTTGGCTCGATGTCAGTGATGCTGTGTCTTTTTGTACCGGGTCATGCGGGCAATCGCTGAGGAACCAAAATCCAATACATGTTCCATTTCCTTTACCTGGTGATCCAAATTCTAGTCAAGCTGGTAATATCGACTAACCTCGTTAATGGATTGATATCTAATGTCTGTCGAATAGTCAACTATACATATCCGGAAAAATTCGAGGTCACCAACGCCTCCGAAGCAGCCTCAGCAAGTGCTGCCATTGCATCCCAATCCGCCATGTATCCTACGCCTAGTTTTACGCCAACGCCTACGGTGGGCCGAACCTTGGCTACTCCTGGTGTCCGAAATCTGACCTTTCCTCCTTATGCGATCAATAACTTTCTACCTGGGCACTCACTATTGAAACAGGCAATTTCTCCAAATGCGACACACGGCGACGGGCCCTTCAATAGTACAGAATACGAATTGCACAATCTCTACGGACATCTGAGCGCAAATGCAACCTATCATGCGCTCATCGCAACGAAGCAAAATAAACGTCCCTTCTTCATCGCCCGCAGTACCTTTGCCGGTAGCGGAAACTTGTATGTGCATCATCTGATATGTGAATACTTTCTATCCTAACATCTCTTTAGCTCCGGTCATTGGGGTGGCGATACTAACAGTATGTGGGGCAATATGTACTTTGGTATCAGTCAAGCGCTACAATTTTCAATCGCTGGAATTCCATATTTCGGAGTTGAGGTCAGTGGATTAGTCTCTATGATAACGGTGGACTCTGCTTACATCTATTAGACTTGCGGGTTCAATGGAAATGCGGACTTGGAACTGTGTACACGGTGGATGCAATTGAGCAGCTTTTTTCCAATGTACCGCAATCACAACAGTCGGAATACAATTGCGCAAGAAGCTTATCGATGGGCGACAACTGCCGAAGCCACGCGTCGAGTCATGAATATAAGGTATTCTTTATTGCCATATACATACACACTGTTCTATCAGGCGAATATTGCTGGCGAAACGGTTCTTCGGGCTTTGCCATGGGAATTTCCAGATGACCCTCAGCTCAAGGCTGTAGAAACACAATTCATGTCCGGACCTGCCCTGCTTGTCACTCCAGTTCTCACACCGCTTGCAACCAGTGTGCAAGGCGTCTTTCCTGGCGTGGCAAATGGAACAATTTGGTACGACTGGTATACACTTGAACGAGTTGAGGTTGCACCTGGCGAGAACAAGACCCTTGGCGCGCCTTTATTACACTTACCAATACATGTCCGCGGAGGCTACATCATCCCAACACAAAAGGCCGGTAACACGACCAAGACATCTCGGACGAACCCATGGAGCTTGATCGTTGCTCTCGATAAGCATGGAAATGCCGAAGGTAATCTATACCTTGACGATGGCATAAGCTTGGTACAAAATGCCACCAAAACTGTAGAGGCATGTTCTCACGTGCAAACTTGGATATCGACTTCAAGCTGACATTGATGATTTCAGTTCTCATATACAAACAATACCCTCCATGCTAGTGTACAAGGCTCCTATGCTGACACGAATCCGTTGGCGAACATTAGCATTGCTGGGTTTGGGAATCACAGCTTCAAGTCCGTACAAGTGACAGTTGCAGGACAGCAACGCGGGTCTAATAATGTCAAGATTGCGCGTGCGAATGAAGGGGATACAGTGTATCTTACAAATCTCGAAAGTGCAACACAGGGGGGTGTATGGACGGGAAATTTGGTGATTCAATTACATTAGCCAAGTAATGTGTCAAACGCTCATTGGGGTGTCCCTCCAAAATATGATGATCAAGTCTATTGGAGTCTATTGCTGAGTGCTGTATTGACAGTTTGACCATAAACCCCACTCGCAGAAATCTACTAGAATCATGTCCGTACTTGGCGCCACAAGGTTAGTTACGGAGGCTGTTGCGAGGAATATCAGACATCATCGGAAAATAGGTGAAGCCAGAGGCTACAGCCAGCGCCCATAGCTAGCCTCCAAGACGTTATGTTTTGGTAGGTCTCTCCCGGATGTGCAATGCTATTAACTTTCAGTCCGAAGAAACACTGCATATCCGTCGACATATCTTTTACATGGCTAAGTTTTGTCGGCGATATGCTCGAATCAGGTTATGATACAATTGGAAAACAGGCCGTTGACGGAAAAATAACCTCGTATCATCTCTCCGCCTTCAACAAGCCAAATATCTGCTGCCCCCTTCTTGAAGATACGATTACATGTCCAATGCAACGGACACCATGTATACGACGACACTCGCGGATCTTCTCTATATTGGACGCTTGGAGTAAAGACGCATTTTTTAGCTGTCCCTCCAACGTCGAACACACTTTTATACTCTGGTTTTGGTACTCCTGTTTCCGGAACTTTATCCGCCTCCGAAAGCTCGACGGGATGGTTGTGATGGACTGGTGAATTTATGCCTCTTGTGACTTTTTGCTGACCATTCGAATTATCAATGGAAATGAAGGCCTCTGGTGGTGGTATCGCCAATCCGGTACTAACTTGTCTTCCACACGTCAATTTACCCGTCATAACCATTTCGACCAGCCAATTGCGCCTGATTTTGGGGGTGTCTGTTATCGGATGCTTGCGCGTCAACATCTTGACGAATTCGTCCTCGTTCTGTACCCGAGCTTCATGTCGAAATATAAATTGATGGGATTCGAAATCAACCAGCTCTCTCAGATCCTCCGGCACATCTATGGCCTCATCAGTGGTATCGCGTTCTATTCCATTCTCTCCCGAAGGAACGGCTTCAGGACGGCTCATTAAGCATAGTACCTGTTCATTTGACCAAATTGACTGTGCCAGCTGTTGATAGCGTCTATGAATCAGAAAACGAATCACGGACCAAATGATACGCGTACTGAGATGCGCTGCTGCATCATTACTAGAATGATCTGTGTCGCTCTTTTGTTTGTTCCATTCTGATTGATACATCAGCTGAATGGGAGATACATTGATATTGAGGTCACATAGAAAGATCCATCCCATCGTTGACAAACCTTCAGCCGTAATTTTACTGTTGCTAAGCCTCCTAGGGTTTTTAACTTCAGGATTCCGTTGGAAGTTGGTCAATGTACCATTCGTTGGGGGTCCCCAAGAGTACCCCAAATGTTGTATATTGCTGCCGATCGATTGGCCCGAACTCAAGGGCAGACAGTCCATTAGCGACATGTCGCCATTTAATACAGCCAAAGCGAAAGCACACGTGCTGAAGGTGTACCCAGTTTGGTCCAATTTTGCAGTATCAAGTCGCGTGGAAAAGTCGCATAAGTTTGCCAAGATAGCAAGCCGGTCTGCTATGCGGCTATTCTTACGCACTGCAAGAAAGCGAAGCCCCTCAGCAGCGCTACATTTTAGGCGAGTCGTGATTCCAATCTCTATTCCTCGAGTGGTGGTCGGTAGTGATCGCATGGTTTTTTGTCGAAAGCGCTCAAGCCACTCCAAATCCAGTGAACCGCTTTTCAGCAGGGCGTAGCTGCTTTCTAGCTTTGCGATAACGATTTCCAAGATGAGTACGAGGACTTGAGAATTGATGAGCGCTTCTCCTTCGATGCTGCCGAGGCTGGCAGGCTTGTCCAGCGAACTGGTGTGCTTGATCATAAGTACCATTTTAGGACCTGCTGACCAAGCTTCTTGCATGCACCAGGCTCTCTCGAACCACCGTTCGCAATCAAGCCACTTTGTAAATCGGACAAGGTTGTTTAGCTGGTCGCTATTGTCTAACTCGTACCGGTGTAGACGACCCAGATCCAAGAAATCGAGAAATTCTTGCTCTTCAATGATGAGAGAGAGCAATCCAACAGAAGCTTGCGCATTTTGGTAAACTAGGTCCATTGACTGTATGCCGAATTCCTTGTCGTCACGATCGGTTTGGTTGATGCATTCCTGATCAATCCATACAGCGCTTAGTTGAAGAGACTTTGCAAACTTAATGGCGCGCTCGATGACTTCGTTCGGAGCATCGTTATTCTTCTCCCCTAGGTCGGATGAAACAGAGTAAATCGGCCGAGGCGGAGCTTGACCGGGATGAAGTCGCTGCCAGCAATACGACACAGCAACAAAGTGTGTGCAACCCTCGGCATCGTCTTTGCTTGTGAGCCAGAGCCTACGGTCATTGGAGTCTATCGCTTGTCGGGACCATGAGTTGCACCGGCACGATTTGACTGGACGAGTTTCGATGTCAGTAACGGGAAATCTATGGTCGGTTCCACTATGTATATGGAAGGCAGCGCTAGCTTTAACAAGTCTATCTGGTTGCTGAGCCGCGTCTGGGTTCCAGAGACTGCGATGATATGTGATAAATCTCAAGTTATTCGCCCACTTGTGCAGATCACCGGACCATTTCGTGAGCTTCGAGAGGTCCTGGAGTTGTTGTTTGAAGGCAGACGGATCTTGATGGATCTCCCCAAATGACCTTTCAATGTCCAAAATCATTGTGGAGGACTGAAGGTGGACTACTCAGTGCTGTGGAATTGTTTGGATGCAGATCAGCTAGACTAAGGCTCCTAACCGAGCAAAACAGCACCCACTGACCATGAGTTGAACTGTATGGCTGTAAGATGTAAAAGTTAGAGAACAGGTAATATCTGATCAACAAATCCGTTCGGGCTTGGGTGGACCCTTGAGGCAACGTGCAAGGCTGGGTTATATCCAAATGGGATCTTGTGCGGAACCTAATTAGCGCCTATATGTATGTCGATGGCACTGAACCACTAAGAAGTGACCACAAATTTGTGTGCAGTAGGGCCCACAAAACTTGGCGGTCCTTGCAACATTATGATAGATGGTATTGCAAAAAAATTAATGTGAGACCTGCTATAATGCCCACAGAGAGGCTTCGAGTACTCAAAAAAGAAAAAACAGGAATTTTTTCGACCAAAACACTGGACTGCTGAAGGTCTAGCGAACCCCTCCTTTTTATGCGGTGCACTGTGAGTCTTCTGGGAATGTCAGTGTCAACAAACCGTCATAAATGCTTGTTGAAGAGAGTTGAGGATGCAATTGAATTACCCTTCTTAGCAGCAAGGATCCCAGTTTCGAGAATTATGATTGTAAGAGGAGGACGCGGATGGCGATACGAGAACCTGAAGCAAAGAATCGCATTTTTACCTCGATTCAGCTGCTGGGTACAATCTCCGAGGACGAAGTACTAGACTAAGCGTATTGTCTTTTTTAACCCAATCATTTATATATTTACTCCAGTCTCTTCGCCCACTTCGATACTCTAAATCATCCGGTTCTGTCAGCCCAATACGTCTAAATGTTCCAGTATCCAGGTTGGGCGGATCCAACAAGAGAAAGGCTGGGCTTGAGGAGTACGATAGCAATGTATGCTCCGGCCACCCCAAAATCACCCAATGTACCTTCGTATACTACCACTCTGCCTTTCCTGATTGCGATGTGTACGATATTAAAATAGCTTAGCTACACTTTCTACCTGAATCTTGTCTGTCAACAGGGTGCGTCTCTCAATCCAGGAACGGACGTTACATTGACAGCTTTCAAGGCACCAATTTCCTATCCAGTTGCTAAAGCTGAAAAGCCTCGACCCCACTGTAGGCAAGTTGCACCGCAAATGCAGCATAAGCACGAAATATCGAGCTCCGAAGGTCTGCAGCCTGGAAAACCGACACCAGCATGTACTCGCCTTCTGCGCCATCAAAACAATTTTCAGATAATAGAAGCAAGAGCGTAGGAGGTGCGTTGATGGAGAGGTATAAGAAGGTCATTGCGACCTCTCCGGCCCGGACACTTTCGTCGGGTTTCGCAAAGCTCGGATCCTCATGTCATGCGATCAGCAGCTCCTGCGCCGCGTTTGGTGTGCCGCCCGTCTTCAATCCGCGCGATCGCCTCGTCGGCGGTGACCACATCGCCGAAGAGAAGCATGTTCGCCAGGCTAGCGTTGTGCACCGCGTCGCTGCGCGTGGCGTTGCCATCCTGCACGAACAGGACGTGATAGCCCATCTGCATGGCGTCCCGCATCGTCGACTCGCAGCAGCAGTTCGTGGTGGTGCCGGTGACGATCAGCGTGTCAATGCCCCTGGCTTTCAGGAGAGAGTCGAGATCGCACGTGCCTGGAATGAAGGCGCTCCACCGCGTCTTCGGCACGACCAGGTCCTCCGGCTGGACGTCGAGGCCGGGCCATAGGGCATGCTGCTCTGTGCCGACGGTGAACGCTGCCCGCAGCCGCTCGACCGCATCGGGAGTCATGCGGTCGTAATGCGATCCCCAATGATGCGGCTCGTTGGGATCAAACTTGTACTGGATCCAAGCAATAGTTCCCTTGGCAGACCGAAGCGCCCGCGACACGCGATTGACGTTCTCGACGATGCCGCGCGCGATCGGTACCTCTAGTAGCGCCCCCTCGCCCATAAATCCGACCTGAAGGTCGACCACGACATGCGCGGTGCGGACTGGGTCAACGATGATCTTATGGTGGCCGCCGCGCATCCAGGCGACGCGATCGAGGGCTTCGGTGGGAATGTAAGACTGATGCATGGCTAGGGATAATTTGGAAGGTTCGTTCAGGCGGTAAGACTACGAAGCAGATTTGACCGTTTCATCTTTGGAGAAATGTCGGCCTAAATAGACGAATCTACGAAGTGCTTAGAGTTCAAGAACTGCAAATGTCCGAGGCCGGCTGTCGTTGATGCGAATTTCAGAGGCAAGCTCACGCCGTGGTGTTGTCGGAGCTGAACTCGACCGCGGAAGCGAAACTCGTCCGCACCGAGAAAGGTACGTAAACCATATTTCTATATTGCATTGCAACAGAAGTGCCATCGCTATCTCCGTCATTGCCGCTCTTATTGGTGCTCGAAGTCGTTTGAAGACAGACTCAAAAGCTTTGACGGATAGCTCGGAGATAGAGATGACCATGTCCAATAACCAGACTCTGAAAAAGGCTCGGGCAGGGACGAAAAGCTGTACCGAGTGTAAGTAAAGAGACTACAATGAAAAAGCAGCGCGACCCTTGGCCGCGCCTTTCTGACATTGGAGGCAGGTAGGCGTCGCAAGGTGCGTTGTATCCGGAAGCCTGAAGATGCACAGATTTGCAGAAGATGTGAAGAGCGCGGCTCGGAATGTATTGCACAGACGTACAGTTCTCAACCGCTTCACTCGCGAGGATTGTCTTCACGATATCGGATATCCAAATTGGAATCAAAAGTTGCTAGTCTAAGCAAGATCACACGGGATATTGAGATTAAAATCGGGAATTTTCCTCAAGTGTCAGAGCTGACTCCTGCTCCGGCGGTATCAAGTCCGGAAATTTATGAGTCTGATGATAATTCTAATATGTCGGATGTGCTCGCTGCAGAACCGCCGTCGCACATGCGTTCACTTTTCCAAAACGATTGACTGCCAAAATGAACAGCCAGATGATTGTAAAGCAAGGGTTTCTGCACATTTATTAGATGCAGCGAGACGCGCGCTGCAGAAATTGATTCCGTCAAAGCATGAGGTTTCACACATCGCTGGATCCGCATCTAGGTGGCTTGACTTGATTCACACTCTACTTCCACAGCCATTTGCGGTCAAATCTCAGCAGGAGATTCTTGAATGCTACGAGGAGATGTGCAAACCAGACACAGATGCCATCAGTCTGGCTACTTGGCTGATAACTATTGCTATTACAGCTCAGCAAATACCTCAAGAACATGACAGTCCTTCCACCCAGCCCGAAGGTCGTCAGAAATACTCAAGATTCTCCCGAGTAGTATCTGAGATAGTTGAGAGCACGCTTATTTCTTACGACAGGCTGATATGCACAGTCGAAGGCCTTGGAATGGCCATGCACTTCGTTCGGCTGTGAGTTTCTCTTCTACTTTACCCATAATATAACTGATAGCAGTTATAGTCAAATGAGTCAAGGCAATTTACAAAAGGCATGGCTTCGATTGCGCCATTTCATAGCGGTTGCAGAGCTTATGGGGCTGCCCAGCGCATCTCAAGCTGTTCAGTCTAGCCAGGGTAACGGATCAGACGACTATGAGACACAGGTGCAGAAAGCTCAGCTATGGCAATCGTTATGTTCCGCCGATGGTATCTCTGGGCTAGTACTGAACCTCCCTCCATCTATTAGTCGATATCAAAAGCCAAAGCCTCAAGCATTAGTTATTGACGGTGTTATTCAACCCCGGGCATATATTAGTAGGTTGATAGAAATCACTGCCAAGATTCAATACCGGGACAATGCGAATATGACACAAGGATTGAGTGCTGAGCTCTATGTCTCTACCTTGGAACTTGACAGAGAGCTCAAGGTGCTTGCATCTCAGACGACGAAATCATGGTGGGCTCGAAGTGTGGAGCACGTCAAACCTGATCATGTAGTCCAATTCTTGCATTGCTGTATCAATATGCGGATTCATCTGTCCTTTGCGATGCGCAAAGACCCAGATGACGACTTTATCTACAGCCGTTTGACCTGCAGGGACGCATGCGAATCAGTCACAGAACGTTATCGATTTCTTCGTCGAGGGCTCCCATCCGGTGTATTTCTATCCCGGTGCTTGGATCTGCAGGCTTTCATTGCTACGGTCATTCTCCTTCTCACATCCCATAGCTCTCCTTGCACGGATCTGCCAAATTCGCGGATCAACAAAATCAAGGTCGACAGCACAGTCACACAAATCATCGAGGTTATGGATGAATAGTCGAAGAATACTGCTGTCTCTCACTTTGCGCAGCATTGTGTTAATTCAGTTCGCTCCCTGAAAGAACTACTCCGGGAAGGTGATGAAAGCTCTAATATGCAAGAGCTGACGTTGAAGATTCCACTACTGGGAAAGGTTCACATTCGACGCAACAGCCATAGGTCCCGGATGCAGGATACCCAAAGCCAACCTTCTTTCGAAATTGCAGCAAATTCAGGCTCATGGAAGCCGAACGAGCAGTCGTTGACCACTCAAGAACATAGGTATACACCTCCCAATATCAATAACCACATGGTCTCGGACTTCGAGACGCTGGAAGAAGTGCCATGGGATCCTCTCTCATGGTGCATTGAGGATCAGTATGAGGATTTCTTTCAAGATGCCCTCATGGCAGATGAAATTGATCAATTTGCGATATGGCAGAACAGCGAACTCGCAGGTTGATAGAAATTAGCATTAGTGTACATGTCTCCACAGACCTGTGTATAGTCCTATCGAATATCATAGCCACCTTGTTTACAACCAGCTCGGTCTTACAAATTTGTGTGGTTGTCATTGCTGTAGGGATAGGGTCAGAGTTCGTGGAACAACGCGACCAGTGCTTTCTCATTGCCGTGCGTAAATGGATCTGTTAGACATTTTACTAATTGTAGAACGGTCTAAAAGTAAGTGTCAATTTGTGGGCTTCTCGCACAACGCTGTGTCCTGGAAAGTTGAGTTTCGGTGCTAGCCTAAGTTGCCGCTGCTTTTAGACTACTCAACCCGTCTGAGTTGGACCCCAAACAGCAGCTTTCAAGTCTAGCTTGTTTCGAAAAAGATTTTACAAAACATCTTTTTGAGCATCACTGAACTGACAAATAGCGAGCCAGGACACATCAAGTTGTTCGCCCGTCTAAGGATCTAAATCTTTTTGCTTCTCGTAATCAGTGTAAATCTTTGGCACCAAATCCTGATAGAGATTAGAACATGTGTTGCAGAACGCGGCGGCGCTCTCGACCGATCGGGGCACGGCGCTGATGGCGATGGCCTTCTGCAAGCTTGGCTAGTATGAAGAGAGCTACTACTTTGCGAACAGCAAACAGCCTGATGGTTCAAAAATAATCCATACGTCCACTCCGCAGCTACAGCGATCATGGAGAGGATGCAGGATAGCTCTTCAGCTTCAATAGAAGGACAGCCTTCCGCACTAGCTCCATCGGCGGCCGAAAGCGGAACCCAACTCGCGCAAGCTGCTCAGTTCCAGATCATTCAAATAGCATCGCTATCGGCGCGCTTTGATGGCCGTCCCAGCAGCAATCGATGGAGTCCTCGCACGAGGATCCTAGAGGCGGTGGCCTTTGTAAAAAGCCTCCTCGCTCATAAGAGGGACCTGATACTCAAAACCATTGGCGTCATATCCTTCGCTATTGCTGTGATAGCCTTGTGGCCAGCGATAGCATCAGCAACGGATACCAGAAAAGCGACCTTACTTGCAGAATGGACATCAAAAAAAGACTTTTTGGAGTACTGTGAGGAGGTCAGTGTCTCATGCATTAACCTTTCTGAGTACAGCACAACTGATCTCAAATGTGTAGCATGTATGGCAGGGCTCTGACTGTCGATTAGTACAAAATATAACTTTGGGACCTCCGCCCAGCTCCAGTTCTTGGCCGTGGAAGCGCTGGGCAAGGGTTCCGATCGACGAAAACTTTACACACTCCGATGCACGGCGAACTTTAGAATTTGTTCACTGGCCTGTGGCTTGCTCGGTCATATTCGCACTGCTTGTTAGAAACAGAAAAGTACAAAGAAAACTGTACAATCTCTGTTGGAGGACAAAGTTTCGTGGGTCACGAAAGTGCGTCAATTTCCTTGCGACTGTATTCCGGCGTTTCAGGAACCAGACACAAAAATTTGACGAAGAGAATGAGGTTGAAAAGACTGGCGTTTGAAAATCTCCTTTCAACTCAACAAATAGGCCCACTAACGGAGATTGCCGGTCGCAAGTCAACAGGTAGAGTCATAGGTACCGACTGGGTTCACCTATTCGCTTTTCTACTCAGATATGAGCTGTCAATAAGCAAAAATGAGTTGTGGCGGTGCGACTGTAAGTCACACCTGAGCCACACCTGAGCCTGCTAGGATCTCGCCCAAGTGACGTTTATGGTACCCTACTGTACCTTACTTTAGCGTAATCTACCATAATCCTAATCTATCTATATCACCCTGGCCGGCTGATGTACTGCGGTATTCAAAAAGGAACAAGAAAAGAGAAAAAAGGTGCAACGCGAATATTTAAAAACCCAGTGCTTAGTTTTTGGGACTGTGATAAGAAAACAGCATAGACCTTACGAACCGACCAAAATAACGCTCAAGTATTAGACTTCTAGTATGTATCCTAATTATCTGGTTCTTCAATCGCGCGGGTTGTCTGTGGTATAGGCGTCTTTCAACGCTTTATTATGACTTGTTCCTGCAAGTCTACGAGTAAAAGTGGGCCTAGCACAACTGAAAGGTCCGGCGAGCGTACTCAACGGCCACCTGTCATCGCCGGACCTTAGCGGTATTGCTTAATAGGTGCTCTAAGCCTGATTAGTCCTAGACAGGGTCCGGCGAACAGCTTCCGCTCTGGAAACCACACTATCTTTAGCCTTGCCGGACCCCCCATAACCCATGATGATGCCGCACTCTAGTGCGGCGATTTCACCTCTATTTAAGACTGCACCACTTCATCTGCTCATCCTCAAATCTTGATCCAGTCTTTTTCAATTTACAGTCCAGCTGGGCCTTAGAAAGCCCCCATTATCTTTTTTTCTTTGAGAATGGCCAAGCCTCAAGACGACTCTTTTGGAGATAGGTTTCTATCAGCGGCCGACAACGACTTCTCGTTTTCGCAACTAGATCCTACAGACGACCACGACTGGCTCAATAAATACTTAGAAGATAGTTCGCTTGTGCTTGCTGAAGGACCCTCGTCTCTGATCCCTGATCAATCATACAACTACAACTTGGTGAACAGCAATTCCAATGAGAGTCTGCCTATGGTCGACAATGGCTGCCAAGATATTTCCGAATATCCTCCAGATACTTTCAGCACAAGCAAGCCGCTAATCGACGCCTCGCCGACACCTCAGCCTGACCCGAGTTATATTGGTGCACCCTTGGACAACCAGCTCGAAACGCTCGGCTTCTCCACACCCTCTCAGCAGGCTCAACAGGATCCTAATTTCTATGATGGCTTTTCCCTCACAGATCCTTGCCTGAGTGCTCAGCCACCTCCATTACCGATGAGCCAACCTGAACCGCCCACCCTCAATTCTGCGCTGTTTGCTCAACAAGATCAACAGAGTGCTGATTTCTCTGGTAACGTCTCTTCCATGGGCCCTTACTCAAATACCCAACCGCTTCTACCCTTAGACAGCCAACACGCATCGCCTAGTTGCATGTCGGTACCAGTCGCCCAGCCAAGCCAACAAAACTTCAATCTCGACAGTATCGTTCCTTTCAACCCAGGCTACTGTACGCAATTTAATCCATCCCCAAATATTCAGCCCGGACCAGATACCTCGCTCCCCTCACCATCTACCCAGTCGACTCAGCAGTATTATGGCCCATTTAACGGTCTCTCTTCTTCGGGACTTTATTCGGGAACACAATTGCCTTTACACACCTACGGCGCGAACAACCCCATGCAAAAATTACCTCTTCAACAAAGTGGCGAGGTTTTTCCCAAAATCCCGAGTGACTATCTCTTCTCATCAAATGACCCGTGCTCAATCTCGTCTTTGCAACCTCAATTTCCCGACGGAGTACAGTCTGGGCTACAGCAACATTGCGATATGACCTTCTTGGGAGGGCAGTCCCCAGCTTTCTTGGATTTGGTCACTACTAGATCGGGAGGAAGCGAGCCAGTCGCATGGATGGGAAGGAATGACCAATACCAAGATACCAGTGCGACAGCGCTGGGTATACTAGCACAGACGAGTTCGACGGAAAATGCCCTTGAGGACAACTCAGGCTCTATGACTCTATCTGTGACACCGACAAGAAAAAGGACCGGGTCTATCGACTCGGTTGGAGGCGCCGATGCCGTAAAGACAGCAAATTCGAAGCCCAAAAAGGCCGCCACGCGTGATCGAGAGACAGCTTCAGCGAATGGACGGATAAAAGCATGTCTTTGGTGCTATGTTGGGAAGAACAAAGTGGGTATCTCTGCCCTAGGAACTCATTTGGAAAGGCGTTAATAGCCAGTAGTGTGCCGACCATAAACCATGCCTAAATTGTCTCCGCATGTGTGACAGCAAGACGAGCCTGGCAGTGAAAATCTGCGTGCCATATGGGGGACAAGTTTACGAACGCCGCTCTGGAATCATCGGTCAGTTCTACTGCCTGGTGAGTATACCATCCGTTCATCGCTGATACGACCAAAAGACTTTTATGACATCCAAGATCGTGGTGAAATACCGCTAGTCCGCTCCGATCTTCCTTTCCAAGAGATAATATTTACGCATCCCTTGCAACTCGTGAAAGATAACGTTATATATTTTTCGAACGCCCCTAAGTTGACTCTGCAGTATCAGGAGTACAAAGGTGGTCTTGATGTGGGATGGATCCCCAGTGCCCCTATCCAGGAGCTTTACGCCAAGATTGGGGCTTACCTTGCCGAAATCACAGGTCATGGGGCATGTCAGCTCAAGAAAACGTTTGAAGCCGTAAAAATCTTGCACTACATGTCTGCAGGTAGAACACGTGAAAAGCAATACCTCATTCGGCCTGAATCGTTGCCCAGCAAGGAACAATTAGTCGAGTGGGGCAGCTTTGATTTCAATGATAAGCACAGCATCGTCCCAGAGGATGTTGAGTCAGCACTGGATGCATTCCTTTCGGCCTATAAGAATCAAAATCCAGAGCTACCACATGTAAGTGCTGCTCGAAGGCGCAGGCATTAATGCACGATTTTGACTCACTTCTCAGCGCCGCCTTGTCGAACAAGTCCTTGCATTAATTGCCCTCGGTCGAGTATTCGATAACCGCCGTCCAGTCGAAGACACCAAAGTCGAAGAGATGCTTTCTAGACTTGACATGACACTCGATAATGGCCATGTAGGCCCGGATCCGCCACCGTCTTTGAATCACATGCCTGCGTTAACAATCCGTTCTTGGAACATGGTGAAAAGCTACAGCCAGGTTTCATCTTTTGCAAGGACCCAGTTGTTTGTGAAAGTGGCAGAATATAGCCAAGAGGTCGAGAGTGACATCTTGAAAGAATTGGACAAGTACATCATACAGAGAGGACGAGGGTCGGGGCGGGTTGGAGATCCACTCATCCCCGCTCTTTGCATGCGAAGAATAGCGCTCCACTATCGCCGCATGATGAAGCGATATAAGGGATTTGGAGAACGTAAGTATTTGGGATAATTTGCATTCCTGTTTTATTTTACACAGTTTATAAGTTACTGGTCACAGAGTAGATTTGTTTTCTCGGCGAACGAATGCTGAAGACATGTATGAAGCCATGACTAGACACTACGCACGTGCGTTCAAGGGTACGATCACGCCGTTTCACAAAGACTGGCTTCAGGAGACACATTCTCCTGCGCTCGGGTCCGACACACGGCTTATTGAGCTTCTTGCTCAAGTAAAGCTTGCGGAGACATTCCATTGTAAGTTGCCACGGTGTATTCGCTTTTCTGAAATCCGGTATAACGTTCCGCATCAGATCAACACGATTTAGACGATCAAGACGATTGGATGTACACGCGGCTCTTTGCGAACACCTTGAATAAGCATCAGTCGTCCTTGGCGGAGGAGTGGTCAAGAAACAAGTTATCCACAAAGGATTTCCACACAGAGGCACAGGAATCCGTCACCCAAAGCTACAAGGCATGGACTTTAGTGGAGGATACAAATAATGGAGCAAAAACGAGTTCAGAAAGCCCGCCTGTAGAGGTACACGTCCAGAACAAAGGAAAAGGGAAAGAAGCTTCTGTGGATGTGATGCCTAACAAAAACGAGCAGATTATGCCGACAGGTAGTGCCATTGAACCGCGCATAGCCCCGGGTAGCGGCCAATCTCTATCTTCCGCAGAGGTTACCTCAGATGACGCTCAATCGAAGCCATCAGACAAGCCAAATGCTCTCGATATTCAAGGGATCGTGCAACTCCTCTTTCGTATACGTGAGTATTGTTCTTAATTGCTTGTTGCCAATTGAGACGAGTGTGCTAACATGACAAGTCGTTGCTGTCTCCAAGATTAAACACCAAGAAAACGGGGAGTCTCACAACTCAGAGTGTGTGTAGTATCTAAGTCTTAGGATGGCATTTATAGTGGTCTTCACTAATCTTGTGTGTACGTTCCTGTCGAGATCTCTTGCTCTGATCACGCTGATTGGCTCATCAGATCTCAATTTTGTATGCATGGTTTCCTTCGGATGGGTTTCAACCCCGAACAGGAGTTGAGGGAGGGCGCTACTTGGAAGCATCGCAACGGGGACATGAGAAAGATACTCATCGGGAAAGGTGTTGGAACTTACAGCGTGTCTTAGATGTCTCGATAATGGGGATGGCGTAATGAGTCTCTTTGACATTTTGCTTTATTCTCAATACCCGGTTGTTATGTGAGCCAAGCTTGTGGGCGTATCCGGTGATTTTAGAAATCATTTTCTTGAACTTTGGTTAATAGTAGCGGCGACTATGAAGTTATCTCTAAGGATTTTGAAAAGGACTTAATATTTTGTGATGATTTTTACGAGTTCTTAAGCGATGCTCAGGGTTCGGAAGCATAACCGAGTATGGAATAGACTATCCAATATGCAAGGTATTCGGAATAGCATAGAATAGAATAATTATGGCGTAATTATGCGTAGTTTCGTCTAGGTTAGCTTCCGTATTAGAAAACTCTTCCATCCAACCTCCGTACAATAGCATAATATTCAAAATGGAGTTGAATTCTGATGCTTCTTTTGTTACTCCTTCTTCTGAAACTCCCGTTGTACAAAGGCTTGGAAAAAAGACCTCAGATATCCATCCACATACCCGTATCCCACGCGAAAATGAGCCAACAATGCGGAAAGGACGACCACTCTATTACTGCAAAGTAGAGGGTTGTTCATATGCGTCAGAAATTACGACAAACTTCCGGCTTCATATCGCCAAACATGGTGTTGTTAGTGAAGCTCGCATTTCTCGTACGAAAGAGACTTCGTATTCTCAGCTTGCACAGTTATATAAAGAAGCGATGAAAGATGCATATAAGATGGATGAGCTTGAAATCTTGATTTTGAAAAGGGTTTTTAATAGAAAAATCCTAGAAATCGCACTGGTCAAATTTGTTGTTGTACGAAATCTCCCTTTTCAATTCCTTGAATGGCCAGAATTCCATACAATCTGTTCGATACTGAATCCAGTGTCAACTCCGTTGATTCGTTCAAGCGATAAAAGCCTTACCTCTCTTATTCAGGAGTAGTATATCTATCAACAAGATCTCGTACGAAAGGACCTCCAATCTGCTCTTACAAGTATCCATCTCTCAGTTGATATTTGGACCTCACCAAACAATCTCCTTTTTCTTGCGATCTGTGCCCACTATATGAATAGTGAGCTGAAGTTTCGGAACGCCCTTCTTGCCCTTCGTACGATATCTGGACATTCAGGAGAGAATTAATGGGATATCATTCTTCCTGTGCTTCAAGAATATGGAATTGTACAAAAGTTTGGTGTTATAGTTGCAGATAATTCGAGTACGAATGATGCTCTTTGTTGTACAATCAGTGAATATATGAAACAACAAAATCTTATTTGGAATCAATAAGAACAGAGAATTCGTTGTCAAGGTCATATTATCAATCTTATTGTACAAGACTTTCTTTTTAAAGGTCTTTTTGATACAACAATACTTGATATATATGACAGAGAAGAAAGCGAAGGTTTAGAATTGAATGAAGCTCAGAAAAAAGATAAGGCAGAACAATTTCGTACGCTCGGAGTTCTTGGAAAGCTTCATAATATCATTATCCACAGCCGTAGTTCGCCACTTCGTATGGCAGAGTTCAAACGAATAGTCGGAAGAACACTTCCATTGGATAATCGTACAAAATGGAATTCTTGGTTTTCTCTTCTCAATGTAGCTTTAAAATATGAAGCAAATATCGATAAGTATACGAAGTGTCATCTCGATATTCTGCCGTTTGATGCTTTTAATGCATATGAATGGAATCAGCTTCGTATAATCCGCAATTTCTTGGAGCCATTCCATCATGCAACACTTGAGACACAAGATAGCAAAATACGTCTGGATAAAATTCTTTTAACAATGGATATTTTATTAATACATATTGAGAAATCTTTGATAAAAAACCCAATTTTGTTTATATAATATTTGGCTAATAGAAATCAAGATTGAATACAAAAAAGTTGATAAAGAATTTTCTATACGAATCCAAAAATGTTGGGAGAAGTATCGGAAATATTACCAATATTCGGATAATTCTCCATATTATGCAGTAGTATTTATTCTTCATCCAAATAACCGTACGAAGTATATCGAAACGGTTTGGCAGAAGAATTGAAGAGAGGCGATTTTACAAAGAATCCAATCTTTATGATATCAATTCAAAAGCACTCATAATATCCCTGAATCTGTCTCGTATAATGATATCCATGGCCAAATTGTGCTCAAACAGCCAAAACAACCAAATGCATATGACGAGATTTATGCAGATATACGAAGCAGAATTAATATAGCCGAGAAAAAAGATAATGAATATGAAAAATATTATAACGAAATGCCGTACGATATTGGTAATACAACAGTTCTGCAGTGGTGGTGCCAAGATCAACAACAGAAACGTTGGCCACTTCTCTCACGCTTTGCAATTGAAGTGCTTTCTATTCCAGCAATGAGCGACGAGCCTGAAAGAGTCTTCTCAAGTGCGCGTCGTACAATCTCTTGGGAAAGAACAAGGCTTGGTGCAACGAATATTGAAAGGGCTGAGTGTTTGAAGAGCTGGATTCGAGGGGAGATTTCAAAAGTTGAGTATACGTACGATGAGTGAAAGGAAATTCCGTCTGATTTCACTCTCATTCTTTGTTATGATAGTAGTTAGGATGGAAGTGGAGGTAGAGGTGGAGATAGAAATAGAAGCGATGGAGTCGTTTTTTTGTCTATAATATCTATTAGTTATTTGATATCCAAAGAGATTTTGTCTGTCTGATATAGTGACTCCAAAACTAAGATATACCGCTACTAATAATAAAGAATGATGGAAAAAGGTCAGATCGGTTACTATAGCCTATGAGTTGAATAGTTATCGGATAATTATCATTATGCATCCGTATTCAGCTTTATGCATTCATTATTCTATGCAGCTATGCTTCCGATCCCTGGCGATGCTTAGGTGCGGCCGCGCCAATTTAAATGTACCAATTTTTCACGTTAACCGCTCTTCGCTGTTACGCGCTATTAACCTAGCCCATTGACTTGGCTAAACCAGGCATATTTTCTTTTCCGTTCTCCGCCTCCCAGGTTCTTCTATGCACAAGAGTTCTTTTTTCCAGACCCTTATTCCCCACCTTCATAAAATATCCAATTGTGCAATTATTTCATGTGATATCTGGTCTTAAGAGGTACATCTGGGCTCTGGCTTCTGCACTGCGTCCCGATGATGAAGTTCTGTGTCAATTAGATGGCGGTAGGTTTCTGGGATGCGATCCAGCCACGGGTTCCTTTGCTCTCTACCTCGCCCGCCTGCTGATACCTAATGGCGAAATATCACCCGCTGATGCTTCTGATAGCACCCGTCAGGCTTTCCAGTGAAACTTCGAAAGTTTTTCTCGAAACTGACACATTCAATCATCCAAAGGCATACTTGTCGAATAATAAAAAGGTTTTGACTGATTGATTGGCTAAGAATTTAGGAATCTGCATCAGCTTTCCCCCAGTCCGGGCCTATGAGGATGATGCCTCCATCCTACAAGAAGTCCCGGTATAGTGAAAAAGTCGCTAGTCCCCAATAATAGGTAGGTCATGTTACGTTAAGCACTGTACAGAGTCCAGTGATGTCTTCGGGATAGTCAGCCGGAGGCGAACCTGAAAGCTGGAAGCCCGAAGATATATGCTGACTCTCTGTTACCATTCTAAGTATCCACAAGTCACTTGGAAGGGTGCTTCACTAGTCGTAATGAGGACTTCACATGAATGCCAGCTGACTGCCCAAGGACTGAGCTTCGATAGTCTACAGTGGCGATGACGAGCTAATGCCTTCCCACGACTCCTGCGAGACAACTACCATTTGTCTACACAAAACTTGCTACAAGGTAAGGGAAGCGTAATGAGGGACCACTTTCATCACAATTCGGTATTAAGTAGAGAACTTAGGAACAGGTTTCATAGTTGCGACATCAAGCCGAAAGTAAGCACACGCCCGATACTTTGCAGCCTCTCTTTGCAGTCCCCCTTCGTAAAAATACCCTACATCCCGCTTTACTAAGGTTGCCTTCTAGTCTTTAAGCAGCTCGCGCAAAAAACTCACAAAATCTGGTCGAGCATATCCAAAGATCGAATACCAGCCCAAGAGTGTTGACCTTCGCACAGATAGCTTCTAGTGAGCCAGTGTATAACCACGGCCACAATCAGCACAACGTCCGTCGATGGTGCCCTTAGGGTGCGCACAGCTATCGACCTTGGCATCTGTTCCAAGTCAGCATCTGGACGGGTCTCTTCTATTATCAACGAACGACTTCCGGTAAGGGCAGTATTTGAAGTTTGCGCCCTTGGGCAAAATGCAACGCCAAGCGGCGCATTGGTCTTTTCCAGATGTTAGTAGGCAATATTCTTCCGAGCAATTGCTGAAGACGAATCTTACGCTTCTCGCAGAACCTAAATTCAATAGGAACTTCAGTGGTACAGTGTGACAGATCACACTTCTTCACAATGAAAGACATATTGGTGGTAAAGAATATGATGATTGCTTTTATGGGTTGTTGAATCAGACTTGAGTCCGATGAGGATGTTCGATTTTGCTGTAGGTTGGAGATATTGCAATGTTGAGGTAGCAAAGCAGATATCTATATTCGATTCTAGGATTTGCATAACTATAAGGTCCGGCAACCGTTTTCACTCATCGTACCATCCGAGCCATTCGCCACAATGCCATAGTACTGGCCGGACCTATACGATGGCAGCGGCCGGATTCATAGCTATGGCCAGATCTAAAGCTGTGGCCGGACCAGTCCGCCCAATGTTAGCCCAGCACACATGGATTTCGCTCCTACGAATGCTGAAGATACAAAAGGATTGCCCTGAGACCTTGTATGTGGTTGCTTGCACCTCGTGGACTAATGCGGAATATAAGCTGCCAGACAGACGGTACACAGAGAGCCAGGGGCCGTAATTCATTTCATCTCTCTTAGGTGCAAATTTCGAGCTGCAAGAAGAAGAGTTCAAACTGTTCTTGTACTTTAACAAAACCGCAAAAATCGGCTTCATTGATATGCAAGATCACTTTAGTATCAACACTTCAATTTAATACCAAACCTAGGAAAATATTAATTGATCCATGCCCTCAAATTCGCCATTTTTATAGAAACTTAGATCGGAGCTTTAAGCTGCTTGTCAGCAGCCAACTTCTATTAAGACATGGACCAAATGTTTGACTTGTAGAACAGATGGACTGAGTAGTCGAGCAGGAATTAGATAGCTGCTAACCACTGGGTCGAACACGCATCGTATGATTTGCCTTGGCCAGTAACGAGTATTTTCGCATCTGCTTCGATCAAACGGTGGTTTGTCTGGCCCAGCTCTCAAGGGTATTTAATCTACTGGAGGAGCAAGGCTTGTTTGGAGGCGGGCTTGCATGTAAATAAGTTAATAATGACGAGACCGTCGCAAAGACTGCAGCTCAGAGGCTACATTGTACGTCAATCATCTGATAAGATGGAACCAGTCGGTGGCATAAGAAATGAGGGCATGAGCGGACGAGGTAACTACTGAGCCCGGCCCGAAGCGCAATTATGGATTCAGCCCGGATAGGTAGAGGTCAGGCGAAAATTAGTTTAGCGTTCCGGCAGGGGGTCCGGCAGAGGGTCCGGCTCAGGCTCTAGGGCCGCTAAAGGATCAGATGGTCCGCACTGGTTTCAACGCCTACGCGCTTGGCTTTCATCTGCTTTATCGTCCACGGAAAAATCGTAATCAGTGCCGAGGCTTCGTTTGGCCCAAGCCAGGATGATTTCTAAGTATCCGGCAAATTAGATAAGAGCACCCGTACGTATTCCTGCATACACAAAGCTACTCATTTTCCTTGCTCGAGAATGTGTGCCCGATTGCTGTATCGCATTCTGGTGTACTTCATTTCGGGCGTTGCAGTCTCCCTGATAAATATTGTCGTTAGTTGTCGAGCCAGAATTTTTACCAATATCTAATATAGAGTATGAGTACACAAACATATCTACGAGTGGATAATTGAAGAACTGTGAAAATCAATTTTTCACTATACAATTATTTTTAAGATAATAATTTATTATACCTATTTTAATATACAATTATTTAGACAATCGAAACATTAGCATTATGAAAGGTACCGGACATCTTGGCTCGACTAAAGAAAGATGATAGGCTAGTAAAACAGGGCCGATTGTGGTGGGATATTGCTTTCTGCTTTCTTATCAAAGTAATTATGTGCCCCCCGCTAGCCCCCATTGGACGGCCCCGCCCCTTGAAGTCGTCAAGGGATTGGACGGCAGTTTAGGTGGCTAGGGGAGTCGTCTTGTGCAAGACGCAAAGATACCGTCAGCGCCTCGTTCACACCTGAATCGTGCTACAGTTATATCAACACTTCTCATCTCAAAGGCCCACTGTAACCATGATTACCGCCAACTGTCGTTGCCATATTATGAGTCAGCTTCTTAGTTAAAGCTTTGGTACCATTCTGCGAAGCACGCCTAAGGGCTGCGCTGTCATGAGTAACTTCTGCAGCAGCATTGGATATGTCCATCCAAGCCCAGCGGCCGACATAGCTGTTAAGCTTGCCTGATTTTCTCGACCCGGACGCCCAGGCCCCGTCATGTTCTAGTTGGCCAAGCCCTTGCGGTTAGATACATATCTCATCACGAAAGGCATACGAGGTTAAGTGTGTGGAGCTTACAGGCTTCATGTTGATATCAAAAAGAGCAAATGAAGCCCCTGGATCCTGGTTGAATCTCCGAATATCGATCCGAACCGGTGCCGTAGCTTGCATGAGCTTGGCAACCCCTTCACATTGTTGAGATGCTTCCTTATAGCGGGAATCATTCTCCGTATCTTGTTGGCTGATCACTCGTGAGTTTGCGGTCACTGCAATAACGCCATTATACGGCGCAATACCATTGTCATGGTTGAAGCGCACAACTACCGGCATAGCCCAGTACCTTGGTATGTCTAGTGCTGGTGGCATTACTGTGACAGTGGCTTCTTCTCCTGAGAGGAATTCTTCTAGCATGACAATCGGTGAATGTTGGGACAGTAACTGTAGATGATCGTAGAGCTCCTCAAACGAGTAACATACTTTGACACCCTGACTGCCTCGTCCACGGATCGGTTTGCCCACAATTGGGAAAGGTAGTTTTTGTGCCTGAAGGAATGGCCTTGGATCGTTATGCAAACTAACAGTCCAACATCGAGGCATTGTGAATGAGCCATATGTGCGGAGCCGATTGTTGACAAACTCTTTATCATCGAATTTTTCCACCAAGAGAGGGGCCTGTCCAACCACCCGGACTCTGGACTCGTATTTATCTAGATATGGAGAGACCTGCAGAGGATGAGACGCGAAAAGGATAGTGTTTGCCCAAAGATGCGTAGCGCCTCTTTCGATGGCATCTCGGATTCCCTCTTCGGTATCTGGGAAGCACCAGCCAGTATCTTCGCTCGGAACTGGGGACGAACTGGGGGTGACGACATTGAGGTTACAATGGTTTCGAAGTACGAATACGATATCAGCACCTGAATCTTGATAGCCTGTAACTTAAGGTTAGCTATTCGAGCAAGGATAGCCAGCTCTCGACTCCAGTGATTCAATACCCCCCGGTTTTTTAAGTTTGCGAACACCATTGATCAGTGGTGGATCTATGGCCTGATAGAGTACTGCGACACTTGGGTCCACTATGGATGATGTGATACTCTGTGACATACTGCCAAAATCCCTCAGCGAGGAATTAATAGATAGAAGGTATTTCCGAAAGGGCCGGCAGAAGATGGAAGTCTCGAGGCTAACGAAGGGTCGCAAAGAGGGTGTGATAGCAGACATGATTCGCGAGCGAAAAAATGAGCCCTTTATGGAATGGTCAGTCCGAAAACTTCTATGAAGCGAAAGGGAGAAGATGACGCAGGTAGATGGCCCGAATTTTTATGACAATCGCCAATCGGAACACTCGCCGAGAACCAGCAAGCAAAAAGGCTGTTGCCTCACCGCTTTTTGCGGCGAACCTGGCGTCGCATATCTTAACCTGTCATGTATCTCCCTATTTCCAGCTCTTGGAACGTAGGGAGAGTGTTGAGGTGGAAGTTAGATTCCGTTAGTTCCCGACGGATGGACCCGGCCCGTAGATTAGCTGCGGCTTTTCTATAAGCGAGACCACGTAATTCTATCCTTAGCTACTACGTAGAGCGATTCATGAATTAACTGAGTTGTTGTTACAATTACTTTAATGACTATTTGTAGGTTATCGCTTTGTGTCTAGGGTTTGGTTCGATCACAATATCCATTATTATTGACTTTGTTGAATCTCTGACAAAAGTGACTCTTAGGCTCATAACCTGTTTGTTTTATTTATCACTTAGTGTTAAACATTTGGTGTTGGGCTGTTGGAAATAGGACAACTCGGATAGTCAATAAGTACCGCTGTAGAAGGAACTGCCGACTGTATTGCTTGCTATCGTGTGCTAGCTAGTTGAGTTGATAGACACAGTACAAAATGAGAAGCGACAAGAGACCTCACCTCTTCTCCTGAGACTAATACTAATTGGGATAGTACAACACCCACTTCTCCTGAACTGCATATGTCTAACACTTAGTATGAGCTGAATTGGTGTCTCGTTGATGTGTAGAAAAGAAGTCTAGACGCTCGGAGGAGTGAGAAGGTGAATATGTACGGATCGCACTAGCCAAATATGGTAAGAGCCACCAAAACACACAGAACCAGCTGCCACTCCCTCTAATACCTGATGCAGACGCCGATGATGCCTCGCTGATACAGCTGCAGCATTGCTGGTGCAGATACGGCCTCGCTAGTGCGGATGTCACTTCACCGATGCAGATGCCGCTTGACTGATGCAGGTGGTGACTGATAAGTGTTTCATCTAATCCAAAAGGCTTATCTAACCTCAATATTGGCACCATACCCGGTACTCTGACCGATGCAGATGCCGCCTCATTGATGCAGATGCCACATATTCTGTGCTGATGCCCGACGTAACATTCTTTGCTTGGGCAGATGGAAGTGGGAGCATAGCAAAGCCGTATTTCTAAGCTTACCTGGAGGGCTATAAAATGGGGACCACGTAGTACGGTAGATTCAACATAGCTCCTTTGAATTTTGATTTACAGGCCAAAGTGAGAGCCTGATAGTCTTGAGCATGGCCAGAGTCCTTTCTCGCGCGCCCGAAATAATGACGGATGGCGTTTCCAAAAGGTCAGTCATGGTCGACGGTCATCGCTATCCGCGAGACCCCCTCAGTCTGACCGGCGTACTTGATGGATTCAAGCAATTCGACGTTACTCCCGTGGTTGGTACAGAATTTCCAGATGTGCAATTGGCCGATTGGATGACAGCCGATGATTCGGACGCCCTCTTGAAAGACCTAGCTATCACAAGTAAGTCCATCTCATTTGAACGAAAGAAGGTAGTGGGGCGAAAATGCGCTGGCTGATAGTGATCAAGTCTCCCAACGTGGCGTCGTTTTCTTCCGTGCACAGGACGGGCTTACGGACGAGGTCCAGAAGCAGCTGGTTCAGCGCCTTGGCATACTTACGGGGAAGCCGTCCACCTCGGGTCTGCACATTCACCCTCTGCACAATTACACACGCGATGAGAAGGATGCGGACGCAAACCTTAATCTCATCAGCACTGAGCAGGGCCGCAAGCTTCCGGAAGATATCGCGCAAAACTATCGCGCCCGGAAACAGAGCACTCTCCTCGGATGGCATAGCGATATCTCCTACGAGGCTGTCCCGAGTGACTATGTGGCGCTGCGGCTAACTCAGTTGCCACGTACAGGAGGAGGTACGTATCTCGTGTGCCCGTGGATTCCGTCTACTTCCTTTGCTCTTCATTGCTCCTAACTTTCCCGCTCTTTCTCGTAGATACTCTATGGGCGTCGTCGTGCGAGGTTTATGACCGCATCTCAGCACCATATCAGCGCTTTTTGGAGTCATTGTCTGCCGTGTATCGGCAACCTAGGTACCGGCAGACGGCACAAGAGAAGGGCTTTGCCATCCATGAGGGGCCGCGCGGCGCCCCCGAGAATGTAGGCTCACACTTGCGTGCGGAGCACCCCGTTGTCCGCACCAACCCCGTGACCGGCTGGAAAAGCCTATATGCGGTCGGCAATCACATCGAGTGTATCAATGGCCTGACGGAGCCGGAGAGCAAGGCGCTGATCAACTGGTTCTTCCGTTTGATCGTGGACAATCACGACCTGCAGGTGCGCCACCGATGGCAGAATGTGAATGATGTTGGTGAGCGCTGCACACGTTCTTTGGCTCCACACTGGAGCTTTAAGGCTCGAAGTTTTCCACGGGCTGACGTGTGATAGCGATCTGGGACAATCGTAGTGTCTTCCATACTCCCACGTTCGACTTCGAAGGCTTAGGCCCTCGTACAGGTCATCGGGTCGTCGGAATCGGCGAGCGGCCATATTTTGATCCAAAGAGCAAGACTAGGGGACAAGACTTGACTGAACGGCAATGCGAGAAGTCCTCACTCAATTAGTAAGCTCTATAGATCGAACAACGCGCAAGCCGAGTAGCAAAGCGCATGCGAATCAATGCTTAGGAAAACGGTAGAGAGATTTAGACAACGAATGTGGAAGACATAGTTGGCTAGCTGTAGTTGAGGGATTGCAGCATTATGGTTATAAGGAATATTGAACACGCTCAAGTCTAGACAGAAATCGGGATAGATACAGTAGCAGCAGCGTTATGTAGTGATTAACTCACCGGACGCTTAACCTAAGCACTTCTTTAGTGGGTAGAATACGCGCGATCGTGTCAGATATTTGACGATCTGATATTTAAAACGGGTCCACTGGAAGTTGTGAAGTAGGTATCTGGTAGGGCACGAGTGGGCTTCACCTAGGGGATAGATTGCCTTTAGAAACCAAGAAGCAGGTAACCTTATAGAGGTAGTACCCGTCAGTGGTGTCCGCGGGGTGTCTCATTACCCAAGTACTGGTTGCATGCCAGCGTCTTGTTGCGGTCGCAACAAGTACGGAGAAGCTGACCTAAGCACGGGTAAACGTTGTCCCGAGTTCTTAAGCACTCACGCCACTATGGAGTCAGGCGTGTACATAACTCTGAGATGAGACTCCTGAGTATCACCGTTCTGAATTTCAACCTTGCCGCATTATATTGATTTCGCCTACATGTGTATCCATTGTTCAGAAGCAACCCCCATGGCTACCTGTCAACAACCTCCATAGTGTGAGCACGTAATACGTCCATGTTACGGTTTCAGCCTAAAGCTCCGATCATGCAACGCTCACAATTTTCGTCATAAAGAGTAGCCCGATGTCCAGCGAATGAAACATCCGTGATTGAACTCGGGGCATCGTCCTGTTTTCTTTTCATGCCAAGACCCGCCAGAATGGACAAAAACGAGAATGCAGTCGTAGCCGTACCTTGTGGGTTGTAGGAGCTATCGAATTTCCCACAGCCGTACAACAGGCATTCTGAATGCTTAGAATGGTCTTAATTAGGCGTACTGGCCGCCCCTTGGTCGCACATAAACCGCTCTAAAACTCAGATTAGTTGTCCGGTCTTGGCAAACCACCACTAGTATTTCAACACAGCAGATCTTGAGAACTAATCAGGTAACGATATCAACGGTTCCAGGACCGCCAATAGTGCTGATAATTCGGTTTCATGTGACACTCAGACTGATCCAAAACAATAGCACCAGAGTGCTGCGGCTTGCTGTAGTCCCTGAGCAAGATGACGGAGATGCACGAACGGAAAAACGGAGCAAAAGCAATCACATTGTCCCCTTGAGCAAGCATCCACAGCACATCTCAGCCCACGTTCATGCCACATCAGTATGCAAATCCATTTTTCTAATCCAATTAGATCATATAAGCAGAGACTTAAAAGAACACTTATAGTATACGATAACGGTTGGACGCACCTCGCTGCTGTAGCTCTACCCTAACTGCTGGCCTGAAAACTAGGGTTGGGAATCGGCCATTTAAAACCGCTTGGGCTCTCTGTCGATAGCATAGAATGACTTTAAATTCGTCACATTGCTTGAACAACAAGTACAGCTTTGAAATGCGCCTTTGGTGAGCTATATTGCAGGGCTCATATTGAAGTTCCGAGGAATGGCATTCGCCGCTGAAACACCTTTCAAGTCCGAGAAAGACTCAACGACGAGGCCGAGGCCGGTTCGACTATCACCTACAGTCCTGCTCTACAATCCACCCAAGGAACTTTGGGCTGATGATCGGGCAACTCCGAAGCTCGTATTGTTAGCATCATGGATGGATGCACGCGATGTACACATTGCCAAATACATCACCCGCTATCAGGACATGTATCCTATGGCCTCAATTCTCGTAGTCAAGTCATCTTTTCAGCACTACCTTAGGCCCAAAACCTGCCGCCGAAATACTGCCCCTGCAGCAGAAGTTGTCCGCAATACCGTTTCTCCATCTGAAGGTGGTACGCCGCGAATGATAATCCATCTCTTTTCGAATGGCGGTTCCTACATCCTATACACTCTCTATGGTCTGTATCGTGAGGTGGCCATGAGGAACTTGGCATCGGATAGTGACTCTAACGTCCTGCTCCCTCCACACGTCACAGTATACGATTCGGTCCCTGGCGGCTGGAGCTATTCCGGCTCCACCACAGCCATCCTCAGTTCTCTTCCAGCAAGATGGATGCGCTTACTCATTTCTCCTTTTGTATATCTGCTTGGGTTGTGGTGGATTATCAAGTACAGGGTTCTCAAAATTCAGGAAGAGACCGCATTGTGGGCATCGGCCCATAACGATGTCGATCTTGTACGCGAAGCATGCCGCTCATATGTATATAGCGAAGCAGACGGGATGGTAGACTATCGCATTGTGGAAAAGCATGCGGACGATGCCCAGGTCAAGGGCTTCACAGTATTACGAAGAGAGAGGTACAAAGACAGCGAGCACGTTGCGCATGCGAGGAAATATCCGGAGCGGTATTGGGAGGTTGTAAGGGAGAGCTGGGAAATGGGTTTAAAGGGTTGTGTGTGACTGTTCCTCATGGATAGGGTCGAGGATTTTGGCATGGGAACTTGATTGACTAGTTGATAGATCTTGGCGTTGCCGGAACCTTTCTTCCCTTGTACTCGTCAGAATCTATGTGCAATCGTAAATGTCTTTTCACGTGAGCTCTCAAGTGATCATCGGATCCAATAATGTTGAATAGATATCTGGTATTTGATAGAAGTTTCAAGGATAAACACGTATATTGAATTACTCAATATGTATACATATTCTTTTTAGAAATACGGGCTTAGGATTTGATAATGAGAATTGATTTATAAATCTTGTTATAATTCTTATAATATTATTTTCTTATTTTTTTCAATATCAAGACTCTTCGTCAATATGAGCCACGAACTCAATCATGAAGGTCAGCACAAGCTAGACTCTCCGGAAATACCACTCTCTTGCACAGAATAGGAATAAATAAGCACATCCACTAATGACAGATGAATGATTACGGAATCAATGGGTTTATGAAGTTTAGCCTTGTTTTAGTTTCAGCTTTCTTTTTTCCCCGGACTAACAATGTTGTCCTAATCTTTCCATGGCGTAAGAGATCGGACGACTTTTACTTTTCCTGGCTCAATTTAAATCCGTATTTGGCCAAGTACTCTGTTTTGCAGTCTCTCATATCGTCAGCAAGACATGGTTCATCCCAATCTTTCCACCATCCTTTTCTGTGGCTCACCAGACCTGCTTCAGAGAGCAGTCTATCTGTATACCAAATAAGATCTGCATGAAAATTAAGACCGTCTATGCCACGAGACGGATATCTCCGCTTCGAAAACGCACTCATGTATGCAACTTCGCGGCATAGCTGCTCCCCAGGCGGGAATTTGATATGGCCATCCCAGTACGCAGTTGCCCAGATAGCCTGAGCATCGGCACAACGAAAGTGGCTAGATATTCGGGACCTTCCGAGAAAAAGAATAGAAAGATCGTTAAGCGGCGCCATCCCCTGGTACAGCCTCGCTGGAATGACGTCTTCGCTGGCTACGGAAAGGCAGCCAGTTGGTGGGCTTGCAAGGATTGGGTACTCCGTTGTGACTTGCTGGTCTGCTGCATCCCAAAGCGGTTGCCATACCTGCACTTCCGCATCCGAGTCTTTGTTGCGGTTGTTGGAAAGGCCCAGCTCGCGTGCTTGCAATGTTGACAAAAAGGGATAATCGGCAGACCAGCCCGTACCACAGCAAAGGATATCCGTCGGAACTTGTCTGTCATCTTCCAAAAGGATAGATGTTGTCGTGGTGCCGATAGGATCGCTAAGGTAAATGTGTACTTTTTGACTGACAAGATCCCAAAAATCAGCATGTTGAATCACTCCAATTGGCCCGTTGATCCAAAAGAACCTATCGCAGTCGATTAGTAATAATCATATAAGACCAAATACGGTTACGCTTACGAAGTGCTTGGCTCTAGCTCAGTGAAGCACTTCAAAGCATTCTCTCTCCCCTTGTAATTAGCCCAATCTTTGGAGTAACGATCATTAGAAAAGAGCTTCGAGATGAGTGTGTCTCTCTTCATAGGATCTTGGTGCAACTCCCGTGCCCATGGTTGTAAAGTGTGAAAACCGGACGGATTCAGAGCGCTTGCGTTAAGAGTTGCTCCATGTTCAACGGCATTTCTGTACCGTCCAGTGGCCATTGGATTCATAAATATTCCAGGGCCCTCGCCGTTTCGTCGAATAATCCAATTAACGTGCTTATCCGCCTTCACAGCCGCGTAAACCATGTCTGCAGCGGACTTACCTCCACCAAGAACCGTAACATTCCTGTAAGGTGATGACGCTGCGAGGATTGCGGGGAATTTAATGCCGAAATCTCGATGGTGAACAAGTGGTGCCGTCCACTTCGAGTCGAGAGGAAACTCGGGCATAACCGGTAAAGAGGTCAAGCCAGAGGCTATAGCCAATCTTGAACATGTCAGACTCTGGCAGGTCCCACCCTCAAGGCCTAGCGTCCATCCCGTGTCGCGTTTCTCGATCGTTACAGCTTTGGTATTAAGCCAAATACGATCTCGCATTGACCTGCCCTGATAGATATGGCTGTCTACATACTCTTCGAGATATTGGGTAACATACTTGGCCTCGAAAGTATCACATGGCTTAGGGGCATATTCGGGTAACTCCAGAGCTTTGTCGGCGAAAGAAATCATTTGCAGGGGGCTTTGTGTCCAAAAGGTGTCAAACACCCTTGCTTTGTAGCATCTTCTGTCAGTGTGTTGCGATGAAACGGAAAGGGAATAGGCATATACTCTGACTCCACACGCCACCAATGCAGGTATCTTGCTCAATGATAATTAGCAGACTTTCAGGATGCGTATCGAGAAAAAACCGAGCAAAAGCAATGCCAGAGATTCCTGAAATGACAATCAGCGTGCGTAACGGAACGAACTAGGCTATAGAGTAGTCAACCAGCTCCAATAACTGCAACATCAAATTCCTGAGCTTCCATGGTAGATCAGTAACGGGATCAACACAGACTAATCTTTTTCGGCCGATATGCGGTGGAGTTAATAGACGGGTGATTAGATAGCCTGAATGTCCTTAAGGTACTCCAACCCTCGCAATGTAGCAAAAGTCAATGCGAGACAAGGAACTATTCTGGAAATTAGCTCATATGAAACACTACAAATCTGGTTCCGACAGGGTATCATGGCCCTAGACTTGGCATGACTACCTAGGAGCTCTTTTTCTGGGAAATCACTTGTAAGTTCTGCGGAATTAAGAATTGAGCTATATGCAAACAGGTCGAAAGAAATGAATAGACCGTTCTATCAATGAGAGTGATGCAGTGAGGTGACAGAAAGAGTCATAGTAGTCAATGGATTTTTAGGAGAAGTCCTCACATACCCAGGAGATGATCTATGGAGAAGCAAGGTATCCTACCGGTACTGCAGCCGAAAGGACGGAAGGATGGGCGCACGGCGTTGGAATCTAAAGTCAGGTAGATACGCAAGGCTTGTAGAAAGATGGAAGTGCACGAACATTCGCCTTTTCATCTTGAGCACTGTCACCGTCGGCTGTTGCGCTCACGAATTCTGTTAGCGATAATTTCCGAGTGCATGAGACTCGTACGCAGTGGGGTGAACAATGAAAAACCCTTGTTCACAAATGCGTGCCGACTCCGCCGCTGCTTTGTATACAAGGAGTACGTGTCATATCCACTCGAAATCTCTCATATGCGTCAAGCTGCATCACTTCAGCTCTAATTTGTTGTTCAGATAAGCATCCAACCTCTTAAAGAGATTTGGAGCCCAAAAACGATATAAATCGTTGGTTCTGATAGTCATCGTGATGACCAGCCTTTTCGGTACTAGTTTACCGGATTGACCTTTCAGCGTGGACAGGCTCTGAGGATTGTATAAAATTGACCTCCAAGTTACCTAACCTTAGACCTCTCATCCAGGTTATTCGTGGAAGCTGCTACTGATTACGTAACGAAGCTAGTATCTTAGCGTCAAGGTCCTCATCCGTCTCTTCGTAGCTTAGCTTCGTAGGTAGTTGCTTCTTCACCGATTTTGTCTTTCAGAATCAACACAGGCCACACTTGAGCCGCCTGTACATTGACTTCAGAAGTCTCACATTGCACATGATTGGCGTTTCCGCAGTCCGACATATGATGAATGTTCCATCCCAATAAACAGACAAGTTTGTTGCCTGCTCGGATATTGTATCCGAGCGGGTTTACGATCAGCAATCGAAATGTTGAAGAGTCTTAATGCAGCTGATAACAGGCACTTGATCCAGGTTGATCGACAGGATCGCTGTGCGGCATATGCAAGTCGACCGAATCGTCATGGATACTGGTCAATGAAAAGCCAATTCTTCGGTAGGGAATATGGAAGCACGGGTACAAATTACAAGGCAACAAGTTTGCTGTCATGATCTCGTATTCAGATATGCACAGACTGTTATAGTATATATCTTATACCTTTTCCTCTCCTCTTGTCGGAGAAGAAATTAGGTTGTGGTGTCGATGTCCATTAATCTTTCCTTATTCGCTACCGAGGTGCGACTTAGTAATTTCTTCTCTTATTTCTTTTCTTTTCTTTGTTCCTTTGGCTCTCTTGGCCGATGTATAGACTTACCTTATTTGAGACTTTACACATACTGCTCTTCATCCCCTAAACTTGCCCCTTGCCGAATTACACTCTAATAATCCTTGTCATCCAATGCTGAACTCAACTTGTTATATGTGTCGCAATTGAGCGAGTACATTCAATTAATATCCTCTTGATGGTCTTTGTGGTCCACTCCGTCGCAAATAGAGCGATGACTGCCTGTATCAAAGTAGCAAGAAAGCATCAATGAGCGCTACGTTGTCTGCGGTTAGTCCCACAGCAAAGCTTGACCCCCACCATTGCACAGCTTGTTATACAGGGATCGCCCCGACAAGAAGGGCCTGTCCAGCTGATTGGCATGAGCATCCGGACGGAATAATACTCCGTGCAATACCCCTGTTCTATTACCGGCCATAAACGCCGCAGCGGGATGAGGCGACACTGTCTATCTACCAAGAAATGGGAGCATCTCCTGTACATTATACGTAACAAGAACCCGTCCGTAAAACCCATAATTGAACCTGGTAATGCACGTGCAATGCAAGCAAGCTCTAGCTTTGCGGCACGGCACATTTCCGACGTCAATCAGAATACTAACACAGTACCTATATGTATAGGCCTAGTAGGTAGAATTCTCTCTAACGTCATTGCAGTTTGCACGAAGAACAACAAAACTATGCAGGCCTAGTAAGGTCGACATCCAAGAGCCTGGAGCACTCACGAAAACTATCAGGCTTTCATCATGAGTTGTTCCAAAAAAGACTTGCCTCGGGAATGATTAAGAAAAATTTGGCTGCTTGTATCTCTGTTACTAAAAGTCGAATCGCCAAAATGAAAAGTTCTACCAATCAACAAGCCAGAATTAGATGTATCGGTACATGTTCAGTGTTAACATCTAGCGTTACACTCAATAGGGATCAACGAAAGCCATCGTTTCACCTGCGCCGGGGAGCTGGGCGGTTATAGTGTTGTTCAAATACTATACGATCCTCGACCCACAATCTCCAAGATCCTCGAATCCTAACAACTTTATACCCGCGTCTTCTCTGAGAAACACAGTCTTGATCGACCTCTACAATGACCTTCCCCGCTGCAAGATTGTCATCTTGGGAAGCACGGTTGTTCGTCCTAGTATATCCTATTATATGGGGTGGTTCCGAGCTGACGATGTTTTGTTGCAAAGCTGCAGCGAGCATGTCAATCTTCGGCCCATATCGGAGATCCCCACCGATCCCCTCCGCTATCTCTTTTGGTGTAGTAAATGGAGTAATGATAAATATGACAGGTTTCTTTTTGTGGTTCAAGACTTGGCCTTTTCTCAGAAGCGGTTGGAATCCGACGATTTCTTCACCATGCTCTCCAAGATCTCCGTTCCTGAGAACATTGAAGGCATGCGCCCAGAAGTATCCGTCGGCTTGGGGCATGCCATTGCCTGTTGTGAATGTAGGGACTTCCCAAATATAAGAAACAAAGACTGCGGCATCTGATGCAATTACAACGGACGTGGAACCCCACATTCCCTTAACACCAGTAGCAGTGGCATATCGGTTCCTTTCATTGGGGTACGTAAAGGTCCGCATCGTAGCATCAGCACTTGCAAAACGAGTGGTATTGAGCCAACGCCCATCCATTGATATGACCCTGGATAAAGCAGCCACATAACCTAGCCGATCGTCGGGTTCGCCGACAAGGTACTGCCGCCTTTGCAGCCTTTTCATTGTGGGGCCATCACTGGAGGTATTCTTAGCAATGGAGATAGCTAAACTCGACGCATTGTTCTCGACTGGAATATCAGGCATGCATAGCTCCTCATATGTCAAACTTTGGTTATGTAAAGCTTGCATGTCAAGCATTTGATGGTCAGGCGCTTGACTACTTGGGAAAGAGTTGTTGTGAGTTATTGCATGCGATGATAAATTAGTACTCACTCCATTAGTATGGTAAGTGGAGCAAAGAATGACATCAGCAAAAGAAATAAGTAGTCCAATCTTTATGTAGCAACCAAGAAGAATATTCATTTTAGGACGGTACGACGAAAAAGCAAAAGTCGAGCCTCAAGTTGGAATATGAGAGATGGCTGTTTCAAATTTGTCGCTAAAAGACATAATAAGTGATTACAAGCAATATAGAGCATTGTTACTTGGGGAATATTTCATGCAGTTACGAACACGTATCCGAGATGAAGTTTTGAAAAGATCGCGACAGACTGGCAAATGCCAAGTGACGTCTACGGCGGAGAATCAGGCGATACTGTTGATCGAGGATTCAGTGTCCCTTTTCGCCGCGTCTCGGTGTCTTGGAGGTGTCCGTTCCCGATGCGTTCTAGCGCGCCTAGATGACCTCGGAGCCTCACCTTAAACCGAGATTGCATACCTAGTTCAGTCCTTTTTCTCTTGGTACCATCCAAAGTGACACTCAATTCCCGGCCTATAGAGGAAACTAAGGCTTCCACGATGGAAGTTGTAGGCTGGACCGGTGCAAACTTCACAGGAACGATCGGTATCAACACATCGATCCTTGTTCTGGGCTTGACTTGTACCATCATGTCCGGGCTTGTGCTTGGCTCCGTTGCCTGGTAGCTAAGTAGGATCCGCATTAGCTACTCCCGGCTTCCGCTACAAACTCTGCCACGCTAAAGTCAGAGACGGAAGGCATGCTTGAATGTCTGAGAGCTGCACGGTATGTTCGATCGGTATTGTGAGCGAAACTAGGCCAAGTGCTCGCTTAGAATACTCTCCTCCCTCCTCAGCACCAACTATCTAATTTAATCCAGGCGAGATCCACTTGTGGCACTTTATCAACATTGGTGTGGTTGCTGTCGCTTTTCCGTCCTCAGCCGCCCAGCTTCTACGCGACTGAAGCCAGGTTATCTTTTGTTTAATATCAATTTTTCTACGGGTTCACAACCAGTTCAAGGGCCCAATGAACTTTTCGAGTACACGTCTGGAAAATGGATGTTGGTCATCCATTTTCTTTTGCAGCCAAGTGCGGCACCTAACATGCGTCCAGGTACAACAATGCCCTCAGACAAGCGGAAAGGAAGCGCTTCTTTAACGTAGCAGAGTTTAAGTGCCTTGCGGCCGCGTCTGTCAATCAACGAACAGAAGATGTCATCCAATTTCAAAAACTTGCTGAGGGAGGTTTTAACCGGACATTCTTAATTACAATGCGAAATGACCTTCAGCTTGTTGGACGTATCCCATATTCTACCGCACAGCCAAAACATGTACTCGTAGCTAGCGAGGTCGCTACAATGGCTTTTCTCCGCTCGCATAGTGTGCCAGTGCCTAGGATATCCGATTATTCCATCACGTCGGAAAATGCGGCGGGCACCGAATACATTTTTATGGAATATGTTCGTGGTACTAACTTGGGCGACATCTGGTTCGATATGTCTGAAAAGGCTAGAACTACTGTTGTTACCAAAATCGTAGAACTGGAGTCTCAGCTGTTTAACCTGCGATTTCCCGCCAGTGGAAGTCTATACTATGTGAAGGATCTGAAGCCTGGGACGAGCAAAGTTAATATTCCTTCCCAGGACTTGATGAGAAAGGATGTCTTCTGCATCGGACCTGATTTAACCATGGGCTCTTGGTATGGAAAACGACGAAACTTGAAGACTCCTCGTGGACCATGTAGGTATCCAATTCGTTACACTAGCACTTGTGTACTCCGTACACCAATAGCTCTCCCTTAATTATTACTTGTGATGGAAACTACAACTGATAGTCTAAAAGATGTCAATTCGATCGAAGCTCTTGTATCCGGGGTCAAGAAGGAAACGGCATACTCAAGAGAGTTTGGCCGTCCTCTTCATCCCTTGAACTGTTTGCGTAGAGAAATTTTCGGATACCAAAAGCAGTCCCACGAGGAGCATTTGAACAACATAGAAAAATTTGCACAGCTTGTGCCTGATCTGGTTCCAAATGATAACGGGGTTCTTGAACGTCCAACAATACGGCATCCTGATTTACAACCCAACAATATTTTCGTCTCCACTAATCTTGACATCACCGGCGTAATTGATTGGCAACACTGTACCATCTCCCCACTTTTCCTGCACTGTGGGATGCCGAACCCTTTCCAAAATTACGGCGACCCTATTTCCGAGTCTCTTGAGATACCCTGGCTTCCCCCCGACTTTGACCAGCTTAGCGAAAATGATCAATTCGAACAGGTCCTCATCCTTCGGCGCCGGCAACTCCATCACACCTACCTTGCTGCAACAGCCACTCTCAACCCAGTCCACCATTTCGCGCTTACATTCCCGTTCAGCACACTCCGACGGAAACTATACCCCCATGTCTCTGAGCCATGGGAAGGTGACACCGTCACTCTCAAGGCGGACCTGATCCGCACTTCCCAGGCTTGGCCCTTGCTCACCGGCTCCACAAGATGTCCTCTCTCGTTTTCTGAATTAGAGATTACAGAATGCCTCCGCTTAGACGCAGCACAGGCGGACGCAGATGTGCAGCTTACTGAAGCGCAGGACACGATTGGCGTGGGATCGGAAGGGTGGGTACCCGTTGGTCTGTTTGAAGAAGTGAAGGAGAGGGAGCAGAAATTGAAGGCGGATGCGTTGGAAGCAGCAGAAAACGACGAGGAGAGGGTGCAAGTACAGGAGCACTGGCCTTTTAATGATTTCGATGAGGACGGGTATACGTAACGCGTGTCCGGATCTAGGAACTTCTCTATCGATCTGAGGTTACTCTGGTGGAGTCATCCATAGCGCATTGCCGATAGCCAGAAGCGGAATTACCAGGCAGGCCATAGACCGTGTGGACGCTTAGATAAAAAGACAAGGCAATTTCGTTTCAGTGTCTCGGTAATCCTTGCTCTTAACAGCGATAAAGCTGAGATCTCGAGCAACCCGGAATTGGTGAAAGAATGCGCTCAGTCGAAATATGACAATGACCTGGAATTCGATGCGATCTATCACAGAAGCCTCATCTCTTCTAGTTCATCTTAGGAAGTACAAATTACCTTAATTTACAATTCCTTCTTCTCTCCAACAATTGAGAAATCAATCTTCCACCCACTTCCAATCTCCACACCTGGATCACGCACGACCGCCCACGCCGCCTTGCCGTTCTTTGCCTCATGAAAAGTAAAGTCCACCACCCTCGCCGCCCCACTCGTCTTTGCTCCCTCCTCTTGCACTCCAACGGTGTCCCTGGCCGCCCATGCCTTTGGTGCACCGACAATGATCACTCTCTCCACCGTAACTCCGCGCATCTTCGCCGCGTAGGCTTCGCTCAACTTCCCCTTTTCCGCAATGTCCTCTGACCTAAGCAGCTGGGTCGCGCCGTCAAACACAAACTTCCGGTGGATGTAAGCGCCCTGCTGATAATCGAAGCTCTCTCCGTCATCCAAATACACCTCACCCTCCGCTCCAGTCCCCTCTGCCCCAAGCACCACCACCAGAGTCAACGGATCAAACCGCATCAGCCCACTACTTCTCCGCGGCCGATCTCTCCTCGGGAAAACATGACCCGCCCGCATCAACAACGGAATCTTCTCCAACGGCGCCTCCAAACTATGCACCCCGCGCCCCTTGATAACCCCATAATCCCAATAATCATAATACTCCCTCTCATCCGCCAAATACACATCCACCTTCTCCGCCCCCTCCTCCGTCACCGGCGCCACCAACAGCCCCGTCCCGCCCACATAAAATTGCGCATCCACGGCAAACCCCCTCTCATCCTGCGGGTGCACCCACCAATTCGGCCGCGCAATCGGCGCCCCGCTGACATGCGCCTCGCGGAACGCAGTGTACCACGCAGGGAGCAGCGCGTAGCGCGTGCGAATCGCCTGCGTGATGATGCGGCGGTGCTCCGGGGCCGCGAGGTACGGCTCGCGGCGGCGCGTGTCGATGTGGGCGTGCGCGCGGAAGAACGGGTAGAACGCGCCCGCTTGGTACCAGCGCACCAGCAGGTCGCGCGCCGGGTTGCCGAAGAAGCCGCCGACGTCCGCGCCGGCGAACGGGAAGCCCGCGATGTTGTTGTTGAGGATCATCGGGAGGGAGGCCGCGAGGTGCGACCATTGCGCTTGGTTGTCGCCTGTCCACATGGCGCCCATGCGCTGCGAGCCGGCGTAGAAGGAGCGCGTGAGGATGAAGGGGCGCGTTGGGGGGGTGGATTTGGAGCGTTGGAGGATGGCGTGGTAGGTGGCGTTGACGAAGGTGAGGCCGTTGAGGTTGTGCAGGTCGCGGTGCTCCCAGTTGCCGTGGTGGATGTTGTCTTTGGGGGAGGTGGTTTCGGGGCCGTTGAAGACGGAGGGCTCGTTCATGTCGTTCCAGATGAAGAGGTTTTTGGCGGAGCCTTTGAAGCGGTCGTAGGTGAAGAGCGATTTCCACCATTCGATTGCGGCCGGGTTGAAGCAGTCGATCCAGTGGGAGGAGCCGGGCCAGCACCAGCCATCCCAGACGTTGCCATCTTTGTTCTTGATGGCGAGGTCTTTGGAGATGAGTTCGTCTTTGACCCAGTAGTTGGCTGTGTTCTTGATGTGCGGGTCGATGATGGCGACGAGTTTGCGTTCATGATCATCGAGCTGCTTTTGCATTCCAATGGGATCAGGGAAGGTTAGCGGGTCCCATGTAAAGTATTTCTTCTCTTCGGTGTATTCGAGGTCAAGCCAGATGACGTCGTAAGGGATATTGTGCTTATCAAATTTACGGTCAACGTCTTTGACATCTTCATCGGTGACATAATTCCAGCGACACTGGTGGTAACCGATTGCAAATTGTTGAGGTAGTTGAGCATAGCCAGTAAGATCAGCATAGGTCTTGGCGATTGCCTGAGGGGTCGGTCCAAGAAAGACAAATGCATCAAGTATACCAGCTTCGGAAAACCAATGTGTTTGTGTAGTTGTTGATCCCGTGATGCCGAGACTTAAAAGATTAGCCGTAGTTTTTGATTTGATTATGTCAATCCAAGTCTCAGCAGCGTTAAGCCATAGTACACCAACAGTGGAACCTGCTCGATGGGCTTGCATGAATGGAATAGCTCCATATAGCGTCATTGGACTGTCCATTTCGTACTCAAATACGTCAGAGTTGTATAGTCTGTATGGATCATCATGATTGCCATCACCACCACGTGTTTGCTTTAATGATAGGGGCCCGGTGTGTTCAGGGATACCATAGACGTGCTCATAGCCAGGAAATGTGACATCCAGTGCAACACTCTCGGGGCCTTTGGGCTTTGAGTCAGTGTTTCCTCCAAATGTCTCTTCCCACCAAGTGCTTTCATCTTCAGCTGGATCGATAACCTTCTGTTCCTCTTCTGTCTTGTTTTCTTCGCCTTCTTTGGGTGGCTCCTTTTCAACCTTTGGCCGCCAGTGCTCAATATTAAGGAATCCACGATCATTGAACTGGACATGAGTCTCTCCGTCACGTTTAAAGTCTATGGCGAATGGCCTGTGTTGAATGATGGCTTCATAGCTACTTGCTGGGCCGTATACGATTTTTGTAGTCCCTTGTGGCGAGTCCTTGCTTACAGCAGCACCCTTGCTAAGCTCCAAGCCTCCAACAAATGCCCACTTTTGAGCTTCATTGTATCGCTCCTTGCGAGCTTTGCTGCCATGTCTTAGTTCTATCTCTCCTTTCTGCCGCTTCTCCTCATCAAGAATTACACGAGCCAGACCAGACTCGAGGAAGTTTATAGTCAGGGGTAGACGGATATTTTCGCCGGTTTTGGGCAAAGTTTTGAGAACAGTGCCAGTCAATTGACCAGCTTTGAAATTAATTGAGGAGGCATCGAGAACATAAGGTGAGGACCAGGCAGAGGATTGGGCGGTTACCGTATCTGCATAGGCGCGGTTACGTTTACAGAAACCAGACTGAGCACAAGTCTTGAAATCCTGCTTCTTAACCGACACTTTACCACTCGTAATCAGCGTGGGAAATTTTTATTTAGTGGCGGGATATTGCCTTACCAGCTGGAGTAAAGAATGTGCACAGACAACTTATAAGGAGGAAGACAGCTGTCCAGTTGAACGAGCCACGGCGGGAACGCATGGTCATGCCATTCAATGGCTAGTATGATGAAAATGGCTCAGAATGAGAAGCACAAAAGAGAGAATGCCCCTTGTTCCCAATATACGGAGGAATGGAACAGAAGGGTTGCGGGTTGAGGTCCGGGTCGATTGGGTGTTGGATTGAAACAACAACAGAGCGAAAGTGTCAGCCACAGATAAAGGGCCAAATACGCGCCGCCCATCGTGGCTCTTGTGGCGTGTTTCGACATTCCCCCACCATAATTAAGCTGCATCTAATTAGTCCCAATCCTTTGGCCTGGTCACCGACAATTCTGCCACTCTGCCCACCCAAAAAAGCATGTCCGACGCCAACAATTCTTCGGATCAAAAACCTTTCCACCCCCCAATTTTTGACAAACTCAACCCAAAGACCAGAGGCATTCTCACCCAGGTCCATAACGCCCAAGAGGAACAGAAACAAGCAGAGATGGCTGCCTCAGAGCAAACGTGAGGCCCCCTATCGTTACCCCACCATTTCATTTGTGCTTGAAGCTAAATATCTCTCCCCAGCTTTATTGCTGTCAAGCCTGATGGTGTTCAGGTATGTTTCTCCAAGAGCATCTAATCTCTTGCCGGCCTTATTCACAAGATTGGCTCTCGTTGTCTCAAACTGACCTGTTCAGCGTGGCCTCGTTGGCGCCATCATTTCACGTTTCGAGAACCGGGGGTGCGTTCATTCATAACTTGGCACTGCCCATTTGGTGGAATATTTCACTGAATACCTGCTATAGCTTCAAGCTTGTCGCTATCAAGCTCGTGACTCCCTCCAAGGAGCATCTAGAGAAGCACTATGAAGATCTCTCTGACAAGCCCTTCTTCAAGGGTCTTATAACTTGTGCGTCTCTGCTCTGTCATGCAGATTGAACCCCACAACTCCAAAACAATTCCAAATATCTGACTTTATGGAAAAACTGCAGACATGGGCAGTGGTCCCGTCGCTGCCATGGTCTGGGAAGGGCGTGACGCGTGCAAGACTGGCCGATCCATCCTCGGCGCCACCAATCCTCTTGCTTCTGCTCCGGGCACTATCCGTGGAGACTATGCCATTGTATGTCAATCTTCCTCCCTATCTAGTCATTATGGTTATATGCAGATTCCTCCTAACACTGAGATAATTTTAGGATGTCGGCCGCAACGTCTGCCACGGTTCCGATGGTGTCGACAGCGCTAAGAAGGAAATCGCACTCTGGTTCAAGCCCGAAGAGATTCAGAGCTGGAAGCTCGCTCAACATGACTGGGTCTATGAGAAGCCTTAATTTGGCTATGCACTGCACATAAAACTATGAAATCATGAGCGGTAGTGGAGGGCAAGGAATGGAACGTCACAGTATGGAAAGCAAAAATGGTCAGGGATAATTGGAGTCTATTCCATTAATTACGATGTTGAGGATGCGAATTCGAGCATAAATGTGAATGCTTTTCGTGCCTAAAACTTATGATGCTTTGTTATGCTATGCTGTTTCTCTAGCAAGCAACTGGAGCCGTTGACCAGATGTCACGTCTGCTCATACGTTATCACTGTACACCAAGCCATCCCTGAGCTCATGGAGCACTGGTCCGTCCGCCTCGTTCTCGTTTTCGCTCTCCTCTTCTTTTCCGCTTTCTTCCTCATTTTCGCTTTCCTCCTCCTTACTTTCGCCCCCCTTTCCCACCTTATTTCTACCTTCCTTTCCATGTCTGCTGTCCCTATCCGACTTGTACACCCAATCACTATAAACTACCCCATCCCTAAGCTCATGTACCAACGTCTCACTCCCACCGCTCTCTCCTCCCTTCTCCCTCTCACCCTCACCCTCACCCTCGTCGTCCCTTTCCATCCCCTCCCCCTTCAAACCCTCCCACCACCCAACCAACCCCCTCACAACCTCCCTCTCCTCGCCACCCATCTCCACCACCGGGCCACTCATCACCTCCCCTTCCCCGCGCCAAGCACACCACCCACTCCCATCCGCACTCCTCAGCCTCACATCCCCACGCTCCGCCACCACGCCAAACCCCCTCAACAACACGGCCTCCCCCACGCCCACCGCAGGCAGCGCCTCCCGATACGGCCGGAACACGCTGACGCGCGCCTCGGCAGGCCAGAAGCCCGGCGCCGAGACGCGGAAGCGCGTGAACCAGTCGCGCGGGCCGGAGCGGGCGCGCTGCGGCGGCGCCGATGCGCGCGTGGCGAGCGCGAGGATGGAGGGGTGGAGGGGGGTGGAGGCATTCAGGAGGGTGTGTAGGGTGGTGAGGGGGTGGTAGTAGGCGGATGGGGTGCGGATGCCGAGGTGGGCGGGTGTGGGATGAGAGGCCGGGAGAGGGAGGGGTTTGGTGGGAAGCGGAGGGCCGTCGTGATCGGTGGCGGTGGTGGTGTCGTCTGCATGAGGCGAGGAGATGGGTGCTTCGTCATCGGCGGAAGTCACGCGATCGCCGTTGGAGGAGATCTGAGCACTTGGGAGCAGCTGGGTGGGGGCTGCGGCTGAAGCTTGGCTCGTTCGGCGACGCCCGAACCACGGGGAGAGTGCTTCCGGGGCTTCGCTCGTATGAGATAGCTGCCGTTGGCGTACGCGTGCTGAGCGGCGAGTGGGGGCTGTATTGGGTGTTGTTGCTGATGTAGTCATGGACGTCAAGGCTACAGAAGCGGATGTAGCCCCATTGGCGACGTCGGGGATTGTTTGTGACGGACTGGAAGAAAGACGTTGCGAGCGCCGAGTCGGTACCTTTTTGGCTGACGGGGGAGAACCTGATGAAGGCAAGTGCGTTTCTGGCGTCGCTGATCGAGATCGAGACGTGACCGAAGACCGAAGACGAGCAGAACGTCTCGTTGATGTTTCGCCTTCATGTTGCAACGAGGGATGAGGAGCATCAGAAGGTCGAACCGTTTGCTCTGGAGTAGATGAAATGCGGGCAGAGCGCCTAGTTGCCGGTCGGTTTTTGTACTTTGGCGGAGAAGAAATTACGGCTTCCCGAGAGGATTGAACACTGGGCTCAGGAGTGGACGAAAGTTGAGCAGAGCGCCTGACTGGTGTGCGCTCTTTCCGATCTGGTGGAGAAGGCGAGGGCTCTTGGAAAGATTGAACGATGCGCTCTGGAGTCGATGGAAGCAGAGCAGAAACTCTGATTGGTGTTTGTGTTTTGTGGTTTGGCGGAGAAGAGGGAGAGACTTTTCGAGAATATTGACCGCTGGGCTCTGGAGTTGACGAAAGTCGGGCGGATTGTCGAGTTTGCACATTGTTTTTGGATGACTCATGTAGTGTTGACTGTGAAAGCGTGGCAGATGTGGACTCTTGACTAGGCTGGGTGAGTTGTGGAGTAGGCGGTAATGCCTTTGTATTTGCTTGATTCAATGTGTCATTTTCAGGAATAGGCTGTAAAGTGGAGAATCTTTGCTGACTAGCATCAGGAGTTCGGGGTTGGTCCTGAGGGTTCTGTGCATCAACGATTTGATTTTCCTGCATCGTCTTGACTTCTTGAAGTGGACGCCGAGATCGAGTAAGCGTGCTATTTGTTACATCTGATGGTTCGAGTTGATCCTCATTGCTGATTTTGTGGGCATCTTTGTCGCCTTGCGTTACTACCAATTTTTGCTCCTCTGTCACACCGTTGATAGCGTATGGCTCTTTTCGATCTTCTGACCCGTTGAAATCCTGATTGGCATCTTCACTATCATTGTCTGGGCCCAGATCAATAGTTGCAGGACGCCATGTCGTCATTGGTGTAGAATTTTCTTCTTCCAAATGATTTGCCGATTCTGTCTCAATTCGTTCGCTTAGACCTTGCATGGTCTCATTCGGCACTGGCACGTGTGTATCTTCCTTTTCGACGGTTGGCAAAGTCTCTGTTGTCAATGAACCAAACGTTTTTGTGTCTCCATTGGACAGTCGTCCCTCAGCCGACTCATCCTCTGACATTTCTTCAAACATGTACGAAAGGTCAGGTGGAGACGGGGCTTTAGAGTTCCCGGATTCTCGCGTCTCGCGCTCGACTTCGTCAATTGTCTCGGGAGCTTCTGTCGCCTTCGCTCTTTGTGGAAACTGTGGGCCAGAAATCGCGCTACCATCAAGACCAAAAGGGTACACTTGGGCTAAATCCTGAGCCGAATTGTCAAACCTTCCATCAAAGGTTGCACGCATTGCTGGTGCCATGACTTCTGGGTCGTTATATGGCTGTCGATCATGATGTGGTTGCGACAATTCATTTTCAACCATGGTGGCATTTGAATCCATTTGCTCTGCACTCATTGACGATTCGCTTGATTCCGAATGGACAATAGCTTCCAAAATACCCGCTTGATGCTGCCCTTGATCAATCGACATCATCTCATAAGATTCCGAATCCTCTTCTGAACTGATGTCTTCAGTATGCTCGGACTCATTCGCGAGTGAGCCCTGCTGGTCTCTGCTGGATGAAGGCTCGGACGATTCTTCGTGTGACAGCCTGCCTTCTGCTGAATCATGGCCTGAATATTCTTGCTCATCTTGCTCTGACGACTCTTCGCGCTCAGCTAAGACATCTTCGTAGCCTGTCTCATCCTCGATCTCATCTCCCATCTCGTCTAACATCTCGTCTGCCATCTCGTCTGCCATCTCGTCTGCCATCTCGTTTGCCATCTTGTCTGCCATCTCGTTTGCCATCTCGTCCGCCATCTCGTTTGCCATCCCATCTGCCATCTCATCTGCCATCTCATCTGCCATCTCATCTGCCATCCTGTCTGCCGCTTCATCTGCCATCCTGTCTGCTGCTTCATCTGCCCACTTATCTGCCATTTCATCTGCCCATTTATCTGCTATTTCATCTGCCCATTTGTCTGACATTGCATCTGCCCGTTTGTCCGCCATCTTATCTGTCATCTCCTTGGCCATGTCATCTGCCATGTCATCTGAGTCTTCTTCTGAAGATATTTCAATTGCGCTGTTCAACCCATCACCCCTATCTTGTAATTGAAATCCTCTCGGTGAGAATTTGGTAGCAGGAGTTGGGGACAATGGCTCAATGTCTGCATCTTCACTCCATGACTCCTTATTTACATTCATTGTAACTTCCAAGTCGGCTTGAGCTTGTCCACTACTAGGAAGGTCCAAGTTACTTTGGCTAGACGGTAATAAATCCAGAGTATCGCCATGTGATCCTTCAGCAATTTCTCTGAGCTGCTTAGGTCTATTCGACTCCATCCGCGACTCTGTTGTCGTAGCCGCTGGAAATTCATGTTGACTGGATTGATTCTGCTCCTCGTTTTGCGTTTGGAACTGAATTTGCGCTCCTGGCTTCCATGTAAAATCTTTTGCGGGTAGAACGAGGGCTTTTGCAACGTCATCTCCAGAGCCTTTTTGTCCAGGCTGCTGGGCCTGGGTGTCAAGCTGTTGCATACCTGTCGTATGGAATGCTTCTGGCACAAAGAATGGATTTGCTTCACTTTGACCTTCGACGGGAAATGGTGATGGGAGTGGAAGATTCCAAGATGATACTGCCTTTAATTCTGGCGTTTTGGGTCGCGCAAAGTCAGTATGCGCTGCTGTTACGGGGCTGGGTAATAATCCTTGTGTATCCACATTCGATGGAAAGGGAAATTCGGTACGATTCTCCGCCGGAAAGGGTGAAGGCAATGGGAGCGTTGGTGAAGATACGGCTGTGAGCCTTGGTGTTCGGGGTTTGTTGGATTCATTACCCAGATTGGTGGGAGATATTGCTAGGATATTTGCCTCTGGTATAATAGGTAGTGGAGGAGGAAGCATTGATCTTTGGGAACCGGTCAATTCCGTTTTTGAATCCTCCACAGACGACGCGGGAATAGCAGTTGTGGATGCATTGGCCGAATCTAGAGCGAGCTGTACAGATATGAGGGGTTGGTCTGGTTCAATGATCTCTTGTATTGGAGAGTGTTTGTCTTCAGCACCAGCTTTGATAGGGTTCGCAACGGACTCATGCACATCTGTTATCATTGCGGTTGATGTAAAAGTCTCATCTACGCTCGCATCCCGACCATTGTGTACTGCACTCTTCAAATTTCGCGTCGGCTCACGCATTCCTTCTTCAATATTCTTCTCTATATCTTCCCCTATGTCTCCCTGAATGCCTTCCTCCATGTCTTCAATATCCACATCGCTAAACGAGATACTCTTTGTAGGAGACGGAGGCTTATCCGCGAATCTCCAACGGGAGATATCATGCCACAGTTTTCGCCTTTTAGCTGCTCTGGGATCTATGGCTTCATCTTCCTCGGCAAATGGATCGAAAAGTGAATTGATCAGAGCTCCGGGAGATGCATGAAAACCTCTTAGAAACGCAGAGGAGGCCAACGTCCGTGGTGTCAGGGGAATACCATTGTTGACACCTAGAGATTTTGCGCCTTCGCTCGATGTTTCTATGTTGACATGTCCATTCGTAAGCGTGGTCGATGATTGGGTCGGAGGCGAGAATAGTGGATGGTCAACATTGATTTCTGCCACTTGCTCTACTTGTCTTTGTAGCCGCAGAATCAAGCGTTGTTCATATTTCAATTCCCAGTCTATACTTCTGCCAGGTGTATTTCTTTGCTGCTCTTCGTCCCGCACCCATCGGGCGCCTTCCAAGCTGACGGTAACTGCATCTCCAATTCCCACTCCAGACTTTGCGACCTCTTGTGCAACTGTGCCGCTGAACTGTACGCGAACTTGACCTCTGTGACGACGGAGACGAAAGTCCGGTTCAGCAATAAGCAATGCAGATTGCTGCGTAGTTGACGAATAAGGCCAGACGAGGACCACAACGCCTTTAAAGATCTTTGTGTCTGCGGAGGGTAATGAGGGTCCAAGGGTTGCAATAGGTACGACTTCCATGGTGGCGCTGCCCGTATCGGCAGAGAACTCGAACAACGCGATTTGTGGACGCCATTGACCCAGTGAACAAGAGGCGAAAGTCAGGACCGTGCCGTACAGCTGATGTCCGAAAGCGTGCAGGTCTTTGGATTCTTTGTGGTGATGTCGGAGAATCTGTGCTCAAGGTCCGACGCTTCCCGCAGCTCGATCCGTTGTTTACTCTGGAGACTTTTCATGTGCATCGACCAGCTGGACAAAAGCCAGCAAGCTAAGAAGCGGCTATTAGTATTAATCGCATGAACTAAAGCTCGTCACATCTTGGTAACTCAATCTCAGTATCAACATAGCTTCTATGAATCATCTCTTCAGAATTGTCGAATTACGCATGCTATGAAAACTTCTATATTATACAAGGAACATTTTGTGCAGTAATAGGTATTGTAAAGTACAGTCCCCACAAGGTCAACGCCAACGCTCTCTTGAATCAGATACACCTTCCCATGAACAACCAAATGTGAACGTGCTATGAACTCTATATGGAACCAACTAAAAGCCCCCAGGAACATTGCTGATTGGTCCTAGACACGACCCGATGCGTACTGAGCTGGCGCAGTAGAAGACCCTCCCCTAGAGGATACGGGCACATAAGCTGGATCGACATTGTTGCTATAAGTGTTCAATTGCTGTCCGTCCTCATACTTTGATCCTGAAGGCCAAGTACCGTTGCTTGTTGCAGGGTCCTGGACTTGGGCACGAGAAATTGTTGGGGTGAAGAATCCAGCCATGAGGAACAAAATGACGACAATGAATTCTTCAAGAATTTCCATGAAAGCTTCTGCCCAAATATTGGGATGGAGCATGTTGAAGACCTTGGATTGGTTGTTCTCGAAAATGACAATGGCAGAGTAAATAAGTCGGACGAAGAGGAAAGGGAGGGATGCCACGGCAAAATAGAGGAGACGACGATCTCCTGGGATAGCGTTTCGAATGAATGAGAATGTGACCAGTGTCGATGCGGCCGTGACAAAAAAGGAAATGATAAAGACGATGATCCCGGCCTTTTCCATATCAACTCCCGTGTTCCTACTATTTGAAGATTCGGATGAAGTATTTGCTTTGTATCCACCATAAGCAACGAGGATGACTGCCACAATGTTCACTAGCTCGAGTATACGAAAGATGATCGCAGGCAGGCGTCGGTTCTGCATCCCCTCGTTGACTCTCTTTACAAAGGCCACTAGGGCATTGAGTAGTGGTGAGAGACCAACACTAGCCAGTATGACTCCAGTGGTAATAAGACTCTGAGACGGGTTTGAGGCGGTCTCGCTATAGATTGTAATTGCGTTTCCGACGATTCGAACCAGAGCAAGAAGGATGAGGTATGACCAACCCAGCGCGCGTCCGAACCCATGTCTGAGTGAAATGAAAACAGCCAATATGCCAGCAGGTACGTAGAAGACTATTTCAGCAATAGCAAGCCTTCCTTGGGGTGTGAGTGTCATGACGAAACAGAAATATTAAGGAGATAGAGTTGATATGTCAAGAATTGAATTGGTAAAAACTGCCAACTGTATGCGGAGGCGACTTTGCAGTGATCGGGTATTCGAAGGTTGGTGATGAATCAATCTCTTACCTTGAAAGCAGAGGCAATATATATATCTAGACCGTTGCAACCTCTTAGCAGCCACATAATTCAAGATTGCGGCATAAATCTGATCTACGGATTGACGTGCATCGTACCAGTATCAAAGTAAAGTGGCTATGGATGAAATTTTTGCCTGTATTTCGCGTATCTAACTTTGAGAGCAGTATGAAACTGCAATTTGTTCGCGGTACTAACCCTAAAAGATTGCTGAAGGGTAAGGTATTCTGCTAGTGTTGGGAAGACAGAGATTCTGCAAACTCCGCCACGACTGATTGCAGCGGATGGCTGAGAGGCTCGCGACGCTAACCTTTTACGGCATTCAGGATGATTTGAGCAGATCATCTTGATAAGTTCAAATGACACGTTCAAAACAATGTTGAAAGCATCAAGCACCACCGAGAATGCTGAAGAGGCGATTTTGAAGTGTACAAGTTTTGATATTTTAAGGATTGGTTTGCAATGAAGGCGGTCCTTTACATCAGAAGCAAGGGAATTGCAAGTCTGTCTGCTCGCTTCTCAAGATGACCGTACCTGGGCAATTAACCAACCATGCATAGTTGACATTCGGCAGTCGGTGGGTTGACTACCGAAATGTTCAATCCGAGTGGGATCCATTGTTGACTGGGTTCGTTGAGACACGGCTCTCCAACCCTAATGAATGACTCGGATCTAAATGATTAAGTAATCGGTTGAAGCCACATTAGTGATGCCCTGTCTTTCAGCTGCTCCTCCTTTATGACCACATCTGAGCCTCTAAGGAGCTACATTATTAACACCTGGAATGCAAGGCTGCACATGGATGGTACTACAGTAACCGAACATCTTCCCCTGAATATCGATCTCCACGGATCTCCTTGCCGTAATTCAATGGATGGAGATGAGTGGTGAGGTTTGTTCCAATCGACGTTGGTGGCTTTGGTCGCGCAGGGTTCAGTCTTACCTCTTACGGCAGACCTTGCGAGGCCAAAGTTTTGGTGGCTAAGCCACCATGACAATTGCTCTTTAGTGCGACGACGGCCACGCGACAGTGACAGACGAGCTGAAAGTTAGACGAATGCTCTGAAAGTCTCAAGGCTGTGAATAGGAAAATCCTCTGTTTAGTGAGTTTGAGCTCTCTCTATATGGGCAAATCCATGCGACAACTGTGGCGGCGCGATATCATTTCCACCGAACGAATCGATCCGCTTTCTCAAGTCTCAGCCCTATGCTTCGATTAAGACAATCTAAAGTCAGCCTCAAATCGAATACTCCCTTGATCGGAGTCCGACTGTCTATTATAATAACGCATCTCAGCCTTGCGGTACTCTGAATTATTTCTTTGAATATACTCCCGTTTATTGAATCTTACGCCCTATCCTCATCCAATCATTCCCGGGTGATCATCTCCAAGGTTTGGCGTTTTCGTGCCGCAAGCCTTTCCACTCCTGTCAACTCCGGTCTTGTCCACCAGTCCTGGTTATGGTTTACACTGGAAAGCCAAGTAGAGCATGCAACAATTGTCGGAATCGACGAATCAAGGCAAGCTAGCTTCCTACCCAGCAAGATGGATGCATTTAACCGCATAAAGTTTGGTGACTAATGTCCCTCCACAGTGTGACGAAGCTAGACCATTTTGTGGGCAATGCAAGAAGAGTGGTCGATCGTGTCCTGGTTATCGGGATGCGTTTGATTTGATCTTTCGCAATGAAACTTCTGCAACCAAACGAAGGGCGCAGAAGGGCGCATCTCGGGAGAACGACACACCAAGTAAATCTAGGTAGGTTCTTTACTTGTACTGGCACTTGTCACGCTAGAAAGATGCATCAAGGCCGATTTTTATTGCTATTATGCCAAGGCCATGTTGCTTCTTGTAGCTGAGCACCAAATTCTCAATTAATGACCGATCCCTAGTTTACAAAGAGTAAGCAAGTCACCAACTGACTGCACGACTCTTGAACCTGTACAAGACGCTACACCAGACGACTGGGTTGCTGGTGCTTACAATGACTTTGTCGGGAGAAGTCAGGGTAGCCTTTCGCCAGGAATTGGAATTTCCGAGGAAGTTCAAGCAACGGCATTTTTCTTTCGTAATTTCGTTTTATTACCACGGCAAACGGATGCAACACGAGGTTTTTTGGCGATTTTGTTGCCCTTTTATAACAAGCTCGGTCCGGACTCCTCGATACATAAAGCTACCACTGCAGTGGCTTTAGCCGCACTAGCAAATTTTCCAAACAAGCGCCACCTCAGAGATCAAGGAGCGATTGAGTATGGAAGAGCTATACGAAAAGTTAATGGAATGATTGTAGACACGAAGGTGGCTAAATCGGACGAGATGATGTTGACAATTCTGCTTTTTGGGCTGTACGAGGTATGTCCATCTCTGCGTTGAGTACAAAATTCGTCGTGTCAGTCAACTCTCCCTCTGTCCTACACAAATCTATCCCAAAATCATGAAGACTCGATTTCGGATAGCATCATGACAGCCTGAAGTTGCCCAGGGACGGGTATTTTCGCGTCCATACTGGGGAAACTTTAATGAATCGATTTGACTGTCCAATATTTCATCCAAGTTCTTGAGGGTTGTGTCCTTTGAATCTTCATTCCTAGTCTGCATACAATCTGCAAACTTTGTTGACACTTGAATAACATCATCGCAAGCTTAGGTACTCTGACTAACTTCTTTGACAGACAATATGCGCTAGTCGAAAAGGCTCGGGGGCGTGGTCAGCGCATATTAACGGAGCCGTGACCTTGGCAAAGCTCCGGGGTACGGAGCAATTCAAGAACCCTATATCTTTGAACCTCTTTCGCGCTGTCAGGGCGCATATGGTACGTCCCGTTCAGCACACTTGTCAAACCCATCTTTTCAAAGACCCCAAATGTTTGGCACTCTTAGTCCGCACAGGCTGAGTAACAACTCTACTCGTCTGCCTTAAAAAACTGTACAATTACTGATATATCGCAGCTGGTAAATGCGATCCAGCACGCATTACCAATAACAGACTTTCCGGCAGAGCACGGTTGGCTGAGCGACTGCCAGCATGAAACAACCACAGCCAATCGCCTCATGATGCTTACAATACAATTACCTGCAATCCGACAACGAGCGAAACAGGTCTTTCAGGGCCCACTTCTCTGGATCCAACAGGACGTAATTTTCCAACTCATGGCATCCGCGACAGCACTGGATGCCGAACTCTCACTGTGGTTTGACAATCTGCCACCAGTATGGCATCACCGGACTGTGGCCACTCTGTACGGGACGCCAGACGACCTCGAGACGTCGGAAATATGGCCTGGGCCTATTAACGTCTATCAAGATCTGGTCGTCTCGAATGTCATCAACAATCACCGAATGAGTAGAATCTTTTGTCAGGCCGTCATCATTGCTTGTATTGCAAGACTGGCTGTGAGCCGGGAAGCAGTGGAAAAGGATGAGCGGTATCAAGATGCCGTAAAGATGTGTAGGGGATTGGTTGATGCGATCTGCGCCACGGTCCCATTTCACTTGGGCTATGACATCAAGCATCGGACCAGGAAGATCGGACAGCAAGAAACAGGTAAGTCATCTCCTAAGCAGTATTTTCTTGACGTGATCCATCAGTAGCTTATATTATTTCAAGCGGCCGAGGCTATAGGTGGCTACTTTCTTCTCTGGCCTCTCTTCATCTGCGCTCGTTTGCACTGCATTCCTGAGGATCAAAAAACCTGGGTTCGGGGTCGTCTAAAATTCATCTCGCGCACATATGGCGTTGACAGTCTTCAATTCCTTTCGGTCCATCCAAGAAATTACCTTTCACGAGGCATCGATTTAGTCGATGATCCGACGCCTGACGAACCGTTCATACCGAACGTAGAGGGCTGGGTCGGAAGTGGAGCAACGGAGCCGAAGTTAAACCGCGTGGAAGATGCTATAGAGCAGATGTCTTATAATTCCGATCCGTATCCGTTTAGGTGAGTTGAGAATGGCATATCTCGAGTTTTGGGGACTTCGTTGTCTCAGTTTCCGACTAACCCCGCAGTAGATCTCCTCTAAATGTTTCCTATACGCCCTCAATGGGTTTTGCTAACGAGGGTCCCATGATGGGTTCACCGATCATGCAGTCACCAGCAGTGATGGCTCCTCCAATCGTGCAGTTACAACTAATGACGTCGCCTATACCCAGTAACTGAACACGTATGGAAACCATGATGATCGCTCAAGGCTCTGAGGCACGAGCCAGATTGTCGATTCACGAATTTTCATGTTTATATATTGACTTCGATGCTCAATGACCGCATTAAGATGTTAGAACCAAATCTTTTCACCTGCGCGGGTATTTGCTTGTTGATTTTCGAAGTCCGAAATCGATTGATACTGATTGATTATGACTACGGGATTAACTTCACCTTTCTTCTGCATTCCGTATCGTATACGCACAAGAGATAAATGAAGGCCAAGTTGATAGCCAGATGGGGGTTGGGGTAATGGACGAACCTTGAGCTTGGTATTTTGTACTTGTGAGAAGACTTAGAAGGGAACGGATGTGTTCTCTGAAATAGCATTAGAGGGTATCATATACGTGTACAATATTTTTGCCTTTCAGCCCAATCCACCCCAAGTATTCTAGAGGACTCTACTGGTCTTCTCCTGCAGTCGTTTTGGCTTCGGAAACGGTATTCTTGGCTTCATCAACCAACATGATTGTGCCAGGGTCCGTGGAGTCTTTATTTTGTTCCTAACGAGCCGTGGTCAATATTGCTCATCGGTAATACATCCGAAAACATACAATTTCCTGTTCCAATTTTGCAGCTGCTTCGCTAACGCGCTGACGCATCAAGACAAACATGGCCTCAGTTTGCTCCATAGCTTGCCGCTGAAAATGGTGTTACTGGTCAGATCAGCAGCCCAGTGGCAGCACGATAGCAACTTACTTCTTGTTTGAGTAGATAATCTGCATTCTCATCATTGCTATTTTTCTCGGTTTGTTGTATACGTGCCTTCTGCTTCTCAAATTCATCATGATAACTTTTATCCTCCTTCACCAATCTCTTAAGAGCAGAGATTGCAATCGATAATGGATCACGTGGCGCCATCTGGCATGATATGACTGATGTGAGAAGATGATTTTGTTTGGGTGCGTCATTGGAGGGGCATTTTTATTCGCTTCACGCCAAAAAAACACGCTAAAAGCGCGTCCGACCGCGTTACGCGTTAAGTGGTTCTCTTCAACTTCCTCTCCTTTGCTATACTACACCCTACCAAAACTACCCAATTGTCAACTCTCATTCCCCCACCCATCATGTCTTCTCCTAATTCAAGACGTACTGTGCGCAATTCAGGCTCTGCGACTCCGGCCCGCAATGCTCGATCTTCGCAGGTCCCAGCAAGTAGCCCAATGGATCTGGGTGCAGATGAACAGCTCCGATCAGAGGCCTCGCAGGCTTCAGAGAGACAATATAATGCAAATGGAACCCCTTCGGGTCTTCGACAAACGGGTGTCGCGTCATCCTCGCCTTTATTCTTCCGCTCATCTCCTGCCAATAGATCCAGGGCTGGACCCTCGGGCAATGGTATGAACATCAGCTCCCCTTTGGGACGGAACGGAGAGGAGACGGATGGCGATAAAACTCCAAGACCTTCTGGTCTCACAATCGGAGGTAATTGATGTCGCGCAGTATGCAGGCTGTTAATGTACTAATTGTTCCAAGACTCCTCCCCAATCCGCTATGCTTCCAGCTCAAGTGCTGCAAACGGTAGACGAACAGACAATATACGAAGCAGCAGCAGCGGCCTATTCGTTCGATCTTCCCTCGGAGAAGGTACAGCAGCTCGTAGTAGAAGACACGATATTAATTCCGATATACTCGAGTCCGCTTCAACGGGAAGACGGCGACGTCTCTTTGTGGACGAAAACGGATTGCCTGTCGGTAACGATGCATCCGACGCTGCAACCTTCTCCAATCTCGACCCAGCGACCTCTGATGCCGAAGCAATGGGCGGGAATTCAAGCCGTGTGATTTGGGGAACCAACGTTTCGATTGCAGATTCAATGTCAGCCATGAAAGATTTTCTCTTCAACTACCAGAAAAAATACCGTATGATTACGGATGGAGAAATCCTTGACAATACTATCATTCCATCAGACCATCCTGGCAATGACAAGGAGTATGTCGAAGCTATGAAGCGAATGCTAGAGACGGGTCAAACTGCACTGAATCTGGACGCCAAAAATCTCAAAGCCTATCCTCCAACCAGGAAACTCTGGCATCAGTTACAAGCTTTTCCAAACGAGATTATTCCCCTCATGGACGTTGCAGTCAAAGACGTAATGGAAGAGCTTGCCAACAAGCGAATGAATGAGCTTCGATCTCAGCAATCACAACAACAAGCTCAGTTCCGAGCTCCGCCTCAAGCGAGAAACTCGAGCTCTGTCCCTCCTCTACCAAGTTCTGATATTGATAATCAAGATGCTCAGATGGGAGGAGCTGTTCAGTCACCGCAAGAAATTCCAGATCTGGTCCGTGATGTTGACAGTAGAATCTACCGCGTTCGGCCATTTGGTCTCGATGATGTTATCAATCTGCGTGATTTGAACCCGGGTGATATGGACAAGCTTGTGAGCATCAAGGGACTGGTCATTCGGACTACTCCCATTATTCCAGATATGAAAGATGCATTTTTCCGTTGCTCTGTATGCAATCATAGCATGAAAGTCGATATCGACAGGGGAAAAATCGCGGAACCAACACAATGTCCACGGGAGCTTTGCAAGTCTCAGAATTCTATGCAGATCGTGCACAACAGATCCGGATTTTCGGACAAGCAGGTCATCAAACTTCAGGAGACTCCTGATAACGTACCAGATGGGCAGACACCGCATTCAGTTTCACTTTGTGCATACGATGAACTAGTTGACATCTGCAAAGCTGGTGATAGAGTTGAGATTACCGGAATCTTCAAGTGCAACCAGGTCCGCATTAATCCTCGCCAGCGAACAGTCAAGAACATTTTCAAAACCTATGTCGATGCTTTGCATATCCAAAAAGTTGACAAGAAGAGACTCGGCGTTGATGTATCCACGCTTCAAGATGAGCTTCATCAGCATCAGAATGGTGGCATTGAAGAAGTGCGAAAAGTCAGTGAGGAAGAAGAAGCAAAAATCAGGGAGATTGGTGCAAGACCGGATGTCTACGAGCTGCTGTCAAGGTCACTTGCTCCCAGTGTCTACGAAATGGATGACGTGAAGAAAGGCATCTTGCTCCAACTATTTGGGGGTACCAACAAAACTTTTGAAAAGGGTGGTAGTCCCAAGTACAGAGGCGATATCAATGTTCTTCTTTGTGGTGATCCATCCACGTCAAAGTCTCAGCTTCTATCCTATGTCCACAAGATCGCCCCTCGTGGCGTATACACGAGTGGCAAAGGTTCTTCCGCAGTGGGTTTGACAGCATACGTGACTCGTGACCCCGAGACTCGCCAACTAGTCCTCGAATCTGGCGCGCTTGTATTATCAGACGGAGGGGTCTGTTGTATCGACGAGTTCGATAAAATGTCAGAATCAACTCGGTCAGTTTTACACGAAGTCATGGAACAGCAAACAGTCTCCATCGCCAAAGCAGGAATCATTACAACTCTCAATGCTCGAACAAGTATATTGGCATCAGCGAATCCGATTGGAAGTAAATACAATCCCAACCTACCAGTACCCCAAAATATCGATCTCCCACCGACCCTCCTCTCTCGATTCGACCTAGTCTACCTAGTCCTCGACCAAATCAACGAATCCACCGATCGCCGTCTTGCTCGCCATCTTGTCGGCATGTACCTCGAAGACGCCCCCGAAAACGCCAGCAACCAAGAAATCCTCGTAAGTCCCCTCCCACGCCTCCTTCCCACCAACCCTCACAAAGCTAACCCTTTCCCCCCAAACAGCCCATCGAATTCCTCACCTCCTACATCTCCTACGCCCGCACACACATCCACCCAACCCTCACCCCAGCGGCCTCCAGCGCGCTCGTCGACCACTACGTCGCCATGCGCGCCCTCGGCGCCGACCTGCGCGCCTCCGAACGCCGCATCACCGCGACCACGCGGCAGCTGGAGTCGATGATCCGGCTGGCAGAGGCGCACGCGAAAATGCGACTCGCGGCCACCGTCGAAGCGAGCGACGTGCACGAGGCGAGCCGGCTGATCAGCAGCGCGATCAAAGCCGCTGCGACGGACGCGCGCACGGGGTTGATTGATATGGGATTGTTGACTGAAGGTGGGGGAGCTGGAGATCGCAAGCGTAAGGAGGATTTGAGGCGGGCTGTGTTGGAGACGGTGGATGAGGGGTGTCGTACGGGTGGGAGTATGAGGGTGAGTGAGGTGGTGAGGAAGGTTGGGGAGGGTAGTGGGGAGGCGGTGGAGTCGGCGGAGGTGGGGGAGGCGTTGAGGGCGTTGGAGATGGAGGGGCGGGTGCAGGTTAGTGGGGAGGGCGCGAGGAGGAGCGTTAGGAGGGTTACGGGGATGGCTTAGGCTTAGAGGGGATAGGGTCGGAATGGTTGTTTATGGGATGAATTGAGGATTTGTTGGCGCATTGACTCTTGAACAAAGAGACGGCGCTTTGGTTGATTAGAAAGATGATTTGATACATGTATGGCTTAGAGATAATACCTGAACTACGTATGGCTTGATAACAGCGTGGAGTGTGTGAGTATAAATGCTACCAGAACTGGATAGAAATGGTAGTCATCTTCATGCTCGAATTTCCCACAATCGGATACGCCCCTGATCATTCGCCACAGACAGATACAAGTTCTCTTCCCCTTCTTGACTCTTAACCTCTCCAAACGCCACCGCTGTAATTCTTCCAAGTTTCGTACCTGCTGTAGGCCAATTTCGATAGACAGTACAGCTCGGCAGATGTACCAATCGGAGCGCATTTGCTTTGATGCGACTTCCCATCGCCAACAACTGCCCATCAGGACTAAACGTCAAATGCGCAATATTAGTCGTAAGCTGGTCCAGCATCTTGGTCGGTTTTGGTCTCCGTGGCATAGGTTGCGTATATCCCTCGTCACCATCCACATCCATGTTCCCTTCCTGGCCCACCTTCTCTCCCTTCCAACTTCTCCTGTCATAAATATTCACAACCCCACTCTCACTCCCCACTGCCACCCACCGATCCCCACCCAGCACCTCCCCCTCTCCACCCTTCCCACCCAACGCCAAAACTCCCACTCCTACCGCCCCCTCATCCTCCCATCTCCCCACCACCCTCCTCCCCTCAACATCCCACTCCGTCACCTCCCCATTCCTCCCCAACACACACACCCCCCTCCCATCCCTCCACCACCCCCAATCCGCCACACCTCCCCGACTCTCCACCCGACACTGCCCCACCCACTGCAGCGTCGCGGCCTCCAAAAAATTCACCACCCCACCTCCCTTCCTCGCACTCCCCAACACGCCAATCCACCGGCCACACGGCGACGGCCGCAGCGACTCCATACTGCGCTGCTCATGCGCATGCCCATACACGCGCGACACCTTCTCCACCGTGCCCGCGCCCACATCCCAGACATGGAAGTAGCGACGGCGGCCCGCGAGGAAGACGCGCTGTCTCGCGTGCTCCGCCCCCGGGGGTGAAGCGCAATCCCACGCGACGCTCCGCAGATCCGCGCCCCGCACGTGCAGCGCCGCGAGCCGCGGATTCGGCACGGGCACGGCCGCCGGCGCGACGTGGTGCAGTGAGAGCGTGCCGGAGGGCCCGGAGGATAGCAGTAGAGGGAGCGAGGGGTGGAAGGTTAGTGTGGTGATGGCCGAGGGCCCGGGCCCGGAGATGTCGCGGGTGCGGAGGATGGAGAGGACGGAGGGGCGGAGGGCGCGGGTGTGCGAGGTGCGCATGCGGGTTAGGGGGGAGGTGGAGCGGAGGAGGGTGGCGAGGGGTTGGGTGGTGGTGAGTTGGTTGTCAGCGATTTCGATGTCGGAGTCGGATGAGGAGGCGGAGGAGTGGCTCTTGCGCCGTTTGTGTGGTGGGGCTGAGTGGGCGGTTGCGAATTTTGCCCAGTCTGGGGTCGGGTTGAGGAGTTCGTATTGTCGGCGGAGACGTTTGGCGTATTCTTTGCCGTTGATGAGATCTTCACCCTCGAAGTTGCGGAGCTTGCGTAGTCTTGGGACGATGGCAAGGGAGACCATGAGCCGTTCGTCGTCGCTATCTTCCCATGCCGGTCGTTCTCGTTCTGGAGCTAGTTCTTCGTCTTCAAGGTCTGGAGCGAGAATGAGAGTTTTGTTCGTAGCATCTGCTAGACCTGAATCGATGAAGAAAAGGTCCGCATCTTCTAAGTTGCCCAGCTCGTCCTCCTGTTTTTCTTCTGCCTGATCATTTTCGTCTTCGACGTCTACTTCGTCTTGGTGGCCGAAATTTCGGATCTCATCTCTGAAGCCAACACTATCTCCAAAAACAAGTTTCTCTAATTCTATCTCAGTGGCATCTTTCTCATCACTAAAGTCGGAGAATGACTCCTCTTTGACGGGCGATTTGTCGTCTTCTTCATCGTGAGATAGTGACATGGGTTCCTGGAGATTCACGTTCTCCTTTGATATGAGATCCATTCTGAGGCAAACTTTAACCAATTTTACTTGAAATTAATGAGATTTCGACTTGAGGTAGTGTAAAATGGCGACTTGACTTTGGGAATAATTTTTTGGTTCCCGAAGAAAAATGTCGCGTGTACTTGCCATTCTTAGCCGGAATTTTCTTAGAGGTTCCGAGGTTCGCACCACCTCGTGCACGGTCCCATCATCTAATGCACACTTGTCTCATTTTTAACATTTTATTTTCGAATTTATATAACTCAGTAGTAATAATAGACGATAAATCAAAATTAGCTTTAATTGATACCTGAAGTAGTTATATATAAAATTTTATTTGTTACCTTCGATGGTTTTCCAGATTCATGCACCACTGATCATACCCATGCTCTTCCTACGTTTCAATTGGGAGGGTTACGACACCAAAACGCTTTCTTCCGGTCACCCACAATGCAACAAAGCTCACAATTACATCAGGCTCAAGACGCCTCTACAAGGAAACCGTACATGCAATTACAGCATCTTCAGATTTCATTCCATGCTCCAAATCGTGGACCTTGTTTTGCTTCTGTTAAAGTGCAGCCGAATGACGACCCTTTCCGGATTGGTCAGCAGTTGCTTGACCTTGGCTATCCTGCTGAAGTGACCAAAGGCTTCCCAATCATTGAAATCACCGTGTCTTCATTCATATCCCGCGGATACGCTGCAATGTATGGTTGGATTCAGGTCGTGGCTACTGGCACCGTCGATGAACCATATGGTCGCCTGCCAGCGGATCTTTCATCGGCGCCTTGGGCTATGGACCCCATTGGCATTACGAAGAATCTAAATACGCCTTTCTGTTGGTTTGGCCCCGAACCATCGCTGTTCGATGGTCCAAGTCGTTGCAATACGAAAGACATAGATTGGGTAGCCCGTAGTTTCCTTTGCTACCTGGACGATGCTGTCGGTAATGGCTCAGCAGAAAGCCAGAGTCCCAAGCCTGTACTGGTAGTGGAGTGGGGTTTCTGGATTGAGGAATATAGAGTTTTAGTAAAGAAGGTCGAGCACGTCGAAGTTCGGGTATGGAATCAGCATCTTACGCTATTCAGGAGTAAATTTCCTAGCTGGCATTTTGGCGCAATCGACGCTTGAACAATGTTTCGACGGTCTACAATGCTATGTATTTGCCGTGGGTTTCGAGTCCTCTAGCCAGGAAGTTCATACCAGCGAACGAACCGCCTGGCCTGATCTATACTCTACGCTCTGCTGAGCTTTACAATGCAATACTACTAATCTGTTCAATACTACCTGCTCAGCAACTCGGAAGAGATTGCACTATATGATCACTTAGTCATCCACCCCCACGTTTGAGATGCTACAACTGGTTGGACACGCTTCCGTTCACTTTGCTTACCATTTTCGATACTGTAATTGATTGCGACCACTACTTTAACCTAACAGCACTATACTCGTCACTCAAAATCTGATGAGACAGCTTGTTCAACTTGGCTATCAGTTCGCTCATTCAAAGACCAAGTAAGCTTTTGAGAAAGAAATGAGGTATCAGTAAGAGCAGCTAACTATACCATACAAATATCATCATTAGACCTCTCCAGAGATCTCCATTCCCATTGACTCGAACCCTCAACTTTTCATCATATAACCACTTCACCCATCTCGCCATTTCAAGCCCCCGTCGCCATCTAGCCCCTCATTCTCTCTGCCGTTGCCATCAAACTTCCAATGAACGTCACGATCAATCGACTCCGGACCTGACAGATGTCCTCTGGCACCAACCAGATCGTCGCCCCCATCTTCCTCGCAATACTAATCGCCAGCTTTGCATTCGCATATGCCTCCTCATCCGTCCTTCCCGGCGCCACCAAATCATAGTCTACATATGCGCTCTTCATCCCATTCAACACGTCCAACAAAAACACGCCATTCCCCAGCGACGCATCCTTGAAGCTCCTAATCGCACTCCCCCTGCCACCCTTCGCACTCGACTCATTCGCCCACTTCACCATATCCGCATCGGTGATCTCCCGCTTGCCCGAGCGCTTCGCCAGCGCGCCCAGCGTCGCCGTGATGTCCTGGCGCATCAGCTGCCACACCAGGCCGAGCGTGAGCGTGCGCTGGCCGTCGGTGACGTCGGCGCCCTGGATGCCGACGAGCGAGAAGCGGTTCTGCTTGCCCAGCTCGACGGCGTAGTTGGTGTTCTCCACGGCCTTGAAGCGCATCAGCTCCGCGCCCGACGCCGGCCGCTGGTTCACGTGTCGCCAGTTCACGCTCCCGGGGATCACCTTGTCGTATGCTTGTAGTAGGATGGTGCCGTCGCGTAGGTCGTCGAAGAAGGAGACTACGGTGGGGCGGACGTCGAGCGAGTTCAGCCATAGGGTGAAGACGCGGGCTTCGCGCTCGCCTTCGGCGTCGAAGTCTTCGATGTCGGCTTTTTCTTCCTCAGTGATGGGGTCGAGGCCTGGGTGGTTGTTGAAGAGGTTGGCGACGAAGGCGAGGTTGAGTTTCGGGTTGCCGGCGACGAGAGAGGTGGGTGTGAGGAATTTGCGGCAGTCGAGCTTGTCGGCATTGTCGAGGACTTGTTCGGCACGTTGGAGGAGATCGCGGGTTTGGAGGGGCCCGCGGGAGCAAAGGTCTGGTTTGAGTTGGTTGAGCAGGACGGTGTAGTTTTCGCCGTCTTTGACATCGTTTGAGAAGTTGGCAACCCTGCAAGCTGTCAGCATGTATTTATCAAGAGTCCGATTCAGCGACATACGTTCTGTGCCATTTTGCGTTCTTCAAGTGGTAGTTGAACCATCTCAATAAAATCTGCTCGGGGGGTAATCGTAAAAATTGCTCCAGGGTCTCATCTTCTTCCAACAACCGATACAACTCGGGATGAAGCTTGATGTCGATTTTACCTAAGAGACCGCGTCGAATGATCTGCCAGATTAATCCGAGGATCAAATGTTCTCGCACCTCGATAATGTCTTGACTACCAATGTTCACAACCGAACACCCGATACCTTTGGCCGATTCTATTACAATATTGTTGTTTTCCGTCATTTGAAAAGTATTTAGTTTGGCGATTTTCTTTCCGACTCGGTTCATCACGCGCTCATCTATCGTGTCCGGCACGCTGTCATTGATGAGTTTTGCCAGCACAAGACCGTCTTTACACTGATCGAACATCTCGAATGTGTCGGTAGGAAAGGGAAGACGGTTACCAATATCTGGATCGCCTGCGAGTACAGCATTGATATGCCTTGTGAATTCGGTCCGCTCATCCTCATTGATTGTGTGCGTGACATTCGCGGAAGATCCTTGGACCTGGATTCGGCCACCGCCACCACCTCCACTCTGTGCCATACCTGGGGACGAAGGAGCTTGAGCACCACTCAACCCTCGCGATCTTGTTGGCCCAGTGGACATGCGCTTTTGCGCTGGTGAGGAGACTCGGAGCTTTGATATTAGCTACATTGTAAATTAGCTATGTGCGTGTAGCATGCTTCTCCTTTCAAATATTACATCAACATAGTCGTCTAGTTCTACTCTTCGTGAGCTATCAAGCTCCACCTCTCGTAGCGCTTGCCTAACCACATCGTACGGCTGTCTTTCTGAGGTCTGTGTAGCTTTGATCACTTCAGCTTCTTCGACATAGCCTTTATCGTCGGTGTCCATGCGGCGGAAGGCTTCGGCGAGGGAGTAGATTTCATCTTGCTGGAATTGAGGATATTTCCTGCTCTCGACACTTCGTGTTAGCGGAACAAAGTGACAACTGCAAATGGGCAAGATTGGGTTTGCGTACCTCTGTAGCTTGAGAACATTCATCGTAGTGGTCGACGCAGAGTAATGCTCAATTGGACACGATTCTGTAAGTTTTGGCGGAGGAGGTCAAAGGACTATAGGCTGGGGTAATGAGTCTAAACTTATGAGGCGCATCAGGTAAGGCAGCGGGAAAAAGTTAGTGTGGCGATGCAGCAGGGAAGTTGCGAGTCCGGCTCAGCTTTGGAGCCGGTGACGTTGCACTTGTTTGCTCTACGCGCAGAGGGGCAAGAGTCGCGGGTGTGGCGGGGCAAATCCTTTCATTAGGAGAATGCACGGCTGTGTGCACGGCCACGCTGCGTGCACACCCACCGAATTCTCAACACCATGAATTCGAACTCATTTAATTCAATAATCATTATAATAATTAAAATGGGATTAATTTTAAAATATAATTAAAATGGGATTAATTTTAAAATATAATTAAAATGGGATTAATTTTAAAATATAATTAAAATTTATGTAAATAAAATTCATTATTAATTTTAATTATTGAAATGTTATAGATGTTTATGTTGATGTTGAAGACGAATAGAATGAAAAACCGCATTCAATTCATTCAAAGATTTATCAATATCCAATATCATATTTTGAAATTTTTCAATTAATATAATAATATCATGTTTTGATGTTTTATTCTATTTCATTTTATTTCGTAATTATTTTGAAATAATTTTCTATTTTTGAATCTTCTATTTTTATTATTTCTCAATTTTATATTATTATTAATATTTTTATTGAATTTTTTTATAAATACATCAATATTCAATTTTCATTTTAAATTCAATTTATTTAACAATTTATTTATTCATTTTTTCAGTTTTCTATTATTATTTTTTATATTCCTTCTTTTATTCCTTTTATTCTAATTATTCATAAACGAATTATATTTTGATGGAATTCCAAAATATTATTCTATTATATTCAATAAATATCTTCAGAATCTTGTAATATTTTATTTATTTCTATTCATATTTCATTATTTTTCTGAGATTTTTATTTTCATATTTGATGATATTATTTTTAATTTTTATTTTAATATATTTAATTACGAATTGATCCAATTTTTTTATAAATTGAGAATTTATATATAATTCCAAATTTAATCTAAAATGGCGCTAACGAATATTTATAATTTTTATAAAAAATTCTGAATTTATTAGATCATTACAATAATATTATAATTATCAAATTAATATTTGATTAAATATTATAATTGAATTAAATGAATAAAATTTTATTTGAAATCATTCATTAATAATATTTTTAATAATAAAGATTTGCTGATACGTCCGCCAAAATAGCCCAAAAAAAGCATTTTTAATAAAATAGCTAATATTTTATATTTATTATATTCATTTATTCAAATAATTAGAATAATATATAATTAATGAATTAAATAAATTCATATTTAATAATTAAAAATGATGAATTAAATAAAAAAAATAAATTATCATTAGAATTCGATTATAATAATAATAATTAAAAAAATTTATTATTATATGATTTTCGTAATTATTTATTATTAAAAAATGATAATATTTTATATTTTTTAATTTAATTTTAATATATTTATCAAATATTTTTTTTAATCAAACAAATCTAATTATATCATTCATCCAATCTGATAATGATATTATAAAATTATAATTATGAATAATTGTGTTACGACCCCACGGCCATGCGGGTGCCGCCCGCCGGGGAGTAACCAACCAGTATGGTACCAGGAAGGATTGCTCACGCAGCCTTGGATGAATATCACCCGTTTCACGATGAGACTCATTAGACTGAACGTGAGAATCAAGATAATATTAATAAATAATTCAAATATATAAAAATATTATAAAATCATTATAATTTTATTATATTCAAAATTATTTTTTAAATTAATCTTTGATAATATTTTTAATAGAATTTTGAATATCAAATTCAATCATTATTTTCAATTAATTTAGTCTTTTATTGATTCATTTCAGAAGCCATTTTGATTCGAAATAGATTTAATTTTGAGAATATTTTGGATTATAATATATTGAATATTCTCAAAATGAATTAATAAGAATAATTGTAGAATAATGATAGCGCATTCTAGGTTAGAGGAATCCGACCTATATCACGATTTGACGAAAAGGCCAGAAAATCCGACGATTTTTATGAAGATTATTTCAAAATAGAAAACTGATTCAATATTATACAATTATATTTTATATTTGAAGATATCATTTCAGATAATTAATTTCTTTTTATAAATACGTTTATAAAAAAAAAAATATTTTATTAGATTCGACCATATTTTATTAGTTATATGAATGATATTAAAGATTAAATAATCAATAATATATTTCAGAATTTTGATATATTTAAAAGAGAAATCAATAAAATATTTGGGATATTCAATTAATAAATGATAATTGAATAAATCATTTTGAATATTAGATAGAAGATTTCTGCGGCCGATTATATGATCAAATTTTAGAAATATATTCAATAAATTGAATGAAATGACGAAATATTTCGTTTTATATTTTATAAAGGATTCAAAAATAACATCAAAAATGAATTGATATAATATATAGATATTATAAATATTTTATTATGATTAATAAAAATTATAATTGAATTAAACAATAAATTATATATGAAAATTCTAAAAAAAAGGGAGAATCATAAATTAATCGTCGGATGGGAAAATTTACGAATTCTGAATAATAATTATAATGATCTAATGGATTTTAATTTTATTGAAAAAGGAAAGAAAAAGAATAATATCCGTTTTAAGAAAGGATTAAAAGATAAAAAATATTATTTCTATAAAAAAGAAGGGTATTTCACAAAAAATTGCCGATTCAAATCCAATATAATACGACGGGAAATCGTAATCATGAAAAAGGAAATTAATATGATCTTAATTAACGATTTGGATGAGAATATTCTGATGGAGGGGACCGTCCAGAGAACATCTAACGAAAGGAATGAGTGGCAGTTCGATTAATAGAATAATGATGAAAAAAATGATCAGTCCTCGGTATTAAAGAATCTATAAAAAATATAAGAAAGAATCAGGATATATAAATCATAAATAAATCAATAAAATAAACGAATTATATAAAAATGATTAATCGTAGAATTCATATTCTAATAATATATAAAAGAAACGTTAAAATATTCCGATCATGAGAATCATTATATGATTAGAATATATATCATATTTAATTATTCAATTCATATGATTACGATATAAATAAATCGGAAATAATTCGAAATTTTAATAGAATTATTTATAAAGAATTTTAAAATATAAAAGAATATTTTATTTGATATCAGAAATTCAGATTATAAAAAATAAATGAAATCAGAAGAATATTGAAATAATGAATATCCAATATAAGAATACCGAAATTATCAAAAAATAAGAATTAATATTTGATAAAGAAACATCATCAATATCTAGAATTCAAGACATTCAAGATATAAAAAAATATAATAATAATAATATTATGATAAGAATTATAGAAGGTATATTGAAGATCAACGATTAAAAGAAATTCTTATAAATGAAAAAATGGAAGAAATAATATTCATATACGTATTATTATTAAAAAAAAATATGGAATATTTTCGGATGGATTTATCAATATAATCCGTTTATAATTACTGGATACGGGACTATCTTCAAAAACAGTTATTCATAAATGAAGAATATTCAGGATATAAGAAAATATATTATTATTAATATGAAAATGAAAATTGTGAAATCCATACAATAGAAAAATTTGTTCGATATGAGCGAGACCCATAAATAAACTGCAATCTTATCATCTGTTATATATATCAAAGGTAGGAAGGGGAGTACATGTTGGTTAATGAACGGTTCTGTAAAAATAAGGAAAATTGCCCTTATCATAATAGCAGTGGCATAATCCAATATCCATCAAATTCAATAAAATAGGTAGCAGTCAAAATACACGAAATATGAAAAAATGATCTAAATTCTATGTATAGAATACGTATGTAAATCTAAATATCATTCAGACATCTAATCATTTATTATATATTATGATTTCATTAATAAAAAATAAGATTACGATTTTAATCGATTCAGATATAAATAGGAATTTCTTATCGGAAATATTTTGGAAATTATTAAATCTATCAGAAAGATTAAAAAATAAAAAATATATGATATAAATAATAACGGAATAAAAAATATCAGAAATTGGAAAAATTTTTAAAAAAATTCAATTATTAATCATATTTATTGTAGGACATATTGAGGAAATCATATTCGATATTATTATCATAATCAGATATGAAATCGTATTAGAATTATTATGATTATAATAATATAATCCAATAATCAATTAAAAATCAGAAAAATTGGAAATGAATGAATATAATTACGGAATTATATCAGAATCTTCGCATTTAAAAATAATGGAAAATGAAATGGATAATTATTTTATATAAATCATATCGAAAAACGAGATTTTTATCAAAATAGATTCAGATATAACGAATATTCTGATAGAATAAAAAAACCGAAAGATTAATAATTTAAAAACCATTCCAATAATTTCCGAAATTCTCTTGAAATATAAAAAATGAATACATTTTTTCAAAAAAAAATTAGATATTAAAATATTATTTAAATATCAATCGTGAGATTATGAAATAAAATTTTTTATGGAAAAATAATTTACGTTCAAATCCATATATATATTATTCAATAGAAAATTTGAAATATTAAAAGAATATTTAAATAAAAATTTAAAAAAAGATTTTATCAGAAAATTGGAATTATTTATAGAATATCCAATTCTTTTCGTATCAAAAAAAAATAAAAATTTATGATTTTATATTGATTACCGATAATTTAACGAAATAATAATAAAAAATTAATATTCATTATCAAATATAATAGAATTATAAAATAGATTTATAAATATATAATGATTTATCAAATTGGATTTATTAAAAATTTATAATTTTATTAGAATGAAAAAAAATGAAAAATGAAAAATAATATTTCGAATAAAATACGGATATTTTGAATATTTTATCATATCATTTGGATTCATAAATATATCAATTAATTATCAAATATTCATCAATAATATATTATAATCTTATTTTGACAAATTTGTCATAATTTATCTAAATGATATTTTGATTTATTCAAAAATTAAAAAAGAATATACGCGATATATTAAATAAATATTTTCAGAATTGGAAAAACAAGATTTACGGTTAAAATTGTCAAAATACGAATTTTGGATAAAAGAAATCAATTTTTTAAATTATATGATTGAAATAGGAATAATCCAGATCAATTTAGATAAAATGAAATTGATTGAAGAATAGTCAGAATCAAAAAATATAAAAAATATTCAATTTTTTTTGAAATTCGTTAATTATAATCGAAGATTTATTGAAAATTATTCTTTCAAAATATAATTTTTAATAGAATTAATCAAAAATGGAAGAATATTCGTCTTCAAAAAAAAAAAAAAAAAAAAAATTCAAAATATTCAAAAAAAATTATTTACGAAATTCTATATTAAAAATTATTGAATTATCAGAATTAATATAAATTGAAATTAATACATTTGATTTAATAATTAGAATATATTTATGATAATAAATATAGAATAGAAAATGATATTTAATAGAATATTATTCAAGGAAATTTTTAGAATCAGAACGGAATTATGATATTCACGATAAAAAATTTCTTATTATAATCATCGTATTATAATATTGGAAAATTTATATCGAAGAATTATTATTTTTGGAAATTTTCATAAATCATAAAAATTTTATCTATTTTACGATAATTAAATAATTGAATTAATAATAGATTAAATGATCAGAATTTCTAAAATAATATAAATTTATTATTAAATATATACCGGAAAAAAATAATCCCAGAATCAATATTTTAAATCGAAGATCAGATTATATAATAAAAAAAATCAATAATCAAATAATTCTATAAATCAATAAAAATGGCATGTTATTAGAAAATTATAAAAAAAATCAATATAATTCTAATCATTTTTAAAAAAAGGATATAATTAGAATAGAAGATTACGATTCTATAGAATAAAATCGAAAAAATAATTCAGAAATATCATGACGGGTTATTTTATAGACATTCAGAAATTGTATAAATCATAAAAAATATTCAAAAAAATTGTTATTTTGAATGAATGAAAGAAAACGTCCAAAATTATATCATTAAATACGAATACTGCCAAAAGAACAAATATAATATATAGATAAAGAAAGGAATGGCCATATTGATAGAATCATCAGATAGATCATTCGAATAGATTATCATGAATTTTATAATGGATTTATCAGAATCAAAAGATCCAATGATAGGATTCAAATACGACGCAATTATAGTCATTATGAATAAATTAACGAAATATATTATTATCGAATAATTCAAAAAGACATATAAAATAATTCATATAATCGAATTAATATTTCAGAAATTAATAAAATATTTTAAAATTCCGACGAATATTATATCTGATAAAAATCAAAGATTTATATCAATATATTGAAAAACATTTTTAAAATAAATTGGAATCAAATTAAAAATATCCATAATATATCATAAAAAAATAAATGATCAAATAGAATAAATGAATCAAACGTTGGAATAATATTTAAGATATTATATTAATAACCAATAAAATAATTGGATATTGTTTTTATCTATAATATAATTAGCGCTAAATCAGAGGATATCTGTAATCACGAAAAAGATACCAATAAAATGTATTTTGGAATAATCAATAAAAAAAATAAAAAAATAGAATGAAGAAATACCTTCGGATCAAATATAAAGATATATACAACAGAAATTGAAAATCTTGATAGAAACAAAAAGAAAAATTGAAAAAATCAATGAAAAAATAAAATTTAAAGACAAAAAGATCAATACATTCAAAAAAAATGAATTTCAGTTAAAAAAGAAGAATAAGATATATTTATTTATCAAAAATCTCAAAAGCAAATTACCAATAAGAAAATTTGGATTAGTCAAAATCGGACCATTTCTAATACAAAAACAAAAGAGACCGATGAATTTCAAATTGAAATTATCAATAGATATCAAAATACATCCAGTATTTCATATATTTCTATTATAATCAGCAGATCCAGTAATATCATATCAGAAAACATTCCATTTTGAATTAAAAAAGAAAAATGAATTCGAAATCGAGAAAATAACGGATTTTTATAATCACAAATATTTGATGAAATAAAAAGGATACCCATTTTCAGAGAATATATGAAAAATCACGGAAATTTTAAAAAAATATCAGAAAAAAATAAAAGAATATCATAAAAGGAATTCATTATTCATAAAAATCAAAAAATTTCAAAATTTAACGATTCGTTAAATAATATATCGTTCATTTGAATAAATGAATCTCAGATAAAAGGGGAGAGGTCAACGGTGACGTCTATCGTAGAATAATCTTCCTCCATCTCATTTTATAATAAATCAAATTTATATTCCATTTTCATTTTTACGCGTTTTTCAATTTGACGAAAAATCTTTTTATTTTTTAATAAACAAATCAATATTTACGTTAATTCTTTTTCATCATTTTCAATATATTTTTGATATTCTTCATAGATTTTATTCAAAAATGATTATGAAAGATTCATATATTTGCGACCATTTTTGATATATTCAGAATATTTTAAATGGGAATTCATTACGACACAAATAAATCCTTATAATAGACAGTGATCGCAGGAGACAGGGACTGGGGAATCAAAATGGGAAATCTCTGATATAAGATAACGACGGTCGGGAGAAGAACGGAAAGATATTTTTAAAAAGATTCACGAAAATCGGCGAATTTATAACACATGAGGACATATGATTAAAAAAAGGGGATAATGTTACGACCCCACGGCCATGCGGGTGCCGCCCGTCGGGGAATAACCAATCAATATAATATCAAAAAAAATTATTCATATAATCTTGAATAAACATCACCCGTTTCACGATGAGGCTCATTAGACTGAACGTGAGGATCATGATAATACTGATGAATAATTCAAATATATAAAAATATTGCGAAATCATTATAATCTTGTTATATTCAAAACCATTCTTTAAATTAGTCTTTGATAACGTTTTCAGTAGAATTTTGAATATCAAATCCAATCGTTATTTTTTATTAGTTCAGTCCCTCACCGACTCACTTCAGAAGCCACCTTGATTCGAAGTAGACTTGGCTTCGAGGATACCTCGGATCATAACAAATTGAATCAAAATTTTAAAATTAAAAATTCTGAATTAAATTCATTTTTAAATCATAAATAAATAAAAAAAATAAATTTATTCTATTTATATAAATTATTATCGAAATAATAATCCATTTATACGAATTATTTATTTTTGATCTATAAAATAAATCATATTTATATATTGATTTGATAAAAATCCAATATTATTTCGTAAATTAATTAATAATAAAATTCTTTTTATTTATATTATATATATTATATGAAAAAATATTATATTATTTTATTTTTTAAAATATTTAAATAAATATTAATATGAAAATAATATAAATTAAAAATTAATATCAATTCAAAATAAAATTATAATTGATTAAAATTATCTATTTTTTTTTATATGAGATCAAAAATTATTAAAAAGACTGATTTCAATTCAATTATATAACGTTTCATAAAATTATTAGATCAATTTCGTTTTAATTCAATTTTATTAAATTCAATAACAAAATTTTATAATATTCGATTAAATAATGGAATTTTATAATTCGTAAATATATTAATTCATTTAATTAATATGATCTTCTATTATTATGAAAATTTCGCATAAATTTTAAATTAAATTTTTTTTGAATCCGTGGTAATATTTCTATGACATCATGATAACGTAATTCTGTCGATTTCATAGATTTTAGCTATCTGACTGTAATTAGGATATTTCTGCGCATCTGCTGCAGCAATCGCCTCCTCAATTGGGCTCATATTGGTGGTGTAATTCGTGAATGAATTCGTGGTGTTGAGCGAAATTCAGATGTGCACGCAGCCGGGCCGTGCACACAGCCGTGCATTCTCCTAATCTCGAATGTTTTGTGACAGGACGTGTATCATTCCGCATCAGCCTGCTTAGGCATCCATTTTTGCATTGATTATCGAACTCAGATGATATCCTTTCTTCTATTCCTTTGTTGAACTTTGTCCGTCTTGCCAAGAACACCATGACTCCCAATTCTATTATCCCTCGTCTTCATACGTACCGATACACGCATCCATTTACGCCTCGCTTCATTCGATAGGCTTGCGCCAATGCTCTTAATATGTTACAAGATCAAGTACAAGCTCGTCAAAAAACTAGGCCCCACGAAAAGACCAATCCAGAATATCACGTTGCCCAAAATCACCCTTCCCTTGAGCAGCCGTGTTCTGCTAAGACTAACCAAAGGAACCTGTAAGAGCTGCATTGTAAAAAGGTAACCCCGGACTTTCTGGAAGAGACAGGCCATAACCAGTTCATGAATAACCGCAGAAAGGAAAAAAGTGATGAAAGTCGCCGTTCCTTTGCTAACGTGAAAAGCTGAGATGGAGGATCGGTAAACATGTCGAAGGAGGAAGTTATGCACAGGTCTATTCCAATCGCGAGCGTATTCGTCCCAGGATACACTGTTCCACCATGCGCCGTAGAATCCACGGTCTGCGAAGCAGGTCACTTCTGCTAAGACGTTGAGAATGCATTCCTGGAACGTGTCAATTGATGCTGCGCAATATCGTGATATAAATGTAGCCATGCTTACCCAAATGACATACCACGTCAGAAGCTGCTCCAGGAGTAACGGAAATAGCATGTCACTCAGAATCCACGGGAACTCTTCCATTCTTTGCTCTAAAGTGACACCAACTTCTTTCATCCGGACAGTCTCGGCCATTGGTGGGTACAGATAAGCTTGACTTATTACCATCATAATGCCAATGCATCCGAAAGTTGCTGCTGTCTTTTCAATCACATACCACCATCGAATCTTTTCTTGTCGAGGGTATTCCAATTCATATACCAGCGTCGGGAGACATGTCCAATCCGCAAAATTGTAAAGAGTGAGATTATTGGGGTAAGCATTAGCTTCGCTGGCAGCTTTACCCTTCAACTCTCCACTTAGACTGTCAATCTCTGTTTTAATAATTTCTTTAAAAGCGCGCATTTGGTCGACATCCAGCGATCTGCCTGATGCAATAGTCGCCGCAACGTTGGCTACTTCGGATTTCTCGGTGGAAAAGTGGTGGCCTGAAGACCGCCGCCTTTTGTACAGCCCTTCGTCATCGAATTTTACTTGGGAGGAGGTAGTATTGGAAGTATCTTGTCTCGTGATGGTAGGCGAGACTGGGGGACTGATATTTAGATCGGGCTCCATTTCTTCTAATTGATCGAATTTTTCTTCCAGCGCCGCCCGGCGCTTGTAAAGTGAAGACACTTGATAACCATCAGTTGGAAAAATAGGCGAGAACTCATATCTGTACTTACAATATCCGTTGTAAAAAGCATAGCTATGCTGCTTCATCAAGAACACCATAGAATGCAGCACAATAAAGATCGTATGTGTCCACGGCCACTCTCTATATTGCGTGAACCCAATGGCAGCAGCAATATAGAAAACCTGCCAGATACTCTGAATGATCCAACCCGATCCATTCCAGTCCAGATAATTCTTCAATATCAGCTTCTGCAAGCCAAGTCCAACTGCTGTCACCGCACACAAAATCCCGTCCGTCAGCCCCAACACCACCACATCCCGATCGAACATCATCTTCAAAATCTCCTGCTTCCCAATCACACTTCCATACATTTTCCAATTGTACATTGCCACCCGTACTAGCATCCCAATCAAGCATAGCCAGAAAAGTGTGAAGAAGCCAAAGAACGGCGAGTCTGCAGTTGCTGGGTTCTGTCGATCAAACGTCGTAAACTGCCGCGTGAAGATGATATCTCGTAGTCGCGATCGCTGCTTGCGCGAGTCTAGCGCTGCTTCCCGCTCCAGCCCTCGTTGAATGATGTCTCGAATTTCGGGATCGTCTGCAGTGAGCCGGTACCGCCCTCGCTTTCCTGTCTTCTCTAGCCGCACTTGCAGGCTCGATGAGCGCGTGTGTATGGTGGCGGATCCATTTTGTTGCGTCTCGTCGGCAGTGTGGGAGGATATGGGAGGTGGAGCGCCGTTGGAGGTAGCTCGGATAAGAACGTCGGGGTCGAGTTTCCGGGTCACAGTCTCATAATCGTCGTCAGAAATGATGGATGCAGCAGTGCTGGGGTTGGAGCTGCCAAGATCAAGCGACATGCCTGTAGGGACGTCCAGGCTAGCACTTCCGTTTGCTTTATCGATGTCGAGATTCGCAATGCCATCTCGAGACAGCTGTCCAGTCAGACGTGGAGCGCGATCAAGAGTGTCGTGCGTTTGCAAGCCAGGTCTTCGAGCTGATGGAGCTTCTTCCATGATGATTGAGGGTTGTATGGACTTGAGAAGGTCGATGCTCAAAAGCAAGCTAAGTTGTTGGTGTAGATCAACCTTGGCACAACCGGTCTATCCTTGACTATCAAAGTAAGCAGTAAATTCACGAGGAGAATGAAGACGCATGCTAGAAAAACAGAGCTTAGGCTGCTCGATGAATGGTGGACGGAGCATAAATTCTACCGGGAGGAAAGACAAGGCTTACAGTTATAGGAGCTGATGTAATGACGCCATCTGGTGAATCCAGCCAAGATGCCGAAGACATCTGCCAATTTCCGCGGTATGATCTAGCGGAGATTCGACTATCAAGTTCTTGATAAACGCACAAAATTTAGAGCCAAACAGTGTTTGCCAAGCTAAAACAATGTTGTCGGCCGAGACATGGAACGCGGTGCAGGAACATTGGATTACTGACGCAATTACAAGGACTTAAAGTTCGGTACGGAATAGGAGTACACTCCGCTGTGTGCACGGTCGCACTGCATGTACGCCCACCTAAATTCTCAACATCATGGATTCGAATTCAAATATTTCAACAATCATAATAATAATTAATATGAGGTTAATTTTAAAATATAACTGAAATTCATTTGAATAAAAATTATCGTTAAAATTAATTAATGAAATGTTATGAAAATTATTATTAATATTGAAAACGAGTAGAATGAGAAATTGAATCAGTCTTATTTAAATATTCTTCATCATTCATCATTAATTTTTGAAATTTTTTAATTAATGTATTTTTTTTATATTTTAATTATTTATTTTATTTTATTTTATTTTAGAATTATTTCGAAATAATTCGTTATTTTTGAATTTTTCGTTTTTATTATTATTGAATTTCACGTTATTATTTTTTCTGTTATTGAATTTTCTTATGATCGCGTCAATATTATATTTTCAATTCAATTTCAATTTATTTAATAATAATTCAAATAATTTTTTCAATCTTTTATTATTGTTTTTATAATTTCTTTTTCTTCTTTTTTTATTATTATTATTCACGAATGAATTGAATTTTATTAGAATTTCAGAATATAATATCATCATATTTTATAAATATTTTAATAATTTTCTGATATTTTATATATTTTTATTCTAATTTTATTATTTTTTTTAAATTTTAATTTTCGTATTTAATGATATTATTTTTTATTTCCATTTTTTGATATTTGGTTATAAATTGATCTATTTATTTTATGAATTAAAAATTTATATACGATTCTAAATATAATTTAAAATGATATTAATAAATATTCATAATTCGTATAAAAAATTCTAAATTTTTTGAATTTAAATAATAATATTATAATTATTAAATTGATATTTGATTAAATATTATTATTAATTGAAATGAATGAAAATTTATTTTAATTCATTCATTAATAATATTTTTAATAATAAAAATTTATTATTATATCAATTAAAATATTCTAAAAAAATCATTTTTAATAAAATAATTAATATTTTGAATTTATTATATTTAATTATTTAAATAATTTGAATAATAAATTATTAATGAATTAAATAAATTCATATCAAATGATTAAAATTAATAAATTAAATAAAAAAAAAAATAATCATAAAAATTTGATTATAATGATAATAATTAAAGAATTTTATTATTATATGATTTTTATGACCGTTCATTATCAAAAAATGATAATTATTTGATTTTTCTAATTTAATTTTGATATATTTATCAAAAACTTTTTTTAATTATATAAATTCAATTTCATTATTCGTCCAATTTAATGATGATATTATAAAATTATAATTATGAATAATTAAATTGAAATTTTTAAATCAGAATTTTTGAATTGAATTCGTTTTTGAATCATAAATAAATAATAATAAAAATATTATTCCATTCATATAAATCATTATTAAAATAATAATCCATTTTTAAAAATTATTTATATCAGATTTTTTGAATTATTTCTTTTTATAAATTAATTTGATAAAAATATGATATTATTTCGTAAATTGGCCAATTGAAAAATCTTTTTCATTCATATTATATATATTATATGGAAGAATTTTATATTCTTTAATTTTGGAATTTATCTAATAAAATATTAATATAAAAATAATATAAAATAAAGATTTATATTAAATCAAAATAAAGTTTTAATTAATTGAAATTATTTATTCTTTTTCGCGTGAGATCAAAAGATATTAAAAAGATTGATTTTAATTCAATCGTATGATATTATATAAAATAATTCTATCAATTTAGATTTAATTCAATTTTATTAATTTCGAATGCGAAATTTTATAATATTTAATTTAAAAATGGAATATCATGATTTGAAAATATATTAATTCATTTGATTAATATCTTTTTTTATAATTCTGAAAATTTGATGTGGGATTCAAATTGAATTCTTTGAAAGTCCTTGATAACGCCTCTATGACACCGTGACAATCTTGTACGACTGATTCCATGAATTCTAACTATCTCAGCATAATTAGAATGCTCCTGTACATCTGCTACTGCAATCGCTATTTCAATTGAGTCCATATTGGTGGTGTAATTCGTATACAAAGTGGTGGAATTGATTTAATTTTGAGGTGTGCGCACAGTGATCACGTGCACACAGCGGAGTCTACTCCTACTGGGTTCCAATGTTCTAGACCCTTAATTTTCAGAGCTACCGCGCGAGCAACGAATTACACAGAACCATCTCATAAGACTCTCATTCAGACATTGTAGCTGTTGGCCTCGTCTATCATATCCAATATTGAGTGGTCTATCCCTCATAGCTACTTTGACTTTCGTTCGAAGGCTATCCAGTTAGTAAATTCTAAATTCTGAAAGTGTTCTTTGATTTTGTGTGCGTGTTTGTGGATTGGCTTTATGGAGCACTGGCAACCAGTTTTGGATACTTAAGATATGGTAACATGACAAAAATTGAAGAACATCTGTTTGTGAATCTACCGGAAAGCTCTTCTCGCCATTCTTGACTTCACCATCAAACGGAATTCGAATTCTTCGCCTTTCGCCATTTGCTATTGTTCCAGGGCGTAAGGTAGGAAAACACCGGCCACAAACAAGCCTTCCATTTGTTGGGACGAGAGGTGGCATTATCTTCCAGCCTCCGATTGATACATGCAACGCTCGCATTATCCTCGTATTGCACGATAAGAGGCAACTGGGCCGGAAGAAAGACAGACCGAATAACATGGCAAGTGCCTGCGGAATTGTCTCATTTTCATTTAATGGCCTTGCGTACCTCGCGGCCTTGCAGCCTCGCAGCCTCACAGCCTCACACTTCATTACGTGAAAACCGGTCCGAGCTCCTTTCAGCCCCAAATAAAGGATGTCAAGTTAGACAACGTTCTCGAACTTACGATCAACGGTGCTCGCGATGTCTAGCTTACTGTAGAGCTTATCACGAAGGCGTTCAACGATCGCGTTTTCTTTCTGATTAAGAAGGTTCGACTATACAACGAGACCATGGTGAAAGATTCTGGATACAGCTATCCATATCCGAGTAGATAGTCTGATCTGTTCGAGGTGGGTTCCAGAGAAGCAGTCTAATCTACAATACCTTCGATGATGAAAATAATTTAATTGTGTCGCAGCCTCCAGACGCGACTAGGGTAGACGACGCGACGCGCCTCAGGCCAATCTTTGGAGTTCTTCCTCTCCACTTCTTTCCTATCATTCTTTATGATAGCCATTCTTGCCTAAGAAAAATCGGATATAATCACAGCATGATGCCCGTGCAATGCCACGGTCAGGAGCTCCCGTATATTGAGCGCCTAAAAGGACTGCAATGCGCATACCCTGCATTGCGATGTTTCCTAGACAAAATTGAGAATAGCCAAGATGAGGGTGGCAAGCTCGTGGAAGAAAAATATCTGCAGCGCCTTGGGCGTCTACCAGGACGATGTATGTTATTGACATTCAACGAAACAAAGGTGGAGCCCCAAAGCTTCGAGAGACACAATGACTTGGATGACTATCTTGCTAAATTCCCCCCTCAACCTAACAGTGACAATCAGCGTTGTCGTCTTTGGATCTTGGAAGATTTGGGACCTGAGTGGGTTGATGTGCTGGGACGACGACTGGGAGTCGACCCGCTCGTCTTCGGCGAGCAGATGAACACCTGGAATTTTACCGACTCCAACTCCGTACCAACTCGCTTATTACCATCCATGGTCTGTCTGGAGAAGTCTTTTACATTAAGGTACTATGAATTTCGCCAATTGATGGATCCACATTCCGTCGACTGGATGCGCAACCAAATGACATTTGCTATCAATCGGAGGCGCTACGAGCAATGGCGAGACATAGATACAATAACAATCAAGAACAAATGGCGGCATGCTTTCATCCGGCGATGTGCTAGTTTTTGGACAAATCAACATGGTAAGAAGAAGGGCTGGGATGCCGTTATACTCGTTGACCCAGCCTTTGGCTCGTTCGAATGGCGTGGACCGAGCGAGATCCAGGCAGGCCGTCCGTCTAAGGCACTTTGGTTGCCTGGCATGTTGCCAGGCTGTACTATACTGCAAGACCCGAAAGCATACGCATCTCGCAATGATCTTTGGAATGCTCAAAACTGGGTGCAGCAAGAGAGTGTGCAGCCTGCGAAAGACACCAGTGTGGCTTATCATCAAGGTTGTACTACATTAGCGGAGTCATCTCTGGTTACCAGGGCCGAAAATGAGAGAGCTTTAATCCTGCGAAAACGAGGCAATCACTCATCGAGCTCGCCACTGGAAGAACTGGCATTCCATTGGACTGAACTCGCAGACCAGGCTTTGATCTCATTAGCTCGTGAGCATTCTGTGAATTCCGCATACTATCTACTTAAATATGTTGCTAGTTTCTGGACGAAGCAGCTGGATCTTATTGGGTGCGGTGTGGCGCAAAGCGAATATTTTGCCGACGACTACGAAGCCTCGGTCGAATTCGATATGTCCGGTGACCGCTGGAAGAAGACACTCCAGGAAGTTACGAACACAATGAAAGAGATAAACTATATGAAGCGACAAGTGAACCATTTTGAACAAGCCATGACTCTAAACATGGAAAGACTTGGCCTTGTAATTGGCGCTGAAGCCGTCAATGAGAAAGCACCCGAATCAATTAAGGATGCACAAATGGATTTTATTACCACCCAGTCGAGGTTGAGATCATTCCGCGACCGTGTGGGTGGGCTTAGCGGTGTGGCCAATGAGCTTGCGAACTTGCACGCAGGCTTTAAGGGCATTCGAGACAGCGAGACCAGTTTGCGCCTCTCTGTGTTTGCCAGTATCATCTTCCCTGCTACCCTTGTCTCTAGCCTATTCTCCATGGGAGGTGACTACCTACCTGGTCAAGGTCGCTTCTGGATATACTGGGCTGTTGCGATACCGTTAGTGTTCGTCTTTGCAGGGGAACTCTTGTTTGGGCGAAAGCCAGAGAGATGGCTTGAAAGGGGATTTGATGCGGCAAGGACAAGAAGGAAGGACGACCGAGGTAGCCACAAGATGGCTTGATTCTCAATCCATAAGACTCGTCCGCCATCAACGTGCAACGCAAACAACTAAACACGTGCGATTTGTCGATCAGGCATTGAGCATCAGAAGATTTGTCCATTTCGTTGCGTGACTAGAACGTGAAGACCACGGTATTTGGTCCTTACAGCAGTGGTCATAGATGTAAGGCAAAGCCAGCATACATGGCCTAGCACCGTCTGGTAATATTAGCAAATAAAGACGCTAGTGTTGACCATAATTTTGAGCCTCACGTCTAGTACTGCAAGATCCTGGGAGGTTGAGGTCGGGAAAGAAGGAAAGTAAACGAACCAGCAGTCAAGAAATTTCAACCATCGCAACGCTACGATATTGCTTAGTCAGCATATAGGTCGACCGGCTTTTCAGCACCTACAGCAGCAATCCGAATTGAATACCGTAGGTACCTATTCGACTTCGAATCCAAATCCCTGCTACACTTCCAATGCCCACATGTGGCCCCCATTGCTAAATGTAAATCCCCCTTCCACCTTCTGGTTTACTTGTCAGAGTCCTTGTGTCGCAGCATGCCCGCAGCACGTGGCTGCGATTCTTGCAGGTTATCTCGGGTACGAGTAAAGCGTAATCACACCATTGATTATTTCCTTTCTTACTGCAAGTTGATCAAAAGTGCAGTGTGATGGACATCGTCCTGTATGCGCTCGTTGTATCCGTCTCGGATTGCACTGTACTGGTTATAGAGACGCCTCCGAGCTGGTCTTTCGTCACGAGACAGCCTCTGCGATCCAGCGTTATTCACAAAGTCGTCGTCGAAGGTCTCCTCCAGGATTGCAAACCAGTCAAGCACAAGCCGCTCCGCCTTTCTCGCGGCCACGTTACGTGGCGCCCTATGTTACCCAAACAGAAGGACAATTACCGTGGTTACGACTTACTCTTCCAGCAAATCTCCAACCTGATCTGAGAGACACAGCAATTGCCTACTTTTTCTCAAACTACGTTTTTTTTCCATGTTCGCATGCAGAACACAGTGGCTACCTAGCCGACTTACCTTTCCTTTACGCACAAACTCCAAACAATTCGGCTTTGTATCATGCTGTTCAGACGTGCTCCCTGGCATCATTTGGGCAGGCAACATACAGGAACAACGTGATTCTGCTGGCGCAGCGCCAATACAATGACGCGCTTTCCGCATTGCGGCACGCCACGCAGGATGCTATATTAGTCAAAAAGGACGAAACCTTGATGGCTTTGCTTGTCCTTGAATTCTATTGGGCATGTCAAATCTGCATCTTTTGCTTAAAGAGACCCATTAATAACATGGCTATTTAGCTCTTAGCGGATGACAATCCCGCAGAGTTCAGCCCGCATACTGAAGCTTTAGGTCCTATCCTACGTCTGCGCGGCACGGCACAGCTCAGTTCATCCATTGGTTGGAATTTGTTCTGCGTCGCGCATCGACGCCTGGTAAGCGTTTCCGCCATGTCGAGCCAGCATGCAGCTAAAGACAATGCAGCAGTATCGAAACTTTATCTTCCTGCAGTCACCATTAGTAAGAGACCTCTTGATCAGGTCTACCAGAACACAGTCCCATTAATCGTCGTATAGGCTGAGTCGTCGGAATGGCTAAATAGACTCGGACCGTCGATGACGATTTTTCGTGGCTCACAGCGCATTTTGCAAGTCATGCAAGCGAGCGTACGCGCAAGGGAAGCTCTCCAACTCAACCTAAGGGAAAAATCATCTAATGAATTGCCTACTCATCTGCGTACAGCAACAGCAACTTTAGAAAGCCTCCATAGTACAATGTCGAATTGGACCCAATCATTACCCCGGAGGTGACAAACGAAGCACAGCGACCTGGCGTTGAGCATTAACTCTTCTGATATAATACCATCTTATGCCCACGATATTTTTATCACAAATTACTGGAATGACCAACGCCTCTTCCACCTTCAGCTTCACGAAGCACTAGCGTCCTGTTGGAGTTTCCTATCGCGCCAAGCCTCCGATGACGAACGCACAGAATTAAGGATCAAACTGGGTCATTCGCAAGAGGTCGCGATTCAGACGGTTGAAGATAATTTAGTAACTATTCCTTTCCTGACCGGAGCGCTGGATTGTGACGGCAGGACAACTGGGTTTGCCGCTCGCATCGGCGAGCGATCTAATTTCGAACCTTCCAAAGACCTTGGTCTATGGTTTGCTTATACAAGCATCAAACCCATGATGCAATCGTCTTTAATGATGCCTGCCCAAAAAGTGCGAGCGAAGGATTCTCTGACACAGGTCTTGCAACGGTTAAGGCGGATGAGGAACTGGGCGTAATTTCTGTATACCTATGCAGTCGTGCCTTGGAACAAGAACATGTTATACTTTCACATTAGGTCCATCCGGGACGTTCGATACAGGCTTCCGCGGGACCGAAGTTCTGGTAACAGGTCAATGCATAGAAACTGAACAACGTACTCAGGTGATACATCAAACCCAAAGGATGCTAGTTAACATGACTTGCAACTTACGTAGACCTTCCAGCACGCTAAAACAGCGGAAGGATGCAATACCTGGTCGCTATGCACAGACACACTTCTCTAAAACGCGGCTCGTCTGGGTTTCCCAATCGAGGTAAGACCGCGATGCTGAGATACTATTGGTTATTGACCCTTATGAGCCAACAAGGATAGCCGCAGAGATGCTCACCCTGTTTCCAGAACAGAATGATATTGACAAATTCGACCGTTTATCCGCTGAACAACATTGACCGCAGTGAATGTACATGGCCCGTCCAACTACGGCACTAGTCAATGGGAAGAAAAAATCCTCGGATTGCGAAGTCCTAATGCTCTTAGACCTTATGGGTGAGGTATGTCAAAAATGTAGCATCACACTCTTTCCAGGGTTATGGTGGGTTATATTTCAACACACTCCTTAATCCAGTAAACCTTTTGGTGTTTGGTAGTATTTTTCGCTATTGCAATGCGAATCCCGAGCCGTCCAGCTCTTCGGGGATTTCTTCGGCCGTTCGGGCTCTCTTTTGAGTATTTCTTAGACTAAATCCAGCTAGCGTATTTCTGCGCAGTGCAAGCGGCGGGCTCATAAGATGTCAAAATGCGGTACCACACTGTTCCCAGAGTTACAGTGGGTCACATTTCAACAAGGCATATAATATCATGCTTTCCATGAGCGAGCGACTTTGTATTATCACTCTACTTGCTACCATTACATTGCTTGTTCTCACAAAAAGCGCCAACATGCCTGCCAATGCTGCTCCACAGCAGGTTGACTATATGAAGATCCCTATCAAAACTCCCGCCCAGGTGGCCATGCTCCGTGCCGCTGACCATTGTGCAGTACAGATACTCGAAGACCTGATGCCGCACATACGGCCCGGTATAACCAAGCATGAATTAAACGACATTGCCTACAAACTCATTCACGATAAGTATGGATGTGAGGTTGATGGCGAGGACCTTACAGGCTACGGTTCGAGCCGTTACGCCTATGTTTCATTTTCCCATAATGAGATTGCGTTCAACGGCGAGGCTGACTCCATCCCTTTAAAACATGGTGATTTATTCGGCATTGATATCAGTATCAAAAAAGAGGGATGGTGTGGTGACTGTGCCCGTAACTGGATCATTGGCGAGGACACGTCTTCTGAGGCTCGACTGCTTAGTGCTGTTGCATATCAGGCTATGTGCTTGGGCATCAGTTTAGTAGAGCCTGGAAGAAAGGTACAGGAGATGGTGGAAAGAGTTCAGCGATATGTTGAATCGTTCGAGTTCAACATGCTCCGTGTACCAAGTGGAACTGGGCATTCTATCGGTCTCCATCGTGCAGACGGTTGGCATATCCCATATTAGTGAGTCTAACGGACTATCAGGGCTGCGATTGAGCATTCGTCTTAATGTATACTCTAACCATTGACACCTTCAGCCACCACGGAATCAACGATGGTCGAGTCTTGGAGAAGGGTATGGTCTTCTCAGTCGAGCCGTTCATCTGTGCTAGGAAGCCCAAGGGTCTGCGCCTCCCAAATGTGACAAAGACAGCTGTTTCGGAAGATAAATTGCTCTGCTGCTATTGGGAACACATCGTTGCTGTAACAGATGACGGTTGCGAGATATTGGATTTGCGGCAAGGAGAAGATACGACTTTCTTTGGTCAGGCACCCCAAAATTAGTTTATCTGATTGCTACAATGCGTCATTTCTCGTAAACCATGAGATTCTGGTGTTGAAAATCATCATTCTCTGTATCCAGCAGCTGTGGCTAGACAAATTTGCCAGCAGTGTTTCTCAATGACAAAGGGTACATTGTGTACGAGCTTACCCTATATCGTATCTGTTTACGCTGAACGCAAGCTAATGGGTACAAGTTCAGACCGAGTGATCTTGATCAATGTCTCAAGGCCCTTATCTCACAATCATTGGCTTGCCAAGGTACACTCAGATCACAAGCTGTCAAGCCGTCTCATTTCTAGCCAGTAACCCAGTCCGCGAATGGCCCACCATGTACAAATACCCGAGTTGAGGATCAACGCCAGCCGTATTGAGGTAAAACCAAGCGGCTAAACCAGCAACCCAATACATGCTACCGAAAACACCGGCGATTCTCACACATTCTCTTTGCTCTTCGATAGCGAGAGTCTTGCTGAGTTTGATCGATGTAAAGTATGAAATACCACCTGCAATTGATATGCACTAAGTCGCCTGCCAGTTTGAGACTGGTGGTTAAGGAACAAAGTCTGTTGTTGCGCGAAAGTATAAGATACTTGGAAATGGTGAAACCTAAAATGAAGACCAAGAATTATCTCTCATACCCATATAAGCCTCTAGATGCTCAGTACAAATTTTGCGTAGCAACTGTAAACAAGCTTAATTGGCCATCTATATACTAAATATCCCAGGGTAGTAAGCAAAAGTAAATAGTCGGAGGTTGAAATCCAGACGTCGAATGCACACTGATCACGTGTCAGATGACCCCTCGCGTATGTTCCGACCCGACAACACCTGGCATTATCGATGTGCAAGCGGGAACCTCTTTCCATTATCTCTAACCTCAATTTCCCTGCTCCTGGATTGTAAATATTACCTTTCCATCATCACGTAAGCTCTCCGCAAGCTTGTAGCGCCCTGTGCTCAGACTGCGCTAGAAATTAGCTTCTTCCGTAGACATAGCAACCCTCTCCATGGAGCTCTCCAAAGGTGCACAATCCTCACCTCCAGCGCCAATTCCCTACGCAATACGCCCGACATCCAGCTATCATTCGCTCGATCTGCTCCGTGTAGTCAGTGCTGTCTTCAATCAAAGACTTGTCGCTGTTCGTCCCGATTGAAAAGTGGCTCAAGAGGTGCCCAGCCTCAACGTCAAATTGGTGGATGAGACTCTCAAGTGTAGCCACGGAAATATCGATTGCGGACTGAGCGCCGCAATCGTTAGTGACCGCGAGAACGGGAACGATGCTATCGATAGCACCGACAGTCTATCGCCAAGAGTTAGGAAGCTGGGAAGTGTAGAAAGAGGACAGAGACATACAACTTCCTTCTTGAAAGAAAGCAGATCGTTGGCACTACGCATGGAGTTAGGATTAGTGATAAGATATCGATACGAGGGAAAATACATGGAGATAATCTTGCAGGTGGTGTCCCAGAGCACACGCATTTCATCGCTGTTGCGAATCTCGGGAGCTAGCGTGATACCAAGCGAGAACCTAAACGACGATTAGATGCCTATATGACAAGGGTAGAATAGTTAGGGATACTCAAGCATGGAGAGACAGATGCCTACAGCACTGGCGCCGAGACGTGCGGCCCAATACTGAGACTCGCTGGGGATGGTTCCGGATAGTCGCACGGATTGCTCAACCTCTGAACTCAACATGAAGGTGCGAAACTCGCGCAGAAAGCAGCGGCATTGATCTATGGAATGTGAGCTCTCAGTAAGGGAATGAAGATACTTTGTATACCTTCGTTGTAGGCGAGGCGAACCGCACTGCCTATCCCTTCGAACGCACGGATAATCGCATTTGCGGAGTCGACGGTAGTGAGCGCCTCTTTATGAGTGAGACGGGACGCAACGTATGTCGCCGTATCCTCGCGAAATTTCTGAGCAGCTGAAAAGTCCTGGAACAGAGAGCCGGTAGGTTCGTCGATCTGGTCATCCCACACAAAGAGCCAGATGATTAGGAAGGCGAGAAATTGGAGTCTAAGGGGCTCGGTATGTGGCCACCAGTAGCCGGCACAGAGGGCATAGTCACATTTGGCGAGGCGTTCGAGGTCAGCCGGGGTTGCGGCAAAGCTGAGCACCGGGTCAGTACATACAACAAAATAATATAACACAATCGAGGAAGGTATGCTGACCAGGTCAAGTAGTCGTCAACAGTGGCCTGGATCTCCTTCCAGGCAGGATTTATACAGTCAGGCCAGCGGGCGAAGATGGGAGATAGATCAGGAATGCAAACCTCCCCTTTAAGCTTTTGGAGTAGTGTAGCCCGGGTTTGTGCTACCATCTTGAGGCCCCGAGGATTACAGTTTTCGAGAGGACATGGCTCCAGAGTGTACGATGCTCGAGTGGCCGTCTTTATATAAGAGAGGACTATCCCTCTATATACGTCATGCGGCCACAAGCAGCAAGGTACGGCTCGATGTGCTTCAAAGTATCTCGGATGCAAGAATGGCTAATTCTGCACCTCAGATTTACTTTTAGAGATGCTCAAAACACCCCTTAGCATAGAAGATAAGCTTGACAGTTTACGACTACGCCTATTCAAAATCAAACGACGATAGACCTCACTTTCTAGAATATCTGCACATCCTGCTGCGTATGTAGACTACTACGACGAGCGTACTATAACTAGATGATCCAAAGCGATTCTCACAAGTGAACCCTTCTCCCCTTTAAACCCCTAGAATCTGCCTCTATAGTGTATCTGCTTGCTTTCACTAGCAAACTTTCTTTGCTCATATCTAATAGTTAGTCCCGCTGGGTAGTGAGACCTATCTTCTATAGCTTATGCTGAATCAGACCTGGCGAAATCTCAGAGAATTCTTCTACGTAGCTGTTTTCATTGACGCTCGCGGAGGACACGCTCGCAGAGGATTCGCACTCGGACACCGGGACTGTCAGGCTGTGCGCGACCGACAAAAGCGTCTCGTACAAAATCTATGTCTCTTTCACGGATAGTCTCGTAAAGCTCAAGGTCGAAGTGGTGAAATACAGTAGCGATAGCCATGTAGATTTCCATATATGCAAAGCTGAGGCCCAGCACTGATTAGTCGATTAAAAAGATTCTAAGGGTCAGTCTCACTCACTTCATTCCTAAACACATTCTTGTACCTCGACTGAAGGCAACAAGGAAATGATCTAAATGCTCCGCATCCAGCCAACGTCTCGGATTGAAGCAGTACGGATCGGTGAATATGGAAGGATCAAAGAGGACGTCGTTGATTGTCAGGCTGAGGGGTGTCTAAAAGCGCTCATTAGTTTCACAGCGCAGTCAAAGGATCATGTTGCAAAATGCTTACCCACGGAGGAATAGACCACTGCCCAAAGTTGAGCTGGTCTGGCCCGTTGACAGGAAGCCGTGCAGTGATGACAGAGGACATACGAAGTGATTCTTTAACGACGGCAGTCTAAAAGAGATAAGAGACTCTCATGGAAATGGTAGGAGCACTTACAAGCCAAGGTAATTTCTTCAGCTCGTCGAAAATAGGAATCAAATTTGTAAATGAACACGCCTGGTTTAGTTCTTTTCGAAGGCCGTCTAGAACATCTGGATTGGCAAGTAAATGGTACGTCGCTGTCATTAAAGTCTTGGCCGATGTCTCGGATCCTGCTCCGATAATCAAGAACCCTTCCTCAGCTAACCGTCGAACGCTTTTTTCTGCGTCAGAGAGCGAACTTTGGTATATAGCATCAAAGATCGTTGGTGGCACCCAATCTCCCTTCGCTCCTTGAGTCTCAAGAACAGTTGGTATTGCGCTTTGAGCCTGTAGAAAGGCCAACGATCTTTCTTGCATATCCTATATCTCGTGAATGTTCATCCCAAATCCCAAAAAACGGTCGTCTTACCCTATGCAATCTCACAATTCGGGAAAGAGCGGGACTAAACGCCCGCAGCAGCAGTGGAGGAAGCCTCTTCCCCACTTTGAGCAGCCACGGGAACTGTTTTGCAAGCGGCGTTATCTTAATAATTGCATCCATAGTCAAGGCCCATTCCTGTGCCTTTTGAGGGTTTTCTTGAACGCCCAGAGGCTGTCCAAATGCGAATTGACAGACTGAGTCTGTTGTAAATCCAAGGTAGAGTATTCGAACGTCCACAATCTCTTGTTTGGCTATTAGGGCTTTGAAATTTGCTGTTAGTGTAGAAAGCTGTTCTTTCACAATTTTTTCAGCGTCGGCAATAGAACGCTTTGAAAATTTTGCACTCAGTGCGCCTCTTCGTTTTCGGTGGACGTGATGGTCAACAGTCCCGAAGGCTAGTAGAAATATATTAGATACAGACAGTAGAAATAAAACGTATAAATCTCACTTGCTAAGCTCGTTCCCGCCATACTAGCTGCAGGTGGCCATTTGTTCCTACATGTAGGGTTGCCAGCGTAGACAGTCTCGTACCAGTTTGGGTCGCTGATATGCAATTCTTCTGGATTAATTCTTACGATAGGACCTATTGAGATAAGTAGATTGAATGGATGTATTTCTTAGACAATCTTACCATATTTGCGATGCATCTGCATTATTTCCACCGCAAATTGACCACGCGGCCATTTCACAATGTCAAAGAAAAATTCGTACCATTTCGTAACTGCTGCTAGCCTAGGACCTGGAAAATATGACAGAGGGTGAGCGTATAAACGATGCACAGCTAAAATCAAATGATAAGATATAAACAGGATGAAAGTTATCCAAAGTATCATGTCAGTAGTAAAGTATACCGGTGAAAAACTGCCCAAGAGCTATAGAAACTATTGTATCGGGGACTGGGCTTCGTAGCAGAAAGTGCGCAGCAACGAATTTGTCAACTAGAAGAAATCATGGAAGAGATAGCAAAGCAGAAATAGACAGAACTCGGGTACGTACTAGTCGGGAGGGCGATGCTGTCTCTTCCAGAATCTCCAGATGAGACAAACAAGCTTCAATCTTGACCAAGTCACTCTTCTGCAAATAATTTTACGCAGTCATAGCTCACTTCACTGAAGGATCCACATCCAACAATCATACTGGAGGAGTGGACGGGAATTGTAAGCCAGTCAACGTCAGTATAGAATGTGCCTCTCCAAGAGCAAGGATACACACCCACAGTATCCTAGCCCCAGGCTTCAGGACCAGAAGTATTTGGCAGGCTTTTCTTCACGTTTATTGGCTAAGATCAGAAAATTAATTTGCGCAAATCAGTAAGCACTAGCACCATGGACTAATTAATGCATATTGTTGCCGTTATGGAAGTATACAGATGCGAAGATGATCGCGCTGGCGGGGGGCCAAGGCTGGAGGCAAAGCAAGGATAGAATAACAATGGAAACCTACAGCAGTACTCATGCCTTCTGAATCCGAATTGAGACTCGTCATCAAGTGTTAGTAATAGCAAGAATACCACCAGGTTGAGTTTATACGTATCACTAAGATCTTGCCATATAGAATTCTGAGAAGAAACTATAATCGGCCACTTCTCACGCCTGTAGAGCTTTTGGTGTACATGCGCTGGGGAAACAACGAGTATGGAAGGACGTCTCAGTAAACTATCCGCCCGATGCTTTGCCAAGCCAAGTTGCATGCCGCACCGTGCCGTGCCGCACGTTGGGATGCATGATCGCACCGTACCGTGTCCAAGAGCAGTGTCTCAGCTCCGTAGGGCTCGGCTAGCCATACATGAACAGTCACGTCATCGCTCTGCTGCTTGATCAGGGGGAGCTTCATTGGCGACTTCAGACGGCATCCATTGCCGCTCTCAGCCTAGAGTATTCAGCGTCTGCCTCAATCGCCTTGCTCGGATAGCGCCGTTTGTTCGGCAATGATATGCGGTATGCTTTTCTTTTCTCACGTACGGCACAGCATCTGCGAGAGGGGAGAAGCGAAAGGGAGGATAGAGAGGCAGAAGGAGAGAGCGACTTTAGATCCGGAACACCCCCGCCTCTCTCCCACCCACCCCTTTTAGCGGTGGCTGTAACAGTACCGAGATTGAACAGCAAAGGCTATGGATCCGCTCTGTGAAGTGTGCAGAATCATCTGGTGTATCTAGAATATACACAGTAAATATTAACCCCCATCACGTACTTTGTGAACAAGTTTGTAATACGCTAAAGCAGCCGAAAGACTACAAGCTCAGCCGCTCTCAGGCTCAGCTTCTTGGTAGAAGCGTACTTCGACGCGAGAAGAAGAGAATTCCGGTCTATTCATTCCCCACTTTTCCAGGATAGGACGAATAAGATATGTAAGTCCGTAGGAACTGGACCTGAGGGCGGTCAGCATGCGCTTGTAAAGCTAGAAGCTTGGATGAAGCAGTGCATACCTCGGTCAGCAGACGCCCCACGGCCCTGCAGACCAGTATTTTCTGGTGGGCTTACGGCATGTCGCATTATACCTGCATCATACAAACTCCACATATAACCGAAAAAAAAAAAAAAAACTCTTTGTGGGTCCCATTTCCGCACAGGCAGCTTGTGGTGCATACCGACAGTGATCTAAACATCACCTTGCATATCTCTCAATTTCCCTTTTTTCTATGTTGGTCAAGGATAGTCCTAGTAATCTTCAATCGGGGTTTCAACTTCGCGTCATTCTAGGTGTGCCGCAGCTGTTGCCTCGCTTTCATCCTTGAAGCACCTCTAAAAAGGGCATAGATAGCATAGATCACAGCCTTCAGTCTTGGAGAAGAATAACCATGTTTGCCTCCCCCCCGTCTCGTCTCACTTCTCTATATCCTGTCCCAAAGACGCGGGGACTAGACAAAGCTGCCCGTCGTCACAATTCATTGTTCAGCGCCTACTGTTGGATGAATTAGCTACGCCATTTAACAAGCCCGGCCACCTTACGGCGTGTTCTGTCGCCTTTTCGAACTAAAGTCGATAAGACAATGGCTTTGCATCTTACACGCCAAGGTGGTCAAGTAATAGCAGTGTGCTGTTTATTTCTTATACTATCAACGACTGCTATTGCTCTCCGCTTGTGGTCAAGGAGATTAAAGCGCCTTCGACTTCAAGTCGAAGACTATCTAGCTTTAAGTGCCTTGGTGAGTTTAATGCTTACATTTGCCATACAAAGGTACTAAATCTTCTCTCCTAGATCCTATACTACGGCTTCTCTATTGCTAGCTTCATTAGTAAGCCCTCTTCTCTACCTGTCATGCGAGATCTGCTAATATAAATATAGATGTCTTTCTGGGAGGTGTTGGTCATCATCAACAGGAGCTCTCAGCTGCTCAAACAAAGTTGAATCTGCAGGCGCGTGTGACGAGTATAAAACGCAAATTGCTACGCTGACATCACATAGATCGTACTATCCCAGCAATTTATCTTTGCTATTGGCCTAGCATGTGTAAAATGCAGTATCTGTGCCCTCCTGGCGCGAATCTTTACCATAAGAGTATTCCACGTTACTGCATGGGTTGTTATGGCCATTTGTGTTTCGTGGTCAGTGATGACGATACTAATTGGTTTTCTAATTTGCCGGCCACTTGCCGTCAACTGGGATCCGCAAATCCCTGGCAGTGTTTGCGGGAATCAAACGGCGGCTTTCGCATCCGTTGCCTCAATTGATATTTTTACTGATTTACTCATCATTCTCCTGCCACAGCCCTATCTTTGGACCCTTCAGATGAAAAAGCGGCAGAAAATATTATTGGCTATTCTATTCGCTTTGGGAACCTTGTATGCTGCATTTCCCCTCAATGTGAAGCCAAACCAGTCCTAACTGAAGGGCGTAGATCTATCATTATGTCTATCCTACGATTGACTGTCATTCTGGATGAAAGTTTCGTGGAAGACTTTAGTTTTGGTGTAGCTTTCAACTACATTTGGACTTTGGCCGAATTTGGAACTGCTATTATTGTGTCATGCGGTCCATTGTGGAAACCTGCTTTCCAAACAGCATCACCTTATCTCATCTCACTATTAAGAAGATCTATTGGATCGATGAGCGGTACTCGGGGAAGACACCATCCATCATCGCACAGTTATGTACTCAGTTCTCATAGCAACGATACTAGTCTAGCCTTAAGGAACGAGGCCAGTGTAGGCGAATTGAATTTGCCAGAATACGGAGAAATTCAAGGAAGTCATCATGAAACTCACGATATCGTAGGCACAAAGGTCGTGCCAGATTCGTGGAGCGCGTCCTAGAGCTGAACGGCTTCTAGGCACGTGCTTAAATATAGCTTTGGATCTCAACATTTACTCTGTTAAATGGGCAGTGGCAAGTCGGACGAGTACACCATGCTGAGAAGACTCCAGTGGAGTATCTAAAGGAAGCCGAGCATGACACGTACTATACATCCACCGAATATATCTCATCCATCTTATCTCTCAGATCCTGTGTAAATGATTGTTGGAGATTTGATCAGATTTAGGTTGGGCAGTTTCACGCTTTTCGCACTCGATCTAAAGTCAACATCAAGCACAGTGCAATCCTTATATACTACCCACTATTGGCTCGTGAAGACTGAGATTCGGGTCGGATCGATTCAGTGCCTCAAACCAAGCTGTACAGCGCAGACTATTGATATGCTTGTGGTCATCGCAAAAGCAGCTATGTTTGAGTAGCATGGCTGCCGTGAACGATCTCAGCCGCGACGGGGCAATCCCACAATAGACAGGAGGTATGCAAGGAGTAGATCATCCCAACTGTGGATCTATTCTGGTCAAAAGTGCGTGATGTCCTTTCGATCGCCATGGGCAGCGGCTCGGGAATAGCATGCTGTTCCAACGATCATCCTTGACGGATTTGTATACATTAACGCAAAGGCATCGAACTGAGATGCATAGAGGCATGCTTGTACGCGCCATCACAGGCATGTAAGCCATATGTTACACAGCGTTCTCGGAAAATCGGCATAGAACAAGGCTGAAATTTTCTTGGACAGAGATTCTGCAGCAAGTAGTCCTGCCTAGAACATGCTTTGAATCGCCAGTAGAAAAGGCTCTCCAAATCTCCTTTGTCTTGGTATTTATATTCATTAAAAAATACGTACTGTTGGGTTATGACCAAGCATGGGTAGCGACAGCTACGACTTTGTTATTGTCGGAGGTGGTATCGGAGGATGCGTCACTGCGTCCCGTCTGATGGAGCGAGACTCTAGCCTTCGCATTCTTTTAATTGAGGCTGGACCAGTTGCTGACGAACACCCGCTTGTCCGAACACCGGCAAGTGCCTTCCAAGTCCGTAACTCCGAACTAAACTGGAACTATCCAAGTGTCCCACAGCGTCACTTGGATAACAGAATCTGCTTCAATTCAGCGGGTAAGGCGCTTGGAGGTGGCTCCGTCATTAATTCTGGTATGTGGAGCACTACGATAGCTCCCTATGCTCAGGTCTCACTATAAGCAGGTGGCTGGGTGCGAGGCGACCCGCCTGACTACAACGCATGGGGAGCACTCGTTGGTGACCGTCGTTGGACTTACGATGGACTTCTACCATATTTTCGTCGGACAGAAAGCTTCTTCACGAAAGATACTGATCCTAATGAGCACGGCTTCGACGGTCCAATACACGTGCAGTCTGTCAGCAGCGCGGGCCGCATCTATCCTCTACGCCAACGAGTCAAGGAGTTGTGGAGTTCTATCGGTATCAATGAAACTGTGAAGTCTTCTTCTGGAGTCCTCCCCGCACGGAGTCTGAGAGAGAATCTTGAATCCTGGCACGAGGGTGAACGCCAGATTGCTAGCAAAGCCTACTCTCTACAAGGAGTAAAGGTGATGACCGAAACCATTGCTAAGCGCATCCTATTCGGAGACAACAATGGTATACCTTATGCAAAAGCAGTGCAGCTGAACGATGGTAGGGTACTCAATTGTCGCCGTGAGGTAATAATTGCCGCAGGGGCGTATCGCACGCCGCAGCTACTATGTATCTCTGGCATCGGACCTGCAGAACTCCTTAAAGAGCATGACATTCCGGTGATATTAGACCAGCCCGCCGTTGGACAAAACTTTCACGATCACCTTGCCGTCAATCTGTTCTGGAAGCTTAAAGATACTACCGCCAGTTTAGCGGCAGGCTCCACGAACTTCAATCATCCCTCGCATTCTAAAGGCCTTCCTCTCGATTTCATTGTATACCAAACTCTTCACTCCTCTGTGCTCCTCCCTGCCCTCCAAACTGACGATGAGCGCGCCACTGAGCATCATCCGCTCATCTCTCCACCTCGTTCTCATCTCGAGTATTACTTTGTTTATGCTGGTGCCAATGCCGATAACCCTAGGGTACCCCTCGACGGAACGCACGTAATGACTGGCGCTGTGGGCTACCTACCCACTTCCCGTGGCACAGTCACCATAGCATCTGCTGACCCAAACGATAATCCGGTCATTGATAACAATTACTACGCCACAGCCCTCGATCGCGCAGTTCTTCGCGCTGGCTTACGGGAGCAGGGACATCTAATGCGCGAAACAGAGCAGGGACAAGCACTTATCAGCCACGAAATCTTACCCGAAGGATGTAAGCCGTTAAGCTCGCAAATAAGCGACGAGGAATTAGACAAGCGTGTGCGCCTTTGCGGAAAGTATGGCTTCCTATCGATGCATCTGTTGCTACTCGTTAACGCACGGGTAGTACTATCTATCATCCAGGAGGCACAGCATCAATGGGGACAGTCGTGGACACAATGCTGCGTGTTAAAGGTATCGAGCGGGTGCGCGTAGTGGACTCAAGCGTTTTGCCGCTACCCCTAGCAAGCCATTATCAAGCAACAGTATATGCTCTAGCTGAGCAGGCTGTTGATATGATCTTGTGAATATGAGGCCTGCGGTGTGTATGCCTTTGGAAGATGTGATGGATTAGTGATAGCCGAATTCTCAATCTCAGTATTTTACTGCTGTTCATATAAATTTAGCTACAGATACGCTCTACTTCCATGAGGCATCCCTTGATACTCGAATAAACTGCTTGTACTGGGGCTGAACTATTCTAAGTATAAGATGCAAAGCACAGCAGCAGCAGGGTTGATGGTGAATGGCAAAGGAGAGCCGCAGAGTCGAGGAATCGTTATCAAAGAGGGTTCAATTGCTAGTAGGCCAAGCTTTCTGTAGGTGATTAATAAGTGTGCTGTCCGATCTACAAGGCTTATTCAAACTCATAATTGGCACTATACTCGGTATCTTTCCACAGTGACGACGTGATTGTAAACCACAACAAATTGGTAAGGCAGCAAAGTCGCTAACATACTTTGTAACCACAAGATGAGTAGCCTAGTTATAGCATGCGAGGGAACTCCAATGTCCACGAGAGGACCCTGAATTTTCTCGTCTAGACTTTGTTTTCCTCTTCTATCTCTTATTGATATTGCCACACATGGGAAATTATTTAGCTCGGACTGAATCCTCCATAGTAAAATAATCCACTTTTTCCAGTTCATTGATTTGGCCTTTTGCAATACTTGTATCCAATCTGTGACGCAGAATTTGTTGGGTCGTTATTTGTGATTGGTAGGAAGCTAAGTAACGAAGAAGTAGACGATAACTGCAGATTACTAGGGTGACTGGCACAACGCAAAAAGTGCAGGTGCCACCTCATCTCAACATGTTGTTTGCTGGACTGAAGTCCAGAGATTCATATCCTGAGTCGCGATTTACTTTGATGTCTTCTACTGCGATCCGCCTACCGTCCCACCATTGATGAGAATAAGAGGATGAGTAGAAGCGTTTGAAACTCGAATTTTCTTTGCTATGCCTAGACTCGTCCTCAAAACCAAAGACTCCTTCCCCGGAATTAAACCCTGTCTTCGCTCTGATCCTACTTGGCAAACTTCCGTAGACCAATGTGTCGGATTCGATCTTGGAACCATAGGTGCCTTGTAGTTGCGGGTCGACCTGAGAGTGTGCGCCAGCCTGTTATCAATCATGTCAGTATGAGGATCTTGAAAATGATAATAATTATAGACATAGACTGCATGGAATTAAGTTGCTCACGCTATGGGAAATGAAACTGATGATGTCGACTGAGGTTGGAAGACTGATTGAGGCTGCATCGAGACGACTAGCAATGTCACAGAATGTTGAAATAATCGGAACGACATAGCCACCTCCAAAGGCATCGGACGCAACGACATGACCAAGTACTTCACCAGTCTTGATGTCAATCACCCAGGAGCCGGAGTCACCTTCGACGATCTCTACACCGTCAGTTAGAAGTTAGCTGCTCATGATGTGATCGTATACTTACCTTTCCTTTCACGCAGTGTAAGGATATGAATGTCAATGAGCTCTTGACCCTGTCCCAAGATCACACGGGCAGCTGATGTCAGTAGTGATCCCTCTTTCAAGCCCTGGTGACCACTCATCATTACGACATCTTTCCCGTGAACAGAACTCCCGAAACTACGGGGTAGTCTGAGATCTCCCGACTTGTATTTTGTCCCTGATTCAAGATTTCGTAATAAATTTTGCTGGATCATTTGAGGATCTTGTATTTGAATAAGCGACCAGTCGAAGTACTTGCCCGTTATTTGTGGCCTAGTAGATGCCAATGATAGTATAGAACCTAAGCTTGTCCAGTTTTCTGGCTTTCCATTGCCCGAATCTGGAAATGCTACATCTGAAGTAAACTTTCGCGATATTCCTAAGTCTGTGTCAATTTCATCATCTTCAGACTCTGACGAAGAGATGTCGCTATCGTTTTCACTGGTTGAGGGCCCCCGAGAAGGCAATCTAGGCTCAAGTAGCTGCTCAACTACATGACCTGCCGTCATCCCGTAGATCTCATAGCTCCCGTCAGCTTTGGTGACTTTAATGCAACCACCAAGAGTTGCAATACATGCAGAGTCTTCCAAGTGCAACTTGATTGGGGTTCCGCATAATGTGAAAAGGTTGTGGTCGTGGTAACCAACGCTGCTGCAGACATGGACGGTATCCGGTGTGCTCCTAAGTTGCGGCGAGCGAGCTATGACAACTGCTTCAAGAGACGGCAACGCTTGGTCGCTGGGCTGGCAAAGCTCCCTGACCCAATCCTTCTCGAAGAAATTTCTGGCACGTTTGTAGGCTTTAGTGTCACATAGTACAACGATGCTCGGTTTAGCGTCCTCATTTGACCGACCAAGAACCACTAGTCTCAGAGCCATTGGCTTGTATTTCTTCGATGGTTTTTGCATGTAGGTAAGCAGAGGTACCTGAAGGCGGTCTGAGACATCCTTGAATCGATTCCACGTTGCTTCGTCTAACTGTTTTTCGTAAAACTTTAGACCCTCAAACACACGAGTCGGCAATGGTACTGAAAGCACTGCGTTTCCCGGCGCGGGACTATGACATTCACTATCTTCGCCTTCAATGGGTCCACTGGAGCCAGTGTTCGGGGTAGTGCTGGTGGCGCTGCCGTAACCGGAGTCGCTTTCGGACTTCCAGGTCGAGGCTGCAGATTGCCTTGGAGATATTGCTGACATCTTTTGAAGGTTTAGCAAGAATGAAGTGCCGGTCTAGTGTCGAGGCGTATGACCACTCAAGTATGCTGCGAAGTTGGTTGCAGGACATTCTCTTTAGATTGATCAATTCATGTTCTCTGCGAAATGCAGCCTTGCCGTGTCCCTGCCGCCGCCGCCATCTATCTGTATTTTTATTGGTAGGAGGACCAGACATTTCCCAACTCACATGCACAGCCCCAGTCTCTCTTCCCAACATACACCCATTGAGTTGAAGATCATCTCCGGGCGTTTTATGGCTTGCGCGAGTTCTCCTATCAAATTGATCGCTCTCGGATCACGGTCATCGCTGTGTAACTTGGGATGCAGCCTTGATTGATGAAATAATGGATTCTCATGCTGTACCAGGATGTCGCAGACAAGTGGTAGTTTGTGTGGCAGTGCACGTACTGGGTCACAAGGAAGATGAAGGGTATAGATGAGGCAGAGAATCCTCAGACTGATCGACAAGTTTCCAATGATGGACTTGCTCTCACCCCTGAAAGCAGCCTCGGCACTTCAGCTGCAGACCTTAGCAATGGTTCTGTGGGACTGGAAGTCGCCCTGTTCAGCGCAGCGGTTGGAACGCCTATCTCGATTCTTCAAGTACTACACGGAGATCTGCAGCGCATATGTACCGGAGATTCTAGCCGGACCAAACGCTGTTGCAATAAGGTCACACGAGGAAATTCTTGATATGATCAGGACAATCAAGACTAATTCCAACGTTCCGCGGGCAGAACTCACAAAAGATTACTTTGCGAGTAGAGATGGGAGTAAGGATGCAATACCTCTAACAATTGATCAGAACCGCGCCTTTAGCATCGCGGTAAGCGCAATAGTGATGATCAATTGCTCTAGCAATTGTCAAGAGTCCATTCTGGAGTCGGGAACTCAGCCAATTGTATGGCGAGATGATGCAACGTTTAGCGAGTTCCTGGAAAGAGCGCTTCCAAAAACCGATCATCTCTTGTTGAACGACCCAAAGTCTTCGGAAATCTCGACTGCGATCAAAAGTGCTATAAGCGCTAAAAGACTGAAGAAAAAAGCTGGTCTACGATTTGTACCCACTGATGATCTCCGGGAACACCTTCAATTGGATCGAAAGAAAGGATTGGTTCGCGTATACCATCATACATCTTTCATAAAGGAGTGTTTGATCGCTTCCCAAAATGTGCCAAAATCACTTCCAAGCACACAGTCGAAGCAATCGTAAGCACCTTAATTGAAGCGTTGAAAAGTATTTACGCTTACATCTACAAAATAGAAGTACCATTCCGCGCCAACTTGCGCTTGAGATACTGGACTCGCTTCAACTAGTCATTTTCCCGTTAGATAGCTATTCCTTACTACGCTCACTGGTATCGAAAGAAGGGATTGATCCGGATTGCTTACGGTTCGAGAGCGCCTCCTATCGATCGGAAGAGGAGACGGAAACGTATTACTACTTCGGACCACGCTTAATGGACTTGTATGAAGAGCTTCAAAATCCAACGCCGCGAGGGTACGTTGAAAAGTGGTTCGAACGGAAAAGTGGTGCCAGATATATAATGATGGCTACACTCATTGGTGTCATTATCGCGGTGATCTTGGGATTACTTGGTCTCGCCGTTGCAGTATTTCAAGCCTGGGTGGCATGGCAGCAATGGAAACACCCAATCCTGGAACAATGACGCAAGTTTATCTACCTTATCATCCAGTGCCCCTTCAATGACATGATCGCAAGGCCACCTGTGAAACGTCTTTCAACATCGTGAATTTCCGGAAAACCTTTTTGACAAAGTGATGGGCCACCATGCCGCAAAGCCTGCGATGATCCCAACTGATCTAGTGGTTCTTTGAAAGAGAGCTGCGGCGAAGCGTACATCCCTGATAATGTCAGATACACAATTTGCGTGGAGAGTGGGAGGTCGGCAGCGCCGGAAGAGCTAAACCAAACCACGTGGAAATTAAAGGGGAGTCTAATGAGCAGTAGATTGTCGCTGAATTGTCGTCCAAGGTAGAGAAGGCTAAGACAAAACACAGCTGTCAAGATGCTGGGAATTCGAGATAGTCATGGCCACTTTTGTAATTAGGTTCGGGGAACAAATGAACAAAATGTGCTGATGATGAGCCCGCATTGTATAGATACAAATTCAGAACTGAAATGAATTAGTGAGGATACGTGAATAATGGATAACGAGAGAGTGTATATAGTGTGCCTATAGCTACTGGAGACCCACTTTAGAAGGGCGAAAGACCCCTTGAGAGTGTTTGACATCACTTATGCTTTCACACTGCGCCCTTTCAGTGCAAGTATAGGTAGCCAATACATAAAGCTTTACCTATGCCATATTGCGAGCACATTAAGAGTTTTCAACTTTGTCGACCGCATGATCCGAGTGGAATAGAACTATAGCAACAGGTGATCAGAGATAGAGAGCGCGTTCGCAATTGCAGTCCCGCTGGTATGACGTTTGCTTTGGATTGTCAGCGTGTCAATTGGCCGCAGGGGTCTTAATGATAAATTACGAGTCATTCCAGGTTTTCTCGGGCCCTATAACATGCATAGAGCTCTTTACAGGAATCTGCCGTTCTGTTGAATTTGAAAGTCAAAGTCGTTGAAATGGGACTTGTTGAGAGCAGAAGGAAGCTAAGCCACGGTACGTGTGATGGCTACAACACGCTAGGCTCTATGAGACTAGCGATATGACGTAGCAGGATCACATGCCGCTTGCTCTCAACGTTTTCAACCCAACATTGGCTCCTCATGAATTTGTAGGAAAAACAATAAACCTAGCTCTCATCCCCGAAATCTGACCAAGATTTAATGATAGCTCCAGGCAAGAATGGTGCGCGAAACATGGTGGAATGAATCGGTCTATCAAATATGGAAATGCAGTATCTGGGCCATGTATGCACTTTTCGATTTATATAACATAGCTACGTTCTTGTGAGAGGCAGCGCTCATTTATTTGCTACGCATAGAAAAGTGGGAAAGGGCAAGAGCAAGAGAGACGCCGGCAGATAATGGTAAGCATATCAAGTCTGTGCAGGTAGCGCTCATACCACTTGAGGCAGTAAGGCACAGGAGGTGACGTGCGTCTTGATTTTTTTCTCATATTACACAATGTCTAGGTAATACATTTAGTTCCAATTTCGGCAATGTGCTGATGAGTAGCAGCTGGCTTATGATCGAAAATGGAGCTAATATGCTATTCGAAAAAACAAATGCAATATCTGGATACGACGTACCATAATCTACAAAGTCCATGTGATAGCTGCATGTTTTTGATGAGGGTTCATCGTCTGATACATTCAATCATGATTGGCACTCGTCAGTGACGCTCACCTGAGTTCTGTGTAGAGGGAGCGTTTCAGTGAGACAGAAAAATGGTAACCGAGTGATGAACCAAAACCTTATTTTAACCCGAAATTGGAGTTCCGATTCACATGCCTGCTTTCCGACAGGCCCTCAAGCTCGTCCACTAACTGTTTGCCTACACCGAGTGCGGTCTCGACGATTGGTAGGATGACTTCTTTTACGCCACCTATCGTTCGAGGTGAATTTCTCTACAGAGATACGCTCCTTGTTGATGTTGGAGGCGATGGTAAACGGCATCCGCGAGCCTCGGAATCCGAGGTGAAAGCGTTGCTCACTGGAAAGAGCCTGAGGGATCAAGTTGGCCATTGGTATGAAGCACAGTTAATACATTATGGCCTCCCACGATCCAAGGAAAAGAATACTGCCAAAGTGCGCCTTCAACAAGCCATCAATCAAGGAAAGCTAAAAGTCCCACCACACCTCATGGATATGGAGAGCCAGATGAGGAAGGATTATGCTGCGGCTGTACGAAAGGCCAAATTTCAAAGCAAAGATGCTTCTGAGACCAAGAGTGAGGCAACGCCTGGGCATAGAGGCCGGAAGCGGACCAATGGTGATGACAAGCCAGGAGATTCCAAGCGGACTAAAATATCTATCACTGCTGGCGACATATCCATCGATATAGATCGTGCAGAACATCCGTCTTCAGGTAAAAGGTCGACCCCGAAAGCATCGAAACAGGTCGTCAAACCATCAACATGTTCAAAAAGCCCCGCGGCTGAAACGATGCCAAAGGGCAAAACCTCTAATTCGGCCAGAGCATCTCCAAAGTCTCCATTGAAACAATATTCGAAAAACGAACCTCGTGATGGGCCCAAAATGGCGCCGAAGCCAAGCTCCAAGTCGAGAATGAAGTCCGAACTGAAAATCAAAGAAGAGCCAGCCACGAAGCGAGCAACACCCATCAAGAAGGAGCGCAAGGTCAAGACCGAATCGCCCTCACCTAACGGTTACCCACCAGAATACTTCACGCCCAATACGGGGCCACCATCCTACAACGTCACCGGGGCCTATCAACTCAGCTGCCCCGACCTCGCTGAACAATTCCCTATCGACGATCCCCCGCTCTGCTCCCTCGCTCTCTGTGTTGATAACTCCACCGGCACAATCTGGGGCTCTTTCTCGCTTGCCTGGCAATCCGGCGTCCTGCGCATCGCCGATTACAACCCCGACGAAACGATGACGTTTGGCTGGCGCGCACGGGATAGCTCGCAAGACGATCGACCCCGGTTTGGACGTGGTTGCTTTGGCGAGATGGAGCTGTATGGAAGGGAACAGGTGCGAGGGTGGTTCAACAATTTGTTTGGGGAGCCGGTGTTCTTTGACGGACAGCGGATGCCGGGTCCGTTGTGGTGTGGCAGGAGCGCATATAGTTTTTCACAGGAGTGGGATGGGTTTGTGAGTGAGGCTTATGGGCGTTGAGTCGATAGGTTCATTGAACCAACTGGTGAGTTTGATGGATCATGATGATGTACTCTTGGAACATGGTCGCGTTCTGATGTAATTTGAGTGGACAATATTTGTATCTTTTCTTTGCCATGCTGAAGTCCATCGACCGGAAACGACTTTGGCCTTAGAGCTCTCTGGTACATCAGCGTGCAATTGGATACCGTGATGTATTTGTCGATCTGTTCACTATCACGAAAAGGAGATTGCCTCTCTGGCGTTTCATCTATACATGTGCGTAAGGATCAGCCAATGAGCAAATTCGATTCTTCCAATATAGCAATTTTCAGATTGCTATCGAGCTTACGCAAACCCATATGTAGCATTTAGATAGGCTCTTGCTATGACTTGTAATTCCCGGCGCTGCATGTTAGCATTGACAAGTTCTGTAGTCTGATACAGGTATAGGTAGTTTCTGCCAACAGTGTCGGAGGTGTCATTTCTTGCTTAGTCATTGTTGTTTGCTCACAAAAGCAGACTAGCGGGTATAATGTACGCACTTGGGAAAATTCCCACCCGGACGCGGCTCAACCCTTCAAATTTTCCTGCAGGAACCATTGATTGAAACCCCCTCAAATGGGACTAAGCCCACACTGACCCCATAGCAGCTTGTAGCCAAGGTCGCTTACGAGTCTGGTACAATGTCGGAACGCGGTCGACAAGCATCACCTTGCTGGGCTAAGTCTGCTACGCTTTCAAGTCGTGCATTAATGACCACGAAAAATCGGACCAAAGCTGGCAAGAGGCGAATCCTGCTCACGAGTCGAAGACAATCCTAAAGGACATGGGCTAAGGTATTCTTATCTCATTTGTTGAATTGTGACGATCCTTTGCCTGGTCGTGCTTGAAATGGCCTACTGCTCGTGATTCTCTCGAAACCCTCTCGACTCGTCCTAATTAAACAACGCGCTAGCCTTTTGACGCGTCTGTATAGTATATTTTGGACATCAAACCACAGCCGAGCTTGCCACAGTGTGATGATCAGGGGATCAGTCAAACTAGCATGGACCTGTGACAGGAACAAGTCGTAGGCATGTAGATTAGTCTCCACCTCCAAGACCAGACGATGCAGGTCGATCCCGTTGTGCGAAGAATCTTTTGCTTGGGCTTAGGAGTGAAGCGAGCTAGAAGTTCAAATTACAAATAATCTCAACCGTTGTTTGATTGGAGATATAGACAGCAAACCTGATATTCTTATCAAATGACCAAAGTCGCACTCATTACAGGCGGAGGTAAGCTACCGCATTTCTGAAGCCTTGAAATGCCAGCTACGAGCTAACGACTTCCCGAAGCTTCTGGCATGGGCCTTGCTGTTGCAAGTGCTCTTGCTGAACGCGGAGATTGGATATTACATATTCTGGATCTCAATACCAAGGATGGCGAAGAAGTAGCAAAAAAATTTTCAAATACAACTTTTCACCAGGCAGACGTAACTTCATATTCTCGACTCGGAGCTGCTTTCAAAGCCGCCTTCACCTCCAGCGGTAACCGTCTTGATTTCGTCTTTGCAAACGCTGGCGTTGTCGAGTTCCGAGACTTCTATATCAAACATTCTTCTGGCATAGAGCCTCCTCCAGAATGGAGCACATACAGCGTGGATGTTGATCTAAAGGGCGTGATCTACACGAGCTATTTGGCACAGCATTACTTTCGACAGAGCCCGCACCAGGGTCAAGGCGCGAGTTTAGTGATAACGGCGAGTTGTTGCGGCTTGTACCCGAGTTGCTACTCGCCCATGTATACGGCGGCCAAATGTATGTTTTATTGGCATTGTTGCTGACCAAGAAGGTGTTTGGGATGATGCTTACTTCGCAGACAGACGGCGTTGTAGGTTTTCTGCGCTCAATTGCAGCACCGTATCACCTCGATGGCATCCGCGCAAACGTCATATGCCCAGGAATCGTAGAGACGAATCTTGTTGGTGAAGGAGGATGGTCGAATTTTCCACGAGATGTATTTACGCCTGTGGAAATGATTTCGAAAGTCGTATTGACGCTAGTTGATGGAGTCGCTTTGAACGATGCAAACGGGAAGTACGTGGCACCAGAGCAGACGTATGGGCAAACTGTGGAGGTCAGTCTTGACAAATACTATTTAAGGCCAGAGCCAGGTTTCTGTGATGAGGCCATGAGGAAGGTTATGGCAGCTACGAGTCCAGAGGTGCAGCAAGGGGGTGTGATTAAAGAGTACTAGGAGCGTCATTGTCTACCTCGTTGAGAAGTGGTTCGCGATTGAGATATATTTGCAGCCCATCACCTGTGATAAGCTGCTCTGAAGCTAGAAGGCCCATGTGGACGGATGCCATTCTTATCTCAGTCTTGAGGCCAAAGACTATCATTTGAACGTGGCTGTGGTCATCAAGCTGGAATCCAGATTCGCTTCTTCCAAATTGTTACTTGCGCTACGAAAAACGCTGTTCCTACTCTGAAGATGTTGCGCCTGGATTTCCTGGGTTCATTATTGGCATTCCCATAGCTCCAGGCACAACAACATCGATAAACGAGTCTCCGGAGAGATAACCGACAATCAATCCTTTCTACACGAGCCACAAGTCTTGGCGCGCAATGCAGCCCCTAGAATGGTCTTGGGACTTTCGGAATGAGGCGGCGCTGTGTAGCTGCGTTGCATGAAGATCATCTTGAGTAGGATTCCGCCGGTGCCGGCTTGGTGAACTCACTGAACTGTAATAGCCTAAGAGCGGATAGGATTTTACGCTCTTGCCAAGAGACTCATTTTGCTTCTCCCGGAGTCAATGCAAGAGACGATTCTTCTCCCTCGACTTCACGCGCGAAGGATGAAGCATTGTTAGGGTTCTGTAACGGTCTTAATAATTGTCGGCAGTCATGAAGATATGACTGATGGAATAGACGATCTTTCTCAAATCCTCGAGGCGAGAGTCTTAGTCGTTCAAATTCGGAAGTTTGTCCGCGACTAAGACGATATGAAGAGCTGACTATACTGTATTCTCTCATACGTCTTGACTCGTTCGGTAGCTCCTTGTCGACTCAGGGAAGAGGCCGCTACCGGATTAAGCCTGGTCCTCTGCAGGATTTTGGTTCCTGTTCAAAAACGTCCAAGGACAGGTCGTGTCTTACAAGACTTAAATCCATCGTCTACCTTTAAACTGATTGTACAGGCACAAGTTTGGACTCGGAATCAGGTTTGAACACCCACCGCTGCTCCATGTCTAGCTCTCCGTGACTGACTCATGGTCCCCACCCAGTGGGATGAGTGCGGGCATTGAAAGCGGGATCCAAAGTTCCACTGGACTGGAAGTTGCCGTGTTTTCGGCAGTTCAGTGTGGGATAGAGCTATGGCAGCGGGTCGGCCCCGTTCCGCCTCTCTAATCAAGCCCACGCAAGCTACGAAACACCATCGCAAACCCTGGGCGGGATGTTAACGGTTGGCGGAGAAAACCGACTTCGTAGATTTTCTTTTGGGAGGTTCGACCCTGTCTCTCTAAAAGGCTCTCTCTCATTTCCAAATCCCGCCGGACGAGCGGGTCTGAGATTTATCCTCAGGGTTTGCCTATCGCAGGAATGTGATTTTACGAGGATCTGACATCGACTTTCCAATCGAAGGCGCGGATCTCGACGTAGGTTCCGCGTCTTCCTGTCCCGCTTCTCGATATCTCAAAGAGTCAAGCAGAATAGTCCTCAGTATCAACCCTGGGTCTTATGTTTCCGTGCAGCATTATTCTCCTGGAACAGATGTTCAGCAATTATCTGTCGTTAGTCATTGTAGCTAATGTTCAAAGCAGTACATGTGAAAAGCGTCCGAGGCGCGACGAAAACCTATGAAAATTTTTTCGCCGCTTCATGCTGAACCCCCTATGGCACACATGAATCATGTCGCCGACATCGCTGGTTGTCCCCACTGATGACCCTTGATGCATTTAGGGGCAATTTGCTCTTGGAAGTTCTAAGTCATGGCAGGCGAAGGGAAGCTTTGGCCATTAATTCCAAGCGGTGCCTGTTGCAGAACAATCATGAAATACCAAAATGGCCTCGCTTCATCCCGACCGTTGTAACCGCTATCAAACCCCGTTCCAATCCACGGTACAAATCACGCCGCTTCGTCATAGCTCTTGTCTTGGCAACGGGCTTTTGGAACATTGATCCCGGTATACTTGGATCTCTACTTGGGCTTTGAGTTGATCGCTTTGGGTATCTAGGAGATGTAGATCTCATCTGTGTGTGACACTTGTGCCTGTTCTTACCCTTTCGAGCTGTGGTATAGATGACAATTCTCTTTCACTCCCTTGTCAACATCATAAATGCTTTTACAAGCCCGGATCTGATTCTCCGTTGGCCATACTCTTTGTTCTTTTGCTGCTCTACACATTCACTACCTCTGGGTAGTGGGACTACGCTTCCCGTAACAAAAATCATGGCGTACTCGTTGCTTGGAGAAACGTTTGCGGAATATGGGATTGGCGTTTCGGTCTTGTTGTTACGCTTCTATGCTCGTGTTAAGGTTGTTGGCTGGCGTAACTTGAACTTGGGCGATGCGTTTGCTGTTCTAGCTATAGTGAGTACTTGTTCGTATACCAAAAGTTATTCGAGAATCTGTGTTAATGTCAAGCTTGTCTGTAGGTTTTCTATTCGCTTACCAATGCTAATATCTATCTATTTGGTATGTTTCTCAGTTTTGCTACACATCCTCCAAACAGCTACATGCCTTCTCGGCATTTGCAATTCCTTATAAAATTCCACTAATTAGTGGAGTATCTTTTACACCAAGAGATTTTGATATGTAGGGATCTGATCCTATCTTCTCTTCGTGCTCTTGGTGCTTTCATTTGTTGCTGCGACTGCTTTTGGATCGTCAAAGATTATACCGGAGATCGCTAATGCAATAATGTGAATAAAGAACAGTATGGAACCAACATTGGCCTCAATGAACAGACGGCTATGGAGGTTCCTGATAGCGAAATACCCACTCTAGTTAAGGGGACGAAGATTGCTTTTGGGAACTGGACTTGGTATCCAACATTTCTCTGGTGTTTGAAGGGGATACTTTTGCATCTCTATCATAAGATGAGGTAAAAATGACCTTTTTTTCGGTCAGTGTTTACTGTTGCAAATTCTAACTTGACCGATAGTTCCGGAGTCTACCAGCAAGAGAGACTCGTTATGGCCATGTGCATATTTGCCGTGGCAACATATCTGGCATCCATGTTGACGAACGTCTTACAATGCCTACCGATCGAACGTACTTGGCAAATCAAGCCATATCCAGGAGGTTAGCGCGCCAGCTCGCCGCATGTGGCTTTGCGCTAAACAGTTTTGCAGATAATTGTACAACTCGGCCCATCAATTATTATGTGATTGGGATATTGAATTGCTTGTACGATTCTCTCTATTCATGTTGAAACGCTTGCAGTCATTGAGCATCGGCTGACCTCTGATCTTCAGGACTGACCTTGGAATCATCCTCATTCCGATGCCGCTCCTCTTCAAAGTCAAAATACCGCTGCGTCAAAAATTGGGGCTTGCTGTGCTATTTTCCTCTGGTATCTTCGTTATGATCGCCACCATTCTCCGTTCTTACTACTCACTCAAGAGTATTGAGACCCTTCCCGTTGCGCTTGGTTGGGCTGACCGGGAGGAATTCGTGGCCACACTCGTCGCATGTGTTCCAGGTATCAAACCACTCTTCAACAACACCAGATGGTTTGCAAGCTCCACAGCAGATATATCCGGAATGCGGACACCCAGCAAAGGCCTAAGTGGTTATAGAAATTCGAACATGGGTACAGACACGAGTGTGTCTAACGGCCGATCAGGCAAGAAGGCCTTCGAGATGAACCCTATGAGCTGGCGACGAAACAACTACGGAACGAAGCGACTGAGCTCCGGTGCCAGCGACGAACGGGTCATCATGGATGACACGCAAGACAACAAAGCCGTGGATGATCCCAAGGACATTTTCGTTACCCACGAGTACACTGTATCGTCTGAAGACGCCGCAAACAAAGTATGAGCGATTCATCGGTCTGGACGTTGAAAGGTATACAAAAGATTTTTAAGGATACGGTGGCGCATTCGATGCAAAGGCCTTACCGCGCTATCGAGTTTCTCGCCAGAACCATGTCGAACAGACATGCAGATGATTTCACGACGTCCATTGTGCGAACCAAGGCGTGCCCAAGACACCGTCCTTTGGATCGTTGCTACGGCCAGCCTTGCATAGACCGCTGTACTTTTGTATTGCCATTTTCCATTTCCCTCTATCTCTGGCCATACGGAACAATGGAAGGTGTGCATGCATGCTTGCAGCAGCGAGCTTCATGTCTGGTTCATTGGCCGTCCTACGGTAATTGCCCCGAGAAAATCTGAAACAATGTAGTAAATAATCAGGACCTTTACACACCTGCATCTAAAAAATGCCCAGAAAAAACTTGCTCCACATAATCCGCAACAATGAATCATGAAACACGCTCAGTGTGCACATCAATGACTTGGATGTAATGTGTCCACGAATGATACATGAGGTACCAGAGCGGAGGGCCCGTGGAGTGACAAGGATTGTGTTCGGAAGCAAAGGAAGTTCCTGGGTAGGTTTAGCTGCATCCGCCAATGCTGCCGGTAGCGAGGAGCCGGGACTGGTGGAGCACTAATGTCTTAGTCCTGCATCCATTCACAATCCCTGTCCTTGCTTAAACCTATTAGTGCAATGATATACCATTCACGAGTAATGAGTTCCTCTTAGCAATCCGCGATATTAGAAAAAAAAAAAAAACGGGTCATGGACCGTGGCGTCGGTCTTTCCAGCTATGGCGTAGTCGTGCGCGCCGAGCCTTTGTTGCGTAATGTCACATGAGTCGGCCTTCATAGTGCAACACCATGTACAGGCTTAGAGGTCCGAAGTGGAAGGTTCCTGATTGACAAGCGTCCGCGTTGGTCTGAATGTGAAATAGGCCGTTCCTAATGAGTGACTATCCAGGATTTCCCTCGTGGTGTCCATCATTCTAGTACCCTTTTTTTCCCTGCATCCCATGGCGAATTTTCTTTTTCTCTTGCAATAACTTAGCAAAATATGTCAGACAAAAGCATCGTCAGCAAAACTCCGACAGGCAGAGAGCCGAAGCAGACAGAAGTAGAAGCAAGCGACAAAGAGGAGCGCCTTGCAGATGAAAAACTGTCTCTGTCTGAGGAAGAGGTTGAACCGGTCGTTACCTTGAAAACATGGATCGTCTGCCTTGTAAGTTATGCGTCGATTTAAGGTTCATTTGACTAGCTCAAGTCGAGACATGCTGACGTTAATGCAATTAGATCCTATCGAGCGGGTATGGCCTTTCATTCTGGGGAGTTCCGGTAGTGTCAGCAATTGGGGCTCAACTTTCGACAAGCCTGGGTGATCCGAAAGGCTACATCTGGTATGTCCCAGCATGGACGATAGCGATCACCATATCGTTCATGTGGTTTGGACCAAACTCCGATTTACTGGGACGCCGATGGTTCTTGGTGATTGGTAATTTGGTGGGTTTTTGCCGAAGAGTGACGCGCTTAGAAAAAGCATCTATGCTAAATGATGCTAGATTTGTGTCGTCGGAAATATTGTCATGGCTTCTGCAAAGACTAGTAACCAAGTGACTGCCGGAATGGCCGTAGTTGGTTTTGGCGGTGCCTTGTGCCAAGTATGCCTAATACGTTTGATTCCTCGAGCCTTCTAATTGTGTCGTAGATGGCTGCATTTGCACTCCCAGAGCTGCTGCCAAATAAATGGAGACACATTGGGGTCGTCATGGCGGACGCCATGATCTATGTCACTGTCATAGTGGCTCCGGTCACGGCGAGATTTGGCTGGTACCAAGGTAGCTGGCAGTGGAATTTCTGGGCGATGGCCATCTGTCAGTTCCTATCCTTCCTTGGACTTCTATTCCTCTACTTCCCACCGGCTCGGCCGTAAGTTACCGTGCATCAGTTTAAAGGCTTGGCTGATAATGTGACAGTGCTGGACTATCTTCTAGACAAGCTTTGAGAGAGCTCGATTACCTTGGTAAGATGATTACAAGCTCCGGGATTAAATAAGACGACTGACTCGATAGGGATGATTCTGTTCACCTGCGGTTGCGTTCCGGTACTTATAGGCATCGTTTGGGCCGGTGTATACAAGTCTTCGGATACACATGTTGTTGCACCTCTTGTCGTCGGCTTCTTCTTCCTCATTGTCTTCGCTCTATGGGAGACATTTGTACCCAAACATCCCATTACGCCCTCCAAAGTTTTCACATCTTCATGGGGAAGGGATTTTACTGCGCCCGTTATCGCACTTGGAGTTGTGAATATGTTTTATTATTCAAGCAGTATTATATGGCCTCTTATGATTACCACGTTTTACACGAGCAACGGCGTGGACAGTGATGGAGGTACAAATTGGAAGAAAGCAGTCGTGCTTTCACTCCCTCAAGGTTTCGCTATTCTAACTGGCGCAATCCTTTTAACACTTCTCGGCAACAGAATCAGACATTGGCAATGGCAACTCACCGGAGCATCTTTCATCATGGTCGTTTTTGGATCTTTATTGGCTTTGGTGACGCCTGATAACCAGGGAACTATGCTTGCTTTCGTTTTCCTTTCTCAGATGGGCTTGGGATACGCAATCTATCTCTCCATTGCTATTACGCAAATGGGAGTGGAGCACAAAGATTTGGGCATTGCAGGCGGTATTTCAGGATCGATAAGATATGCTGCTGGCGCTGGTAAGAATTTCATCAACTCACGATGGCGCTGGAAAGTCTAATGGGATGCTCTAGTTGCAACGGCAGTGTACACGACGGTGCTGGACAATACGTTGGCAGACGAGCTTGCAAAACGCGTCCCTCCCGCCGCAGCGGCAGCCGGTCTTCCCCAATCCCAGCTGCCTCAACTTCTGACTGCCATCAGCAGCTCAACTCTTGCAACTTCTTACAGTTCCAAAATTGTTTCCGCTGTGACTCCGGCAGTCAATGATTCCTACTGCAGGTCTATCTTGTAAGACTTCGGTCCTTTCCTAGCAAGACATTGTGCCTGACTCTTTGCGCAGTATGGTTGCGATGACCTCCTTAGCTTTCGGCATAGTAGGCCTAGTCGCTTGTGCCTGCTGTAAGGATGTTGATAAGAAGATGAACAAAAAGGTGAGGTCCACGTCGCCGTCATACCTGACAACGAAACTAATCATCAAACAGATCGAGGTATATCTTGAAAACACGCAATATGCAGACCGAAACAAAATGCACTGAAGTGGCAGGTTGCCGTTTCATTGTCGAGCTTTTCACTTGGAGTAAGAAAGCAGAATTACAAACATAGTTCAACATGGAGCAACTTCGAGTCTTCCGATTAATGGATAGCAGCCTTAAAGAAATGATATATCTTAGCTGCACTCTCTATTTCTACTCCAGGATTCGGATCTTGCTTTTTGCTCTCCTAATAACTCCTTCCAGCGCCAGTCCAAGCGTTGCATGCTCTTCAAGTAAATACTACAATGTCTGCAACGTCTTCTCCAGATATGCGGTCTCCGTATCCTAAGCCCCTAATGGCCCCGGAAACGAGCACATGGAGGTGGGAATCGGATATCTCTGGGTGTTGAATAAATGAATTACGGCGCCCGGCGTTTTGAGAGCTTACTATCTGAATTTCCAACCTGCATAATTATCTTGCGGAATGGCAAGCGAGGGAACGGAAAATCGGTGAGAAGATGGGCTCTCATCGCGTCGGTACGATCTTTATCTGTGAAGTTACCCATTACTTGGTGTCTGGTCAGACTATTGAGCCATCGCCCCGTACCCACCTACATTGTGTGTAGCCCCATGTTCTGACCATGCGACCAACTCCGCCATGATGTCTTACTATGTGCCTTTGGTGAATTGGCTCTGATGAGAGCATTTGTCAGTTTTAAGCAATAGCTGGAACACGCCAAGCTCCGAAACTTTGGTTCCAGGATTAAGTCCCTGCATTATCACCCTCAACGATTTACCATTTGGCTCAAATCCTTCAATTGTTAGTTCGGTTATTACGGCACGCAGAACCGCTCGATATAATCGCCTCTACGATTCCTTTCCATCACTGCAGAGAAGCGCGAAACCTGTGGAAGACTCTGACCTGGACACACAGTCCAAGCTACCTAGGTAGAACGATGAAAGTTGCTACATTTGTGAAGATCCTATTTAGTGAAGCGTCTAAGATGCCCTTTTTCTCTCTTTCGGCCCCTCAAATTTGCTAAAGTCTGTCCTACCATAAACTTATTGTGCAATCTTGCGCCAACTTCTTCTCAAGCCAAAACATAATCAGAGATAAAATGGACAGTGAGTCTCCTGGAACTCTACTTATCCTGTCGGCCCATTTGCTTCATTCCCGTGCGAACCCGATCACTTGGCCTTCTGACATTGTCTTACTAATGTCAAATTTTAGACTTGCATCACACTACGCAATATGAGAATCACCACACTTTTTCTATCGGCTACAAGCCTCCTGGTCGCTTGTATATCGAACGTTCTACACCACGTTAACGACAAAGACTACCCTCTTTTGAACACTGGACACACGAATTGCGTGAATAGTCATGATCACAATCGGTTTCAGAATATGGGCACCGGCGCGTGGAACCAGTCCGGGCTGTTGAAAGATAGTCGGGGGCTTAACCTTTATCTTAATACCTGCAACCTAGTCAAGGAGCGTTCCTTTGAGCGCCTTCCACAACAGTGAGCCCCCTGAGAATGGCGGGCCTCGAGTAGCACGAAACACGATCCGGATAAGTGTTTAACGAAGAGCAGAGCATAAGAGCGGCCGGGCGGGCCGGGACCATTCAAGTGCTACAAGGATAACCATCTTTGAAGCAGTGGGCTTACCACTGTATGCTACCTTGTCGACCATTGGTTGTATGTGCGAAAGCGAAGGATATTCGGGTCTGACTGGGAGTGTTGAGATGGCATTGGCCTCCAAGGATCTGTTGGATAGCTATAAAGCTCCCATAGCTAAGATTTTTGTCGAGTCGTACATCTGGCTAGAGATTTGCTCATTTTGGGTATGCACACCTCAGCTACTCACTTTGCAATTAACGGTCCATACTCCCCGAAGGGAAACCTTCAAAATTTTAAGACATTTTACTTACAATCGTAGTCAAAGCGTTCAAGCGTTCATGACTAGCGATGGTCCCAAAGGCAACCATTGCGAGGTTGAGAAAGCCTAATGGACTTGTCAGACAGACTTGTTATACATACTATCGCCAACACTATAACTTCCCTCCTTCACCAGAGTGGGGCTTTACAGCCTACAGCATTGTATCAAAATAACTCCTAGGTCCTGGTGGCATAATCTCGATCCGAACTTCAAAACTCGGCTTTCTGGCATGGATGAAATACTCGCGTAGTAGTTTTGTGGATGCTAAAAGGAACATTAGGTGTGGAAAAGGAAATTTGCAAGACACAAGTGGGTTTCTGTTTCGTCAGTCCCCAGTCATTTGCGCTTCAAAGTAGACGCACGGATCTCCATGACTTACGTACTCTATTCGAAGATTCACCCATTTTACGTCTATCTTGATCAACACTACAGAGATAACACACCTCAGGAATTAGAGGTTCGCACCTCAACCTCTCGACATCTTTTATTTGAATAATTGACTTATCTACGTCGAACCTTATAATATTGCATATTCATGTTCGCCTCCTCCCAGCTTCGAACCATTAAATTTGTCCAAAATCACTTCAAAAATACACTAGCTACAACAAGCCATTTCCGGTCCTTCAACTTTGCTATATCCTATTCAAGCAATCGACAGCATTGACGCGGTCATTATTTAAGAGCAGCGGCCAGAGCTGAGAATGTACGCAGGCTGGATAATTCACTGCCTTCACATGGTATCGCAAATGTTGAGCTTTCTTAACTTGCTTTCGTAAATCAGGGAACGACGATACGCTGAATCGGATTGACTCCTGAAACGGACGTCATATCAGTCACATCTCCTACTCTGAGCCTATCGAGGCCGTGACCTGGGTAGTTCTGAGCCTGGAATTTCGCTGCGTGGAACCCCATCTGTCTCATACGTCTGTTCATTCCCGAGTTCACATTTCTGTGTCTCTATAGGAAGTTGCGAGCAAGGCAATTGCGCGTAAGGATGCAGCAACTGGTTGCTCTCTCTGATAGACACCTGTGGTTGCTCTCGCGGTCTTCTCTCCAGAGTCTCCAATTTATTCAACAGAAACAGCAGAGCTATCAGCGCGGCCATCAGCGCGGCCATCAGAAGCATGCCGAGGGGAACAGCGATTCCTGCAGCAATCTTTGCTACATTTGAATCATCTCCACTTTTTCCAGTACACGTGACGCTTGAGGTGATGTAGGTTACGCTGGCATTTAGCTGCGTGCCAGTTGCCAGGGTGGCTCCATTGGAGCGATTGTAGATGATTTTGCCTTCATCGAGTGTGAAGGGCTCGGTACCAAAGGGCCGATCGGGCGAGATTTGCGTCGATTCAACACATTGTCCTGTTGTCGAGTTGAAAGGAGGCTGCCCGGAATAGCCACAACAGAACTAGCCGATCAGGGCGTCGATGGCCAGAGCTACCGTGTTTGTGCTATCGGACGATACTTTCAGGGCTCGTTAGCAGGTGCTTCTGCAAAATGTAACGAGGAACGGGGCTGCCGAGCATCATGTCCGTACCGTCCTTGCAGAATTGAGGACATGAACTGCTTTCCCATGCTTGGTCTGTACACAGTGCCCGCTGTAGCAGATTACTCCATGAGTTTTCTGCTATGCCCTGTGAAAAGCAATACCCATTGCTTACGCAGACATCAGTGGACGAACAACAGGCGCTAAATTCGGCTGAAGCGTCGCAAGGTGTGTAGCCTGAGCCTGAGCTTGAACTTCCATTTGGGTAGTAGCAGGCTTGTGTCATCGCTGTAGTGCAAGGTATATGCTATGTCGCTGGATGGCAAAGACTTGTAGCGTTTGGACAACTTAACCCCTATAAAGAGGAAATTGGCTAAATATGCGTACAGAACGAGATAAACGAGTCTACATACTAGATATCAGGACACAGCCGGCTTTTAAGGTTCAATTGATAGCCGCCAGCCTTGTTCACAGCTGTTCAGCTTGGCTTGTGCTAACATATGTCACTTACGACGTGGCGCAATGCTAATAATCTTCACCCGTGTGGAGCTGCATCGCCTTAAATGTGGGATTTCTTGTTACGGGGACTGATTTTGCTCTTTCTGCGTCTTACCCGTGCCGCTGCTAATGTGGACTAAACAGTATGGGTTGATTCTGCGCGTTTATAAAATCGGCTGATTTCAGCCTCCTTTCCGCTTGGCGAGAGATGGAATAGCGTTCTTAGCGTCGAAGTATCGACCTCGTTACTGTCGAACAAGATGAGAGGATTTCTAGACCTGTTTGGTACTTTTTCTCCGCGCAGCACCTTCGGTTGGATGGCCCCTCACGAGCTATTGTATTATGTTAACGTCCTTCCTCAAATTGGTTGACTTTGAAATGTAATAGGCTTGGTAAGATCAATACTTCTCTCAGGTCATTTACGAAAGGAGCATGCTCTTCATTAATTACCTGATTTTTCTATTGTTCGTCTACGCCAATATCAAAGCCATTGGCTTTGAGATCTAGAAGGGTAAGTACCATATTCGTCTAGAAAATGAAGAAAAGAGCCATGGCTCAATTTCCACCAAAGGATGAAGGTGTGTGCTCATCTCCGTGAGGAAAAAGCAGAATCCTGCGAATGACGTTGTCACACATGATCAAGTGTGAAAGCCCTCACTCTAAAATTTCGTCCATACACAATAGCAGGATATTTCGAAACCAGTCCTGTTTCAGCATAGGCCGGATCGCCTATCATACATAAGCCTCGTATAATTCCACTTCTACATGCAGGCGAGTCTACGTAATAGATGGGAAAGACTCCCATGTATCGCAAGGAAATCAGGCCGTAGCGATACGGCACTAATATTTCATTCAGTGGTAATCCACTGCTTTTTCAACCTGGATACCCACCCCTTGCTGTCCGTGATCTCCCCATAGTGGAGCACTTCTCCTCGTCTGAAGGTCTGACTCTTCGTCAGCACAGGCACTTGGAGGAACTTGTGCTCGGGGTTGCTCGTGACCAAGCCAAGTGTTATGGAAGGAGTTACTAGTTGGTCATGTGACCAAGAGGGAGGCTATGACTTCACTTTTTACAAGCTAGCTCCGACCTACATACAACAATACAATCCACTAGTGAACACACAGACCTGTTCCAATTAGAGATACAACCTGACGCCGAGTTTGTTCTGATGCCGCAAAGTAGAGCAATCTTTTCAGAAGTTGATTCTAGGAAGCCCACAGCAAAGCCACCAATCATTCCACTGATTAATGAGCTTCAAGCAAAACCCTAGGCAGCACGGCCAGATGAAGCTGCCAGTCTTCAGCTTCTTGAATTGAAAAGGCTGATACGAAAAGCCTCATTCACTGACAAGGTAAGCAACATCACCGACAACGTAATGCCGTACTGCCAGTCTAGCTGTGATGTAGTCTTCACCGTCTTCAATAGCTCGTAAAGCTTCTTTTTGGTTGAACAGCGGATCGATGTCATCAGACGTGTTATTGTCCAAGAGTATGCCTGGCTTGTGTAGGGTCTCAGGTCTTGCGAGCTCATTGACTTTGTCCACCTCACTGTTATGGGTATGGGAAGTAGGGAGATGAAGTGGAGTGTGCGCATGCTGAACGTCTTCTCGTTTAGATATCTGGCCCTCCGACGACTCAATGTGGCATTTTGACTTGTCGGCGCATTTCTGCGCGCCTTCAATATTTGCAATATTCTTCCTTGCGCACGCACAGGTGAGGTATCTCAAAGCCCATATATTTAGAGCTTAAAGCCTGCTCATAAAAATACTTTCCCCAGTATTTCAGGCATTTTAGCGTCATACGCCAGCCCTGTTGTTGTGGTCGCTGACGAATGAAAACTGAACATATCCAAGATAAGTGCGGAACAAAACTCTGTCAAGCGACGCGGTTCCGTAGCTGCAACCTCGGTAGCCTCTCCTTAGAGAGAGACCAGTCTTTCGAACGGATCCGTCTTTGGCGCCGCGAAAGCTACAATCCTACAAAGGAATTGTTCCCTTCGAGATCGCCCTAACACTTTGACGTAGTACACCGCTATAAATGGAACATGTGACACAGTAGAACAAGTGCCGCTGAGTTCTGACCATTTCTTGTATGCATATGCAAGAACGGTTGAATGTGTAACTGGCTTGCGGAGGGTTTAAGACCAGCAAAGCTGCAAGACAGATAGATAAGGCTCCATTTCCAGATACATCTGAGCATCGTCGGAAAAGCCAATGGCTCTTAGTTTGCCGTTATTTGAGTTCTTGACGAGGAGATATGAGAAAGGGCTGTGAATTTTGTGCGTGTGAATGCGTAGAGTCGTCCGAATTATCACCAGAAGAAATGATAGAGCTGTCGTTCAACATATCCCAATCCTGAGAACAGCTTCCAAGCAGCATTTTGTACGCGTTTCCGCTTTCATGCTCAATGTCAATAACATCTCTGTGTTGTACTCAGCAAGTATTTACAATGCCAAGTTGAGGGGTTTTTCACGGTAGGAAAGGCGGGAGAATGACTTACGGAACTCCTTCCCAAGTTAAGCCGTCGTCTAACATTTTTAGCCGATGCTCAGCTGCGGCATCATCCCCAAAATAAACAAACTCAATACTCAAGGGCCGGTGCTCGAGGTTGTTTTTCAGAGTGCCTTGAAGATTTTTCAAGAATTCAATGACATTCGCCCCTACAGCTTCTTTATGCCGCATTCCCGCCCAGATACCGTCTGTCAAGACAATTATCGTCAAACACTTCTCTCTGTTGTTGTATTTCTGACAGTTTTTGATGTCGCAGTGATACTGGTTCAAGACACGTTGCAACGCTGTCCACATATCCGTATTTAGGCCTGGGGCTCCGTCCGCTTTTACCTTTTTCATCGCTCGACCAAAATCAACATGCCTCTTCTTACCTTCGAGTCTATGAGATCCAAATACAAAACACAGATCCGCACCATCCTTGGTGTGCTGCGAAGCAAGGTGTGCTAATGTCTCCAGCACTACCGTAGCCCGCTCCCAGTGTTCACTCATAGAGCCTCCGTTGTCTACAAGGAATTGCTGACACGTGTGGGTTTAACTCTGATATCAAAAAGATAGAACCTAGGAAGTACTTACGATATGCCTTTGATCATTCTCCCAATACTGTCTCAGTAAATCGCTTTGAGATCGTTTTCCCGAACGCATGAAAGGGAGTCGCGACCTTTGCGGTGGGCTTGCCCGAATGTCATCGATTGTCCATTTCCATCCATTAGGAAAAGTCTCAAGCAATGGAGAATGTCCGCCATTGATACGCAAATCAGTCCCATCTGTGCTATTTTCGATGTGGCTGATGTTCAATTTAGGCAGCGCTTGAGTATGGTTGAATCGTTGTGCTGTTTGGGAATTTTGCGCTCGCTCGCTTCTTTTAGCGGGACTCGTCATCACAGATACAAGCCGTTCGGAATGAGTTGTAAATTTTTGTTCTGCCGAGGAAGAAGTTTCGCTCGAGGATCTGTGCGTTGTTGGTAGCAAATGAAGATTCTTCAGGGTCTGCTTTGTAGATTTCTCCGAAGACACCAGCGGTTGCCCAAGCTCTTTTGAATCAGACGACGTTTTGGATCGACGCGTTGCCTGTTCATCGACTGTAAGTAGCATTTGCTCAATGTCCCTTTCCAAATCATGTCGAGGGCCATTCATACTATCCTGCAAGATCGTTTCCAACTTGTTACAGAGAGTGTCTGCATCTATCCGCTTTTCCCAGTGGCAGAGCATGCACTCATCCACGAGATCGAGGACGCGACTTGTGACGGTGTCAGTGGTCCTCTTAATCAATCGCAGATACTTATGCCATCGTGTTACGGTATCCAGCACATCAATGCCGTCGTGGAAACAGTCGTTTGCCCCCAGCTCGCAGACGCCCTGAGAATCCCTGCTGCTGTTTGTCCTACAAGCGCTAAACTCTGAAATACCGAAAGGACCAAGTACCACCCAAGTAGCTGCAATGGAAAGAACACATGCGAAGGACCAGATGTCAATGGATTGTGAAACGTCATCTGGATCATTCCCTGGCCATTTGTGTTGCTCTGGAGCACCTAGATGAGCTAAATTAGATACAAGACTGGTATAAATACGGCTACATTGTAGTATAAGTCAATACACATACCATATGTCTTCGTCCCTCCCTTTATTTTTTGCCTTGGACGTTTATCATGACCTTTATTTTCTTTCATCTTAAACCTTGTAAAGCCAGGATCTGCAAGCTTGAATTTGCCATCCAGGAACAAGATATTCTCAGGCTTGATGTCGGCATGCCATCTGACTTGTCAGAAAGACGCTAAAAGTAAGGGATTCAAGGAGAAAGCTCACCCATGGTATTCTCTCTCGACACCTGCGGTTGTTTTCTTGAAACTATGAACTCCTCTAATGGCGTCGCCGACTTCGAAGAGACTGGACCAGAATCTCTCGATTTCTTTCTGCTGTGGCGGTGGCCTCGCGAGCCGAACGAAGTAGCTATCCAGGTCACATTCCGCGTATTCGAGAATGATGTTCAACGAGGAGTTGAGGGAACAGTCTTGACTTAGACCGTCAGATGAGTTCCTTCGTTGCTCCGGCGCAGATGAGAATATGTTCTGTGTGTAATAGCCAAGGTATCGTATCATGCCTTTATTCTCAACTAGGCCTTGAAAAGCATCCTTTTCATTATCGAAAATCTCTTTACGGTCTTCAGTGTAGGATTTCAAGGCAAATTCATAGTACTGTTAAATCATGTTAATATGCAAATCATAAATCTTTAAAATAAGGCAGGGGTTTAGATAACGCTTACCCGTCGCCCCTTCCCATCGTATTGATAACCTTGTCTTTGAACAATTTTTTTCACTTCTGGATCCACAAACTCCTCCGGTACTTCAATCTCCCATAGTCTCGCTGTCCCTCCTTTTTTGTTGATCTCTCGCAATCTTGAAATCGGTGTCATATGTTTTTCCTGTAGACTGAAACACATACGATTGCTGATTTTCATTGGACAGTAGCTCCACTGTCTTTCATCGAATCTGCCTGCTACGTCGGAGGCGTCGTCTCCGATGATGCGGGCTAGCTTCTTCTTCAGCGTATACAGTTCAATAGGCAATGAGCTGTCAACTAGTTGGTGCTTTAGGAAACTATCTGTAAGCTCGGCATGACCGATTTCCAGCAGAATACAGAAGACGAGCAAGCAGCAATGTTCATTGTCGGCTCTGAAACTGCCTTTGGAGATTGGAAATGAAGGATTATTTTTATCAAAGTTCCGATACGCATATCGCAGAAGACAGTCAACCTGTTGCACATCTGGGCTCGTGAGGACTTCGCTCCTCAACCAGTCTGATAGTTCTTGCACTAGTATGAATTTCCGCTCGGAAAGGGCTTCCTTCAAGGTAAGTTCTTCAATTTTTTCCTTGAACTTCGCTAAGACATGATCAGGGTCAGAGGACACGGACTGCGTCATTGTTGGGATGTCATGGACGGCTCTTCTGATTGATCCGCAAATATCCAGGGTCTGTGACTAATGTCAAATGAGGAGGGAGGAAGAAGAGGAAGCTCGAGTCGCAAGATAGAGGAGCAAGGGGTTGCCATGATTTAAAATGACTGAATGATGTTGGGATGAGCTTCGCCCCCAACATTCCCATCCCATTGGTGCGAAGGCATCTGAATGAGCGAGGCAGAAAGATAGAAGGCAGTGAGCAAAAAACTAGCCTGGGCTGCCTAGGCAGAACATCGTGTATTAGATATAGCCCCAGCAGCGCTATCACCATAGACACAGCCCGTGCGCCACCCCCACTCTCCAGTGACCAAATAATAGGCTTTTAGAAGCCTTTTGCCTACATGACGGTACAAGGATGTATAGTTGCCTGGTACTGAGCTTCGTCCGAAGGACTAAGGCAGTTTAGTGGCTGAAGAAGGCGTTTTCACTATGACGACAAGATCTCCACAATCGCACGATATTACTCAAGAACCAGACTAAGACGCAACAAGCTGCACTGACCAATATTCAGTGATATGTTGGCGGAGAGACACAGGCGTAGCAACTGGGAGCCTCGTATGTAGAAGACGAAATTCTCATCGTCTGGTCGTAAAACTGAAGTCTTGCAGTGCCTGATACGTTAGCTGAAGTGTAGCACGATATCGTGGTCGGTCGTTTCAACTACAATTTCCCCTTCCCAATTAGATGCTAGGGTGGTTCGAAAAAGGTACTGCATTTTGGCGATAATAAGCTGGAATAGGAATCATCTATATAACAAGATTTACTCTACATAACTTTAGTGAAGACTCGGATACCAAATCGATGTTAGGTGAATCAGCTGGAAAGCTCTGTGTTGAGGGTAAAAGACCTTGTCCGTATTTTTGTCGACATTTAATCTTGGATTTAATTAGTCGGCGGATTTGTGGGGGATGTTTACACTGTACGTCGCTTGCAAAATCGTTAAGTTCTGCATCAAGTTTTGCTTGAAGACCGTCGTATCAGACTCAAGAGACTGTGGCGTTGACCTTCAGTTCACACGATGTTACCCTTCTCCTTCGGCGATCCCAGATGAAATATGCTCTGAATGATTCTCGAGAACCCACGTTTCCTGTAAGCCAGCCTATACCAAAGCCAGGCAGTCCCCAGTGTGATTGCAGTGAGTGGCAATGTTACTTCAAGCCATGTGAAGAGTGCATTGAGTGAAAGTGTACTACTGGGAGACTCGACATTGTCTCCGTGCGACCCATTAGTTCCAGCATATCCATTGCTCTGGCTTGGCGAGTACTGAACAATACCAGCGCTAAAAAAAGTCTATATATATTTAGTATAGAAACGAGTATTTCAAGCGGTACTCTTACCGACGTGAACGTGGCTGGGAGGAAAACCAATGTGACCACGGTAATGATGCGCATAGCGATAGCATCTTCGCCGCTCTGCACGGCAACTTTAGCAGTTTCCTTTGTCAGGGCTTTCATTTGCTGGTTGTTATCATCTTGCATGACTAATGAAATCTGCAATCGGTCAGAACAGCGCTGGTCGACGATTACACAGAAGCTTGTCCGAGGGTCGCTGCTTACGTCGTGCCATCTACGACTGAATCTGTTTGTAAGGTCTTCAAAGACAGTCTTCCGCGTTTCAATGTGTTCGGCATGCCCAAGCAGTCTGCTCTTGAAAGCCTGCACATGCTTCTTACATTCAGCGCTATGGGGAAAGTCTAAGCTTTGAATGAGTTCATCATAAAATTGTTCCATTGATTTCAGAATTTTTGCGTTGCACTCGAGAGCCAAAGCAGCTTCCTCGGCCTTCCCTTGCCATTGATGGATCATACTAACATCTACAGGCTTCAGAGTCGACTCATCTTCCTTTTTGAATGACTATTACTTTATTAGTTGGCCTCGAAAGGTCAATCAATAGACTCGAAGGTGGAACTAGACTTACCACTTCTTCAAGTTTCCCCTCCAGGGACTGTGCATGTCCTTTCCAACCGTCCAAGGATCGTACTGCGAGAAAGGAATGTATTTTCAGGCTCAGCTCAAAGCACCCCTCAAGAGAATCAACAGAATACTGCCCCGAAGCACTTTCTTGCTGAAATTTCGACATAATCTGATTTCGCAGTCCATCATCCCGGCTTGTGAATATCCACTCCGTGGTACCATACACAACATCTAGCCCGTGATGAGCTACTGTATTATGAATCGTTCTTGCCGCAACATCCGGCTTCAAAGAGATTGATTTTAAGCTGTAAGAGAGTTTGTAGCATCTACCACTTCTTTGTGATCCTGGAACGTTTATGCCCGCAGAATATTCTGAGATATTTAAGTTTCTGATCAGTCTGCTGAATTTTGTATTTTGCTGATTTAGCCGTCTACCGAAGACTGACATGAAGTCGAGATACGAAGGTGTCACCTGGTAGAAGCTCAAGATTCGACAGAACATTCTCCTTGTGAGTCGAAGTGGCTGCCTTGAATGGCCCATTCCCTCCATGAATCTATAGGACAGTGTCAGCGGTATGATATTAACGGAACAGCCCCTGTGTCTCCCAGTCAGTTATGGACACGTACGTTATGCGGCATTTTGCAATAGTCCTATTGAGTTGACTGTCTCGCCGACGCCCAAGCCATTCTTCAAGAGCACGATCGTTAGTGATGCACTCATCAAGACCTGCATCACGGATCAGCCTTATTTTCCTGCTCAAAGATCAGGTAAGCCATACACGAGCCCCATGGGCCCAGGTCCAGGCAAGGTATGCATATCTGCTGGTCGTTGTTTGTAAAAAGCGCATGTTCCTCTTTATCAAGCTCATTTTTCCAGTGTTCGTTCACGCCAATATCAAAGCTATCGGCCTTGAGATTCAGGGGGTAAGACTCAAAACAGGCGTAGGAACGTTGGAAATCGTCTGTAGGTTGCGCGTATCCCATGTTCATCTAGAAAACGAACAAAAAACCTTCAACTAAAACCTTACTCAAGAGTAACGGCAATATATACATGTTAAAATAGATAGCGTGTCCTCTCATAGCCTTCCAAGCAAAAAGCAATCAACCGAGCTCCCACCATTCCCCGCACTGGCCCATGTTAGTCTGCCTTGTAGGCAATATATCATTTTGCGAGACCAAAACTTCTGTTGGGCCTTGCTAATCTCAGGATTTCTGCCACTTAGACATGTCTTCGGCGTTTGTATCATCGCAATAATCCCGAATGGCTTGAAGATCGCTCTGAAAGCGGAAGAAATTTAAGCGTTTGAATGATTTCAGTACTCGTTTCGAGTACAATAAATGAGAGGCTCACCTCTGTCAAGTCTGTCTCCGTGCGAAACACCCACTTGTCGTCAGCGAGCCTCTATGTAAGGTTAGAGAATTTTGAGGCACTTGACACTTTAGAAGCAACCAGTCTTACAATGTCTTTGTCTTCGAATTTTTGACCCTCAAAAATCTTTTCCAGAAGTTGACGAAGCTTTTCCTTATTGATGTGGTATAAGGGTACTCTTTGCTCGCGGCTCGTGTTCGTTGGGGGAGCCTGCGCCTCGGCCCTGAAGGAGAAGACACTTCGGAGGGTTGGAACTCGACTCGAAGGCCTCGAGTCAGCCAAGGACGAGCCACGGGCCATTTCAATGCGCGGATGGTAGGTGGGCGCTTTTGCCTCGTACTTGTCGATCAGACCTACCCCCTCTGATTAGATCGACGTGGGCGCGCCGTGAGGGCGCTCGGAAAAAGGCAAAATATAAGGCGGAATAACGCTGGGGCTCAGCGCAAATTGCGGCCCAGAAGCCCCTCTTGATTCCAATCCGTTGGTTCCAAGGCTCTGGTAGTGCTCATACGAGATGCTTCTTGAGTGTACGCGCGCTTGGCCAAGGTTGCCTCCAGGGTATAGCAACTGTGGACCTCAACAGAGATGGAGGCTATGGAGCTGGCTTAGGCAGACAACCGTCGGCACCGTGATGTTGTGCTGGAGAACGGGATTACAGCAGGCGCTTGAGAAGCCGCTGTGTCGACTGACGGCTATGAATGGAGACGGGTGACCAATTTCTCCCGCCACTGAAAGGCAACTCTTCAAGCGACAAGTTCCGGGCTGGATGCGATCCTGCGAAAGTGACTATGGCCTCCCCGTTACAGACCTTGAGTGGGGTGGATCGTGAACAAGCTGCAATAGGGGGACGGGATGACGGGCGAGGCACAATCCACCATGCAGCCCCCTCATCAGTAAAGCGGGACTTGCATCGCGTCAAAGGGCAGATAGATAAGGCAAGGCAAAGCAAGGAGAGAAAGCAATGTATTGATGGATTGCCGATCCAAAATCGGAAAAAATGTAACTACCAGAATCCAGTTGCGCGAAAAGCTTAATTACGAAACATTGAAGCCTAAACCTCAAGCTGCTATGGAAGGGACTACTCTGTGGGGACGATCAAAGTACACGTCCACGCACAGTCTATGTTAAACAACAGGACTCGGTATCGTACTTAGGACGTCGTAAACACCAGCGGAACATTTAAGAGTCTTTCCGGGAATGAGACAAAGGACCGCACCACGTTCGATCATTCGAGTCAGCTTCTGGAGGAGCATCTGATAGGCTTGACATCCAACACTTCGATGGAGAAACAAGTTGTGGTAAGGAACTTAGTCAGATTGGCTGGAAATTGTAGGGGTATTGAAGGAGTGTGTTGAGCTCCGGCAGTTTTAACCAATTTCGGTTGGCGTCGCGTCTTTTATCCTGCCGACATCAAATTGCAATCGCTAATAGTGACAATAAGCATCAGTCTAGTACATTTTACTTGATGTGAATGGCCTTACAACTTATTCTCCACATCTTTTCAAGTTGAAATGCCAAAATATCTCTATTTCGAAGTTAATGTGGAAGGATTGGATACGTCTGGACTCCATGAAATTCCGGCAACCGATCGGTGTTGTTAAAATTCGACAGTAGGAAAACCGAGACTGAATAGCTCAAATAGTGAGATGGCACATATTTGATGTGTGAATACAGGCTGTAGAGAGCTTCCTAAAGCATGCATTATAATTCGCGACGAACTAAGCGCAGCTATGCCCTAATCCGTTCTCAAAAATATAACTCGCCGGACGATAAGGTAACACTTAGAAATGTATACAATGTATAGTCGACCTTCAACTTTCATCCATTGCCTCCGTTTGTTCGGGCAAGTCCTCTGCCTCATCCTTTTCGAGTGTCTCTGTCGTCTCGCCCTCCCCGTGCTCCGCTTCCCTCGCAGTCTCCCTTTCCTCGCCTTCCTCTGCTTCTTCCCCTTCTTCCATTTGCGTGTCCACCAACGCCGTTTCGTTAACTTCCGCATCCGAATTCTGGCCCATATCTTCATCAGGCCTATCACTCCCAGGATGTTCTTGCTCTCGTCTTCCTGGCGAGGATAAATGACTCGACAGCGCCGGCGACGTAATTCCCAGCCTGCTCCTCGTCCCCGGCAACGGCTTCAGCGCCGGTGACAGATACCCGCTCTGCGATGGCGTCGCTGCCTCCTCCATCATTGGCGTGGCCCCCTCTTCCACTCTCGGCGTATCTCCCCTGCCATCCAGCATCGGCGTACCCGCCCGACTCCCACTCCTACTCCCCTCCTCTCTTCCGCTCGCCTCCCCCTCATCCCCATCCCCCACCCCACCACCACCCTCCATCCCCTCCTTCCGCTCCGCCTCCTCCTTCTCATCGCGAATCAACCTCAACATCTGCCTCCCCTCCTCCACAATCCTGCCAAACTGCTCTCGCCGCTCCACCCACGTCCGCGCATACTCCCGGCTCTCGCCCTCCAGCTCCGCAATCTCCGCCTCCAGCTTCGCGAGGCTCGCGGCCTGGTCCGCGCGCGGCCGCAACGCCCGATTGCTCGTGATCTTCTCCGCCAACACGTCGTACGCCTGCCGCGTCGCGAGCGTCCGCTGGGCTTCGCCCAGCTGCTCGCGTAACGCGGAGGTGCTGTCGCGTACGGCGGATGCGGTGCGCGCGATGTGCGCTTTTTCGGCCGCGTACCGGGCGCGTTCGGCGGCGTTGCTACGTTGGAGAAGTTGGAGGCGTGTGATGGATGCTTCGAAGGAGGCGAAGTCCAGGAGCATGTCTTCGCGCCATTGGGTGATGTTGGGGTTGGCGGCTTTGGTCCTGGCGTTGCTGTCGTCTCCAGCGGAGGCGTCTGGAGGAGGGGTGGGAAGTGAGGCGGATGGGGAGATGAGAGACTTTGGATCGAGCAGGCGTTTCGTGATGCGTTTGAAGTGCTTTTCTTCTGGGACCATCAATCGGTCGTGGTGGAGCGCATCTGGATTGTTTGTTTAGTATAATTAAGGTGGGAGCAAAAGGGACGGGTTTTGGTACCTTCATCAGCTATGGGAACTGGTCCATATGTAAATGACGGCATAATATTCAACGTATTGCTTGATTGGGCTCGTAAAGGTAAGGGTATTAGCAAGCGTGGAAGAAGGATTGACTGCCTTATTCCAGGTCTTCTGGATTAAAGTTCGGAGGATGCGGTTCGCGCCGCATTGAATGGCCCGTGCAACCCAACGTCACCTGGACTCGCAGCTGTCATTGTTCTTTTGCCTAGATGCAACTGTTGAGAACCATAAATTCACTCTTTTGTCCCTTCAATGTCTCTTGTTCTTCTTACAATAAGTGTACTAAGATGTTGATTCCTTTGTCCTCATAAACCTAGTCGAACTACACATAGAACGTTTCAAGTCTCAAAAGCCGCCGAAGGCTCCATTCGACCGCACCTTACGCCGCCGTCGTTTTTTCAGAGACGTTTTCTACCATCTCCGTTCTCCAATATCGAAATTCCCTCCGACCTACATCTATCATGCCTGCTCTATCGCTCCTTGAGGTGTCCCGCCGTCTCTGTCTTAAAAATATCCGTCATCTCGAAGACGTCGGTGACATACCCTACTCCAACATTCGTTTTCTCCTCCTCAAAATCGACAATCCCAACCAACTCCATCGCATCGAACTCGCATCTCCTCAAATCCTCGGCCAAGATGGCGAGGTCTGGTTGAACTTGATCAAGAACGACATACCCCGCTGGGAGACACGGCAGCTCAAACCGAAGGACCCAACCAAGTGGTGGGAATTGTACAGCAAATTGCAAGACAACGTAGCCGAAGAGCGACAGGAAAGCGAGAAGAGGCTCCAAGAAGCCCTAAACAAGCATCAGTCCGCCAAGGAAGAAAGCCGTAGCACATTCATCGCCAAAGCCCTCGATCCAGGCAAAACGGGCCGCGCTACACACCTCAAACGCTGGAACGGCGATCGCAGCGGGCTCGAATTTCAAAATGGCCGCGCAGTCGGCATCAAGGGCGATGGCGGCTCCTGGGCTCGCACGGCGTTCTCCAAACCGAAACTCTCCCCGCTCGAGAAGATGGTCAAGCATGGTAGTAAGCAGCCTACCACCGCCAGTCGTATGGCGACGCCAACGCATTTGCTCGGGAACCGGTCGAGTCGCGTCACACATGTGCCCAAGGGGATGATTGCGCCTGTACGACCTACCACGACGGCAACAGCGACGGGTGGAGGATCCGCAGCAGCGCAGGCCCAGCTGAGGCAGCGTAGGGCCTCGCCGGATCGAAACTCGGTGAAGATTTTTGCGCCGCGAAAGGAATTAAAATCGGATATCGATCGCGCGCTGGATCATGAGGTGGCCCGTGAGAGGGAGAGGCGGCTGAAGGCCATTCAGATGGGCCTGTCTCCTGGAAAACCAAAGGCAGAATCAAGCTCCAGGTTATCTCCTCCTGCTGCTTCTCCTCCGGCAGCGAAGGAAAAATCGCCAGTACCGTCGGGAAGAGAGAAGGCAAGTTCGTCGGAGAAGAGCACGGTACAGGCCGGTGGTCCGCCCGTTTATGTGAAGAAGAGGAAGGCGGAGAGTGTTTTTATGACTTCGAATAAGAGACGAGTGTAAGGTACTTACCTGTGAACTTGCTCCTTGGCTTAGCGTGGGCGTTGGGGCTCGCATGTATTTCGATGGGGGGTTGAGCATTATACGAAGATCGGGGTAAGATCGAGCTCTCGGCGTACTGAATGGTGTGGGATGCTTGTCACTAAACTCCTTTCAACGGATAATAGAACAAGATGTCGATAGAATGTGCGGCGATTAACGCAGTAACTCTTGAAATGAAATTTCAGGTCTTGTCATTCCAATATGTCTTAATTGTCATCAAACCCGGTATCATAAGATGTATGTTCCGAGTACTATATGCAGCCGTAACGCCATGACCAGCCGAATGCCCATCTTTCTGCCACTCTTCCTGGCAGTTCTTTCATATTGGCATTGCTATGCTCCTCTTCCCCATACCCTTCCTATATTAACGATCCTCCACGCAAGGCCAACACCAGATGCAGTGTCGCGCCGCCTTCTAGTCCATATTCCTCGGCAGTCTTATCATCGCTCATCTGTTTTCCTCCAAATATCAACCGTTGTTGGACAGGAGGGATGCCTTCTTTCTCCTCGACCCGTTCTTTTATACGGGAGACCTAAGTTGGCCACAGTATCAGCAATGATGTCGACGAATAGAGGACGATGTGAACATGAGGTCGAATGTGAATTTATCGCACTTTGTAGTCAGGCTCGATATCGAGTTCGATTTCTTTGCCTGTGAGAGTGCGGACTCTGGTAGCCACTGTCAGCAAGATCGCATTAGAGTTGGGAGGATTTCGCACTTGATCTGCATTTTGAACTAATTAGATATTCAAGCTGAGTTTTAAACGTAGCCTTGAATCTAGGACGACAGCCAAATGATGTGGACTGGTAGGTTGTGGAGTGCGAAGGTAATCCAGAGCGTAAAATTGATTCTTGAGGCAGTACCTTAGGCAGTCGTGATGATAGGGTTGGTGTGCTGCGCACGTGTGGGGCAAAAAGCTTGAAGTAACTACAGGGGTACCTACCTCTCCTCACCTCACGATCTTAAGTGATAAAATGTCCGAGTCTTAATCATAATCATCTAGATCGTACCCTGCATGCTAGGGGTCCCATACGATTGCAGATGCGATAATCCTAGACTATACCAGTGGTTGTTCACACCAACATGTGGCTACCTTGCGTCTATAGCCCTGCTTTCTTCACTTATCCCAACACTCTACCGTGATGGGCACACGAAACACTTATGAGAATATACGATATGCTACCCCCACCAGCGCAGTGACGGAGATTATGGCGATGTGCAAGGTTCAACCTCAGTCACAATTGTGGCAAAAGCCAATCGATGGCCTTGTAGATGTAATAATCAAGGTAAAGATGGTGTGCTCTCTTTTGGTACGATTTCATTCTCGGCTATATTTACGACGATCGTGGCTCCGATGGTTCAATCTGAGTTTCATTCTACAGCTTATACCATGTAAGCGGCGTGTAGCCGCTTCGAGTATCAAGAACAAGTACATCCTGACTTCGGAATCAATGCTTCCGCTATCACTAACTAGGCTGAGACTACATAAAACCCAGTTGTACACTGTATAGTAATCCATCATGAGCGGCCTATGAGCACGTTTTCTTCCTTATCCTTTTGTTCTCGTTGGCACATTCTTAATTCAGAACTTCCCTACCGATCAGCGCCTCGTCATGGGTTTTGGCAATGGAGCTGTGTGATCAAGACACTATGGCATCCATTAGCTTATGGAAATAGTTAGGGCGGGTGCTATGCTTTTCTGCAAAGAATGTTTTAAAAATAAAATCATCCTACAGACTTTGAGTGATTGTCCCAAGGCCTTTGAAAGCAACATGAGAGGGACGTGGATTGCTGATCAAACATACGGCGTAGTGATTGTAGAGCTGAACAGCATCACATCTTCTGCGTAGTGCCAAAGAGTCTAGTATGCCTTGCTCGCAGTCGTCATGGTCGATCATGAATTTGATGAAATTGCATGGGCAATCTGCAAACTGGGCAATGAGTTTACAGAATGGAGTTACGTATTAATACTTGAAGCTAGCTATGGCGGTTTCTATGAGAGACCATGGGTAAATCACTGTTCATGCTCCACATTCTCATCAACTTTTATCAGTTGTTGCTAGAAGCTAGCTCCTGAGCTCTGGTCTTAGATTGGATGAAGTCTACAGGAGATATCTACCATTTCATACTTTCGTTGAAAGAGTATCAGGGTGATCACCCAGGCCGTCAAAGAAAATTAAGCGATTTTCAAATCAAGTCAAGTGCTTTCACAACAGTTTGAAATCGAGAATATCCATCCGCTCTAGACATTGTAGAAGTGGAATGGTTGCCTCGACCAAAACAGTCGGTGATCAATCTCCGTCCCTTGCTTTTGCGGAATTGCGTGGATGAGGTCAAAACTGTAGACAGAAGCCAAAAAATAGTTCTATATGAATGAAAGTAGTCCTTGAAAGCAATGCCACTGCGAGGAATCTGGACAAGGAATGTTGACAGTTGACATGTTTGTTATTCACACTGGATGTCGATAGCCACAGATGATGCGCAGTGCAAAACGTGCTAGAGTACCCAAGTCTCACCAAATCGCATTTTCCTCTTGGAGAAGAGGGGCTTTTATCGACTAGATTCTCAACACTCGCTTAAGCGTATGGTTTCATTGCAGATATCCAAGCACTCTGCGTGCCTAGCTATTCAAATTTGGTGTCCCATACCACATCACTAGAAAAGCCCATATCGTTTGACCAGTGTGCGAGTAAAATGAGTAGAGCCACCCCCACAAATGGAGATGACCAATCTTATTTCCGGACTTACGGGCTGCTTATTAAATGCGGGGGGGGCGTCTAAAATGGTGAGAAAAGAAACATAATAAGGATGAAGAAGCACCTTTGGGAGGACGTTGATTTGCAATGGACGTGTGGGTCTTGGCGGGAGATGAGGCCACCCTTCGTCTAAATCTGCCGCCGCACCAATGGTATCGACCATCGACCCAGAGCTTCGGCCTGGTGTTTGCCGGATGTTGGAAGGGCAAGGAGACCGGTGCTTGGTATTCTATTGTTCGCGCTCTGTGATTGGCGTGCACATGGAAATTGAGATAATTGTTTTTCCCGACGTTTCACAAAGTCGGAGGACCTCGAAAATTTCCAACTGCCGGGCACGAGCGAGACGAGCACCATCTTGATCTCGAACATGAGAGGCACAGTAAACAGGGCATAGCAGATGGCTTATAAGACGCCGTTTGCGGCGCATTTCCATGGATGATGGTCGAGGCTGGTGGAATCGGAAGTGTGAGAGTCGCAGTAAGAGAGGGGCAACTGCTGCCTAAAGTAGCTCGCGCAGGCGATCGAAGGAGAGCCATCCCGCCGGATCTTGAAGTGCATCGAGCAGCCTACCGTACCTGGCCACACGCATACGCAGCGGCATGGACTAGCATGGCCTGCCCAGCTGCCGCTCGAAATGTGGCGACCTCAAAGGGCCGACTCGTGCGCAGACATATACGGAGTAGGCATGTAGAAAGATTACGGCATGCGGTAAAGGGAGCTCGGGAGATGGGCCTTGCTCGACGCGCTCGACTGATCGGACGTCGCCGTGTCGATTGCTCGATGCCTCTGGCCATGTCAGCCACCAGCCCTGGAACGCTGCAGTGAGAGCGGGATGTGATGTTTGTACGCGCCGCATGGCAAGAGACAGCGATGGTGCTTCCATATCGTTTCTGGAGCATCGGCCGAGGCTTGGGGGAGGGAGCTGGGTCGTAATGCACGCAATGCTAGCTTCCGTGAGCGTGGCCCTAGCGCTAGAGTTTAGCCTTACGATGCCACCGCGCGCACTGCATCTTTTTCCTCTCTGTCTACCAGGTTTCCTGCTGGACCCTCCCACACCAGCCCACTCGTCCTAAGAGCTACCATCCCTCCGCAACCGTTGTCCTGGGCTTGTGCCGTTCAGCAGCTCAGGCTGTTCCGCATACGCATCCCCGATCCGTGCTGCCATTGGCCTGCCGGGCCATTGCGCCTCGCATCTTTCTCCGTCAGCACCTGAGCCAGGGCGACGCCACGGTCGTTGCCGCGATTCACCTCGCGTCTTCCAGACGAGACCTGCCTGCTCCTCGTGTGCGCGTCCACGTGTTGGTAAGTCTCCCGCGGCGGCCTGAAGCAGCCCGCACGAAGCTGCATATCACCACCCCCCGACGAGCCCATTGGACTCGTAGACGCAGAGGGCGCAGACCCTACCTCACTACCCGCCCGGCTGGAGAAGCAGTCAGCAGTGTGGTGTGAGCGCCAGGCAGAGAAGCAGGCAACTCGTCAACTGCATTGCTTCTCTCCTTCACCTGCATCTGGGACCCGCTCCACTGCTCTAGCTAATCCGTTCCATTTGTCACTTAGCCGATCTAACTGGCCCTCGCCACAAATCACCCATTGCGTCGCCGCACACCGCGGAGCTTCTCCATCACCTTCACCTCGAAAATCCCTGTCGTACCTTCCCCAGCTGCCAATCCTGCAGAACAGGCAAGCCCACAACTTTCAAAACATTCTGAGCTCCAGACACACCACTCACTGCAATGGGTAAGTGTGCTAGATACCACCCCCCCCCACCAGGCTAAGCGTCGCTCTGGCCGCTCCGGCTGGCGGCGACTGGCTTACTCCACCATCCTCCGCGCTCGCCGACGGTGCTGGTTTTTAGCCCAGTGCACTTACTTACTTCTACCTTTCTGCAGACTCGGATAGCTACCGTCCCCACGGCGTAAGTCCATTGTCTTTCTTTGCCATCGTCATTTGCTCCCCTTTGTTTTCCACGTGCACTACTACTTCCGAATCCCGTGTCAGCCATGGCTCGGGTGGGGGTCCCACCATCAATGATATCGGATGCCGATATCACTCACAGCCTGTCGACGTTTCACAAGTTATCCAGTGACTGTACAAAGACTGCGGCCGGACCATTAAGTAGCCGACGAGCAAATGATTGCTGCGATACTTGCTTGCAGACCGTGATTCTAGACCGTGACTCAATCCTGCATTTTCCCCAAACACCAACCGAGCGGATACGCTTAACCTCATCCACCATCTATTGGCACAACCTTCTCGTAGCCTCTTCGCAACTCCAACCTCTCTGATCATCAGAACAACTCATTTTGATATCAAATCCTGTGGAGTCAGCATCGCACCCTTCCACTCCAGCACGACTTTTTCCTTCTTCCCCTTTGATATCTGCATCATCATCATTTTCGACACATCTCCCAAACTAATTTTCTAGCAGCGTGAGAGGTCCCGTTCTCCGCGACGCCGCTCGCGAAGTCCACGTCGCAGCCGTCGTTCCTATTCTCCTCGCAGCCGCTCTCGAAGCCGCGACGAGTATCGCCGCAACGACCGTCGTTCCCGCTCCCCTATGACCGGTGGACCAGCTGCTTCTGGAGGATATTCTGGATCTTACGGTGCCGGTCGAGGTGCTCCTCCTGTGCGATCTTTCGAAGAACGCGCTCAGGCCAAGGAGCACATGATGCAATCCTTGCGCGATTCGTCCCAGCAAGACCGTCGTGTCTACGTCGGCAACTTATCCTACGATGTCAAGTGGCATCATCTCAAAGATTTTATGAGGCAGGGTATGGATGGAATGTGGATTACGGTTCGTGTTGTCAAAGCTAACGCGTCATTTAGCCGGGGAGGTTCTCTTTGCAGATGTGTTACTACTTCCTAATGGAATGTCGAAGGTGGGCAATTAAACATGGCTGGTTTTTCCGGTTTTTTCTTTTAATGGTTATTTGATGGACGCTGGGTTGACGGGTGGGACTGGTTCCCAAAATATGTAGGGATGCGGGTAAGTATCTTTCCCGACAGTGTGATTTGCAGCAGCAGCTAATGCGAAAGCCAGTATTGTGGAATATGCGACGAGGGAACAAGCCCAACAAGCAGTCAACACGCTCAGCAACCAGAACCTAATGGGTCGCCTCGTCTACGTTCGTGAAGTACGTTCAACAGACCGCTCGCAACAACGAGCCCTCACTTTACAAGCTCATACAGCTAACTTCATCACAAGGATCGCGAAGCGGAACCTCGTTTTACAGGCACACCGGGCGGCCGCGGCGGATTTGACGGAGGCGCTGGCCGCGGAGGATACGGCGGCGGTGGTGGTTATGGCGGTGGACCTGGCGGAGCTGGCGGAGCTGGCGGTGGGCGTCAAATTTACGTCTCGAACGTTTGTTACTCCCTTTCCCCTCCAAACTGATTTCCATCAAAAGGATGTCTTTTTACTGAATCTATTTAGCTCCCATACACTGTGGGATGGCAAGATCTAAAGGATCTCTTCCGTCAAGCCGGTAAGTGACCCCTACCTCTGCGAGACTTTAATGCGTGGACTAGTGTAGGATTTGCGGCTTATCACCATCGTTCGACTAATTTTTCACGTTAAGCCAATCAAGGTTCCGTCATCCGCGCCGATGTTCACGTCGCCCCCGACGGACGCCCCAAGGGCTCCGGAATAGTCGCATTCGAAAGCCCGGAAGATGCTCGCAACGCCATCATGCAATTTAATGGCTACGATTGGCAGGGACGTGCTATTGAAGTTCGTGAAGACCGCTTTGCGGCACCATCATTTGGCGGAGGTGGAGGAGGGTACGGAGGTCGTGGAGGATACGGCGGTGGCGGCGGCTTTGGCCGTGGTGGATATGGAGGACCGAGGGGTGGATTTGGAGGACGTGGTGGTGGTGGATACGGAGGTGGTTTTGGTGGAGGTCGCGGTGGATTCCACGGTGGTAGTGGTGGGTTTGGTAGTGGTGGCGGCGGCGGCGGCGGCGCTGGAGGTTACGATGCCGGCGCTGGCTCCGCTGCTCCAAATGCGTTCACCGACTTTGCAACTTCCAACGGCGAACGCAGCCCGATCATTTATGTCCGAAACGTAAGGCGTTTCTTTGATTGCGCTGGGATGGTGCTAATGAGAACAGTTGCCATGGTCCACAAGCAACGATGATCTTGTCGAGCTTTTCACTACGATCGGCAAAGTTGAACGAGCCGAGATTCAGTACGAACCCAACGGTCGCTCTCGTGGAACTGGTGTCGTTGAATTTGACTCTGCAGAAAATGCTGAGACCGCAATCTGTGAGCCATGCTGTGTCGAGACCTGGTGCAAACGTCCTACTGACAATTTTGCTAGCGAAATTCACCGGATACCAGTACGGCGGCCGGCCGCTTGGCCTCAGTTTCGTTCGCTACACCAACCAGGGGAACGGAGACGCGATGGAAGGACAGGAGGCTACCGGTGGCTTGACTCAGGACCAGATCATGTGAATAAGGAGTGCAGAACCGAGCGTCGACTTTGACATGAATGCATCATTACATTCAACCTTGGGCATGGAAATTCTCCGATGACTATTGCTGGACACCACATTTTCGATTGAGCTTTCTTCTTATGTCATCTTCAATCGACCCAAGTGAGAATGGACGTTGCAAGTGCGATTTGAGTGGCGCACCGAGATTCTCACTTGATTTTTCTGGCTTTCCCATCTTTCTCTGGCTTTCGAATTTGCTACTCCTGCGCTAGCCGGTTTCACCAACTACCTCGCCTTCAAACCGGCTTTGGCTTGCACCTAATTTCCTCCGACACGATACACTGTGAGAGTTTTCCTATGGATTTCGGGCGGAGCGGTCTACCAAAAAAATTTCCTCGACTATTGTAATCCTACTCTGATTCAATCAAGCAGTATACACAAAAGCTTTCCAATTGAAACTAACTCTCTCCTCTCTTCTTTGTAACCAAATATAGGTCAGATCTTTAAGCAGTCAGGTTTCTCATCGCACCCTCATAAACGAACCATTGTACAGCATTTACTATAAAGGCTCGAACATTGCACACCCAAAATCCCCGAAACAAGCCTCCCACACCTTCCGCCCTCCACACCATCCTTCCCACCTCCCATGCCCTCACCCTCCTCGCTTTATCCTTGTTCCCATATCCAACAACGCACCCATCTCCCTCTACAATCTTTTGCGCCTTAGCTCGATCGGCCACACTTGGAAGATAGCGATCAACCAGCTTCCTACCGCTCTCAACTCGAGAACCTTGTGAACATGGCATGGTCTGAGTTTGGATGCGGGTCTTTATGACATCGAGCGGAAAGATGCTCGACCATGTCGCACAGCCAGCAAGGCCACCACACAGTAGAGTTTTCCATGCTGTGACGGCCGGATCGTCATGCGGATTCTGTAGGAATGCAGTGCACATGTCGTATGTGTAGAAGCTGATCGTAAACGGGAGGTCAATTATTTTGGCATGTAAGTAAGGTGCTCTTCGCCCTTTGATCGACAACCATATCCTGCTCGACGCCAATTTTGAAAAGCGAATGTGTGGGAAAAGGTCGCGGGCACTGAACTTACTAGAAACCGTAGCCCACCGCATCTCTCACGCTCGTCACTCCCCCGCCGACATACCATCCTCGAACCCCACCACCTTCCACCCACAACTGTTTTGCAATTCCCCACGAACTCTGCAGCATCGGCTTGCCCCTCCCACTCTCCTCTTGCAACCCGCTCGCCTGCACCTGTGCCCGGCACTTGACGAGTTCGGTCGGAGCAGAGACGACGAAGGTCGCGAGACCACCGATGGCTCCGGCCGTGAATGTTTGCCAGCCTGGTCGAACGGAAGATGCAGAGACCTGGGTAGTGGCAGGGCTGTTAAGGGAGTCAAGAAGATACAGTGTGCGATTGTAGGTGGCGAAGAGGATGCCGTTCAGCGCGCCATAGCCGAGGATGGGAGGTGCGGCGCCTGGTTATTTGGGGAGGTGTCATGTCAGTTTGTGAGTTCATGGGACTTTGTTCGCCAGAAGAGTACCTCGCAGTAGTGCAGTATATGTTGAAGCTGAAGATAGTCTCCGGCTTTTCAACGCAAAAGATGATAAGTCAAATTCATGTCCGGCTTGCAGGCGGGTTTTCACGATGTCTAAGCATTTGATAATTGAAGTCAGATAGCGAATGGGAAATATACATGTATTTATTAAAGCTGGCTTGCTACAAAGGATTGAACATGCCTAGGGGATTGCCTATCAAGATGCCGGCGGCGCCGCTTAAATAGCCAGCCCAGAAGTCCATTGATATTGCGATGATTTGTGCAGTGGTTATTCATACTGAGAGGCCATGGGAGCTTTGGAAAGAATACAACCTTCGTCCAACATCAAGGTTGAGGCGAGGGATGATGACATTCGAAAAAAATGCAGTAACTAGAGCAAGGACTGGAAAGAGCGTGACAACAGATTTGACATGAATAGTCGTACTCAAAATGGAGTGGCTAGTTACGAGTGTGCAAGTTGGTCCGAGGGGATCATATTTTTGAGGGTTTGGCAGTCCAATGTGGAGCGAACTAGGCAAAGTTCCGCAAGCGAGCCTTTCATAATTCCAGGACGAGTACACCGCGAACTCACCAAAATTCGTCGACTGAAGTAGACTTGTCCTCAAGCCCACTGCTGTCATGGTTTTTGAAGGATGCGAGGCGTTGTTTCAGCCTTACGAGCCTAGGCCACAATCTTCGCTAGCAGGCCAGGCCGCTACGCCTGGCCCTTAATCGAATCGATGTACGGAGTAGATCAGCGAGAGCTTTCTGCCTTGCATAGTCTACAGGTGTAGCTCAGCCGCGCGCACAAAAGCAATGGACAGCTACGTGGTCCGTCTAATCACATGCATTCTCCAAGAAGCCGTCAGACTATTGGAAATTACGCGTTCAATCAAGTGCCACTTTGCAAAGTCATGATCCACGTTTTCCAGCACATTTTAGACGATTAGTCATGCATTGAAATGTCCGAGACGGCCGTACCAAACTCCGATCTAACGGCGTTCGAGAACTTCGAGCTTCACCATGACATCTCATCCAAAGACGTCCAAAAGGTTCTTCTCGAGATAGTTGAAGACGTCACTTCTCGAAAGAAACTTCATGCTTGGGACGATCAGCTTCAAGTGTCACCTTTACGACGTGTGATAGGAGCTGCGCGCCAATACTTGAGAGAAGGCTATGGCGGCTCGAGCAATGCACTCTTGGCCGGAAGTCATCTGGAAAGGGTCATCGTAATTGACGGCGTCTGCTACAAGCGACCAACGATAGCTCAGACCGAAGACGTCGCAGACCACCTCTTCTTTACAAAGGTTGATCATCACATCTTTCTGCTATTCACAGCATTGACTGGACCATTAGAATATAAGGCAGGTACAGACAAGCTTATTCCTACATGACGATGATTCGCATACAACCAATGAGGCTCTTCTCAATCGTGGAAACCCCTCCAAAGACGAGCACAGTATTAGACTAAAATATAGCCAAGGACGTGTCATGTACGTATTGCTTTCTCCATTGACGTTCGATATACTTTCACGTATCTTGGCTGACCCAGACTTGATGAATGAAAGTGAGATCAAAGATTCCGTTCAATTCCTACAGAAAAATGCTTTGACTGTGCTTCATATTTTTAGCCTTCGTCTTCAGCAGGAAGACTATTCTTTCTTGGAGGCATTCCTCGAGCGTCATCATGATCAGAAGCCAAGTTTCAAGGAACCAGATCGCTTGCAAGTCAGGTCACCAACAGGCTCGGACACTGTATGTTTATGTGACTCTCCTTTTCGAGTTGTCCGCTAACAAATCCTATAGTCGCCTCAAAAATACTACAAACGAGTTACACTTTCTTTCCATCTTCCGTGGTTAGGACTGAGTGCATTGATAACAAATGATGCCCTTGCGGAACCCGTCAACTTCTTTGAAATCAAAGACGAATCAGAATCTTACGTGGCGGAAAAAGCGGGGCAATCGATCAAAATGGGATGTTCATCAGTTCTCTTGACTTTGGCTGTTCCGGAAGAGTGTTCAAATCTCCAGGAGGTAGCCGGACTTCTCAAGGAGCCCCAGGCCCTCTGGGCGGTTTTGAAGCTCAACAGTCCTTCGTCCTCCATGGCAAAAGATGACATTACTGAGCACCTAACGCCCATCTCTCAATACATTCGTGGAGTTGTTGCCTGTCTATCTGCTCAACGTGCCCATGCGCAAAGCATCTTCTCCTCGCTGAAACTTCAGATCCAAGAGCACGACGACAATGACCTCTTTGATGACGATCAATTCTCCAGATCTCGCTTATATCATCGTATCATAAAAGCCTGCCATTTAGTCACGAATTCAATAAGTTCATCAACCCGCTTCATCCAACGGTTTCGCGCAACCCAACTCGCATCTCTTTGTGCGGAAGCTCACAGCTCAGAAGTCCACGGAATCACTCATTGGAGGCGACAACTCGATGCTGAGGTCGCAGCATTGGAAGACTTGGCACAGCAAATCACGTCGGTCCGCGAGACCGTGCAGGAAGATCGCAATGCGCTCCATGGCGCGACTGCCGTTCTTCAGGCTCGGCTTGCGCTTCAGCAGGGAGAACGTATGCAGACCCTAACGTACCTTGCGACTGCATATCTGCCATTGGCCACGGTAGCATCGATCTACAGCATGAGTGTGCTTCCTTCTTCAGCGAATTTGGGATCGTTCTTTGTCGTGTTCATCGTGTTCATGTTCATCACCCTGCTCTGTGGCATAGTCCTCTCTAATGCGCAGGGTAAGCTCACGTCGGCTACTCCAGCCACTCTCTCAGATAAGCCCATTTTTCGTACGCTTCTCGGTCTCTTCAGACCAGTGCGAGAATACTTCCGCTTTTATGTAGACATTCTGACGCCGAGGGAATCCGAGACGACAAAGTCTCCTCCCGAATATCCATGGGCAGATTGGTTACCGTTTAACACAAGGAGCTGGGTAGGCTTCTCCTTGAATTGCTGCGTACTAATCCCCCGGCTTCTCTACTCGCCGGTCACGCTGATACGCCGCTTTATCGCTGAGATACTCTTCCCCCGAGCTCTTTGGCGTCGATATCAGTACAGGCATAGTCCGTTCGTAGTGGGGGCTTGGTGGAGTCCTGTACTTTTTGTGATGCATGTTTTGCGAATTGCGTTGATTCCCTTGTGGGTAGTAATAATTGCTGTATGGATACTGGAGCGATTACTGATTGATCTACTCATTGGTATCTCTAAATTCTTTGGAAGGAGCGTCAATTTCTTGGCTCTTCAATGACAGCTCGTGCTGCTAAAACGAGATAGAGCAAATGCCGCTGCATAGGAAATTTTAATCTCGAAAGTGTTCGATTCACTCATCTGGTGATATTCACGATTTGACACCAAGTTAGAATTTTCCTTCGACCTCACTTTGCCTCTTTCTACGAGAATGAGGACAAAGCGTCGAGGATCGACAGGAAGGCCTCACATTTTAAGCGGCGCATGGAACAAGTTTTCAGGCCTTCGAATGTGTAAACCTCCCGGCTTGTGCCGTACACGAAGTTTCCAAATCAAGCATGACGTAACTTGGACCGCGGATCCACCGGGGCGGCGAGACCATTACATTAACACAGAGAGCCAGAACCTGTGGCAGTAGCGATGTATATTGGTACAGCTGCCACATAGTGGCACAGGGGAACTGATGGAAGATCGACTCCGCTTCCGTTGCTATTTACCAACCTGAACAACCAGTTCATTATCTCAATCTACACACCGTAGAACTGTGAGACTGAAATTCTCTTAAATGAAGTCCAAGGCAAGCTTATGACCATTTAATATGAGTTGAAAAGTGCAATATCGAGCTCTTGGCCGAAGCGTTGCTGGCAAGGCAGAAAGCTTTGGGGGCGTCCTTGCCCCTGAATCAGCCTACATACTTTAGGGGGTCTCGTACAAGAGCTTTGTTGGCTGAGAGCGTATTTGCCGCTGAATTGCGTGCAGTGCCATTCTGCCTTGCATCTGTTGCGATATTTTGCGAGAACAGTTAAAAGCTAAACTTAGTACTGGATGTGAATATTCAACCCTAGATTCTCGATTGTATGCCTTTTTTAAGTTATACACCTCTCATTAACGCTAAACATTGAGGAAAGTGTAAGCCATTTGCAACAGTCACGAGCATGCTATGTTGGTTATTGGTGTAAATTGCCAAACGATGAATACGAACTCATAACGGGCACCTGAAGAGAACGAATGTATCAATTGTTTAGACAGGTTGTCGAGAGTGGCGATTTGTACAAAACAGCAGACACATTGAAGGCGCATGTGATTGATACTGATACAATCTTTGGCGACGGCGTCTATGGCTCAAGAGCTCTGCACAAGGCTGCTACAAGAGGTCATGTTGACATTAATCGTCTCCTTTTCCGAATGTAGATATACGCCTTCTGGGTGCCTTTCTTCGCATAATTTCAAGGTGTCTTCAGTTCGAATATCGAGCTGCTTGCGCGTGGTATCAACGAATACAAGAAACGCGACAACTTGACCTTAAGACGCGTGTTCGGTCTTTTAGCATCTTGTTCTTTTTCAGTCATCAAAGTGACGCATTTGTCACGTTTGACGAAGCTGGAGATCCATCATTTGCTAACATGTTAATCATGTCCAAATGCACATAGGATTCCAGAGGACATTTCACGAAGTCGAGCGTGGCCAGGAGGGAATTCTCGATCATGTCTTCAATGACTCATTGTGTAACAAATTTTTTCTGACGTGAAGAGAGTCGCTGTTGATGTTCGTGGCCAGTGTTGCCAATCCTGTTCGCCATTGACACGCAACTTGGGCGTGGTTCTAGATAAACCCTGCGCATCAACACATTTGTAAACTGATCCAACAAAACATCAGACTTGTGATCAAAGATAGCTGAGCCATGAGCATCCACATCAACAGCCATCTTGAAGCAGTATGTGTGGTGGTGGAGATGAAGTTCGAACGTGATAAGGAACTAATTTGAAACGGGTGGTGATCCGCATCTACAGTTGCCCCTCCAACGAAAAAGTCGATCGATAAGAGGGGCGAACTCCACAATCTCTCCGCGATCCAGTCAATATCCCTATATAACCCAGAATAATCATGTTTGTATGCGTTACCTTGTATCTGATTTTCTGGCACCAGACGAGGATGTATAAAATGGTTGTTCTCAAGATGCATAAGACTACCGATATTGGCTCTTTCCAAATTCTAGTCAACTAAAAAATTGACGTCTACCTTGCCACAGGAAATACCAGCTTCAATACGTGGCGCCTTTCCCATTTCATCAATATGGTTGCCTGAAGGCTTTCATTTCGTGCGAAGCGTGGCACGTAAGTTGTCTTGCCTAAGTTGTCTTGCCTGAATTGTCTGTGCCTTACACGTTTTGTTCAAATTTCATCCTTCGCTATCATCACACATGCCGTTCAAGGCCTTGCAGTGTCGTGTATAAGATCGAGGTGGTCTGGCTAGTTAATGTCACTATTCAACTTTTTCTTCAATTTTCTCTTTGGATTAATTAAATTCTGACCTTCGATTACTAACCGCTGGCTCGGTCTATTTAATTTAATTTGATATGTATTGGGTCAATCCTTCGTACTGTCTTTTGGCATTATCTAGTCTCACTGGATCACTTGCTCGACCACATGTGCCTACGAATGCAAATTTAAATCAACGTCAGACGTTCGAGAATTCGTCTTCACCAGGCAAAATGCCAGACCCACAGTCCATGGTTGAGGCTGCCTTTGCTCCGTATCTGACGAGCTCGGCGGCGACGCTGTCGGCCAACCCAATCTTTGCATCATTCCAGTCATTAGCTTCTGAGGTTGCTAGCAACATGTCAGCAGTAGCCATCTCTATTGCCCCAAGTGCGGTACCTTTGCGGCGTCAGGAGTCGGTCTCCACTTCATCGGCTGTCCCAATATTCGCAGCATTCAAGTCAATGGCTACTGAGCCTGCTGGCGATATGTCGACATTGGTCAACTCTGTTTCTGCCGGCGCAGCACCTTCACGGCGTCAAGAATCGGTCTCCACTTCAAAAGCGGTTCCAGTATTTGCAGCATTCAGCTCGATGGTTACTGAGGCTGCCAGCGACTTGTCGACAGCGGTCAACTCTTTCTCCGCAGGCGCGACCGCTTCACAGCGTTAAGAGCAGGTGAGTACTTCAACTACGATTGGAGAAGGAAGTACCATCGTTCTCATTCTATCAGCACCTGCAGTAGGATAGGAGCGTAACCAAGGGTCATCCTTTGTGGAAGAGAAGCGAGAGCGAAAAGGTCTATAGAGACGGGAGAATATGAATTTTAGTAAAGCTATGAATAATTTTAGATAGCCTGGTTTGACCCATGACATTTGCAATACATATTAGAACTTTATAGAATGACTTCAGAAAAGTGTTGCGTCGGGTCTCGTGAAGTGTAGGAATAGTTTTGCCAACCGTTTTGACCTGGTAGGGAATAAGCAACTCACTGATGTCACTCCATATTTCAAAAAGCCTACCTTACCTTACACAGCTGCTAAAGCCACAACTAATGTTTGGACCAAGTCCTTCCGATTATTAAACCCCAGTCTAGGCCAGTCCAAGGAAATCAGCATGACTGAATGGCTCGTCTACAGCGCCTTCGCACACCACATCCTATTACAGACTGGCTAGTCCCGAGGCCACCCACGGATACTTTCCAGCAATTTTCTTCGTCCTTTCCACATGAGCCCACATAGCAATAGCTCCTGGGATTTCTCCCATGTCCTCGATCTCGTCAATTCCTTATCGAGCACCGGTGCAGTTCCTAAGGATTGCAAAAGAAATGGAGAAGCTCCGTCTTACACAGCGAATCACGTTGTGAAAACCAATGGGAAGGACGTCGAAGAATCCTCTTCTGGGTTGGGTAATTTCTCAAGAGTATGGGAATACTTAGGCGCGCCGAAAATTGCACCAGCGCCTATCGTTCCGGCTAGAGAAGTACTCGACTTCACCGAGCTACCAGGAAGAGAAGATTACGCCTCTGATGGTGCAATTTATCGCTCAACTACAAAAGAAGTAAAATGGAAGGATCAGGTTGGAGATCATGATCTCTCACAGACCTTCGAAGAGAGCGAGGGCTCAAAGAGTCCTACTGCTACTACGAAGCAAGGAAGGAATCAAAGGAAGAAACAAAGACGTAGAGAAAGGGCTGAAGCTCAGCGTATGAACGGCATTAAAGCAACAAGTGATGTGGATTCGGAAGCAGAGCACAAGGCGGCACGAGCTGCGCCAGCAAAGAAGGCTAGCAAACACATACTCAAGCCAACTCAAAATCATCGATACAACTTACGTCCAAGAACCTCAAACGGTACCGCTATTTGCGCCCCTGATCTTTCAAGTCCAAGTACCCCGATAGCCACGATCTCTCAATCCAAACCGCTCCCTTTACCTAAAACTCCCTCTGAATCTGATCAAAATAAAATTAAGGGTTACGAAACTCCTCTTGACAGCCTCATCTCTCCCAACGTCCAGACAGTGAGTCTGTCGGCCATCACCAATCACCCAATTGGTAGAAAGGCTGTTGCTGAAGACCTCAATCGACACTTACAGCAGAAATGGACTCCGCCAGCCAACCCACTCACCAATGTCAACCCAGTATTGACCGCACAACCGATATTACCTCAGCCCACTCTGTATTCTCTCATTCCAGCATCGCTACCTCCCAAAGCACAGCCTCTCCCCACCGTCCAATCTCGACGGCAAGCTATCCAGCCGCTATCCCTCCGCACAGGCGAAGACCGATATTGGGCGCTCATGCTCAAACTCATCGCCGACTTCCCCGCCGACCTACGCACCCTCGTCTCCCCCTCCCTGCTCATTAATCATAACTCCGATCCCGCAGGCATCCACGTCTTCGTCGACGCCTCCAACATTTTCATCGGCTTCCACGACCAGCTGAAACGCGCCCGCGGGATCCCGCTGACGGCACGCGTCCCCCGCGTCGACCTCTCCTTCGCCAGTCTCGCGCTCCTGCTCGAACGCCGACGGCCCGTCGCCAAGCGCGTCCTCGCCGGCTCCACTCCCGCCGTCCCGGCCTTCGCCGAAGCGGCCCGCATCGGGTACGAGCTCAACCTGCTCGACAAAGTCCACAAAGCCAAGGATCCGACTCCGCGCAGCCAGAGGCAGAAATCCTTCGACAACATCAACAACGCCGTCGCGGCGCCCACCGCTACCCCGACGCCCTCCACCACTTTTAACATCACGCCTACACCCTCTCCCCACGTCCCTACTACCACTACCGCCTCTGATTCCTCTGATAGTCCCGCCACGGCCCTCCCGCCTGCGAAATGGCACGAGCAAGCCGTCGATGAGATCCTGCATCTCAAGATGCTGGAATCCGTGGTCGACTTCTCTGCGCAGCCGAGTACGATCGTGCTTGCGACGGGCGACGCCGCCGAAGCCGAGTATTCGCAGGGCTTCCTACGCATGGCAGAGCGTGCGCTGACTAAGGGCTGGTGTGTGGAGCTGGTGAGCTGGAGTCGGAATATCAGTGCGGCATATCGACGGAGGGAGTGGGTGGCGCAGTGGGATGGGCGGTTTCGCGTGGTGGAGTTGGATGCTTATGCGGAGGAGCTATTGGAGATGTAGCTGTGGAGGGAGGTTGCTTGATTGCTATGGGTACGGTTATGGAACCGGAGAAAACAGGAAGACATGGCGGGGGCTGATGTCGTGTGCAAGGGGAGAAGTTGGTGCGTGCGTGATTGAAGAGAATATTGCTTCGTCGCAAATAATACTGTGCCAAGGGCGATTTTTGTCGGTCTTCGGACAGTGAAGAGGGGGTTGACCTCACGCGATTACGCGTTTCGAAATACACTCGGCATTCGCTACTTAAGTGTATGGTTACTCAACAATACGAAGTACCAAATTACGGCTCACCAGGATTTATATATCCTGAGCTAACAGCATACAAAAATTGGATCACATTAGATTCATCAATATCATAGTGTCTATAAACAATCTTAGGCAAAGACGATCTTCGTAATCCATAAATACAACGAAACATGATGCTATTACGAAGCTTATCCTACCCACCCACACCCAGCTCATCCCAATTCAACGACCCGTCCTTCTGCGGCAACCACTGCTCCAAAACCATCGTCCTCACCTGCTGCACATGCAACCTCGCCTCCGCCTCACCATCCTCCGCCCTCCCCTCGCAATACAGCTTAATCTTCGGCTCCGTCCCTGACGCCCGAATCGTAAAGCGCACATCGTTATCAAACTCCATTGTCAGCATCTGCACATCCTTCTGCACCGGCAGCTTCGGCGGCCGCGGCACCGTCGCCGTATCTAACCCCGTCGTGAGATCGCGGTAGCGGATCATCGAGTGCAGCCCGACTTCGTCCTTCGGATGGGATACAAGGAGGGCAGCTTCGCGTGACGCGGTGTCATCCCCATCCCGGGAAAGCAGCTCTGCGGCGCGAGCGGCGCAGATGCGGCGGATGTGGGCGAAGCATGAGTCTGTCATCTGAGGCGAGGGAGATATGATGGTGTATGGCTCGTCGACAAAGTATCCGTATTTCTTGTATAGCGATTGCAGTTTGCTCCAGGGTGTCATGCCCTGGCGCGCCCAGCGCTGGCAGGCACGTAGGAAGACAGCAGCGGCGCAGACGCCGTCTTTGTCCCAGACGACGTTGGGGAACATGAAGCCAATGGCTTCTTCGAACGCGAAGATGACGTCGTATTTACCTGATTGTGAGAGATCTTGGCCGATGTTGCCGAGCCATTTGAAGCCGGTTAGGGTCTCTTCGAAGTAGAAGCCTTCGATTTGGGCCATGACGGAGAGCATGCGAGAAGAGACGGTAGAGGCGAGCATGGCGATTTTGAGGGTGGAATTGTCGCTGTCACTTGTATTTTTGGTTTTGGGCGTATATGTCTCGAATACGTGGGAGGCGAGAAGAATGCCGATTTGGTTGCCACTGAGCTGTTCCCAGTTGTTTTCATTTCTGAATGCAAGGGAGAAGCGGTCGGCATCTGGGTCATTAGCTAGGACGAGATCGATGGCATGTTCATCGGCAGTTTTTTGAGCGAGATCAAGAACACCCCTTTGTTCTGGATTGGGAAACTCGACGGTAGGGAAGTCTGGATCGGGTTTGGCTTGCTCACGAACCTCTATCATCCCACCTTGAAGGTTGAGGTCTTCAACTGCTGATTTCATGTAGGGTAGTCCGACACCATGTATGGGTGTGTAGACAAATCGGATAGGCTCGATGTCCTCGGAGGACATATCTTCGTTGATGAATGTAGCTTGTTTAATGGCCTTGAAATAAGCCTCTCGAATGCGGCCAAGTACACCTTCAACTAAGAGATTATCTTCATCGAACACATTCTCCCAGGAAATAGGTTCTAGATTTGCAAGAATGGCTTGTGAGATTCCAGAGTCATGGGGCGAAATAATTTGACATCCATTCTCCCAGTACACTTTGTATCCGTTGTCGTGAGCCGGATTATGACTTGCAGTAATCATCACCCCAGCAGCAGCATGCAGCTCTCCAACTGTGAACGGTACCAGAGGTGTATGTACGAGAGTCTCGAGCCACAATACTTTGATCCCTTTAGCTACAAAAGCCGCAGCTGCAAGCTTTGCAAACTTCTCGCTCTGATGACGGCCATCGAATCCAATGACGATACCCCTTGTCTTTGCATTCGCGACATGATCAAGAACATATGATGCAAGTCCCTGGGAAGTTTGAAAGACGGTAAGACTGTTCATTCGAGAGAAGCCTGCACCCATTCGGGCACGCAAGCCAGCCGTTCCAAAGGCAATGCGTTTCCTGAGTCTGGCTTCCAGCTGAAGCTCATCATTTTTCTCAAGCAAATCCGAAATTTCGTTACGTGTGTCCGAGTTCTTGTCCAATCGAATCCATTCCGCTGCTAAATCTTTGACTGCAGTCATGATTTTTATCGAGTGACCAAGTTTCCGGCTTTCAGGGTCAGTGTCATAGAAGATGGGGGCGAGATGAGGTTGGGATGAAGACAATTGCATACAAAAAGGCTTGGATAGAAGCCTATGAAGGCGTGAAAAGAAACTTTCGAAAATGCATGAGAATGGTCGAAGAAATTAGCTATGAGGAATTGACCGCGTACTCTTAAATCCAAAGAGTGAATAGCAGAAGTGCTGATGCATCTACTTGGGCAAGCTTGAAGCTTTGCAATTTCAAGTATATTGACAGCCGGGAGAATCCGATTTTCTTCTCTTCCCCTATGGACCTACCTCAATCACTCCAAATACTTGAATTCTTTACAACGATTATGATGCGAAAAGATTAGGTTTCCGGTCAGAAGGTGTAAGGATGCCCCACCTGGCATTTCGAATCACACCGCTGAACTCTGTTATCTTTGGCCTGCTCTTCCCCTCACACCAACAATTCCACTCTTTAGTGATCCAATGGCCTGAAAACACCCATATTCGAATCTAGTATTCATCAATTCCACCATGTCGAGTAATCTTGTCCGAAATACCCGTAGGGATACCTTACTATCCCGTGCACAAATCGAAGCGCTCATTGCCGAGGGAAGGAGCATCATAATCAAAGATGGAAAGGTGCTCAAGGTGGACGCATGGCTACCATATCACCCTGGCGGTGATAAAGCCATCAAGCACATGGTGGGAAGAGACGCTACAGACGAAGTCTACGCCCTACATTCCACCGAAGCCCTCAAGCAAATGGACAAATTTCAGATAGGACGCATTGAGGGAAGATGGGAAAATTTTATACCACCAATTCAGGGAGGCAAGTTCAGGAATAGAGAGGAAGACCTGGCGGAGGATTTGGCCCAAGATGATGATGATCAAAGCACATCAAGCCCAGAAAGCTCAGTCGACGAGGACATCTTTGACGAGTCTGATGAGCAGAGATTGAGACGACGAGGAATCAAGGCCAAAAGCTCAGCAAGCCGGGCAACATCCGCAACCTCTTTGTCATCTAATGAGGCTCTCGACGAGAAACCAATTGATGCCGGCCTGGCAGCCATGGACGCGCGAACCCAAAAAGAACTCGACTTCGATCTCGCCAAATACCCACCCCTTGATCCCACCACCCAAGACATCATCATCCACAAATATCGCCTCCTCAACGACCGCCTCCAAGCCGCCGGTCTCTACCAATGCAATTACACCGCCTACGCCATCGAACTCATCCGCTACACCCTCCTCTTCACCCTCTTCCTCACCTTCCTCCACCTCGGCTACTACACGCTCTCCGCCATCGCGCTGGGCTGCTTCTGGCACCAGCTCGTCTTCACCGCACACGACGCCGGCCACATGGGCATCACGCACTCCTACAACATCGACACGGTGATCGGCATCCTGATCGCGGACTTCCTCGGCGGCCTCAGCGAAGGCTGGTGGAAGCGCAACCACAACGTCCACCACATCGTGACCAACTCGCCCGAGCACGACCCGGACATCGAGCACATGCCGTTCTTCGCCGTGTCGCATCGCTTCCTTGCCTCGTTGCGCAGCTCCTACTATGATCGCGTCATGACGTATGATCCCGTGGCGAGGTTCATGCTGAGGTTCCAGCACTACATGTACTACCCTATTCTCGCGTTCGGCCGTTTCAATCTCTACAGGCTGTCATGGGAGTACATTCTGCTTGGTCTGGGTCCGCGAAAGGGCCCAGCGGCATGGCATCGTTGGCTTGAGTTGGTAGGGCAGGTGTTCTTCTGGACGTGGTTCGGCTACTTCACCATGTATCGCAGCATCCCGACTGCGTGGGATCGCTTTGTGTTTGTGATGATTAGCCATGTGGTAACGATGGTGGTGCATGTGCAGATTACGCTGTCGCATTTCGCCATGAGCACTTCCGAAGTAGGGCCTGCAGAGTCGTTTCCCCAGCGGATGCTGAGGACGACGATGGATGTGGATTGTCCAGAGTGGCTGGACTTCTTTCATGGTGGCCTGCAGTTCCAAGCTGTACATCATTTGTTCCCACGCATGCCCAGACATAATCTGCGAACGGCGCAGAAGATGGTGATTGAGTTTTGCGAGGAAGTTGGTATCCCGTATGCTTTGTACGGATTTGTAGATGGAAATAAGGAGGTCATTGGGCGTTTGGGAGATGTTGCTAGGCAGGCAAAGATTTTGGCCGAGTGTCAACGGGTTGTGAGTGCTCAGGCAGATTTTGCCATGCACTGAGATAAATAAAAAGTGGAAATGTACATAGATGATAGACTAGGCGTCATGGGTATCAAATCCTGACTGGGATATTTATTATTCTGGGAACTCGGCTGTAAGCGGTTACTTTGTTGAATCCGATATATTTCCAGGCCAGTTTCACACTTTATATTTTGCCTCATCCCTTGACCCTTATCCATCTCCAACGCCATGGCTATGCAATATGCCAGATGTTCCAATTAGCGTCACAAGACGCCACTACCGTGCAAACTATAATGTACCATTCTTCTTCTCCCATTCTTCTGGCGTGAAGCATTTCGGTGTCCAGGCATGAATGGCCGCAATCTCTTCCTTCAGCACTCCGTTCACTGTCCTGTGTCTTGCCAGAGTAGTTTTTTTGGCGAATTGCGGGGACACTATTATGGCTTCGAACATTTGACCACAGCCACCTATGATACGCTTGATGTCAGTCGTGTAATAAACTTTAGATGCCGACAAAAAAGCGAGAGATTACCGGAGAGATCTTCAATCTGCACATGCTGCGCGTCCAGCTTCTCTACAAGTTTTACGCGCAAGGTATCTGGCGTGATACCTGTGGAAACTTGAGTTTGGACTGCCTCGGTATCTGTGCGTGCGCTCATCTTCGGGAACTGGGAGTGAAGGAGGGGAAATGGGACGATCGACGGTAGAATAAGTCAACGAAGTTTCAATGATGATGATGATTAATATGATCACTACGGCAAAGATTGATTGATAATGAAGCGATTGATTAGATTAAGCTGAAACATGGCGTTATAGAGTAAGTCTAGCGAGTCTGTCATGGTCTTCGCTGGTCTTATCGGCTAACATGCCACGTCTCTAATGATCTTCACAGGGATCATAGTATCAGATCTGGCACTAACTCTGAAGCTTCAAAGATCTACGCGTCTTGCATGTTCAAAGCTACAGTTCGACGTGCCATCAAAATGGCCTCGCCACCTGCGACTGCGCCTTTCTCGAAGGCTGTGGTGGGTGCTATGCGGAAATTGTACGTGATTGGCCACTCAGCTCGATGCTTGGGAACAATAAGCTCATGGTAAACAATAGGTATCCTGAACACTTGGCCGATAAAAGCTGGGATAATACTGGATGTGAGTCAATCGCTGGTGGATCAGTTTAAATATCTCACTTTAATAACCTACTCTAGTACTCCTAGAAGCCCCGTTTGATCCTTTACGGAGACAGATGAATTCGGTTCTCTTGACAGTAGATCTTACTAAAGCTGTGGCAGACGAAGCCATTGAACGCAATGACTCGATCATCGTAGCATATCGTGCGTTCAGTAACTTTTAAGTTTTCTAAATAATGAAGCTAACAATGGGACAAGTGAAGATCCAATAATTTTTAAAGGCCTCAAATCTCTTACCCTTGCCAATAGCCAACAACAATCATTACTCAGACTAGCAGCTGAAGGCATCAGTGTACGAATCGGATCGACTGTTTCCTAAGGCCATAAAATTGCATTTACTAATCCAAGTAGGTTTATTGTCCGCATAGCGCTATTGATGCTGCGCCTGGAGGCCTTGGAGACTGGCTGGCAGATATCATCACCGGTACTCCAGTGAAAGCCCCGCAACGTTCGCAAGAAAAAGAGGCTAAAGCGAACGGAATCAAAGAAAATGGAGAAGACCCTAAAGAGTCCGATAGAAAGAGTGCCCCCAAAGAAGACGATCCTTTCCTGGAGCCTAAGCGCCCTGTCTACATGCTCCAACATCACCCATCCCAAGCCGATGTTAAAGAGCCAGATCTTAAATTGTGGGTTACCCTGTCCAATGCTAATGGGATTGTGCCGCTCGTAATAATACATTTCATGAGATATGCCCCCTACGCTGCGCTATTCCCACACTGCTTTCTGAGCATTCGTGCTCCTTACGCGCCATCGCTCTACACCCTGCATGGCTTTGCTCGCACCGCGCGTCTGTTTTTCCAATATACTCTCCTACATTTCTACCTTAGTTCTTTGTTCCACATTCCCTGTTTCTTCGCCACAACACCCTCCTATCGCAGACGCATTTTCTTCCTGAACCCCTTCCCTACACCGGTCCCCGCATTCCCCTTCACAAAATCTAATGTACCCAATTTACAGAGACGCAATCCCACACACGCGGTCCCCAATCACTCCCCTCTCTCACCCCGGCGCAGGCATGGGTCGCATCGTGCGCTTCAAAACCGCGCAACCCCTCCTCTCGCTCATCGAGCGCATCGGCCGCGGTCTCGGCAACCCAAAGGGATTCCCAATTGCCATCCCACAAGGTGCAAGTCTCGAGTCGATCCAGATCCGCAGCGCGGCCATCTGCGCCGGCTCTGGCGGCTCGCTCTTCTCCCAGCTCGACAACGACGACATCGATCTGTTGTTTACGGGTGAGCTGAGCCATCACGAGGCGCTCGCCGCCATCGAGCGTGGGCGCAGCGTGATTGCCCTGTTCCATAGTAACACGGAGCGCGGGTTTCTGCATAGCGTGTTGAGGCCGCAGTTGCGGGCGCTAGTGGCAGAAGAGTGGGAGCGGGTGAGGAAGGAGGAAAGGGGGAGGGTGGGCGAAAATGAGGAGTGGAAGGAGGTGTTGGAGGATGAGGAGGTGAATGTGGAGGTCAGTGAGGTGGATCGGGATCCGTATGGGATCATGATTAGTAAGGCCGAGCTTTGAAGGGAGAGAGATTGTTAGGGGTCAGGTAGGGAAAAGACGAATAGGAGAGTTAGGACAGCCGGTTCCACTGGTTCTAAGGTGTTTATACCCAGGTACGATTTAATAAATAGTTGCGAAATTTTAGGAGCGTAATGGCGTTCAAGGCGGCTTTTTCGTGGTGTTAAATTGACGCCTCTTTTTCTATTTCCCAGAGTAAGAAGACACTTTATCGCTCAAGTCAAAATATCTTTACTGGCATATACGCAGTTTACAAGCAAGCCATAAGAAAAGGAGGTTGGTAAGATGACAAATCTGTACAACTTTTCCGCCCGGAATCAGCTTCGAACTTTCGAGCTTTAATCTTATTAAGTTATTCAGAAACCGATTTATGCAAAAAGTGTTACAAATTAGAAGATTAACTAATCTTTAATACCGTAATTTTAAAAATTAATTAGGAGTATCAAAATTAAATTATAAATTGCCAAAAATTAAATCAAGCTGAACAAAATAAAATTCAATATCTCGTAAAAAATTTACATATTCTATACCTTTTCAATTGACTAATCAATTGTCATTAACAAGCACGCAGGGTTTTCTCTCGGGCCCGTAGGCCACTGTACTCTTTTGGAGGCTTGGCACAGGACGGAACTAGCTGTACCTTTAGCTTTGTAGCTTCACCCGACCTTGTACCACAATTGACAAAGTTGAGGTGCCGCAATTCCGATGTCGCGTTCGGTGATACGAATGCCACTCTCTATGAAATAGGCAGTTCAATACATCTGCACGGATCTCCTCGGATTTGCTCACCAATAGCCAGCGGGGTGGGTCAAGCCAAGACGTTAATAAGCCTTCCCCTGGTGGTGGCCGACGCGCTCTAACGTGTTACAATTCCATGATGGGAGAGCGTGATTCTGCACCCCCTTAGATCTTCGACGTAGTGGGCTTTTCCCTCCATCGCGCAAGCAATCTTATCACCCAGTTTGCTAGCATTGTGGTCAAAAATGCCGAGTTCTCTTTCCTACGTCCTCACTACCCACTCATTGGGCGCCGTCGTGAGTAGACGGTTGCTTTTACCGCCTCTTTTATCGTCAACAGTATCAGCTCGCTCTCGGATGGTTGTCGTGAAGTCCGGGAGCTCAGTCTCTAGCAGTGGTTGGCCAAGATGGCGATACCCAAGGTGATGTCAAGAGCTGAGGTCGACGAAAAAACCCTCGCAGAAATCTCAGAGGCTTGCAATTTGCCATTCAGCAGCATTGAAGATGTCTACAGCTGTACGCCTTATCAACTTGGCATGATTGCTGAGACAAGATTCGAAGCCTTCCACTTTGTCGTGTCTTTCGGCCCAGCAGCCGACATTGATCGATTTTGTAAAGCTCTTCGATATGTCGTCTCGTTAAGACCGATCTTGCGCACTCGTCTTGTCAAATGTGGCCTTGGGACTGTGCAGGTTGTCACGACCGAAGAGCATATTACTGGACGACGGTCTGGCGATGTTGAACAGTACCTGCGCGAAAGCGAAGAAGAGCGGATGGGTTTAGGAGCGCCTCTCTTCCGATCTGCCTTCATCGGTAGGGAATTCGTGGTGACAATACACCATGCTATCATGGATCAAGGGTCGTGGACCATGTTTCTCGAAGAGGACGTGGCGTTCGCTTACTATGGACACTCACCAAAGACACGCCCTGCGTTCAAAGACTTCGTAGCACATTGTATGGATATTGACGAATCCGAGGCGAAGTCTTTTTGGACCTCTCGATTTAAAGGCTCTGCAGCCATCTTCCCCGGAATCACACCAGGCATTTCACCATGTGCCAACCAGAAAGAGCCGCGAAAGATAACCTTGAAGCGTGCTGGAAATGGAATACCGCTTATCCACTTGCCATTTTTTACCGAGGCAGCGTGGGCTTTAACTTCTAGTATCTATACAGATAGTGAGAGCGTTGCGTATGGTTATGTCTTGTCTGGCCGCACATCTTCACTGGACGGCCTTGAGGCAACCTTGGGACCCACATCGGTCGAGGCCCCAATACAGGTTAATCTACAGCGTAACATGACCGTGGACCGGCTTATAAAGGATAGAGTGACGTCGCTGCGGCAACTCCAAGCACATCCTGCGTTGCAATACGGCTTAAGTAAGATCAGTACTGTCAACGAGGCAGCACAGACTGCTTCAAGGTTCCAGACGATATTCAACATCCGCCCCTTGCTACCAGATACTACCGAAAAGGACCAGGATGTAAAATTTGATCGCATGGTGTTGTGGTTGCGAGCAACTTACCCCCTTTATCTGGTCTGCAGTATTCATGACGATGGGGTCTTGGTTGAGCCGGAATCTGACTCCACAATCCTTCCTGATCGCCAACTAGATCAGCTTCTAGCCCAGTTCGAACACACTCTAAGATTGCTTACCGAAGTTCCTCTGCAAACCAAAGTAGATGATTTACAGCTACTAAATCCTCATGATCGCAAGAAAATTTTTAAATGGAACAAGACCATACCCGAGACGGTAGAAAAATGCATTCATGAGGTCTTTAGTGCCCAGGCTCGGGCGCAGCCTGAGGCAACGGCAGTGGAGGCCAGCGATGGGAGTGCAAGTTATAGTAAACTCGATCAGTTGTCAAACCGTCTCGCTTCCGAGTTGCGGAGAAGAGGTGTGTCTTCTGGAAAGCCAGTGGCCTTAATCTTTGAAAAATCCCTCTGGGCTATTGTAGCTATACTTGGCATCATGAAGGCCGGCGGAGCATGCGTTCCAATCGACAAATATAGTTCGCATAATCGCAAAGCAGATATTCTCGCTAGCGCGAGCGTAAAAACCGTTCTAACCTCATCCGCCGAGCGTGCTAATTCGGTCAGTCTTGCGCTTTACAGCGATATCTTTACTGTCAACGCGGAGTCTGTGGCCAATTTGCCGGAGTCTTCTGGTTCGACCGACTTTACCAATGGAACGAGCACTCCAAAGGACCTCGCTTACATCGTTTCCACCAGCGGTAGTATGGAAGATCCCAAAGGTGTCTTACTTGAGCATCGGTGCTTAGTTTCATCGCTGACGTCGCAGGCTCAAAGGCTCGATTGGCGTCCAAGTTCTCGAATACTCCAGTTCCATTCTTATGCATCGATTACTAGCACTAGTGAGCTTTTCGGGGCATTGCTATTTGGTGGATGCGTGTGTATACATTCCGAGAAGGATGGGGACTCCAGTCTTGCTAGCTTTGTCAAGTCCACCAACGTGAACTCGGCACTTCTGCCTCCCAGAGCAATCCGAACAATGTCACCTGACGACATGCCCAGCTTGAAATCCCTAGTCTCGACTGGGGAACCAGTTGACGCCAAAGCATTGAAGATTTGGGGTGCAGCTCTTCGCTTTTTCAACGGCTGGGGAGCGTGCGAGGCCTCGGGCCTTAACATTATCGCGGAGTTGACACCTGATTCTCCCTACCCTAGAAGCATTGGTACACCAATTGGCTGTGCTGTCTGGGTTGTAAATCCACGAAACACTCATGAGCTTGCTCCAATAGGCGACGTAGGAGAGCTCTTTATCGAAGGCGCAGGTGTGGCCAAAGGCTATCTAAAAGAGAATTCCAAGACGGAGGGTGCGTTCATCTCATCACCTCGATGGGTGTCTTCTTGCGAGAGGAAAGAGCTACGGTTTTATCGCACGGGAGACCTCGCCAAGTATAACATTGGTGGCAGCATTTCTTTGGTAGGGAGACAAAACAATCGGGTCAGGTTTAGCGGTCAGACAATCCAACTTGAGGAGATTGAGGCTGTACTTGCTAGCTGCGCCGAAGTAAGGGACGTAGCCACCATAACAAAGATTTCTGGGGGCCGAACGCATCTATTCGCCGTAGTCTGCTTAGCTGATCCCCAATTGCCGAGGAGTGCGGTGTTACAGGAGCTGTCTGATGCTTACACCAAGGTTGTAGATCAACACCTTGATGCGATACGCGATTATGGGAGGTCGAGGTTGCCCTTCGACAAGGTCCCTACTGTTTGGCTCGCTGTTGAGCGACTACCCCAGACAATATTTCAAAAGCTTGACCGTGCCACCATTCGCGACTGGCTAAAGACACTACGCAGCTAATTTTACTGAACTTATCCATTTTGTTCAATTCTCTCTCTTCGACTTCTCATTGTATTCCAATCTAACATAGAATTCAACATGATAGATAAGAGAGCGAGTATTAAGAAGTAAGACTTCGCAAGCTAGAAAGAATGGAGAAAGTACATGAGAGATATATACATATATTACACTATGCTGTTGCAGGCATGACAATTTGCCATCTAATTTACATGTTGAATCAAAGCCGACAGACTTAGTACTATTAGATACGTTCAATTGCACCACCAACTCCTATAATCCGAAGACGTGCCGTACTTCGGCTGTTCTCACTAAAAATCTTTCACATCTGACTGCGCCCATTAAATAGCAAAACTCTTATTAACGGTAGGATTAAAGTCTCGGTCAAGTAGATTGGTTGAGGACAGGAAGCTCGGACTAAATTTGAGCGTTTCTAGCAGGGTAGGTGTCGTCCTGGGGAATTTGGGTCCAAATTTGCCATTTAAGGGAAACGGTTCTCGTTCGGGAAGCTTTTGCTAGGAGTCCTCCGCACGAGGTGCACGGTCGCACGAGATGCACACCCAATTTGGTTGTCCCTTATTTGGCTTCGAACCCAATTATCTTAACAACGTAAATAGATAAATAGATAAAATTAATATGAATGTTTCGTGATAATAATTCGAAATTTTTGACTAATTTAAATTATTCTAAAAGCCATTTGGGGGGTCGTTTTTGGTGTTGAGATTGATCTGAATTAGAACTAATTTCGGCCTCACTATTTTTATATTATATTTTTATCTCATCAATTTAAGGCCGTTTTTATTATATAAATTATTTTTATCTATTTTTTTTTTGATGTTGGATTTTATTTCAGAATTATTTTTTGATAATTCGTTGTTATTGAATCTTCTTTTTCTATTGAATTTCCGTCTTTTTCTGAATTTGTCTAATTTTCTGAATTTTTTTACGTTTTTATTATTATTGAATTTTGAATTCAAATTTCAATTATTTATCAGTTATTTTTTAAATCTTTTATTCTTCTTTTTATTGTTTTTTTTAATTTGTTTTTTATTTTTTTCGTTTTTTTTTCTCATGAATTATTTATATCTTCTTAAAATTATAAAAAATAATATCATTATATTCAGATAATTTCTATAAAAATTTGTATCGTTTAATTCTTTTTTATTTAATTTTGATTGTTTTTTTAAAATTTTGATTTTTTTATTCAAGAATTATAATTCTCGTTTCAAATTTCATAAATTTAATTTTAAATTTATCTAATTGATATTAATAATAATCATCAATTTTGATAATATATTATCTCCGAAATTGACGCCATATTATATTTGATATATAAATCATAGAATCTGAATTAGAAAATCGATTAGAATTCTCATTTGATTAAATTGAGACCATTTCGAATATTATTGACGGGTCAAATGAATAGAGATTTATTTTACGTCAATCGTTAATAATATTTTTGATAATAAAAGTCTATTAATAAATAATCCAAAATAGATTAAAAAAATCGCTTTTTATAAGATTAAGAAAATCTCCTATTTTATTGAATTATTAATTCAGTTTTTATGAATAATAAATCGTCAAAGAATTAAATAAATTCATATTTAATGATTGAAATTTATAAATTGAATAAAAAAGAAATATAATTATGAAAATTCGATGAAAATTGTAAAAATTCAGAAATTTCGTGATTATATGACTGCCGTGGCCGTTAATAATGAAAAATTTATAATCACGTCCGTGATATATTTTTTTTTTGATATTTTTTTTAAAAACGTCTCGAATTTATATAAATCCGAATTCGTTATTCGTCCAATCATTAAATGAGATTATAAAATTGATATTATAAATAATTAGATTAAAATTTCGAAATCAGATTTCTTGAATAGCGTCAGATTTAATATTAAAAATAATTGACGGCGGTAATAATTCGTTTTCTATAAAAATTAAAATTAAAATTATAATTTATATTCGGGAGCCTTTTATACCAGTTCCTTTTAAAATATTATATTCATAAATATTTTTAATGAAAATATGATATAATTTCGTTAATTGACCCATAATAAAATTTTTTTTATTCATATTATAAATATTTTTGAACAATATATTATATTATTTAATTTTGAAAATAATTTATCATAAAATTAATAAATAAATAAAATAAATTAAAATTATAAATTAATTGAAAATAAAATTGAAATTGTGTATAATTATTTATTCGTTTTTAAATAAAATTAAATATTATTAAAAAGACTGAATTCAAGATAAATTTATTACGTTTTATAAAATACGTTATTTAATCCTTTTTTGATTCTTTTTTGATTATATTGGAAATAAAATTTTTGACCATTCGATTCGTAAAAGGGATTCCACGAAGACATAATTTATTTATATATGAAATTAAAACTATTTTTTGAGATTTGATGAGGAATTCTAAATGATCTAAATATGCCTCCTGAATTTTCTGGGTGCGGCTTCTATGGCGGCGCGATAATATCGAACGGCTGATTTTATGAATTCTGGCTATCTGGATGTAATTAGGATGTTCTTCCGTATCCGCCGCAGCAATTGCTGCCTCAATTGATCCCATTTTGATAAAGATGTAGCTGTTTGAAATTTGGTGGTGTGGGAAATATTGAGTGTGCATCTCGTGCGACCGTGCACCTCGTGCGGAGCACTCCTACAGATTGGGAAAGTTTACGGCTCGTCTATCTTATCTGATCTTACTCAGGGAATCCAGTCCTGTAGGAGATCCAATCTCATAGGGGATGTAATCCAGTTGGGTATTTAATTCTCGAGGGGAGCCAGTCTCGTAGGGGGTCTAATCCCGCAAGGAATTTAGTCTTGTAGGGAATCTAATTGCATAAGGGATCCAGTCCCATAATCGTTGTGCTGGGGAATTTGGGCCAAGATTGGCTCTTTGAGGAATCCTATCTCGGTCAATTTCGACCCCCTTCGGATAGGTTCTAAGTATAACTTTATTGGAGATATATGTTTCGTATAGTGTACTCTTTGATATATACGCAGGGTTTATTTTCTTGGCTTTTTGAGAGCTTAGCAAGCCGGTTCCGGTATGCACCGGTCTTGCTTGACGTAACGTTTTGGTGGCGCGGCGACAACGTCCAACGATCGACATTGTATCATTTCGCCATCTCAGTGCAATTAGGAGAGTCTGCGACATCTGCTTCAGCCATTACCCTCTTATTAGCCTTCATATTGATGATATTGATGGAGGTATTCGATGCGAAAGTCATAGTGTTGAAAATTCCGGGCCGTGGACGCGGGCTGCCGGCCAACAGCCGGTCGCCGCTGCTAAGAAGATAGATTAACTAGGTGATGACTGCTAATGCAACATGGGCTTGGTTCTAAAATGGATTCTTCTATAGAACTGTCAAGACCCTTGCGAATGCTCTCAGGTCGAACTGATCAGCTTAGCATGAGCAGCGGTCCCCCTTGTCTATCGTACGTCCGATCTTCGAAGACGTCCTCTTCGAGGCGCCACTACACCGGCGTCATATCCACGCTGAACGATACCGCTTATTCCTAGTCATAAGAGATGGACCCGCACGAATAAGCCCTGGGCTGGATTCAATCCTTCGGTAAGGCACACGAACGAGAACAATTTCCAGGCCGTTTGAGTGCGTTTAAGAACCAGCTCAGTAGGGCAACTGAATGGCACGCACATAGAAATTAAGACAGACAAGAGGGATCCGAGGAGGGAAAGAGAAATCAGAGCCCAAGAGCCATAGCATTTTGCGTCTTTAAAACTTTTGCCATGGTCGTGATCTGGTGCTGTGGTTTGAAGCATCCCATGACTTGGAGAGGAAGGGTAAGATATCGAGAAAATTCATTATTTCCGATCCAGACTCCTGAAGCTGTAAGGCGGTATGATCAGACTATGGACTGCAGTGACTTTATTTAACCTTATAGACCCCGCGTGGAAAGTATGACAATTTTGAAATCATGCTTGTATAAAAGGAGACGTAGAGGAGACCGGCCCATACAGAAGAAAGCTTTCATATAAAGATCAGCATTTTAACAAGTCTTTCATCTTATCTTCCCATCTTACCTTTGTCTAACTAAATACAGGCCTATCATACCAAAGTCTTAGATAGTGGTTGTGGAAGTGATAGGAGTAAGTCTTTTCTTGTAAGTGTTGAATTTTGTAAATTTTTTTCAGTCGTTCTTTTCGTCCAAAGATTATCCTCCTGGACCGTTCACGATTTTAGATTTCAAGATGAAGATTGGAATGTGTATTTTCATAATCGTAAATGTCCTTGCTCTCTCTTCACCAACCTTCATGACTTCTTCTGATACCGCTTATCCCATCTCAGTCAATTGATGATCCCTACATGTCTGGAAGCGCGTTCGATATTTCCTGACAAGTGTGCAGAATAGAAGCAGATACGTCCCACCGCTTTCTTTATTTGCTGCGAACTGGTGATGGACACTCAAGCATTTCTCAAAGTATAGTCTCGGTATATTAGACCCCCTAATCGTGACTAGTTCGACCATGGACGTATTCTGATCATGCTTAAAGATTAGCATAACTCTTAGGTGAGCGACAATGGAAACTCACTATGTAAAGGTACTTCTTGAGTCAATCAGAAGATACATGGATAAGATAAAGAGTGAAAAGTTCAACAGAATACGACTTGCTCATCTACAGTCGAATTGTTACTATATACTGTGGTCTGTAACAATGTACAACATCTCTTGACGGAGCAAACGTAAGTGTAGATATGAGACACGGCGCTTACACTGTTCCAATCGCCCTGTCAACCTGTTACCTAGTACGCTGGCAATTGGACTCTAGGCGCTTGATAAAGGTTTGCATCCAGCACAACGAGACCTGGATCTGAGTATGGAGTCGTTCTCAGTGTGTAAGTGGGAGTGGCAGTGGGAAGACCCTTTCTGGGCGAATAGCCCAACATGACTCTAACAGCCTCTCCACGACCCAGGGCCCAATCACGAATGGACCTCACACTCGCAGAGCAGCCACTTTGAGTCTTCATGATCGAACAGAGCACTCTGGCAATTCAGGAGAAAGGCTTAAAAGCTTTTGTTAACTTGGATCCTATCTAAGGATACATTTCAAGTTCTAACTTAGCGCGCGCCCAGACTTCCTTTCTCGCGCCCCTTGCTTCCACGCCGCTTTCTCCCCGAAAGTTGCCCTGCTTGCACATCAAGTATACTCAGATAACTTGTCTTGCATCCTCAGATACCATGGATACCTTTTGGCGTACGAATCGTTTCTCCAACCTCAAGGCTAAACTAAACGGCATCACCAACAATACATCAGAGACAGATATGATCAGGTTTCAATTCGACTGTTTGTGGGAAGGGGGACGTAACATCACTTACCTTGGCTCAAAAGACAAATACGAGTATGGGCTCGGCCGTCCAGCATATACTGCAATGCTCCTGAACAGCGATCGTAACCTCCCGGAATCGCTAAACTATGAGTTAACCGAATTTTCGAACACGATGTCCCTCCATATTCAGGTTGACCCGTCAAAGCCCTTCAATACTACAATATCGCCTCAGACTGCAGTAGAAAGAGCTAGCTCTACCCCCTTAGCTATCCCAACCGCTGTTCCCTATCAACCTGCAGCCTCGATATCATCACCTCCACCAGATTCCCCTGTCCAACCGACATATTCAAGCATATTATCTACAGATTCAATGTTTCTTCATGATGGAATACCTCCTCCTGGATCAGAATTACTGCCACCCCACTCTACGGATTCTACTCCTTCCACAGCCCATTATCACAAGGTTCTATCGAGGTTCTTTGAACTTGGCCAACTAATGACAAGGCCGATACCAAAATCCCAGCATTGGTTGAGTTCATTATTCGGAAAACGGAAACAAGAGAACTGGTCTACTACACCCTTTGTCATTGTGCACGAGTCGGGAGCCTCGAAAAATTTTGGCCTTTGGATTGTTGCTATACCTCGAAAAGAATATGAACCACCAGATTACTGGGAATTGAGTTGTAATGAGCAGGTTGAAATAGAGGAATCCGACCCTCACAGCTTACGGAAATCAACATTGAATGGCTTTCTGGAGGATATAGCATTTGCTCGGATCCGAGATAGTTCACTGGGGACCTTTGATCTTGAAGACATTAGGGATGATAAATTTATCCTTGCTTAATAAGTGTGGATATGTGAGGTGGAAGTGCAACTGGATAGTTGTACGGGCGCCTGTGAGGATCCGCTACACACGCACATGCGCATACACACACGCATACTCACACAAAAGTGTTAGACACACATACCTAAGCGAATATCCAACATTCGGGTCTATGCGACCGTTCAGCTGCCGCGATATGCTAGACCTGGGTGATGGCAACAGTGTACCGACATTTGATTAGTGAAATGGTTCTAATACAAACACATCTATTGCCCATCGTACTTTCGAGCACTTCTTAATATGCTAGTGACTTGTCTCTAGGCGAATACCAGGATGTGGGAGCGCCCAATAGTATTTTTTGTTAACGATTTAAAGGGCCTGTCTCACGACAAGTGGCTTGCCAAATTCTCAGAAAGTGAACGTCCCAAACGAATATCCGGCGCCCTATGCGAAATCGAATCTTGCCTTGACCAAATTTCCAAGAATGTTTCAGATACAGTAAAGGCTGTTGAGTACATTCAGTCTAAATCTTGGTCTGGCCTAATCAGAAGGTCATTATTAAGATTTCTCGGTCCAGCTTTATCTGCATTACCACCTTTCAGCTCGATATTTCCGGGCTTGTTAAGATCGGAAGCTGATTTGTTGGTCTGGCTTCAGAAGAAGGTTGTAAATCAGTTTTTGCACAAACTCCAAGGTATTCTTCAGCGGATAGAAGTGAAGGTTGAGCAGGAAGAAATTCTCAAACATCAAGCCAAAATAGGGAAAGTAAGCCCGGATATAGAGCAAAAGCTTTCTTTAATCAAAAGAGAATTGGAAAAACTGCCGAATCCTATTTTGCCTGGTAAGCTTCCTGGCTTCTCTGTTTCAAAAAGGATCTGACAGCTTATTAGATGATATAAGGAAACAGCTGCAAGATGTAGAGAATCAATGGGTCTGCCTAGTGCCGTATGAGGTTGTTCTACTACTAGTGCGAGTTGTGTGGGAGAGATACCACATGGAGCGCTCCCACAGTGTCGAAGACAATTTCCGGGCTTTTCTAAAATTCCTTGGGCAATGGAGCACTTGGACAGATACGAACGAAGGTCCTGCTCCTCTGGTACCATCAACTGTATGTTTTGATGAGAACTCAAAGCATCTTGGGATCTCTGCACCAGTTTGGCCTCACAATGGTTTACAAGGACACTGGTTTGTCAAACTTGTGCAAACCACGCGTGATGTACGAGTGTGTGGAGAGACAGTTCAAAAAGCTTTGACAAAAGCCCATACGGATCTGAAAGAGGTCTTGTATGCTTTTTGCAAGGTTGATTCTGACAAAGAATTCAGACCTTCCGAAACTGAATGGCTGGATATAAGAAAACGCTTCAAGAGAGAGCACAGACACACTAGTTTGCCACATCATCATAGCTCGATCTGGCAAGTTATTGACCATAGGGGCGGATTTAAAGACCAGTGTGGGCAGTGTCAATGTCTATACGATGCGAGGGTTATTAACCCGAATAATGTTCCCAGAAAGGTGACAGGAGTCCGCAGGCAAAGAAAAGCTTCGAGACCATATGGTCCATGTGCAGAAAGTTGTCTCTGCGCTGCAACTATTATGATCAAGAACAATATCAAATCTTTCGAAACAGGTAATTACCCGTACAGTCATTTGAGGACCAAATCTAATGAGTCGTGTAGATTTGTTTGATAGCATCTCTGAGAGATGAAAGAACATAGCCAAAACCAGTGTACCGCAATTCAAGATAGCGGTGGCCTAGCGTTGACTATTCCTCTGTGTTGGCAATTTTTGTAGAAGGTTCTGGAGCGGAGTTGAGGTTTGGTGAGAAGGTGTTTCTTATTGATGTCTATGGAGCTATCTGAGTCTGTGTCTGAGTCTAAAAAGTACAGAGGACTATTGGGACACAGCTAGAGGGGCATCCCTGCTGCCAAGGCATGGTTTCGTAGGCGTAGGGAGACAGGTTGCGCGGGAGACAGGTTCCGAAAGGTGATAGATATTTGATCCTGCACACCAATTTTTCTGTTCTGTAGGAAAAAAAGATATACAGATGCAAACACCCATTTTCTATTTCATGATAGCTTTGAATAAGATTTGTACAGAATTTAGGCGCTGTTGCTCTAGTTCTGGTTTTGGCGGTTCGGGCGAGCTAAAGCAGCGGCAACGGGATCGGAGCAATCATCGAGCATCTCCGGCTGTCGAGCCTGCTTCTTCCCGCGGAAAAACAGGCCAAAACTTAATACGCATCCGACTCTCGCTAGAAGCGACCAATCATCTGAGTTACCTTGCCCTACGACTTCAGTACTGCTATTCGATCGAAATGGCCGGTGATCTGAACCATCTTGTCCTGCCGCTTGAGTACCGCGATTCGGTTGAAACTGCCTTTTCCTGCCGAAAAGCAGACCAAACGTTAATATGTATCCGGCCTTGGCCAGCAATGGCCAGTCATCCGAATCATCTTCTCCGACAATTTCGGTGCGGCCATCCTGAGCTAAATAGACATGGTAGTCCCTGGGTAGATAGCGGCCCGGATTCCATACATTCCATATGACCGAGTTAATCAGCATGAGGGTCGATTCGAAGACATAGAAGAACCACTCGTATCGCAAAACGGGACTCAGGGACCTTAGTGCTTGGAGGTCAGCAATCTGCACTGCAGTGTTACCTGTATGTTCCACCAGACGATAGATGCAGCGTATGAAGATCAGCGTCATGCTCGCGTACAGCACGATTAGTGGAGTCGAGACCGCGCGGACGTGAATATTGGCTCTGATGCACCGCCTATGAAAGATGGCTGCGATCAAGACGAAGATGACAATGACGGCAAACTGCAGCGAAAGCGCAGCCACTGTTACGTGGCTTCCTAGGCTTTGTTGGTTTTGCGTAGTTGACCGTTGGGAGGCCAAGGCTACACCCACAGCATTCAGGGCCTCGACAAGCGCACAGAGACCACCAAAAAAGGACAATATCCTGCCGGGAGGAAGAGGTGCGAAGTACGGGACATAGTAGAGGATCCTACCAAGAATGTGGTAGTTGGCGAGTTCAAGAAGCGGGCTGCATAGTGATTGGGATCAGTCGACATTGAAGTGCATCGTCTCTTTCAGATGCGTCACTCACGGGCAAATATAAATAAAGACCTGGCTGAGAATGAAAATGATCAAATTCGTGTTGTTGTACAGATAGTTGAAGGCTCCGACTTCGCGCAGAGCATAGCCAGCGGTAAATAGCACTGCACAGAGCGGATGCAGTCCGATCAGCTGCCAGCTTTTGAAGTGACTGGTGGAGGGTATCAGAATGTCGAAAATGATTTTGGTATAGCGAGGATAACGAAGCACTCACAAACATTGCCAGATATGGCCGACTGCCGAGGCGGCATACACGATGGTGAAGAAGATGGGTGCACCCTTGTTAGGAGCGTAGACGTAAAGGCTGTAAAGAACTAGGATAAATTAGTAGGCACGATGCGAGGAAGAATTTCATTTTTACTGGGTTGTCCATTTTCCATCTTAGGATAGTCTCAAATACGAGATGACGCGCGACGGGCGGAAGGTGATAGCGGTGACGTTCGAAATCATTTGTTTGAATGTTTGGAGAATGCAAGACGGCAGCTCTAGAGGAATCAACAAGCGACTTTTTGTAGCTGAGAGCTAGGGACCCGCGTCTTGCATACGCGTCATCTCCTATTTCACCAAGCAGGGCGCAGGCGGCACACACTGCTCCACTTTTGCAGAGCAAGGTTATAGTACTGGGATTATACGAGAATTGTGAGTACTCCAACTACCGTTATTACACTGCTATTCTTGGGCCTTAAAAAAAAAGACCAAAATTATGGTTTTAATATATTGTGAGTTTTTCTTCCCTTTTTAGAATTAAAATTATGAAATTATGTTAATTGAAAATGATATTTCACACTTAATATTGATCTAAATATTTCAAATTAATCTATTTTTCAATTAGTCAAGGTTTAAATTCATGTAGCTGGTCATAATTATTTTTCGATATTCAGGTGATTTTTCTTTGCCCCTTGTTAGACTACGACCTCGCTCCGGCTTCCGACTACAGTCAACAAAATGAGCATACGTCTCAGGAAACAAAGATTTTTGCTGTGAAGTTCAGCCACTACAATATGAGTATCAGATTTTTGGCCTGAAATCAGCTTAAATGGTTACCTTACACACACCTTCGGGTAGGAATGTGTCCTATTCCTTGTTGAAAGGAGATGTCGAACTAAAGCAATAGCGTCGTGGTACGGCTTTTCGTAGTGGCTGTATCACGCAATGACTTTGCTACGCAGCTGGAAGCACCTCCTCACTCTACTACCTACGCGCCGAGATCCTCATGCACAACCCCTCGTTCTGTTTGGGATTGAATATGCCATTCATTTGCAGAACCGTGCCCCACTGACTATCAAGTAACCGTGCGTCCAATCTCTTCTCAACTTCTCTTTGTCCTTCTCCATCCAGTGGCGCCGCTTCGATGCGATGTCCACCTAATAACGTTAGCATGACCGCCGTGAATTCGACTTGGGCCATTTTCTGTCCCGGACAGATCCGCCGCCCCATTGACCATGGCGCATATGTCCCTTTTGGCGGGGAAAAAAGTGTTTGGGTTGCGTCTGGCGGGTTGATCCATCGTGATGGGCGAAATGCATATTCATCAGCAACATTGGGCTCAGGCTCATAGAACGGTGGATCTGACCGACGATTGATATCCCTCCAGGGTGGAAGGAGATGAAGCGCCACTGAGTCGATATATATCCCAGTGCCAGCGGGTATTCGAATGGTACCCATCGATGTCTGAAGGCTCTGAGAGGATGTAGTTTCCCGGTGCACATGGGGTGCCGGGGGATACAACCTGACCGTTTCCAACATGAAAGCCATAACGCGGGTCGCTTGGGGAAAAGTCGTTGTGTACTCCATCGAGTCCGGACCGTTGGCAGGCGTAAGACGATCGACTTCTTCGAGAAGCCACTCCTGCCATTGAGGATATCTAGCCAGGAGCACTATGCCATATGCCAGCGTACTTGCAGTTGATGCGAACCCCGCAGCTGTCAAGATGAAGTGGTTGCTAATCACCTCTCCCTCCGACAAAACCTGATCGGAAGTGTTGCCATCCTTTGATGCTTGTAGAAACTTGCTCACGATATTGTTCGCTGTCGATCCCAATCTTTCGCCGGCCGCTCTGCGGACCCGCTCTTGATCGATGACTGATTTGCAGCGCCTATGTACTTCGAGCTTGGCACAACCAGCATCTGCCATCTTGCGATATCCCGGTAGCCACGACGGCCAAAGGGTGAGAACGCTGGTAGGGAGTATCCCAACGCCCACTATATTATTTACAGCAGTCGTAAGAGATTCGACGTGCGTCATCTTGTAGCCCGGTTCCTGTTTATGGCTTTCTTCATCCCTCCAAGGGATCTTTGTACCCATACCAGCGCCAAGGAGTACGTTGATGGAAATCTTCTGCAACATATCAAACAGCTGTAACGTTTCCGTCGAGCCGGACTTGCTTTCAGAACGTGACAACACTTCATTCAGCAGGCCGTGAGCCTGACGAATAGAATCATCAAAAACCGTCTTGGATATGCGCTCGTCAATCACGTGCGTGATTATTCTTCGGTGTCTCGCCCACTTGTCTCCATTTGTGGTCAAGATGTTAGGTCCGAATTGGCCAAGAGCATACTCAAAATCCCGTGGTACTTCGAAGTCACGAACGCGAGACAAGATATCCTGAGCTGCCTTAGTATCGGCTGTCCAAAACTCAAGCTTGCCTAATCCCACGAGTAGGTACGATCTGCCCTGGGTTGTGAACTGGTTGAACGGCCGCAACTTCTCGTGGAACTCCCAGCCAAAGATTGTGAGAGTAAAACGCTGCCAGAATTTGTCAGGGAGAAACTGCTGCAGAGTTTTTCTGTAAGAAGGAGATAATAGCCTCCAAAGCACGCTGGTTTGATCGATTGGTACAAACACAACCGGCAGCCCAACAGCTCGTGCGTGGATTACATTCCTCGTCAGGTTAAACATGAGTCGACAAATGTACAACAGCACTAAAGTGGCGATGATTCTGAAAGAAGCCATGATCTAGGTTGTTTGCGCTCTGGATATTATACGATGGTATGGATAAAGTTTTGCCTCGCTGCACACAGAGGGCGGGAGTGGGAGAATGAATGCGAGGCAATCTATGACATTGAGCTCAGAGACAGGAGAGGTTTCTTTCGGAACTGAGTGTGACCAAAGGAGCCATTTCATGGCCAATCACTGGGCACCAGTGAGCCGTCGGCAGGCCTTGCCACCCATTTGCCTTGCAGGAGATTTGATTCTCGCCGGAATGATCGTTCTGGCTGTAACTCGAATAGGGAATTGTTGAACGCGTATATCGCATCAGTAGGGCCAAATCCTTGATCGATACGACGGAATCTTGGTCGAGGCGGTAAACTAGCTTGTTCTATAGCACAAATTCAGAAATTCAGCGAATTTGATATTGCATTTAAAGCTTATTGGGAATAACTAGTGCCGAAGTGAAAAGACATTTTGGTAAATCTAACGTATAAAGTTTATTTTTTGATATATAGTCTCTCAGTGCACTATAATTGATGAAATTAGAAAATTAAATTTTGCCTTCAAAATAAATGGCGGAGATCGTCTTAATAATACATATAAGCTCATACATGTAAAACAATAAATCTGCCCCGTTGCGAGGCAAGATTGTGGATGCACTCCAATATTTTCCCAATGCCGTCAAAGAGGTTGTAATCCAGGGCTAGTTTAGGCTAAGCAATAAGAAATTGATCAGACAAATCACAGTGGAAAGCATGTACATTAGATATCATGTAGCTAGCGTCGAGAATCAAGGCCGCTGATCTCCCCCTCACCTAGCAATAAGTACGTATATTTACTCCCAAAAGAAAATAAAATCACGTTGCCCGCCTATCAGGTGTCTGCATTTAATCACCACAATTTGCGATTACGTCAGAGTCTGAGATAAGCAGAAACCAAAGACAAGTAATCAGAGGATGAATGAGAAGTGGAGACGATTAGGAACGAGAGATACGCAGGGACCGGAGATATCAAGGACGAGCTCTGGAGGCGTCCCCTTGTGCCCCTGGGCTGCTGTCTCGGAAATCCGGATCCGGATTCCGATCGATTCATCTGTATTTAGCAGAAATAGGAAACAAATAGGCGAGTAGGGTTGGTAGATAAGTGCCAATATGGATAGGAAGCAACCATGGACGGGAAGTAAGCGTGTATAGGGACTGCCGCTGGAGGACAAGAGGTGTGAGGCAAATACGGAAAGGAGGTCTGCCTACGCACATGGACTCGAATCACCTGCAAGACTAAGGTACCTTATCTTCGCCCTCCTCTATAGGTACACATGTAGCTCTGCTCTGCCAGACACTAACTCTCCGATCGCCAATGCACTCTGCGGCGCCACACTGCGGCGCTAGGGGGACAAAGGGAGTGCTGCAGTCGTACAACCTGGAATGAACCTCTTTGCTTCTCTAAACTTCATTATTTTACTCATGCGTTTCTCCTAGCCATCTGGTTTCCCCCAATCGTTTGAATCCCCCTGATAATTTGCTCCCTCGCTCTTTGCGCCTCAAAACAGCACACCGCCCATCACGACACAATGCCCCACGCCCTCACCATCCGAGAAAAGAAGGCCAAGGCGGGTCAGGTCTATTATCCGCTGCAGCTAAACTCCGTGGTCAGACCCTCACCAGGTCCTCATGAACTTGTAGTCAAGATTCATGCTGCAGCTCTCAACCACCGCGACTTCTTCATCCGTCAGCATCTGTACCCCCGCATATCCTTCAAGGCTCCTCTGCTCTCGGACGGATACGGTACTGTCATCGAAGTGGGTCCTGATTGTACCACCGATCTGCTTGACAAGCCTGTCGTACTAACACCCTGTCGTGGATGGAGATCAAGCCACGATGGGCCTGAGGACTGGGCAGAGTTCAGTACCATTGGAGGGACTGAACCGCATCTCCATCTAGGCATGGCCCAGAACTACATTGCTGTCCACGAGTCTGAGGTGGAGCCATGTCCCAAGCATCTCAGCGCGGTCGAAGCTGCCGCACTTCCTTCTTGTGGCCTGACCGCTTGGCGAGCTCTGGTGACAAAGTCAGGTAATGCAAAGCCTGGTCGTAACATTCTCGTCACTGGCATTGGAGGGGGTGTTGCTTTACAGGTGCTGCAATTTGGTGTCGCGCTGGGGTGCAATATGTATGTATCCTCAGGATCCGAGGCCAAAATCGCCAGAGCACAGCAGATCGGGGCCAAGGGTGGCGTGATTTACAAAAACGAAAACTGGGAAAAAACGCTAGTTGAAATGCTGCCAGCTGAGCGGCCCTACCTAGATGCTGTCATCGATGGAGCCGGTGGAAACATCGTTATCAAGACGACGACGATCTTGAAGCCTGGCGGCGTCATCTCGAGCTACGGCATGACCGTTGCACCAGTCATGGATTGGCCTATGCAGGCCGTACTAAAGAATATAGAGTTGAAGGGAAGTACACTCGGATCCAGGACGGAGTTTAGGGACATGATCACTTTCGTTAGAGAGAAGGAGATCAGGCCTGTGATTAGCCGGACAGTCAAAGGTCTCGATTGTGTGGACGCCATTGACGACTTGTTCGAGGATATAAGGGCGGGGAAACAATTCGGCAAATTGACCATTGAGATTTGATTGGACCAGAACTATGGATGATTTTTTATGGCTTTGTTTTTTCAACAATCAAAAGAAAGGGAAAAAAGAAAAATCACAACTTCAACCGCAGAGTGTAGTAGATATTGCGACCTATCAGTAAAGAAAACGGAGCTGGACTTCCTTTCATTCCCTCCAAAGGAAGATTATGAATCTGTAGAGATAATAATCGAATAATTGCTTACTCATGTACACTTTGTATGGTCGTTGGCAGCACTGCGTGATGGTCTAGGCTAGATTAGTAAAACGATGCGATGAGACATGATTGAAAGACGGCCAACAACTTCGCATACGTCCGGCAGATGATGTGAGGAAATGTTCCGTCTATTGTGGCAGGGGTGTAGGTGCCGCTGCAGCAAAATTCTGTTCATTGTTCAGCCATGAATCACTTATCTGCAGCCCTTTCTCGTCTTCGATTCAGCTAATTTCAATAGGAAATGCAGATCATCGCATGGGACGAAAAGAAGCAAATATCTCGGGAGATCAATGGTGCATCGTAGAGGCTGGCTGATACCGCCCGTGACAAAATCCGAAATTTGGACCGCTATCGTTGTCCAACGTGATCCCACGGATGGCTGAAACTTCTCAAAACAGCGCTCGTGAGAGCTCCGGGGATAGCTGTACATTTTCGAGAGCGTCGTAGCTTCATTGCCTATTTGAGCAGATCGGTCCGAATATACACCCAAGCATTTTGGCGTGACTAATAGCCCAAACATCTGTAGGCTGGAAGGAACGAAAGAGCTGCACATTAATGATGTCCCTGGTCTATAAGTTCGAATGGGATGCTTTTTAGTTCGATCAATCGGGATCAAATCTCTACCTTGTCTTGTTAGTAATTCTCTTAATAAAATTTAAAAACTCGTATATTGCATTAGAAATAAGTCAAGACAACATGCCCAACGATAGCAGAATCGCCATCGTAGGCCTCTCTTACCGCGCCCCTGGCATCGGGAGAAAAGGCCTATGGGACTATTTGGCGCAGGCGAGGTCTGCTTGGTCCAAAATTCCAGCAGCACGATTTGATCAGTCAGCTTACTGGAAACCTGGTGCCGATAAATCTGGAGTGTTCAGAGCAGAGGGAGCGAACTTTGTACCGGACAACATTTTTGCCTTCGATGCTGCCTTCTTTAATATGAGAGCCGAGGAGGCTCGAAACTCGGACCCACAGCACCGAATGCTGCTCGAGTGCGCCTTGGAAGCCGCTGAAGATGCTGGCCATAGTCTTCTTGACCTGGCTGGCAAGAATATTGGTGTCTTCATAGGTAGCGGACAACACGAATATTCACATCGTCTTGGGGACGACCAACACGCGGCCAAGACTTTCTCGGCCACCGGAGTGGCGCCGTGCATGCTTGCCAATCGCATATCCTACTTCTTCGACATCGACGGACCAAGTGTCGTGCTCGATGCCGCGTGCGCAAGCAGCGTTTACGCAGTACACCAAGCTGTGTCAGCCCTTCGTCAAGGAGATTGCAACGCCGCTTTTGTGGGATCCGCAGCACTGAATTTGGGCCCAGGTGGATGGCTCGCACTTGAAAAGACAGGGTAACGTGAATAATCAATGCTCGGTTCTTTGATAATTGCCCCAGTCTTGCTTACTACTCACAAACAGAGCGCTTTCAACGCATGGCAGAAGCTATTCATATGATGAAAAGGCCTCGGGCTTCGGCCGCGGTGAAGGTGCCGGATGTCTACTCATTAAGCGCTTGAACGATGCCATCCGCGACGGCGATCCAATCCACGCAGTCATTCGTGGTTCTGCCTGTAACCATGGTGGCCGATCGGAAGGAATCACTATGCCAAATGGCGTAGCCCACCGGAAGCTGCTTGCGAGAGTACATGAAGCGGTGGGCTTAAAACCCTCTGAGACTCCTGTTGTCGAGGTATGTTCTCCTGATCCAAATTTTCCTCGAGAATACACTAAGTCATTGATCAGGGCCACGGGACTGGTACGGCCGCTGGGTATGCGATCACCTTATAGACGTGCTGGTGCTCCAAAGCTAATTTAGTAGTGATCCAATTGAAGCTGGTGCCTTTGCGAGTGTACTTGCGAAGGACCGAACCGCGTCAAATCCCATTTACATTGGATCTGTCAAATCCAATTTTGGGTAAGCTGATGTCTCCAAGGCTTCATATCCAATCGTTTGATCTCTTCTAACTCGTGTGTATAGACATCTAGAAGGCGCAAGTGGAATAGTTGGCATGATCAAGGCCATTTTGATGGTTAAAAATGGGGTCATCTTGCCTACAGCAGGATTTGAGAAGATTAGTTCCAGGATCGAAGGTAAGGAAAAGATCAGAGTACTGGACACACCGATTCCCTGGCCCAAGAATGAGCCAAGGCGAGCACTTGTAACGAACTTTGGTGAGTTAGCCCCCACGAGATAGGTGTTGGTAAAGTACTGTTGAGGTTCATAAATGTAGGATTCGGCGGTAGCAACTCTGCAATTATTGTGGAGGCAGCTCCCTCCAAGTCTGTCGTAAATGGAGCAAACGGGAACAACGTGGTTACCAATGGCGTGCACATGAACGGCAAGGCTACAAATGGCGTCAACGGAAACGGTGTTGCCTCTCACGATAAACGACTGTTCGTTCTCTCCGCAAAGACAGAAAAGAGTCTCACTTCGTACTTGGCTTCTTTCGACGAGTACTTGGATGAGGTTCCCGAGTCCAGCAACTTTATCAAAGATCTCAGCTACACACTGGGGCAGCGCCGTACACACTATCCAAATCGTCTGTATGCGGTTGCAGATTCCGTGAACAGCCTCCAGGAGAAACTGGCAACCTCCAAACCAAGTAAAATGAAAGACCGGGCCATTGCCTTCGCTTTTACTGGACAAGGCGCTCAGTAAGTCGTTCTCTGCTATCTTTTTCTTAACATTCCAAGCCAGCTAACGTATGAAAAGATATGCTCAGATGGCTTCTGGATTGTGGCAATACCAAGCTTTTGCCACTGCAATGGAAAAAGCTGAAGCACATCTTCAGGAGATGGGAGCATCTTGGTTCTTGAAAGAGGAACTTGCAAAGCCAACGCCCCAATCGCGGGTAGACGCGGCCGAAATCAGCCAGCCAGCGTGTACCGCCGTTCAACTCGGTCTTGTAACACTACTCAAGAGCTGGGGAGTGACTTCGGCTGTAGTCATAGGACACTCTAGCGGAGAGATCGCTGCTGCATTCGCCGCGGGCTTGGTTTCCTTCCGAGCTGCCATTGCTATTTCATATTTCCGTGGCCAGGCAGCTGCTCAGTTGCTTCGCCAGCAGAGTCAGAAGGGAGGAATGTTGGCTCTTGGAGTGGGGCCTGAAGAAGCCACAAAGCTCATTGAAGAGCACGCAAAGGGTTACGCTACAGTTGCCGCTATGAACAGTCCACAGAGCGTAACAATCTCGGGCGACCAGCTGGCCATTGAAAACGTTCACAAGGTTGCGGAGGCACGAGGAATGTTTGCTCGGAAGCTCAAAATCGAGCTGGCGTACCATTCCCGTCACATAGAGCAGGTGGCAGCCTCGTACCTCGAAGCTATCAAACCTTTCTGCAATGACATTGTCTCCTCGTCCAAGAGTCAGGGTGCTTCTCGTCCAATATTTGTATCTTCCGTCACTGGACGTGTTGCGGATCCGGCCACCGTCGACGCTTCTTATTGGGTCAAGAATCTCGTTCAGCCAGTCCAATTCGCGAATGCAATCCAGAGTATTTTCACTATACAGGAGCAAGGCACGATCAGTGCCAATAAGGGAGTACTCGAAATTGTTATGGAAATAGGTCCGCACGCTGCTCTAAAGAACCCGATCAAGCAGACCCTGGACCTCGTTCGGCCTCAGCAGGGCAATCGACCCCAAACGTCATCTTTCACTTACCTATCCACTTTGGTTCGTGGCACAGAAGGGGATGAAGCCTTACTCAACCTCGCCGGTAGTCTCTTCACTATGGGTATTCCAGTCCAACTAGGAGCGGTCAATCAGACCGACGTGCACAACGCCCACGTGGTCACCGATATTCCGGCATATGCGTGGGACAAGTCCAACAGCTACGAGATCATCCCACGGGCTACCCACGAAAAATTGTTTCCTGGAGATTCATACCATCAGCTTCTTGGAAGGAGAATTGCCTCCAACGGGGGCAAGGAGCGCGCGTACAGGCAAGTCTTCACACTCGACGAAATGCCGTGGATTCGAGACCATAACGTGGCTGGAGCCGTGATTTTTCCAATGACCGGCTACATGTCGTGCGCCATCGAGGCTGCGAGAAGGACTCTCTCCACTCAAGCGGCCGCATTCCTCGTGCAAGACTTCCATGTCGTTCGGCGTCTAGAGATTCAAGAAGAAGAGACCGTCGATATGGTCACAAAGATTAGGCCAGCTACCACTGGGACGGGATCGTTCTCATCTACGATGTGGACATTTGAGATTTCGGCGTGGACAGAGGCGGATGGGTGGACGATACACGCCTATGGCCAAATCGAACCCGAAATGACCGACATGACCTCTGAGACTCCAACATTGAAGGTATCCAAACCCCTCGCCGATACCACCACGGACCTAATTGAGCACGATATTGCGTATGCATACGAATATGCAGGTGTGCGAGCCACACGCTATGGTCCATCATTCCGAAACTCGGTCAGGTTCTTCGAAGGCCAAGATTACACAGTACTCGAACACAAGCTGCGTGACCTTGGTAGATCGCTAGTCCTGCCGGATCCCTATGGCTCGCCCGTTACCGTCGACCCACCAACATTGGATGGTTTTCTCCAGGGCGGTGGTCCTCTCCAAAAGACTGAAGACGGAAAGAGGCCTGCGCAGATGCCCAACTACATTAGCCGCTTTCGAGTCTCAAACAAAATCCCGACGGAACCTGGGCAACGGTTCGACGTTGTCACTCGCCTGCTGGATTACGATGTCAAAGGTGGCCGTATGCACATTGGTGTAGCTGCATTTGCGCGAAACTCGGATAATTCCCTCACGCCCGTCGCGGAATGGGAGTCGGCAGCCTTCCGATCTATTGGGTCGGCAGATGAGGAGATTGACCCAGCTGCCGGTCTTCCACAGAACTGGGCCTGGGAATTGCTATCCAGGCTGGATTTCCTCCCACAAGAAGAGTTGAGAAAGAGGTTTGCAGTTAGGGAGATGGCTGAATCCGCTGCCGAGCGCATACAGAAATTAGACCTCGCTTCCCGCTATTTCATCCAGCGGGCATTGCAAGAGACGGCGAAAGACGACCGTTCAAAGCTACCATATCACCTCTCCCAATTTGTCAAGTGGGCGAGTAGAAACTTCACCGAAGACAAGTTGGACCTTGGGCCCGATCCAACAGCTCTCCTCGACGAGTTGCGAAAGGGAGATGCGCAAGGTGAGATGATCTGCGTTATAGGCGAAAGCCTTGTTCCAATCCTGCGCGGGGAAATAGAAGCGCTCGAACTCATGCTCCCAGACGGCCTGCTTTCACGATATTATATGGCAGACGTGGTCAATGCGTTTTACAGTAGGGTTCTGGGTGAACTGCTTGCCAATATATCCGATCTCGACTCGAACTTGCGCATCCTGGAAATCGGGGCCGGAACGGGAGGTACTTCGCTCCCCGTGCTGGAAGGACTATCTCGCGGTAAAGAAGAGGCTGCATTCACCAATTACACCTTCACCGACATCTCATCTGGCTTCTTCGAGAATGCCCGTACCAAGCTGGCCAAGTGGTCAACCCATGTCACGTACAAGAAGCTCGACATCAGCCAAGACCCGTTGGAACAAGACTTTACTCCCGAAGAGTTTGATATCGTTATCGCGGCCAACGTGCTACATGCGACTAAGAACATGGCTGTTACCATGACCAATGTGCGAACCTTGATGAAACCAAGAGGCAAGCTCTTCTTGCTCGAAGCCAACAGCCACCCAGCTTTAGTGATGCCATTTTCTCTGCTTCCTGGCTGGTGGTATGCCGAAGACAAATATCGTGATCACGACGAGGGACCAATGATGCCTGTGGATATGTGGAATCGCCTCCTCTTAGACACTGGTTTCTCAGGAGTTGATGTCAGCATCCAGGATCGTACCGACTCTGGAGATGAGACGGTCGGCGTGATGTGCTCGACCAGGATAGGCAAGTTGGAAGAAGGCCGGTCTATCATTGTCTGTGGACCTTTCATAGACGACGAAGAAGTGGAGTTTGCCCAGATGGTGGCCGACGCTGTCTCACATCACGTTGGCTGCCCGACCGAAACAAGACCCTTTGCCGAGATTGACCCTAGGGAAGATCCATATTACATCTTCATCGACTCTCCGCGCCATCCTCTCTTGGAAGATGTCTCCCAGGAAACATTCAAGTGCTTACAAGACTTGCTCTTGCATAATGCAGGGCTATTATGGGTTATTCCCGAGGCCAGCTCTCCCATGGCCAAATTTATCAAGGGTTTAGTCCGCACATTGCGAATCGAAACCGACCCAAAGAACCTGCTCTTATTCGACGACGTGCCCCTCACATCCCAGAGCGTGTCCGCCATCATCAAACTCGCTGAAAGGCTACGAGATCCAGAAGTGACACGCATTGAAGATCAGGACTTTGTGTGGCACGAAGGCACGATCCACCTACCTCGTATGCGGCTATTAAATGATGTCAAGGAGCAATTTGCCGTCGAGCAGGGACTTTCTTTCCGAAAGGAACAAAGTATCTGGGAAGGAGACCGTGCTCTGGAGATGACTATTGACGCTGCCGGTAGTCCCGACTCCATCTACTTCCGCAGGACCGACGTTCTTCAGCAACCATGTCGTGATGATGAGATTGTTGTTGAGGTCGAGGCCGCAGGCGTGAGCAACCGTGATCTTAACCTCATCCTTGGTTCCATCCCTTGGGGTCCTCCAGGCCTTGACGGGGTCGGCAAAGTTGTCAAGACAGGTTCCCGGGTGACTGATCTACGAAAGGGAGATAGCGTTTTCTTCCTGGCGCTCGAAGATAGCGCCTTCGCAACATATAAGACAATGCCGTCCTGGCAAGCTGCCAGAATCCCAGCCGGTATCAGCTCAAGTGACGCCGCTACTTTACCGCTCGCGTACTCTATGGCAGTCCTGGCTCTCATCCATACTGCACGACTCAGGAAGAATGAGACAGTTCTTATTCATACAGCGGCCAGTGCAGTAGGTCAGGCATGTATTGTGCTTGCGAAACACCTCGGAGCTCAAATCTTTGCTACTGCTGGTACCGAAGCGAAGAGAGAGTTTCTGCACGAAACCTTTGGAATCCCCAAGGATCAGATATTCTCCAGTCGTACGCGTGAGTTCAGAGATAGTATGCTGTGCGCAACGAATGGGAAAGGTGTGGATGTTGTTGTCAACACCCTCACCGGTGAGCTTCTAACAGACACTTGGGCCTTGGCTGCAAACTTTGGTCGATTTGTGGAAATTGGCAAGAAGGACGCTTTCCAGAACAACAACTTGCCAATGAGGCCCTTCGACAGCAATGTGATTTTCAGCGGTGTCGACCTTCGCGAGCTCTTCAAATACCGGCCAGAGGATCTCAAAGAGATTTTTTCCGAGGTTGTCAGTCTGCTCCAGCGCCATGTTATTGTTCCCATAAAACCCGTGACTGTGCTGCCAATCTCTCAGTTTGATTCGGCTTTGCGCAAGCTCAGGTCTGGTGAGAATATGGGTAAAGTCATCGTCACCTTTGGTAAGGACGAGAGAGTCATAGCCGAGAGCGCCCTTCGCCCGTCGCAAGTGACGTTAGACTCTAACGGAACCATTCTCATCACGGGCGGAACGCGTGGCATTGGTCTTGACCTGGCTTACTGGATGATCGAGCACGGAGCTCGCAATGTCGTTGTATTGGGTCGTAGCGGTGATTCTGGTGCACAAGTCCAGAAGCTGTTGGAGAAATATCAAGACACCGACGTTCGTGTAAGGGCTCTTGCCTGCGATGTCGGCAACCGCGCGGACCTGGCAAAAGCCTTGTGGTCAATTAGGGACCTTCCCCCGATCCGCGGTGTAGTGCACAGTGCCCTTCTTCTGAGTGTAAGTTGTTTGTCAGCGTTACTAAATAACCATTTTCACGAAGGTAACACCTAATACTAGGACAAACTATTTGAGAACGCCACGTATGAGGAATGGAAAATCATTACACAACCTCGGGTCCAGGGTGCATGGAACCTCGATGCGCTAGTGCCCAATAACCTCGATTTTTTCATTAATCTCGGCTCGTTCCTTGGGGAAACTGGTAACGTTGGACAAGGGATCTACGCTGGCACGGCGGTGAGTGAGCAATAGTATTTTTGCAAAGACCCTCTATGAAGCTGACCCAAATTGTAATTTAGTCATTTTACGATGCTTTCACCCAGTACCGCAGAGCCAAAGGCCAGCACACCGTTTCCATCGCCTTACCGGTCGTTCTCGATGTTGGCTACGTTGCCGATAACAATCTCACCGAGCTACTAAAGCAAACGATTGGTGCCGTATTGACAATGGCTAATGTCCGAACTATCATCAAGGGCGCTGTCAGTGGGGAGTCTTCCCCCTTCCACCACAACGGTAAAACTATTGCTTTCAAACTGTACCTTGAAGGTCAGGCCGTGCAGGATGGATCCCTGAAATACTTCCATCCAGTGCATACCAGAGAACGCCTCAAAGCGGAGCGCCACCTAAGAAAGAAGGCGAATGTAAGTGGAGGCGGTGACACGCAGTCTAGTGTATGGACTATCGCCGATGATCCACTAGTTGGTCTGACTGAAGCACTGATCACCAAGGTTGCTGCCATGACAATCATTGAGCGGGATGAGGTGAGGCCCGATACTCCCCTCGCATCTCTTGGCCTGGACTCTCTCGTATCAGTCGAACTGCGCAACTGGATTCGTAGGGAAACCAGCGTTGAGTTGCCACTTACTGCCATAACGCAGGCAGATAATTTGCAAGCTCTGGCAACAGATATTCTTGCGCAGAGAGAGGGAGGCCAGAAGGCGTAATGACCCTCCTTTGCTATGATGGAGACTGCTTGCTTCATGGCCACATGCGACGCTGGAAGTTTTGCAGTGCACTTGGCCTTGCCCTCTTTTGCTCGATTTTAGAATAGATCATTCTGGATCGCGAATGCCCCTATAGCTCTTTCGAATTTTTGACATGTTCCAGAGGTATCGCACTTCCTTGTAAATTTTAAACCCTTCTCCTCTATGCCCATTTTTGGTAAATAGTAGAGGGCTTATTGTATTTTCTGACACCATGATATCCTCCAGCCATACTTCGGAAGACAGTTCATGGGTAAATCGTCTTCCCAGCCCTCCCTTGTATTATCAACTACTGCTAGACCGTGCGACGTAGACGAGCTATCATCGTCAGCTTGTCGATGCTTCTTGACTGGTCTTCACAGTATGCACTTGATTCGTATATCTTCGAAATCTTCTTTGTGTTATTGGAGCACTGCATGCCAGACGTAGTTGTGCGGGAGCTTGAGGACGGGAAAAGGGTATGTAAACGCCAAGTGAGATAATGACTCCGTCCACACTCGGTCCATTTCTTGGGGTGGCTTCGTCTTCCAGAGAAAAGAGTCGATTATCCAAGAGTGGGATAAGTTAGAACTCAAGGATCGTTCCGGAGATCTAATATTTGAGGGCTCGGAATCTCTGTTGTGGCGCGAGGGAGGAACACACTCTTGTAATTTGGTAAGGTGTGAGTGTAAAATAAGGCAGAGCGGTTATCCGCGGCAATCTCAGGAACTGTGGCTGCTCTCGTCAACACCGTAACGACAATAACTTAAAGACAATAGGTACTATACTTTCGAAGCCGAAGCCACTCCTTGAGACGTTGCTTCGTTGAGAGTCTGTTTAAAATACACTTCCTACGCCACACGATCCGGAAGTCTCCACGAACAGTACTCATTATATGACTACGAGCGCAAAGAAATGGATAACACTTTTGCTACGAGATGCGCAATGAAAACGCACGCATAGATTTATTTGCGTGAATAAGTGGTCAAAGACGTGAAGATAAGTATGACTGACGTGGTGGTGGTCAATTGGATGATCATGCTTCCGCTATCAGACCAACAACATTAATTATTCATTATTAATATATAGCTTCGGCTTCGCCACTTTTGTGAAATTCGAAAACCTGCGCAAGTACATGACTGACCCGTTTCTCTGCATTTCTTTTGTTATACATTGACCAAGTCTTCTGGAAATTGTAACCACCCTATTTAATACAGAACACTAAAAGCAACAGCCGCCAGCAGCGAGACTACAGCTCCCAAATGTGGCGGCGCAATCGGAACGGCAGCCGAAGACGCCTTTGGAGTGCTGGTGCTTCCACTCGTCGCAGAACTGCTGGCAGAACTTGTTGCAGAACTGCTGCCAGTTGCGGTGGCTGTCCCAGTCCCTACAGTAGGCGCAAATTCCGTCCTACTAAGCGTCTGTGCAGGCGAAGTATTCCCACTCGGAGTCGGTAGCACAGTGGTAGTGTTGCAAGGCTCATTGGCTGGAGGACATGTGCCACTGCGATTGAGATATTTGTCTAGAGGACCGGTGGGACCGTCCTCCCATGTATATGCGACGCCAGCAAGATCTAGTTGATGTGGGTTGCTGTTTGGAAGCTGCTTGTCACCCCACATCCCAAGATAGTAGAGCCACGAGGTTGGCGCGGAAGGGGTGGAGTTGGCAGCGGTGAAGGTCCCGTTCAGATCGGAGCTGGGAGTGAATGTGTAAAAGTATGCGCTGGCAACCGGATCCCATAGTGGCCCAGCAGAGGTATAGTCGTTGACCTGGACGACTTCGATGCGACTTTGGGTCCCCGGAGTTGCGTAGTTGGCGTGACCGCCAAGGGATGAATAGACGATCGGACGTGAGTTATTTTTCGAAATAGCTTCGTATGTATAGACGTAACCACCCTGAATAATGGTGAGTAAAAATTGTTTCTACTCCATTATTGATAATGGAATTTACATTGTGTGCGCTGAGCCATATCGTCTGAGGCGTACCATTCTGGAAGCGTACCATGGTATGCTAGAATGTGTCAGCTACCAAATGATCAGTATTCGAAGGAAGTATGAACTTACTTCCCAGTCGCCGACATGATTGTCCACTACAGCAGAGGAGATATTCAGACCCAAGCTTGACAGGTCAATTGTTTCTCCCAAATTGAAGGCATAGAAATAAAAGTAAAACGCGTCAACAAGACCAGAGCCGTGATCATTGACGACTACAGCAGCACTCGTGGCACCATTGGTCTTGCCATTAGAGTCTGGGAGAACGCCATGAAGCCATGGCTGGTCTGTCGTCGGTGTCTCTCGAGATGTGAGATAACTCCAACAACTATCAAAGGAGCTACAATTCGACGGTGCATTTAAAGATGATAGATTTTGTAGTCCGATATCTTGCGGAGCATTTGACAACTGAGTATAGTTGATGTCGGGCTTTGTATTTACAATTTGCGCTCCAATATCTGACGGAAGGTATGGATCATTGACATCGAGATACACGAGCGGAGCTTACTCATGGTCAACATGCGAGGAACGAAATTCGACTTTATTCAAGGCTTACCGAATTGAGTAACATAGCCAGGAATGGTTGCGGCCTGCCTTTGTTCTATGGCTGATGCTGCAATATGTAGGAAGAGGGATGAAGCTAAAGCGATATAACCACAAGATAAGACATGCATCTTGACGCAGTCATATGTAGCATGAGAAGATTCAGAAAAGCATGTTATTTCATACCTCTTCCAAGTCTAAGGATAGTCTGAAAAGCCAAGATTTGGGGGCTCCATTACTGCTGCGTACCTTATGTCATAGCATTTAGCTTTGCCCACTAACGGCACGATGTACCGATCGTAGACCCTTAACAGAAAAGCAGTATGCATGGCGAGGCTTCGATGCAAAACCCTGATCTTCCAATCCTACGAAGCACCGTGGCACCGTGGCACCGTGGAAGGTACTAGCACAGTGACGTCAAATAGCGGTTTGGTCTTTGGTCGGAAGACATCGGTAGAGCCGAGGTTGAACCGGTGGCTTGGATTCTCATTCGAACCTTAGCGTAGCTCTAGCGTAACTCTAACCTAAAGTGTTGGACTACCCCTGAGAAGGCTTGACCTCTCCCCGAACCCCAAAATCCTCACCTTCTTTCATCATGATTTACTCTCAAAGTATTGGGGTTTGCTGTCATCATAATTTTATCGACTTCTTCAGAGGTAGTATGTTCTACCTGTGTCGATGTGTTCTAATTGATCCTCACTGCGTTCTCGGCGCAATGTACTGCAACGTGGGCCGCGAAAAGCAGTATGAACCGCAAGATATTTAACAATCCATGTATGGGTTAGAAGGACTTCTATTACGACTACGAGACGCCAAGAACATTTGATCATTTATTGAGAACGTTTCTCCAAATTTTGTTGTTCTTACTATCGAGGGTCTCCTGGGCATGGGTGCGTACCCAATCATGTCTCGTGTGATCCCCGACATTCCTTATTACTACTCCTCGCAACTTTGAACGCTCTGGGTCTACTCATCTCCGTCCAACAGCGATACGAATCAGTCGTGCTGACATAGTGAGAGGAAGTTTTCGAGCCAGAGAGCCACTCTGGGCAGGCATGTGCACGGCACTGGTGGATTAGCTTACGGTAGAACTTAATTATTCCCAATTACCCGTGTTCTTCCAAAGTACCGCATTCTGCCTGTGTACTTATTTATCACTCTTGGCACTCACTACACGCTTGCAAGCTCGCCTCAAGCTGCGTCTTCTGCCAAAACGATTGTCATTATTGGTCGCCGTGACCATGTTCAATACTGGTCCTCATGGTCCAGCAATTTTGCTATATATGAAGGTAGGATTAAGTGGTTCACGTGGCTATCCAAATACTACCTGCAGCAATTGATATTACCTCCAAATGATAGTAAGCTCGGTGTATAAGTAATTCCTTTCCCTCGACTGCCAAGCTTTAGTTTTGTGCTCTGTTTTTGCTTCTTCATCCATCGTTAGCCGTCTCATTTTGCAAACATGCCTTCCTTCATTACTTCTTTCTTTGCCGCGCTCTTGGCCCAACAAGCTGCATCCCATGCAACATTTCAAGACCTGTGGGTCAACGGTGTTGACCAGATATGTCTCCCCAACTTCAGCCGTCATAGCAAAAAGCTGACAAAATAATCACGGCGGTTCCTGCGTCCGTCTACCGCCATCAAACAGTCCCGTAACAGACGTCAATTCAACAGACATTCGTTGCAATGTCGATGGTACAACAGGGGTCTCAGGAAAGTGTGCTGTCACAGCGGGCCAAATTGTGACGGTGGAAATGCACCAGGTACCAGCATAATTTCATTGCCATATTCTATCTTTTCTAAGTCCTTGCAAAGCAACCAGGCGATCGCTCTTGCGCAAATCAGGCCATTGGCGGAGATCATTACGGCCCTGTCCAAGTTTACATGAGTAAAGTCGAGGATGCAAGCACAGCCGATGGCTCCACCGGCTGGTTCAAGGTCTTCGAAGACACATGGGCAAACACAGGTGCAGGAAGTACCGGTTCTACGGACGATTGGGGAACGGTGGACTTGAATACTTGCTGTGGGAAAATGAACGTCAAGATCCCCTCAGACATTCCTGCTGGCGACTACTTGCTGCGGGCCGAGGTCATCGCTTTGCACGTTGCTAGCTCTGTTGGAGGTGCTCAGTTTTACATGAGCTGCTGTAAGTACATGCCCTCCTTTGCGATATACTCTTACTAAATGCTCGCTCCAGATCAAATCACCGTTTCCGACGGGGGCTCGGCGGACCCAGCCACTGTACTCTTCCCAGGAGCCTACAGCGATACGGACCCGGGTATTCTCATTAACATCTATGAGTCCATGTCAACATACGATGTGCCTGGTCCCACGGTCTACTCTGGCGGCACGACCAAATCCGCTGGCGCGCCCTGTTCAGGAGCCGAGCTAAGCACTCCTGCAGCCTCTGTCGCTACAAGCACACCGGCGAGCCCGGTCACTTCTACAACACTGGCTACAAGTTCGAGCGGTGCATCATCGAGCCCAACGGCGCCTGGTGCTTGTGCCGTGGCACAGTATGGACAGTGTGGTGGAACGGGATATACCGGGTGCACCACTTGCGCTTCGGGATTCACCTGTGAAGCCGTCTCACCGCCGTACTATTCGCAGTGTACATAAGTTTAAAGCCACAGACAAAACCAGCAACGCGATATCAACGTGAAGATTTGTATCATTAACTTGGCGTTGACCGTACATTCTATTGCTGAGGCGTGAAATGCATTAGACGATCTGATATGTCATACTTCACTGAAACAGTCCAGGTAGTAGACTATATTGATTTAGTAAAAGAGAACACACAGAGAGAAGTATCAACCGACTAACACTCTGAATTCGATTGTAAAGAGTTTCAGAGCCAATAAGACTCTGATTTCTGCCTCCCACACTAACGTTAAGGCCAATCGCTACAAGGCAGCTGTCAGATTAGTTCGTCAGTTCTAGCCCAGCCACACGTTGGGCGTCCCTCGCTTGCCTGGATGGTAGGTGTTGATGATTGGTCAATCGATCATATCCGAAAGTAGTATCTCGGAGGAACATGGATCAAGCTTTGAAGAGATGCGGGGTTCGAGGGTCCCAGAGCTACGTATCTTAACCACCTGACGGAAATCCAGCCGTCTTGATTTATACCCGAAGAAGTGTGAGAAAGCGAACATCTTGTATCTGAGAAGGAGATTGTATCAGTCAACAATCAATAAATAAGTCATCTCCCGTAGCCTTCCGCTTCAAGGCAACCAGGAACAGCACGTTTCCACAACGAGCTTGGGGAGCTCAGGAATGTAGCTCCGGCTCTTCCATCGGTGTGACAGAAAAAACGTCACCCCCACCTTTGACAGCTTCGTCAACTGACTCCTGACTTCTCCCTGCTTCGAGCTTCTTTTCCATTCCATCAAAGTGTGTAGCGGAGAAAGACTTGTGCTGAAGTTGTTGCTAACGGCTGGTTCCTCAGCAACCGTTGAACCCCAGTCATTTTCTCCACAACCTGCTCCACACGAGCTCGACCTGTCGAACCCAACCTGCAGCTCCTATCCCACCCTCCGCCACTTTAAAAGAAACCCCTCCTTGTTCTATCGCCGGTTCGTCACAGACATTTCTGCCTTTGATTTCGAATTCGCACCGCTTTTACGGCCTGTTCCCTCTAAGCACTCGCCGCAATGACCGATACTCCCAAACGGGACGTGAGGAATCATGTTCTTTTCGAGGTGGCCACTGAAGTTGCAAATCGAGGTAGATACTCTCAATTGCGTCATCCAACACACTGCTTATCTTACAATAGTCGGTGGCATTTACTCTGTCCTCAAGTCGAAAGCTCAAGTCACCACTGCCGAATATGGCGCTACCTATACTATGCTTGGCCCTTTGAACTACGCATCTGTACGCCATTTCCATTGTAATAACGGTGACCTCATACTGACTGGATCAGGCACAAGTCGAAGTCGAAGAAATACAACCAAAAGACCCAGCATTAATAAAGACGATAAAATCCATGGGCGATCGAGGGATTAAAACTTTATATGGGCGTTGGCTTATCGACGGTGCACCTCGAGTGCTTCTATTCGATACCAAGACGGCATATTACAAACTTGATGAATGGAAAGGGGACCTGTGGTCCATTGCTGGTATACCTTCACCGCCGGATGATTGGGAGACTAACGAGGCAATTGTTTTCGGATACGTAATTGCATGGTTCTTGGGCGAGGTACGTTCTCTGACTTCTTGTCATATTGGACTTGCGATTGATTGTCCTTAGTATGTGTATCATGAACAAGAGCGCGCCGTTGTCGCGCAGTTTCACGAATGGCTTGCCGGTGTGGCTCTACCACTATGTAAAAAACGGCGGATAGACGTTACTACCATTTTCACCACACATGCCACACTCCTCGGTCGATATCTTTGCGCAGGCTCGGTTGACTTCTATAACAATCTCCAGTATTTCGACGTCGACGCCGAAGCAGGCAAGCGAGGCATCTACCACCGATACTGCATTGAACGAGGAGCGGCACATTCTGCCGACGTCTTCACCACCGTTTCCCATATCACCGCCTATGAGAGCGAACACTTACTAAAAAGAAAACCCGATGGCGTGCTTCCTAATGGTCTCAATGTTAAGAAGTTCTCTGCCACACACGAGTTTCAGAACCTCCATCAGCAATCCAAGAATCGAATCGCTGACTTCGTTAGAGGGCACTTTTATGGGCACAACGACTTCGAGCCAGAGAATACCCTTTATTTCTTCACAGCTGGAAGATACGAATATCGAAATAAAGGCGTGGACATGTTTATTGAATCCCTTGCCCGCTTGAATCATCGCATGAAGAGTGCAGGATCAAACATGACTGTCGTTGCTTTCATAATCATGCCCGCCCAAACAACTTCACTTACGGTAGAAGCACTCAAGGGCCAAGCCGTTATCAAATCTCTCCAAGACACCGTGCGTGTGATTGAGCAAAATGTCGGAAAGAAGCTCTTCGAGCGCAGTCTCGCATGGCACGAGGGCCAAGAACTTCCCGAAGACAAGGAACTAGTCACCTCAGCCGACAAAATCATGCTACGGCGAAGGTTGTTTGCCATGAAAAGAGGTACCCTACCACCAATCGTAACACACAACATGGTCAACGACAGTGACGACCCCGTCCTCAACCAAATCCGGCGCTGCCAACTCTTCAATCACCCTTCAGATCGCGTCAAAATCATCTTCCACCCAGAATTCCTCAACTCCGCCAATCCTGTACTACCAATGGACTACGACGACTTCGTGCGCGGTACCCATATGGGCGTCTTTTCCTCCTATTACGAGCCTTGGGGCTACACTCCCGCCGAGTGCACCGTGATGGGCGTACCCAGCATCACGACAAATCTGTCTGGCTTCGGGTGCTACATGGAAGAACTGATCGAGAACGCGGCCGACTATGGCATCTACATTGTCGATCGCCGTATGAAGGGCGTGGACGACTCCGTCAACCAGCTCTGCGATTTCATGTACGAATTCACCCGCAAGAGCAAGCGCCAACGCATCAATCAGCGTAACCGCACCGAGCGCCTGAGCGACTTGCTAGATTGGAAGCGCATGGGTATGGAGTATGTCAAGGCGCGACAGCTTGCCTTGCGTCGTGGTAAGTTTTCCCCTTTCGTCCTCCTCTTTCCTCTTTCCGCATCGCTAACAAATTTGACTCTCCAGCCTACCCATCTTCCTTCGATCCAGACACATCCGAGCCCACCTTCTTCGACGGCACCGAGCTCAAGATCTCTCGCCCACTATCCGCTCCTGGCTCTCCGCGCGACCGCTCCGGCATGATGACACCCGGCGACTTCGCCTCTCTCCAAGAAGGTCGCGAAGGTCTCAGTACGGAGGATTATATTGCGTGGCGGCTGCCAGAAGAGGAGGATCCGGACGACTATCCGTTCCCGTTGACACTGAAGACCAAGGCAAATGAAAAAGACGGCTTGGTGAATGGGGATGGGGTTGCGTCAGAGATCGTGCGGGAGTCATAGTCGGAGAGTGGGGGTGATCGAGGAGTGATCAGATGTTGATATACATAAGAGCATTCAATTACGCATTTTAGCCGTCAGCTATGGTCCGATTCATGGCATTCTGGATTAATGAGGTTGGCTGCATGTGAGTATAGTGGTTGTCTTTGTATTCTAATGTAGAATGTATGCTCTCAAACCAGACAATTCGGCTGCGATCGTAGCGTCTTGACTGTAGATACCTATCAACTTCTGGGAAGGTCACACGTGTCAACTAAGTTGTAGTACGATTGTCATAATGCACATGATTTCCCACGTGTCGGTCACCTACCCAATTGATTTCCCGTTAATTTCTGTACGATATATCCCCATGACATACCTTCTACTGCATGTTCGACATTTCCGAATATCCGTTGCTAAAAGCGTAGAGGGAAGAGCATTGTCTCTGAGCTACAGTCTTGCTTTCAAAGGACAGAAATATAGTGACAACGACGATAGCCCAATGCCTGCTACAAACATTCATTCACCATTCATCGTTCAACTTCAGCAATAGCATATCAATCGAAGAGTTATCTCGATATTATTTTTTATTGAAACATTCACTCACCAGTCGTGAAAATGTCGCAAGCCCTAACCAGAAACGGGCAGGCCAGAGAGTAGTGTACGCACTCCGGGCGTGGCCCTAACGCGATGAACCACTCGACTCTCTTTCCCAAAGAAACGCAACTACGCGTTACGTTCGTGAATGTTTAGCATAGTCGAATATCATTTGCTGGCTTTGAAATCATTACCACCGCGACCTATATTCAGCGGAAATGATTAAAGTACACTGGAGTGACGATGAAGACTACGATCTCCCCCCAGCCTTGGATGCCGAATCAGCAAAGCCTCCAGAGAGTAGCTCTAAAAATGAACCGCCAACTAGATCGAGCGAGCCCTCTCCGGCTATTTCCGGTGACAAAGCTCGTAAAGTTGGCTATCAACGAACGACGGCCGCTTGCGGTAAGCAAAGATATGAGACACCCCTTCTCGGCGGCTTCTATATCGCCTCTCTATCCCTGGCGTCGCGGCAAAAAAAAGGACTGACATGCATCAGGCCATTGCGAACGAAAGAAAATCCGATGTCAACTAGCCCCGGACGACCCTCAAGGACGATGCTCAAACTGTATTCGCCTCAAAAAGGAGTGCCTTTTCTATCCTGTGAACCAACAAGCTTCCACGGGATCAAGTACAACCAAATCCAAGGAAGCGGTGATTCGAAAGCCTCTTACTGAACCGCACATTTCGAAATCGGCACAATTCGACACATTCGATGATTTGACATATGTAGTAGACCAGTACAAGGAAAGTAAGACCCGGAACTTTTTGATCCTACATTCACACCTAGTACCTTTGTGCAAACGTGCCTTGGCACAGATGGGTAAACAGCGCTTCATAAGTTGCTTCACCGTGCTACTAGGGCTCTATTACAATGACCTTACGAAGGAGGCTTCGCCAGACTCGATGCCACAAGTAATTTGTTTACTGCAGTACAGATATTACAGGATGTGGATAAGTGAAAGGATTCCTAACTATTTGGATGAGCCGGTATTTGAGGTTGCGGATCAACTGACAATAGGGTAAATACTTGAAATCTTTGGGTCTGGCTTCGTAGCCGAACACGAGCTCCTGCTGGGAAGGATGGCGATGTTAAATGAGGCTGTGGCACCTTTTTCTGATCAGGAAGTTCCGTCTGTTCATGATCTTTTTCCAGCTGAAAATATGTTTGATTTGAGTGGACGTTCTAGATCGTATCAAATCTTGCTGAAAAATATGAAGCTTATGCTTTTGACTCCAAACGTCAAGAAAGTCGTTCTCTCGGCAAGAAAAAAATGGAATATTCGTTTCGAAAGAGCAGGACCTCTCAATTATGAACAAAGTAAAAGCCTTTGTAGAGGACTGGACCGACATGACATGGGACTGGTGGCCTTTGTCGCCACGAATGCAACTGCTGCGGAACGGTCAGCTTCGGCTATTCTGGCGCTGTGTATGTCTAAGTTATCTCTTGTCTGTCATTGAGTAGGACTGAATCCAAGTAGGACTGCGGCACATGGGTGTGGGAAGAGATATCTGCTGCAGAAGGCGACCTTGTGGAAGACATCCTTCAACAGCTCAATCATGATGTTCCAGCGGACCGTTTTCGGGAAACTAGGAAGGCATTCAGCGGAATCTGGAAAAAGTGGCCAGTGGGCTCTCCAGAAACCTCTGCAATGGCCTCCAGTGCAAGCCAAAGGTACACGCCTAGTGAAAATGTCGCGAAGACGTCCACATCAAGTTCGTCGCAGGACACCGGGGGGCACTCTAGCTTTTCAGCCATACAAACACAGCATTCCGAACAGATGACACCTATTGCAGGAAATAAGGTGCCGTCATCAACTACGCCTCTAACGAATTTAAACAAACTCTGGATCTTATTCGGCGTCCAAGGGGGTCGCAAAACGCTTGAATTGACAGTCATCGAGGTCAATGACAAGAGCACAGATAGAGTTTTCTTTCAGGAACTCAAAAGTTGTTATCGTAAAAACCGCGGAAGACTACGATATTGGTTTTCCATTTGGCGATTCTATAATTTTGATGGCGTGCGAGTAAGTTCTTCGACCCGGCACATACCGTGAGTCAATAGCTCACGCAATTATAAAGATTAAGAAATTCGCGCCAGGGCGTATTGTCTTGGAAAAGAAAGAGCTTCCGGAAAGTCACGAATACGTCTATCATCCACGGGTCCCTGAAGCTCAGAACCCCCTGATTGGCAATCACGAGTTCTTCTGCAACTTCTATGCCTGCAAGTCGGATTGCACTTGGCGCTTGCCTCACGATTGTCTGATACCACCGTCTGGTGCATGGGTTCTCGAACGTATCCCGAAAAAAACAGAATCGTTCCAGATAGCCACCGATCACATGGTAGGTCTACCTTTATAGGGTGTCAAGGCTAGGCACAGGATCTCCTTTACTTATGTTCTGTCGTACCACTGCATCATCCTTCTTGGTCCCTTTATTTTTTGGGTCTGGTGGCTCAACGCCCACTCTCGGGACCTCCAAAACGCTTCTGTCCCAATGTCTGTCGTTCTAGCTGGTCTTTCACTTTTTTGGAGCACCACTGGTATTCTTCCAGGCTCGCGCGATCTCTAAGAATTATGTTTTCGAATTAAATTGTGAGTATACGGGTACGCGGGTGACTCAAATCTTCACCTCAACCATTTTCAGGGCACGAATCGCGCTTCAAGAGCCACGAAACATAGCGTCAATGCGGGCGTGGTGGCGCAATGGTAGAAGAGCGTCACTGGCGGCCAAAAGCAATGCTGCTAGTCGTGGGTTCGAATCCCACCACACCCACCTCTCATCTCTTCTCCCTAGGCTTGGCAACCTAGCTTTCTCCACCCCTAAAGCTGCTGACGGCCCCGCTGCTAGGCCAATTGTGGACAAATGCCGTGGAATTGATTGAATTGATTACGCTGTGGATAAGATGGTGGAATACCTACCTTCGCGATCAGGTGATATACGATCGGAGACACTGTGAATGCACCCCAAGGTTTTTCCTCATTAGACGAGGTTTTAGTCCAGGGCTAGCTTAGGCTAGGCAATCAAGAAGTTGAGCACGAAAAAGCAAGGTGGAAATAATGTAGGCTAGTACTCAGGTAGCTAGCGTACAAAAATCAAAGCCGAATATCAACGAAACATAGCGTCAATGCAAGTACCGAATCTAAAAATACGGCACATTTACTATGAAAGGCCGTAATTCAGCGAATCATTGGCCACAAAATCGGTCTTGGACTGAGGATCCCTGGACACAATGTCCAGTGTTTTTTGTATAATGGTGAGTTGAGGAGGAACACGATCGTCACTGTGGATATGTACCGGGCATATTGCCAATAATGAGTTTAAGTAAGCTTTGTGGACCAGATAAAACACTTATAAGTCACCGTGTGGAGGAATCCGAATTTGTATGAGCAGGCGGAAAGGAGTGTTGAACATAGAATCGAGATTGGCTTCTGACGGATACCCAGCAAAAAGTATTTAAGGGGTAGGCATTGTAAGAAAGTCTCTGGAACACTCGCAGGAATCAGCTAAGATCAGATCATGACGTCATTGATGGAGAAGAATGATTTATACTCTAGAGTCAGACTTAGGGAAGTTATTGCGCGTTTTGGAAAACAGGTGCTGTGCAGCCTGGTGTAATCTATCTAAGAACGACTGGTGAGCAATCTTGGTGCAGATATTGGATTTACTTGAGCAGCGAAACCATCAGTCTGGCGTGAATATCGATTGAAAGAATACTGGTATCAAACGAAGGATTAGACATTGCCACACTGTGCCCAACCGTCCCCCCCCCCGTGTCGCGCAACGCAAGCCAGCTTTTTCTGAGGCTTTCAAGTTAATCCTCATCAACAACAATCAACAACATCCAGCATGACGTTATTACACCATCGCCTTGTTACCGCTCCTTCTCCCACTAGTGAGCAAACCCAGGCCAATCGAGATTGCCGACAGCGCAAACGTGAGAAACATAAAAACATAGTCGGCCTCCGCCTCCCTGCAGCGACCAGTTGTTTGAGACGGAAAGGCCGCGCAGTCAGTTTGACCTTTGACTTTGACGCATCCGCCGCTGAGGAGGACATTGTCCCAGGTCGTATCCTCATTACCGCAGTGAACATTTTTCATTGTCACGGCGTAGGCCTATAGACATTCCATTAGATACAAGTCTCTCCTCAGAGGAACAAAGGACGATGTCAAGATATGAAAGTGGGAAACCAATACTTACGATTCCAGCAGCGAGCGTGACTATGGCGGCGAGCGCGTCAGCGCCAGCGATGATAATGGCCGGTATGGCCTCCAGAAAGATCGAAACGGCGCCAGCAAGGCCAACGAGTAGGGCGAACCCTCCGCTAAAAGCGCCGTAGGCAGTGGTAGCTGGTACGCTGCCAACGTCCTGCCATTTTGCCATTGTGACAGATATGCCGAGGACGACGATGGCGAACAGGATTTGGAAGAAGCGCACGGCGGCGTTCGCAATGAAGCTAATGCCTGCCATGGTGAACGATAGTGAAGGCGCTCTTCGGGGGGTCTTTGGTGTCTGTTAGATTGAAATTTGTTGATGGAGTTGAAGTGGTCGAGTTTTGCAGAGGTGACGGATTTGGAAGAAATATGGAAAGGTGGAAAAGAAAAGTGAAATCTTGAAGGATGCGGGAGGGTTGATGTATAGGGTCGCTTGTGTTCACAAAGAAAGACTAACACTCAGGTCGCAGCGTCACAAGCTGGTGCTTGGGTCATTGCAAGTGGCACATCCCAGGATTTGCGACTGGACGCCTCCAATCTACAACTTTTCAACGTTCATGCCAACCACCACTGCCTGGCGTCTAGACGATCTATTGCCACTATTTGAAGGGCTGAAAAAGGTATGGGCTGATTCTCCCCCGCCTGGTCTCAACATGGTTGCCTAATCTACTGATCAATGCCTCCTTCATGGAGTGTCTATTGGCTGGGATCACGCCGAGGATGGGTATCTCCCGATGCTGGACGGTGAAAACGTCTGAGGCGTGCAAGGTTTAGGAGTATGAAGGATCGGGATCGCCGGGCGCAGTGTTTATATTTGTAGATGAGTCCGCTGCCGCAAAAAGTTGAGGCGAGGCAGTGCAGTCTTTATGGGGGCTAAAATTGGAGTCGGCTGACAAGACGACAATCCTGAAACACAGTTTCACATACACCGAGACTCATATCCAAAAGTTCACGTTTACCTGCTTTACAGTTGATACAACCTCCGGTGGTGACTCCCCACAGCAAAGCATTCAATCCCTATCCATGATTCCATCGCGCCTTCGTCGTTGCCTGAAAAAAAGTACCGAGATCTGCTATTTTCTGAATAAGGGCTAAAATTCAGCCCAATTTAGCTAGTGGTTGTTCGGGCTAGTGGATGGTAATTGCAACAAATCAGGAGAGCGTGCCTTGTGGAAATTGTCCGGAGTAAGTAATGAGAGCATGACATTCATTTTACGGCAAATTGCGAACCAATGAGAGTGGTTTACGTCTGGACAAGAGTCATTTTAGATAAATTGTCGATATATCGAAAAATGCATAAGCAAATATGCATGTTGGTTCTAGCCTCGCACTTCGTTCCGTAGGGCGGTAGAAGTTCACCGTCTCATATATATGCATTGAGTCGAAATTAACTCAGCCTGACACAGCTCTCTCGTCGAGCTTACCACAACAAGAGTCATCAAACCTTCATGTGACTTATGTACGAATTTTCCGAACGCCTGCGAATCAAACAGCCCGAACTGCGCCACGGCCTTGATCATTTTATTGCACAATACTCCGTAGTCGGGAGCTAATCATACTTCCTCGCAATCGTAGGACCTGCTGAGAGCGCGCTACTGATGAGTTTGCTCAGACCCGGAGTATCTGGTCCGGGGGTCATGGCGCTAAACCGACTTCGGCTATTGCTTCGATCTCGCATGGTGCTAGCTCCATCTCTCAACGCCGCATTCTGCCTCTCTTCATGTTCCACTGTCGGTCGTAGACCATCCAGTCCTGGCCCGAGCATACTAGCTCTGCGTGTGTTCGCCCATTTCCCGGCTTGATCTTCGTTTTTGTGGAGAGATTCCGAAGGGAGAAGAATTGCACGGTCAAGTGCGTACGGTAATCCGCGATGCCGACCACGAATCTCCATAGCAATGACAACTAGTTTGCTGAGGACGGCAAATTCGGCTGAAAATGACGCGTCGATGCCCGGGTAACCAAGAGACAGGCCAACAGTACCATATGCACTAACAATCTCGAATAGCACGCTGAATATGGTGAAGGCATATTCGTTTGTATTTGCCAGCCGCGAACCTTCGACGATGGCAATGATGAATAGACCTAAGAATACGTACCAGAGATCAAAAGATAACTGGCGACGTAAATGGGCACCCAGGTAGGACTGCTCTTTGCCTTCGTCCTCGGCGCCATGGTCCATTTGTCCGGGGTAAATTCCAAGAGACTTTTCTTCATACACATTGGTTTTGCGCATCGAAATGGCGATTGGGAAAACAGATATGTACATCATGATGAGATAAGAAACCTGGATAGCAGGGTGGAGAGCAGAGAGTGACACAACGGAGAAACCAGCAGTGCGAGTACTCGCCGCTTGGAATAGTCCATCCAAGACACGGACACCCGGGGAGAGCGAGGTGATAACAGGGTTATGAAAATTGAGGATGATAAAGAAGATCAAGTCAATCCCATTTAGAATGATGAGAACGGCAAATAACCACCAGGTTGCATGCGAGGGAAAGAGTAGAGTAAAGCAACGACGAGGATGGTCGAGTAAAAACCTCAGCTCCTCCCAAAGACCGGAATCGCGTGGAACAAACAGCGATGTTACCCAAATAATAAAGCGGAGCATGCAGGGAAATCCCGTGTTACCGATGACGATCAGGAAGGCTCCAAGCAATAGCGGCCAGACGGCACTTTCGAAAGAATTGAAGGAGTCGGGAGTCAAGGAGTAGCCGAGATCATTGAAGCACGAGGCAGACGTGAAGATTGCCCTTCACATGGTTTTATGTCAGCATTGAAAAGAGTCGGTACAGAAATCACGTGCGATCAAACATTACTTACCACCAGGGCCGGCCAACTCCATCTCCCGTGACGACTGGACCCCAGGTACCACTGCGCATAATCCAAGGAAGGAAAGAAATAACGCCGAATATATGAAACCCGAAGAAATATATCACAAGAATAATAGCCAATGTTTTTAATGCGCGATACTCAATACCACCCAATTCTTCTCTCTGTTCTTCTGTGAGATCAATAAATAATGAGTTTCGGCCAACCGTAGCTTCCCAGCTCAAATAAGGCATGGTATCTCTTTCTTGGCTTCTTGATTTTGAGAAGCTGCTCTGTTCACGAAACGAGCGCGTACGATGGCGGAGACCAGAAAATAAATTTGGGTCTGTCTGACGTCGTTTACTTAGACTCTGTAACAACATGCCACGAGAATGTGAATTGGAGGTTGGCGCCTCTTTGATGGGATGATCTGGATGGTCGGGCTCGTCAAATGTGATGCCTCTCTTTGCAGGATGATCGTCAAGATTGATTTCTTCCTCTCCTGATCGATCCTGCAAGGCACCATCACCGTCTACTTCTGTCTTGGTGGCTGAGTGTTGAAAATCATCTTGTGCATCTTCGCCCAATGGCATTGGTGTTTCGCCACGTTCAAAGGCTCGAGGACCAGGAATTCGCAAGGCTCCCTTGTCGTGCTTCCGTTGGCTCTCTAGAAAAGCGATGTGTTGGTCCGCGCTCAAGCGCCGAGGCACGCGACTTGAGGAGCTATCCTCGCTTTCCTCTCGGGGTACCTCGTCTGCGAAAACAATTTCTCTGTGGTGGCCTGGTGTAGCCAAATCTTGTCTGTCATTATCCGGGTGCTCAGCATTGTGACGATCCAAAGCCTCCTTCCATTGCAGAGCCTTGTCATCACTAGAACTCGAAGAAGTCTCGTCCTTCATAGCATCTCGAGCTTTTTCACTAAGTGCTGTCTTGTCATTTCCGACAATGGGTCCATTGGCTGGATGGTCCCGTACTACTGTTATCTCCCTATTTCCCACGCCATGCGCGATGACTCCAATATCTGCCTCTTCTCGAGCTTCACTCTTGGTTCGTGACCGAGATTTGGAACGACGCTGTTCGCGAGCTTCTGCGACAATGCCTTGGAAACGTTTCTCAAACCAATAGAGACGGACGAAGACGACGGTAGAATGGATCCAGATTGGGTTGCATACGCACGCCATCAAGTACATGACTAGCTTTAGAAAAGAGAGGTATTAGCAACTATCAATAGGCGATGGCTGTGCAGGGAGCTCACCTGCTGATAAATAGTCAAATCATTTAAATTGACCCTGCGTAAAATTAGCAACAAAATTCATGGTGATCCAAGAAGGCGCATACGGATTGAGTCCACTCTGTGTTGCGGCTCCACTGGCAAGGAATAGTGCATCGATATATCTTATGTTCTTCACAGGGTAGATGAGAATTGACCCTATGATGGTCATACCAATCATGTACATGTCTGAAGCCATCCAATTGAGTTAGCCAGTAGTTCTTCTAGCCAATGATCCAGCAGTTCAATCGGACATACAATGAATTAGGATAAAACTGAAGCCGAATGGACCCAATTTTAGCCAATTGGGCCAGTGTCTTCTTATCCATTTTCCAAAGTCAATCAAACGAGTAAAGATCGCACCCATTTCCACCGCCATCTTGTTTTGCCGTGTAAATTTCCACTATACCGCCCGATGTGTAATGAAAATTGGATGAAAGATCTTTTCCAGGAGCCAGCTTCGGTGAACGAGATGAATGGAGGATAGCAATTGATATCAGATTACCAAAAACCTGATTGTCAAATATTCGGAGCTTTGGTGTTGCCTGCGCGGCATCCAGCAGTATGCGAGAGACTGTCGTCCAGACATGGCTGTTACTCGTCCATCTTGCAATGAAGTCCCATAGGACTGCGCCGAGTTGCGCTAGCGAAGAGCTTTGCTGGCGTTTTTTTGTGGGGTAGGACTGCGGCACAACAACACGCGATGCTGTTGCGACGGTTGGAGGAACGTGTTGGCTGTCAGAATTGATCCCTCGCCATGCTGAAGGCGCACGCCACAGTATTGCACAGCAGCAAAAGTCCAATTGTAAGATTTGGGATGGTCCGGACGTTCTAGCTCGTAGCGGAGCGGGGCCCGAGCACTGAAATGAGATCATTTCCGCTCGTTAGTGTGGCGGAGAACGTTGAAATCTTGATGTCACCTGGTACAATGGTAAGGTACCATCTGCTTAGTTCCGATTCCGTATAGTCAATCGATGTATGCGAGTTTTCTCGAGCAATTGGGGCTCCATTCCCAGACCCTTGAATATTCCAAAATGCACATGATCATCGTATACTGACGCCAAATTTCGCTGTTATCTACTCAGCCTAGCCATGGTCTATTCACGTCTTTCGCCCCCTGCTGCCTTCAAGACACGGAAGATCGTTCCTGCGAGAACTTAAACCAAACTAGACCGTCACATGCAATAAAGGTACAAGGTTCGAAATCATTGCTTTGAACTACAAACGTTCGAGATGATGAAACTTTCCTAATGTTCGCAGTTTCCACGCGAGCTCAAGGACCGATGTGCGCTGTCAATTTTGCCCTACCTAGGCGTTTGATCAGTTTTCCCGGTCCTTAGACCTTCGGTCATTTGCACTTCAGACGCGAATACTATTGTTTCTTATATTACAGATGTCGCCATCGATTTTGGAAAAATGTTTCTACTTAATGATAATGAATATGGCCGCGTTCAGCTGTATCTTTCTATTTCTACCTGTATGAAAACTTCTTGGTAGGTGCAAACATCGCTGATCATTTCTCAGCGAATAAAAGGGAACAAGCTTGTAGCAAACGTTTCTGAAAATGTTTTTTTCTGTTTGTACCACTTTATTAGTACCGCTGTGCAACATGGCCCTCGTCTTCGTGAACCCATCTTCCCGCCTGATATGACCGGGTTTCTCCACAAATGCGCCCGGGATGGGAATGCATTTGCCGAAAGAGTAACACAACAGACTGCGCTATGGTTTCAGATCGCCTGCGGATAGGGAACCGATGGGCTGGCCAAACATTCGCCTTCCCTCCACTTACTAATCATAAGCAACTCGGGAGCTATATACTTTTCCTGAAAATACTCTCATTGGCACGATCAATCTTCTCGCCAACGGTTCCTGTCATGCATCATGGTCAAGCCTGGAAGTTTGCACTAAATAGAGTTGATTGGCTAGGACTTGCATTGCCCCTGATGGAATACCAGAAGATGAGGGCAGCGGATCATTTCAAGCAAATGGCGCTTCGCAAAAGATGTAAAAATAATAATACTCAAAGTAAAACCTTACATATCCACATACTTTGTAGCGACACGGATGTACAACTACATGCCCGTGCTTTTGCGCTATTACCAATCTCACCAACCACGAACCTTGAAAGCACGGCAGACATGTAGTCAAAGCGGGTCAAAATTTTATCCCAGAAAAGCTCTTGATAGAAATCCAATCCTAACAATCGATAGCAATGATTTGATGTGTGATGAAGTAGCTCTCTATGCGGTTCCTGACATCTCGGACATTTTATCAGGAAATGACCAAAACAGTGCAGGCTAGAAGTCTACCGTCAATTTACGGTGGTGGCGGTATGAACGTACCAAATGACTTCCAACGTCGAATCATCTGTGATCCATACGTTTCCTAGAACAACCCAATATCTTCGGACTTCTGTGCGGGAATATTTTCATTTGGAAAGCAACAAGCCAAGTCTGGACAAAGGACCAAAGAGAAGTGAGATCATCTGGAGAGTACCAGATGAAGCCCTTGTCACACTCAAAGAAACCACCAGTTGACCCAGTAATGATTCACGGCAATCAAAGACTGGTCTTTGAATTCTGTGAAGAGATTTGGCAAAATGACGGCGTATCGACCTATGCTGAGAATCAGCTGCGTGAAAGGACCCCATTTTTTTCTAAATCTGACGAGATGCAGAGGGTCGTCAATTTGACGATGAACTTCATACGCCCAGTGAACAGCGTATGGTTTGGAGAGAATCGGCCTTGTACATTTTTCGCCTTCTGGGGCCATGGCTATTCCTTGGGGAATCGAACGGACAAGCCATCCAATAGTAAGATTGTATTCGGGTTGTCGTAGTCGCTCATGAGTGTCTCGGAATCCCGCTCTGATTTAGTACTCATATTGGCCTCTGTCGTGTTTATCTGGACAAACGAAAAGATTGTTGGATGTTTAGGCCCTACAATCGATTAAACGGGTTGTTAAGGACATTGAGACTGGCGAGAAGAGCGTAATTGTAACCAAGTCTTGTAAATGTTGTACAAAACGCAACGTGCCTTGTATAGTTGATGCTGATATTCTAGTCGACCAATGGTTCTGACTGCATCCGAGGCGTTGAGGAGTACATGAAGCGGATGGAGTGCGCTCGGTGGAGAGGCGTAGAAATGAAAGAAATCACCAACATTGGACGCCTTGATCTCTTGCGGGGGCTTGAATTTACAACACTTTAGATGGCATGATCTGTACCTCGTTATTCAACTTTTCAATTTCTACTAGTAGGACCATAGGACCACTGGCTCCTCTCAAGCCTTGTCTTGTCGCTGATACTAGACCAAAATCCGCCAAAATGATTGACTGCACTAGATCTTACCGAAGATTATAAAAATAAGTCAGAACTTTATTTTACTAGAGGTCACAGCCGGGTAACTCAAAAGTGATTAATAATGTCTGGACGGATAGCCGACTGAGTGCGTATTTGGAATTTGATCGATAGATTCCCGCATTAATTAGGCGAGCCACGAAGCAGCCATTATTAGAGAAACAGAGAAACGCTTACTCGCAAAAAGAAAACCAACATGTCCGAATTTCAAATCTTAGGCCAGCAAGAAGCTCCCCTGCCATTGTCGGATCAAGAAGAGATCCAATCCAAAAGAGCCACGCTTTTTACAGCCCTTTAAGCTTGTAAAGCCGGAACGCTGAGTATTGATTCCGGATAGAAAAGACAGCTCCTCGTTTCTCTGCCCGTGCTTTTCGCGAGTAGATAAGGATGAGACGAGAATCAATGCTGGAAACCGCATTGTTAGTCCTCGACGCCAAAACATGCATTTCGGACCAGTAGGAATGTAGTGAATACGATTCCTATCGTGTTATGAGTATTTGAAATGTTCTGAACAGCTTAGCTTTTTGTTTTTTTTAGAATTTGCATACGCAATGTTCCGATAGGAGCTTTGAAGGCGAGGGTTTGCCGCTTTTTATTAGGCGCTGATCAATGCCCTTTCAATAGTTCTGAGATTGAGAGTGTTTGAACATTAGATACAATCAAACCCTTGAAACAAAACCCTAACTCTCAAACCCCTAGTTGGTCAGTTTTCGGTAATAAGCGAAAAGTGGAGAGTTTAGGCATTTGACTAAATGGAAATGACGAAACAGCAGATGCATACCTAGTATCTTTAGGATGGAAGATCAGATTCGCATCATCTTGAAATGTCGAGATCGTCTACTCTGCAAATCTACTCTGCAAACAGGAATTGGATGATCTTGGCTCATCTCTGATAAGCTCGAAGGCGTCATTACAGGAGGAGTCTGTGCCGTACCCATGAAATTGCAGACCGCTCACCTGGCGTTCTCATGAAGAGCCATACAAGAAGCTCAGACCTGTTTTGGACACGGTGCTGAAGCTGAAGAGATATCGTGCTCCGTAATTAGCCTCGCCGCCACCACACTGGTGGTGCTCATATATTCCAAATCCCCGGGCCAGTTAGGCTACGTAAGCGATCTTGCAAGTGATGGGCGAACAGTTTGTTTCTCTGAACCAGCAAAAAGCTGACGCTAAGCCGGGCCTGAAGCTTTCCAGTCCAACGAGGGACGATATAACTAGGGCTTTGGGGGGACCTTGGGGGGCGCGCGCACAACGATTTGGAATACCCGGACCCGCTAAAACTTCCCGCCGAGCAAGATCCGGGGGGGTTGAAGGCGCTTCTTCACCAGACATCCTCAAACTCCGAGTAAGGCTAGGGGGGCGAAAGACAATCAGGCATTTTTACCGGTAATCAAGGGACCGTTCCCTCATGCGAGAGAATTTGTCAAAAGAGAGGATTTTTTGCCTTGGCTCCCCCTGACCATATGCCAAATGTGGGCCGATTCGTTGGACATTTGAATCCAATAGGGGTCCACCGATCCCGCCTGTCTCATGCCCACGTGGAAAAAATGACGTCTTGACCGCCCCGTGGTTGAGGTTTCCGCTAAGCAGGCAACGATTTTAAACCTCGTCTCGGCTGCGATTGCTCATGGCAATAGAGGAGAGGGCCTAAATATTCTGAGGAGATGACTGACGATCCGACCGTCTTCCACACCCGCCGAAAAATTGCGTCTTTGGCGCCCGGGTACAAGCCGAGCCGGATGGGAAGTGGGAGATTTCGCCTTAAATGTCCCGCTGCGCTCCCAATATCCTTAACCAGTAATCCTGCAACCTATTCCTGACTTACCCTTTTGGAGATGAGTCGGCGAAGATTGGAGCATCGGCGCCATCTCTCACCGTATGCATAAGCGTTTCAAGTCTACGTTGGTCGTGCCGCTCGGCTAGAATTGGTTCTTTCACAAAAGGATGGTGGGATATTACAATTTCTAATATCGATCAATTGGGTCGCTTATACCATATTTATTACCCCTACATCTTCCACCTTCCTCTAACTTCTTCGAACTTTCGTTTCCAATCTTTCTATCAGTTTCACATACCCCCAATCACTCCAATTAATCTCACACAATCTCTCCTCCCAACTCCATTTCACATGGCCTCCAAAGCGCAAACCAAAGACCACCGCTATCTCCCCTCCAAAAGCATCTCCACCATCGAGTCCTGGCAACGCACCGTACCCGAACGATCCCCAACCTTCCGCAGCAACGCCCAACCCCAGCGCTCCAACTCGGCCGTATCTCGGGATCGAGAAGCAGTCGAAGCCTATCTTCAACTCAAACAGTCCATGATGGCCAAGCGAGGCACGTCCTAAAGCAAGGCAAGGCAAGGCAAGGCAAGGCGACATCGGAGGAGAGTGATTTCATGCTTCCTCCTTCCGACAGACAGGAAGGTCGAATCGAGTTCCGAACGCGCAATTTGAGAGCGGGACATATTGGAAGTTCCAACCCTAACGATCTCGGCCGGGCGGAGTAGCAAGGACGCGATGCACCCTCACGATCGGACGGGGGAAAGAAGACTACCAGGTTTGCGTTCGTCGGCAGATCGACCCTGGACAGGGCTTATGCGAGTATTCCGGCGGCACACTTCCCGAGTCAGCGTTGCATACGATATGCAAGGAAAGTCTACCGGCATTGCTTCGATGTAGGTGCTTTATGCACATCGAGGCAATTATTCCGAACGTTGTGACGCACTGTACATAACATGCTTGGATAATCACTTCTGTTCCGGGAGCTGCAAGACAGCTTCCGTCGACATTCTATATTGTGGGGTTTTATTGCAGCGCTGGTGTTGGGGAATATGTCATGTTTGGAATGAATTTGGATTCTGGGTTGCCATGTTCGACAAAGACTGAAAGAGGATAAACGTGGCCAAGCATGGTTGGATCGATGGTACATGCACGTCATTTATTGGTATCAATGCATTTACATAAATGCATTTACATACATGCAATAACAGAATAACCTCCTCGATCACCTTTGGCTGATCGGGGGGCCAAATATGAATGTACACAGTCGGCAAAAAAAAAGCATCCTTCTGAGCCAACCAACCCTAAGCTAGCCACGCCATCCACCTCTGCCCCATCCCTGCTTTCCCCTTCCCCAGCCTGCGTCGGGCATTGGCGACGAGGCGGCCCAACCGCGTCCATCCCCATTTGAGCCCGGAAATCCTCCCTGTTGCATGGGTGGAGGAGGCGGAGGAGGAGGCCACGGACCATTCCAGTTCGGCGGCCGCGGAGGAATCACAAAGTTCGCAGGGGGTCCAGGGATGTTGGATGGATGACCAAATGATGGATTGGATGGCATGAATGGGGGAATGGGTGCATTGGGAGGTGCGTTGAGAGGCGCTGCAGGAGGAGGGCTGTAATGCGGAGAATGAGGCGTGCGAGAGCGGGAGCGTGATCGTCTTCGGCTATAGATTGAGCTCGATCGACTGTGGTTGCGGTAGCCCGATCGAGGTCTCGAGGACGGCGAACGAGAGCGGATAGAACTGCTGTTGCGACGCTCGCGATGGAATCGGGATTGTGATGGTGAACGAGAACCCGCATCGCTGCCGCCTCGAAGACCTTGGCGGGCCTGCTGACGTGAAGGAGAACGGGAGCGCGTATAACTCCGGCTTGAGTAGCTCCGATGGGATCGAGGTTGTGGTGGAGCCCGTCGACCCGTATAGCTACGCTCGCTACTGGAGCTGTAGCGACGGCGCTTGTGAGGATTGAGTTCTCGACTAGCGCTGCGGCTGCTGGAATGTCTAACTTTGCTTCTGCCTCTTGTGTCATCATCAGTCCGGTCACGCCGGCGCTTTTGCATTTTCTCGGCAAACTTTCGTGACCAGCCATAATACGTTTCACCAGGCTCGAGCTCGCCACTAGTTTTGTTACGGTAGTACGGTTGGCCCATCTCATCAATATCTGCAACAATGCCTTCATCATCCTGCTGATACGGATTGTAGACTTTGTCTGCGACTTGGAGAAACTTCTTTAATGCAGCAACCATGTCCATATCCGCAGGTCTGTTCTTGAACTCGAGGGATTTTAGATCTCTGTGTCTGATAGGACGCTTAGAATTCGGAATAATCAGCCCCATTTCGCAGCCAGCCGGAAGGTCAGACCAGTGTGCTGTACGATCACCGTGAAAAGCGGGCAAGACAGACGGCAATTCACTGTCTCTCATACGGAATTTTCCGGTTGCAGTGGTTGCTGTATCCAGTAATTTTCCTTGTGCATCGTCTGCAGCTTTTCCGGCTGTTTCAGCTGTCTTGCGAAGCTTCTCACAAAAGCTCCCGTCGTAATAACCATTCTTTTCCCAGATATTCATCAAGTCGTGGAGTTTCTGGTGCAGTCTCTTATTTTTGGATGCTTCATAAGATGCGGCAGACTCCACTAGATCGATAAGATGGATTCCCAGTTGACCGGCGATATTACCGAAATGAGAACTGTGGTGCCCATGGTGTTTTGTGTGGTGTAAGAGATCATTGACAAGATAGAGAAGGTGAAGTCGCTGTTTCCTCAATGATGCTGTCGATGCGACTGATTGCTGGCCATTTTGACCTGGTTCAGTTGGCACTATGGTCGGGGCAAGAGAGACCATGTATTTTCCCAGGGCGTTCACTCTGGCTCCAGAAGGCGCTGCATTCTCCACAAGCCAGTTTTTGCATGTCTAAATCAAGCTACGTTTAGCATACCGACTCCGTGTAATTGATAAGAAGCTCGTTTCCAACCTGAATGGATGCGTTCGTGCCTAGTGAGATGGCCTGCTCAAGAGAGGCATGAAAATTGGCGATGCTGTCTTTTGATACAGGGTTTGGATCCGCTCGTAAGAATGCAGCTGCAAAAGCAGCCTTCTTGACACTCATCTTTACAAGCTTTCCCGTTCATTCCCAAATTCCCAGAAAAGGGAAGCTCAGAAGAAACGTAGACAATCCGGAGGTTAGGGGCGAGCGATTGGAGGCGAGTAAACACCGTCGGTTCTACATTTCTCCGTTCCGAGCCGCAGCCTCCAATTCCCTTGAGACCTCAACGAGACCAGCCTAGACAAAGAGTGCGTGCCGTCGGCAAAATAGTGAATTGCGCGACGTTAACCCGGCTTGTCAAGAAGCGAAATTTGGGATGAACTATGCCGATCGCCTGTGTATTGCCATATCTCTCCAGGATCATCCTCGTTGATCCACGGCGAGTTCCAAAAAAATAACCTTGACGTCATCCATGGAAAGTATTCATCATTCACATTTTCACATTTCTTATCCAGTTTTTGCATTGCTACCAATCCAATTCCGAAAGCTATGGGACTCTCTATAGATCAACCAGAGCCGCAAACAGACCCTCAGTCGGTCTCTTCTCTTCCTCCAGAAGCCCTTGACCTCGCTAGCAAATTATTTGACTTTGCCCGCGCCGGCTCGACGCCAGAATTACTACAATATCTCACCGCTGGCATCCCGCCTAACCTCACAAACTCCAAAGGCGACACGTTATTAATGCTGGCAGCCTACCATGGCCATGCAGACACTGTAAAGATGCTTCTAGGAAAAGGCGCGGATCCCAACACTCTGAATGATCGTGGCCAGAGCCCGTTGGCTGGCGCAGTATTCAAGGGATGGGATGAGGTGGTGAAGGTACTATTTGAGGGTGGAGGAAAAATTGATGCGGGACAACCGAATGCTGTGGATAGTGCGAGAATGTTCAAAAAAGAACAGTACCTAGAATTATTTGGGGCGAATTAGGAGAGAGAACTCACAAGTCAGAGGCCTGCTTCAAAATTTGAAAAAGGAACAGTCTGAACTCATTATCAGCAAGCACTCAGGTATCAGACGTTATAATCACATGTAAGATAAAGAAAACCGGGAGAAAAAAAAGGATAGCCACAAAATTTTGCCTATTTTATGTACCTAAACGACTTGACGCCGCAACGCCAAATCAAGGGATACCCAAGCCTCCCTACCTGAAAAATAAAGACTCACCTTGATCTACCAGCAGACGTCTCGTACAGGCCATCTCATACTCACCTATCCACCCCTTCAACAAAAAAAAGCTCTCACCCATTCCCCCCTCAAGGCAACGGCGGCAAAGGACAAACCCTCTCCATCCACTCCCCCATCGTCTCCTCCACCGTCCACCTCCCCTCCTCCATCCTCCTCAACGCCTCCTCCCCCTGCTCCGCCCAACACCCGGCGTCCCCCGCGGTGCCGCCGCCGCCGCCACAATCCGGACTCAGCATGCACGCCTGCGCATCCGGCAGCATCGGCTCGACGGGCGACGCGGCCGCCGCAGATCCAAACGGGTTCAGCGCCGCCCACAGCGCATCCCACCGCGACTGTGTCGATGTGAGATCATTGTCGCTGGCGGGGCTGGCGCTGCGCGAGGGCGGATGGCACGTGTTGCAGAGGCACGGGCCCAGCTGGTATGTGTTGGTGAGGTGTGCGGGGATGGGGCTGTCGTGTTTGCAGTGCGAAGGGCTGTAGTGCGTGCGTGCGGAGAGGATGGAGCAGGGGGAGCTGCTGGTGGAGCGGTCGATGGGGGAGGGGTTGAGGGTTTGCGTGAGGATTTCGTATTGCTCGAAGAAGGTGATTCCTGTGGCGCCAGGCTCGGCTTCGCTGGTAGTGGTGGTGGTGGTTGGGTTTGCCTGTATGGTGGAATGGGAGGAGCAGGTTGTGTGGGATTTTGCGAGAAGATCGGCTTCCGTGAGGGTGTTTGGAGGAGAGGGGGAGAGGGTTATTCCTAAGGCGTCTGGGTTGTGAGAAGATGAGGAGGACAAAGGGCTGATGGGGGAAGGCGAGATAGAGGCGTGTCGTACGAGAACTGGTGTCAAAGGTTGCGCGGCTTTGGGTAGAGATAAAGCCGGAGGGGGGAGAGACAGTGGTGATATATATATCGGTGTCCCTTCGTCTTCATAGTCCGAGCCCTCGCAGTCCGAGTCATCGTCATCGCATTCTAAAGCCAGTGTAGCAGAGTCAGGATAGGGGCTTACCGACATTTGCCTCTCCATCCCATTCCTCAACGAACAGTACTGCTTTTGGGTATGCAAATTAGGCGAAGTCGCCCACCGTAATTTCACCTTGGACTTACCATTATCCATCGCCCGAGCATTGTCGATATTGTCGTTAACAGTCCTTTCGGAGATAGGTGCTTGAAGACTTACCGGCTTCGTCTCTTTCTGTTCTGTTTTGCCGAAGTTCGCAACCTCCTCCTCAAGCTGCTCTTCCCATGTCTTCTCTTTCACCTCCTTCGGACTCTGAATCTCAACTTTAGATCGCGCAGCCCTTCTTGATTGGATACGTGCCAAAATCTTGCGATCAAACGCCTCCTCCTTTTGCATAACATGAAGCATGGCGACTCTTCGAGCCGCGTTGGCCTGCATCTCAAACTGTGCCATTATTTTTTCAGCGGAGCAATGACGTCCCTTCATAAAGTCATCAGAAAAACCGCGGTCCACACGCGCGAGTATAGCTTTGGCAGTCATATCATCGCTGGAAGAGCGCGGAGATTGGGACTCAAGAGAAGTCTGCAAGCCGCCGCTCTTTGGCCAGGACGGAAATGCGTGAGCATTACAAGAGGGTGAAAGGTCAAGAGGAACACCAAAAGCCTGGCAAGTCAGTCTACTTGGATCAAGAGAGCTTGGTCCAGGTTTGCTATCGGTTGTGTCATAGCCGGGACCGTCGGCGGTCTGCCAAGCTACAGGAATTGGTCCCGAAGCAGAGATCGCCTTACCGAGTGCTTGAGCAGAAGTCTGCATGCCGGGTCCAGGGAAGGAGCCTATCTCCTTTGAAGTCTGGTTCGTGACAACTTGTCCGGCTGAAGGTGAGGTCATTGTTGGGGATAAGGAAAACTTACCTTTTTTATCGATCATGTAATTGAGTAATCCTGAAAGATCCACGTCGTGATGAACAGCTGAGGGATACCAGCCACAAGCACTGCTGTTGCAAGGAGTGACTCGTTAACAGATACCGATTCGTGTAGACCAGCTACGCAAGTATCAGGATCAGCTGTTCAGTCACAGTGTGGATCGATCAGAATGTACGATGGGTATAGGGAGAGAAAATCGGATCAGCGGTCATGAATGAGGATAAGTACGCGTCAAGACAAAGATATTTTATCTAGCTAGTGGCGAAACAATGCATTGTGCTTCGAACAAAGAGATTGGAAATCTTCCAAACTTCATTGTTACTCTTCTTGTTTGCCTGTCTTTGAAATGACGCAGCAGTAGACAATGTCAGACAGGCTGCGATATGCAGGCCCGGGAAGAGGTAGAAAGTGGTAGAAACGAATACATTGAAGACTTATCTAATCCAGACCGTGGCCGACACCTGTAAATGCTGAAGAAACGCCGGTCGCAATGCATGTAAGAAGTATTACAATGATTACCTTTCGGTAAACGAGCAAATGAGTACCGAACCAGAGCGACTCTATTTGTCTTCGGCATGTTGGTCTGAATTTTGTGAATCTGTGGCTCCAACAGGCTTTTCTTTGACGATGTCAATGACCCTACTCCCGGTATCGTCAAAGCCATCAATCTTATTGAGCTTGGATTCGAAAAGCTCTGCATCTCGAAGTAGCCTAGTCGCGTAAGTCAGCAAAAGTTCCAAAATCTGACAGAGATATATGTACCTCTCCTTGCCGGCTGCTGTCGTGATCCGAGTATTACGAAAAGCATCACTCCACTGTTCCCTATAACTTGCGAATACTGGATTCATGATCATCTGAACGGACATCTCTGGCAAATGCCTCTTTAGAACTCGATGCAATGTATTGGTATCTTTCGTAAGTGTGTCCATGTACGGACTCGCCTCATCCTGGGTCAATTTCCCGGCTTCGTCAAAGTCAATTTTCTGCATTGCTTTAATGTGAATGGATGCTCTTCCGCTCATGATCTCGATCAGTTTGTCATGAATACCGGACTGGTGATCTTGCAGGGAACGCTTCAACTTGTCGAACTCGGGAAGGACGATACCAGGAGACGAAGAATGTCGCCGAACAAACTCGCGTATATATGGTACAAGGGTGATGAGAAACGATAGAGCCTGTGATGCGAGTGCAAGATGTTTCGTGGTGATGTTTTTCAATCCCGCGCTACGAGTTGCACCAGCTCCAAGAATTAGCTGTGTTGTGCGCGAATTGAAGAGTTTCAAATAATCCAGCATTGAAGTTGAAATGTCAGATGTCATACTAGGAACACAAGTTATGAAGGTTTGGAAATTTTGAAGGCCTTGTAGAAGGGTTTTTGAGGAGGCGACGAGGAGGTATTTCTGGTCGTCAATAGTGGCGCTACGTATCTTCTCCTTCGCATTGCCATTCGTTTCTACGGTACCGGGAACATCTCCATTTACTCCAGAAGTATCCAGCCCTTCCCAGACTGTACGGCCCTTGGTCCAAGCAGGAGGATCGCTAGTCATGCTTTGTATTATTCGAGCCAGTATAACTTCATCACTCTTGCCGAAATCCACCGCATCCCAATGGTCCGAATCCAGAGTAGTTGCAATGCGCTGCCTTTCAGAATCGGCAAATATTTGGATAAAGGCCTCGATTTGCTGATTGATAACACCTTTCAGAGATGCACCTGATCGTCCAGAAACAGCTTCACACTCGTCTGCAAAAAGCCGATTGATGGTGAAATATCTCAAAAAGCGTTCCAGAGGCAATCGAGTACTTTGTTCGGTCCGGACTCTTAGTACTTTTGTAATTTGAGCTTGGGCCACGTCTACAGCTTGCCCGAGTAGACTTGACATATCAAGAGCCTGATTTAGCTCTTCTTGAAGTAGCCGTCGTCGAGAGATAGGAGGGTCTGGACGGTTCATATATTCTTGCATTGAAGGTAGATTGGGGCTTTTCATTGGTGATTTGAGCGGTGCAGTCGGAGGAGGGCTACTAATGTCACTGGTGACGTCCAATAATACCTTGACCTGAACTCCAAGTCGCCTAAGTGCTTCACTAACGGCAGTGTAGACATTTACAAGAAGTTGTTCAGCATCGTCCTGATCCAGCGCCCGCAAGTTGCGGGCAAGAATAGATGACTTATCAGACTGTGTCATCTGCCTCCCGCCTCTCGTAGATGTCGACGTTACTGATTCATTATCGTTATCAGAGGAGCTTGGAAGATGTTTGCGTATAATCGCTTTCATCTCCCGTAAAACGGAATCGCGAAATGCAGAGGTTGCCGCTGTAGTCTGCTTGGATTTGGCAAGGCCGTCCAAAGTGAGTTTCAAATCAATTCGAAGTCGCTCGTTAGGGTTCAAGTACTTGGGAATTGGGAGCGGCTTGATACCATCCCCTCGGATTCTCAGAGACGCAGCAGCCCATCTCTGAAGTGTTTCGCTATGCGGTACAGATTCCACATGTGACCGTAAATCTGAAAGAAGACAATTGAGGAATCGATCTTCAAACCCTTTGCCTGCTCGGTATCTCAGAGAGTCGAGCGCACGTTTGACAGAGCCCAAAGCCTTCATTCCACGTAAATCAAGTAGGGAAGAAGGCCCACTTGGTTGCCTCGGAGCATCATCTTCCGGATCTATGCCACCTGCCATTAATTTTTCCGTCCCTTTGATCTGTGCTAGTGCAGTGTCCAATTTGTCTTCCTGAATCAAATCTTCGGCTGTTTGTACATCGTCGATGACCTGTTGCAGCTGTCTTGTTGCTTGACCAAGCTTTCGGAGATTTTCCCTTTTTTGACGCATTGCCACAACTTTTAACCCGCCTAGAGCCATTTCCTTGTCCAATCGATTAAGATCACCCCGGAGTTCTTGGATCTTTCCGACGGAATCTGCAGCTTCTTGTTGCAATTCACGAAGGGATCCTAAGGCAGCAAAAAAAGACGTGGATGCAGTGGAGATGGCACCAATTAGATGGACCTCTACAGTGTCCATATACCATGAAAGCTTCTCCTGCAAAATCGCGTTTGTTGCAAGCGCCTTCCTACCGGCTTGTGGGGAGCCATTGGCGGCTGGCTTATCCGGATGTCGAATGACCTCTGACCTCTCGCTTACGATATCAAACGTACGAGGGTTCTCTAAATGAAAATTTTCTTCAAAATATACTTGTGGAATGGTCGAAAGAGGTGCCACAGCAAGTGGGTTGCGTTTTGGGGTTGCGCTTGATCGTCGTCTGGATGAAGGGTAGTCCGCTGACGAAGCAGGAGTCAATGAGTTTTGTCTGCTGGATGTAGCGGGTGACAGAGAACTTCTTCGTAGGCCTTTTTCGAGAAGCTCTACGAACTCATCTCTCTTCTCAGTTTCTTTATCCTTTCGAAACAACGTGGATGAACCTTCCGGCTCTGATTTTGATCTTTGGAAAGCCTGATAGAGAGGGCCGACCTGAGAAAGGTAACTCGTAAGGATGGACGCATCAACGCTGGGTATATTGGCAAGTGCAACCGGCGGTATGTCTTTGGCTGTTGGTTGCTTCTGTGCTGAAGAAGCCAAGGCCGAAGGATATGGAGCCAGTCCAGTTCGCACTATTGGTGGTTGGAGAAGGGTTGAAATTGCTGATAGGCTCGTTAGCTAGTTTTTCCAAGATCAAGTACTTTGGCGTAAGCCGGTAAAAGCCGTAGACCATTCATCTCATAGAGACCCAGACCCTAATTTCTATCCCTCAAGTGCTCTACTGTTCCAGCCAGAATTACCCGTACGATATTCCTACCCATTCTTCGAGGTCTTTCCTTCATAGTCTGTGGCTTTTACCGACGTACCTATGTAGAATCGTACCATTTTGCCCAGCTTCCCTTACAGTGGAGCTTCTCTGCGCCGATATGTCCAACGATCCTCCGATCGAATTGACAGAGATGCTGCTCGCTGTGGAACCACGTCTAGGTCGAAATCGATTTGCGGAGCTAGACCGACGAGAGCGGTCCTCGGGGAAGCCGTATTCCGGGCGAAGCGATGTCGACGACTGCGGAGATTCGAGTTCATTGGCCGATTTTGGGGCCGGAGAGGCCATGGTCTCGGCGGGAGGATATGACTGCGAGCTGGAGGCATGGGGAAAGTGTCATGATATGGCAGGAGATAAGATCACCACTGCACCATGGTTATGAAATTTAGAAGCAAAAAAGGTTTGGGGAAGGAGAATAGGTCTCCGCAGACATTTGACTGCCGATTGATTGGTTATGTGGAATTGCTGTGCCGTTCGTCCCTTTGTTCTGTCGGTGTCTTTGCTCTCTTCCGCCCAATGTGCACGGTTCCGCTCCGCCCATCCTCGGCAGCCAAGCACGTGCCAGGCAGTGACTTTGGCGGTGTTTGATCATATTGCAAACACTTGACGCGAACTAAACGCCCATTAACGCGTCCGCTCAAAAGAACGCGTCGCCCGAGCAAAGCCATTTATCTATCTCTGCACCTCAGCATTTCAAGCACCCCACCACAAGCACCACCACCACATCTTTAATGCTCTACTGGAACAATGGATCGTCAATCCGTTTTTTCTCTCAGTCTCTTTGGCGAGGATCGTAGTGCCACAGGCCCGGACACTCGTGGCTCCATACAACGAGCGCTTGTTGACTTCATCCTCGAATTCCATCTTGATAACGTCTTTATATACCGGTTCGTCTTTGGACGAATGAAAGCCGAAATTCAAGGCTAACACGTTGATAGAGATCAAATCCGGGAAAATGCCCTTGTCAAACAATACTACTGCGACGTCGACATTGCACACTTAATCTCTTATAACGAGGAACTTGCTCATAAGCTTAATAATGAGCCAGCTGAGATAATCCCATTGGTGAGGATTGCAATAACGTCGATTTGAGTCGTTGTTAATTTCATTCATAGTTTGAGGCAGCCCTCAGAGAATGTACTCAGAGAATAGTATATCCGTCGAACAAAAAAGTCGACCTCCCCGACCACCAGCTTCTCCTCCATTCAACAGCCTCTCAAACTTCTATTCGTGGTCTCACAGCAACAAATGTCTCTCACCTTGTACGAATACCAGGCATTGTCATCGGCGCTTCTACCCTATCGTCCAAGGCAACAAAACTCGCCATTCAATGCCGCAATTGCCAGCACATGGACGCAATTGAAGTCACTAGCGGATTCTCAGGCGTCTCGCTACCAAGAACATGCGGAGCAGACCGCTTACCAGGCGAAGATAGCGCAAAATGTCCAATAGATCCATATTTCGTTGTCCACGAAAAATGCCAATTCATAGATCAGCAGGTGCTTAAGCTACAAGAGGCTCCAGACGATGTCCCTGTTGGCGAACTACCGCGTCACATTCTCATATCTGCTGATCGATATCTCACAAATCGCGTTGTGCCTGGATCAAGATGTACCGTAATGGGCGTATTCTCAATATACCAATCCAAAGGAGGAAAATCGTCAAATGGCGCAGCTGTTGCCATTCGGAACCCGTACATGCGTGCCGTAGGCATCCAGACTGATGTCGATTACACAATGAAGGGCAATGCTATGTTCACAGAAGAAGAAGAGCAGGAATTTCTTGAAATGAGTAGACGACCAGATCTTTACGAAGTCTTTGCAAATTGCATCGCCCCTTCAATTTACGGGAACCGAGATATCAAGAAGGCAATAGCATGCCTTCTGATGGGTGGTTCTAAAAAGATCCTTCCAGACGGCATGAAGCTTCGTGGTGACATCAACGTGCTGCTTCTTGGTGATCCAGGTACTGCCAAATCTCAGCTATTGAAATTCGTAGAAAAAGTCTCGCCAATCGCAATATATACCTCCGGCAAAGGTTCTTCTGCAGCAGGTCTCACAGCATCCGTCCAGAGGGATACCAATACTCGGGAATTCTACCTAGAAGGAGGTGCCATGGTGCTCGCAGACGGTGGTGTGGTCTGCATAGACGAGTTCGACAAAATGAGGGATGAAGACCGGGTCGCAATTCATGAGGCTATGGAGCAACAAACAATATCCATTGCCAAGGCAGGCATTACAACCATTCTAAACGCAAGAACTTCGGTGCTAGCAGCTGCAAATCCAATCTTTGGACGATATGACGACCTCAAGACGCCAGGTGAAAACATTGATTTCCAAACTACAATCTTGTCAAGATTCGACATGATTTTCATCGTCCGTGACGAGCACGAGCGTGGTCGCGACGAAAGAATCGCCAAACATGTCATGGGCATCCACATGGGCGGCCGCGGTATCGAAGAGCAAGTGCAAGCCGAAATCCCCGTCGAAAAGATGAAACGATACATCAGCTACTGCAAATCGTATGTCTTCCTCTCCCCCCTTTGGGACCACTCATCCGAGACATCTACTAACCTACTTCATCCAGCCGCTGCGCACCGCGCCTCTCCGCTGCAGCAGCCGAAAAGCTCTCCTCGCACTTCGTCGCCCTCCGCCGCCAACTCCACGCCGCAGAGCTCACGTCGCAAGCGCGCTCGTCCATCCCCATCACCATCCGCCAGCTCGAAGCCATCACGCGCATCGCAGAGTCGCTCGCGAAACTGCGCCTGCAGACGCTGGCCGACGAGACGCACGTCGACGAGGCGATCCGGCTGTTCCTGGCGTCGACCATGGACGCCGTTGCGCAGGGCGCCGAGGGCCCGGGCGTGGGCGGGAACCGCGAGCTGGTGGAGGAGACGGGGCGGGTGGAGGAGGAGCTGCGGAGGAGGTTGCCGATTGGGTGGAGTACGAGCTTGAGTACGCTGAGGAGGGAGTTTGTCGAGGGGAGGGGCTACAGCGAGACGAGTCTAAATCGGGCGTTGGTGGTGCTGCAGAGGAGGGAGACGGTGCAGGTTCGGCATGGGGGCGCGCAGGTGTATCGGAGCGGGGTTTGAATTTTGATATACGCAAAGTTGAATACGGAGCTGATCAGCCTGTGGGTCATACGGCTTGCTCTCCCTGAGCTACTTCTTGGCCAGGTCAAGACACCATATTTCGCTAGTCTGTTGTTTAATCCTGACAGTAGTAGCGCTAGTAAATACCTCAATCCAATGAAGCATACCAGGATACTCACACATGATAGCTCCGTTCGTCGGGTTCTGCTGTCGCTTACTTACCTGAGTAACAGATTCTTGTCCTAAATTATGGCTATGCTATCCTGCCGTGAGCATCTGGGTTACGAAACTATAAGTCAAACCCTTGTACCCATCCCCTTTTCAGTCTAGCACAAATTAAAATCTGGTGATTACAGCTCTTGTGTTTTTGTTAGTTGTAAGGCAGAATACAACCGCACTAGTTGTCGATTGGCTCAGATCTCTAGAATGACCTGCTAAAGGGCGGTGCTTTGCAATGCGTCCCGAATAGAATAAAGGCGTCCACTAGATGGCGTTTACTTCTGTTTTAGGATGAATCTGCCACCCACCAAGCCCCCCAATAGTGATTATCAAATCGAGTCAACCAACTCAAAGCGTCGGCATGCCCAAAGCTATGAAGAACAGAAATCCTATTCGCCAGCTCGCTCCCTCTTTCCCAATCCGCATCTTCAGGTCGCCCCGCGAGGGTGGGTGATCCCAAATTGCCTGCAGATCTCCCGCATTAGTTTGCTCTTATCATTGCCAATCCTCGGCCGCAGCTACGGTACATGCTGTACAGCATCTGTCAGCTCCGATAACTAGGGTTGGTGATCATGAAACTCACACCCACGTGAGTAATTCCTCTCAGTCGAACGTAATCCTAAAGAAATGAAGCGGACTGGAGATACTCTCACTCATCGACATGTAGTCATCCTGCACAGTCCATGTGCAGTACAGTCCATTGCTCATGTATTCTTCTTGATATCAAAACTTTTGATCCAATCAAACTATCTGAGCCTAGATACACAGGTATCAACGCTAGCTTTCAGACGCGCCTAGATATTATGCAGTAGGTAAGGATTGTACACTAGCAGCAAAACATTCAAATCCTTGTCGTCCTTTCTCTTCTCTTTCTTTAGCATTGCAGAACAGTTCATGTGCAGTCGTGGAACTGAAAAAAAAGTCATCCCTCGTCCAGTTTATATGTGGTCAACATCTTTCCATCTTTGACTATTATCTACCCTGAGCAGAGGTGGGCTCACCATGCTGTGCCTTGCAGGTGGTACCCCATCCGCGCTCATTCCCTTCGCGTTTTTCACTTTGACACTAAGTCTCTTGGCAAATACTCCAACCTTGAAAAGTAGGTGTCATCTTACTACTTGAAATATCTGCGATGGCGCTACTTATTAAGCTGATTTTGTCTTTAGACTCGACCGACCTAGCATCTACTTTATCCGGAAATTTCGCTTCATCGTCCAGCGTCGCGCCTTCTACGGGACTTGGTAGCCTCATATTAGAAGGCCTAGGTTCGTCTGCTTCGGATGCGCCTTCGCCTTCAATATCCTGTCCAGTCTCATCAATTGGACCTTGGACGCTGGGAGCAAACTCTACAGCCGTGTCTGTTGCGCCTTCGGGCACCGGTATATCATATGCGCAACTGTGCGAAGAAGTACATCAATGGTGGACCGCGCGTTCAGTCAGAGAAGGGGAAACGCAAACTGTAAGCTATGCGACGACTGGCACCAATTATTCGGCAAGCATCACCACTCTATGCGATGGCTACCCCAGAGTTGTGGGTCACCTTACTCCAACTGCGATAGTAACCTACTCGACGGACTCCTTGGTTTACCCTGGTCCCTCTCCGTCTCCAGTCTGTACAGTCCAATAATCAGACTGTGCTTACATTTGGTCTGTCTATATCAGTGCCACCAATCATTTTTACACTCAAGTTAACTCGGATTTTGCTGTCCAAACCACTATTTCCTTCGACTCGTCCTCTACAGCTCTCACAATAAGATCTCCAAAAGGAACCGGGTTCGCCGAATCAACTATTACTGAACTTGCACCGGGGACCGCACCTATCTTAACTCTTAATGATACTACGTACATAGCTACTAACGGCACTTATACTGTGTTTGGATCCACGTTGGCTGCTGACCGGAGCATCTGGGTCTACCCGGCTTGTTATTCGACAGCACCCCTCCCATGGCAACCAAATTGTACAACCACTCTCGACGTCCATAGTACTGCAACCTATAATAGTAGTTGTGGCTCATGTATGATCTATGGAGGCGATGTCCGCCTCATGTACTTTCCTGTTACAGCAAACGCTTCTCGCAATATCTGCAGCGCATCCACTCGGCCATTGACTACTTGCCCATTTGGACCTACTACTGCACCGTTTTCCTCTGTGGATAGTCCTTACGAGCCAGCGCCTTGCAATTACGCGCCAATCAATGAGACGCTTCCACCTGATGAAGGTTTCTACGATGTCGTCAATGGTATGACATTCTGGGCAAATAAGGCATACATCTCCCTTGCGACAGTTTATGCATCTGGTTCTTGCGGCTACGTAGGTGCACAACACACCTCAACCATCCTCACCCTGAAATCGTCCGATATATACAGCGTCTTCGGCTATCACCATGAATTCGTTGATGCTGCCTACTCCTTCGACTTTGAAGATCTCATCACACCTATTCCCGCCCCCGCTTATCCTTACTTTCCTGACGGCCCTTGCACTGCCCCAGCCTCATGGTGGATGTGGCCCAACGCTGTTGACGGCGTCCAAAACGTCCAGGCCCCGTGCTTTACTATCTTCCAAGACGCCGTCAGCCAAACCCTCGCGGTCCCTCCCCAACTTCGCTCCATCGACCCGCAATGGGCTCATTGCGCTCTCGACCTCGAGGGCCTCTACGATCCACCTTATGTCCTCACCGGGGCTAGCTTTGCGGCCGTGCCATTCTCTAGTCACGCGCCGCCTCCAAGTTCCAATCGCCAGCCTGCACCGCTTCCAACGCCCCAGCCGAATACTGTGCCTCAGACAACGACTGCGGGTCCGCCTCCTCCTATCCGAACGAACAAGCCGGATTCCGCTAAGCCAGCGTCTTCGAATGACCCGGCTCCAGTTTCATTTCCAGCTCCGGCTCGGACTTCGGCTCCTGCCCCAAACGATCCGAAGGATTCTCCGCCAAGTCGCGTGAAGACAGGGGGCATCGTCTCTTCCATTCTGGGTAGCGGAGGTGTTAGAAGCAGTGGGGACAGCAACCAGCAAGGTGGAAGTGGAAATGGCCAGAGCGTAACATTACCGAGTCCTGTGCCTGCCCCAGTGACAAGCAACGGCGGTTCAGATGACCCGGCTGGGGGAGCTATCATTTCGATACTAGACGGGACGGGAGGTCTAGACGCAGGCTCGGGCTCGGGCTCGGGCTCGAATTCAGGCATGGTCTCAGGACTTCCAAAACCAGAATCAGGCTCCGCTTCTTCAGACTTCGGCTCACACGCACATCCCAGCTCAGGAAGTAATGGGGACCCAGAATCTTCCGGTTCAAGTTCGGAATCAGATCCTTCAGCAGGCCCAGGTGCGAGTCCGAATTCAGGCTTGGCAGGAGGAGTCTCTGGTTCGAGCAATGCGGGTGCGGGAATTTCGGCCTCGGGTTCAGGCTCAGGTTTGGAATCAAAACCGTCAGACTTTGGAGGAAGTTCCAGACCAGACTCAGGATCTTCCAATGCTGGATCCGGGTTTGGCTTACAACCCACCACTAGTGTAGGAGCCATTGCCATCTCCGCTGCTCCTGACGACTCCAATGGAATCGTCATTGGAGGCTTAACGTATCACCCCGGTCAGTCTGCCACTGTTCGAAACACACCTATTTCTATCGGGACTGGCATAGTCATTATCCCAGGTAGAAATGGAGACCCCGCAAGCACTGTGAGTATTCCCTCAGCAGCGAGCGGGAACTCGAAAGAAGGAAGCGCCAGCGGCCCTTCAGGCGAATTTGGTGCTGTCCTTTATGCTGATGGCCAGACGTATACCGCTACAGCTCTTCCAGGCTCCGACGAGGCTGTCGTTGTTGCAGGCAAAACAATCTCCCTCGGTGGTGCCGCCATAACACTTGCCAACGGACAGGTCGTCTCTGCAGCCTCATCCGGTATACTCGTCCTTGGTGGAGTCCCAGCTGGCTCTCAAACCCCCATAATCACCTATTCCAGATTTGCTAGTTCCGGCTCTAATATTGCTGTCGCGGCAGCAATCGGCGCCATCATAACAGCCGCCAACGGCCAGTCCTTTACCGCACAATCCTCCGCCGGCCGGATCATCATCGACGGCCATACGCTTGTCCCCGGCGGTAGCGCCATGACGCTTCCAAATGGCCAAGTCGTCAGCGCAGACACTTCTGGTCTCGTCATCGGCACAGGCGTTGCTGCCATTACTGAGGCATACTCATCACTTCCCGCGCCAATCTCCAGCACCACCATAGCAGACTTTTCGCAAGCGGTCGTCACGCTCGATGGATCGGCTTTGACTGTGTCCGAAAAGGATAAGTCTGGTGTTGTGGTCATTGATGGGCACACTCTATCTCCTGGTGGAATGGCAGCGACGATTGATGGCATGGTCGTGTCGGCGGAGAGTTCGGGAGTCGTCGTTGGTGGCGCGGGGGAGAGGAGTAGTACGGTGGTGTATTCTGCTGCTCCTACTGCTCCTAGTTCTTCTACTGCTACGCCCACTGGGAGTGCGGAGAATACACTTGGTGGCAATGCAGTGGCGCAAACGACAAGTGGAGTTTTTGACTCGAGATTTAAGAGATTCGGAAGAACACTTGCAGTGGTTTTTGCAGGGATCGTCGCGATTGTGTTGTTTTGAAATGAAGGTAAGATATCATCTTTCATGACTGGAGCGCCTTCAATTGGTTTCTATTTGTATATATTTACGTATAGCAATATACCTCTACTGGCTGCATCGAAGTCAGCTGGTTCATTGGTAGGTAGTTTCCGTACTTAAACCTTTGTACAGAGCTAAGGCTTGTAATATAATGCTAATATACGAATGTCAAGATGATAAGATTTAGAGGTTCACGGCTGACAAATCCTTTTAAGGCTCTACTCAAAGTGTCGTACATTTTGTGGAGCCAGTACTTTTGGAGACAATTCGATAGGAGTCTTCCCTGCAGCGCGCACGGCCCGGCAGCTCGCACACCCACCAAATTTCAACTTCTACGTCTTATTATTACAATATCTCAACGAATATGACTCCAATTGAGGTTACGTTTGCTGATCTGAATTTGCAAGAGAATCCTCTAATTGCTCCTATTATTAGAAAACATGGCTGCGATTGTACGATTCTCTTAAAACACTGAAGAGGAATACAGGCCTCACAGGATGAATATAAAGAAAATAAAAATCTATTCAATAAATAACAAAAAAAAATATTTTTGAATGAGATCAATAGATTTTCTGAAAGAGATATATCTTCTATCAATATAATGATACGGATTTTTATTTATAATATTGCAGAAATCTGATCTGAAAAAAACTGAATTACACGTTAAATGAATTATTATTAAAAAGAAATTATTTTAGTATATTTTAAAAATTTCAATTTCTTTTAAAATGAAATAAATAATTAAATAAAATTTAAAAAATATTTTGATCTGATTTATTTTTTGATTTTTTTATTATATATTTATTAATATATAAAATTGGAATAAAAATTCTTTAAATATAATATTTTATCACAAAATTGATATAATATCGATAAAAAAAGATTTTTATAAAATTATATTAAAAAAATTAAATATATTATATCATTAAAAATATTTAAATAAAATTATATCAAAAACGTTTTATAAATTAATTCACGAAAATGGATTATAATTATTATTATTATTTTTTATAATAATATATTTATATCATTTATAATTATTTATCAAAATATTGATAATTTTTAAATTTTATGATTTCAGAATTTTAAATATAAAATTTCTGCTGGTGTCACCGATTTAGGAAATGACAGTTGCTTAATAAGGTAATAGAGTTCAATTTGTCAGTTATCGGCGTTGGTTACTAAGATGGGTCTAGTTGGAGTCGGGCTGTGGCACAGCAGCTCCGTAGTCTCTCGCTGTTTTAACATCTCTCAGTGCTGTCCACCTCACGTTTTATCACGACATCAAGCAAGATCTCTTGATTGGCTTTCATGTCTTTGTCGAGAGTTGTAGGATGTCAAATGTGGGCTCAGCTCGCTACAGTATGTCCAGGCCTCCCATCTTCTTATCAAGATCCGCCTAAGTCTGAGAGTCTTTGATATACACACAAGATATGCACCGATTCATATCATATCACCGGCAGTGATAGATCTGAAGGAAATGATCAATCGTAATCGATTTATCAAACCAGAAATTCATTTCGTCAGATAGGATATGTTTACTATTCTATAACGAAGAGCTAGAGAATCGATCGACTCATCAGCGTTTTTTCAGTCTACATCTCGTTATTTCTCTTTCATCCGCCATAATGAGCACGGGCAGCTATATCGTGCATGCATAGCCCGATGTCTCCAAATAGACTCCCCTTGTATCTGCAACTCTCGCCGATCTCCAATGAAAACTAGCAGGCCAGAGCATTGCCACTAAAAGCTCTAACACCGAGATCATACCACGGGGGCCCGCGTCTGAGCTGAGGTCATGAATGCATTCTTGCCTAATTCTCATCCCTGATGCTGGTAGAGCGATTGGCTCAGAGGACTGGATCTGGATATGCAGTCGTTAGTGAAGAGTTGACCGCAGCGCCCAAGCCTCTGAAGCCGCCGAGCTGTGCCGTATCCCACGCATGAACTCAGCTTGATACGCCAGAGACGCAGGGATGGTCTGATGGGCGTCGGGGCGGAGGCGCGAAGTCATGATACGAGGTAGGGAGATGACAAAAGAGCCGTGTATTTAAGCCTCTCGCCAGCCCTCTTCCCTCGTGCCTAGGAAATACGACACTTCTCGATTATCTGTGTCTGGATTTGCGGTATCAATTATGGCAGTCACACTCACAATGTCTCGACAAGCTTTCCGCGTCTCGGCTGAAGATGCCGTTGATCGGATGAAGTTTTACACAGGCCCTCCCATCAAACGCCAAGCTTCATCCGAATCGAGGCAAAAGCTGGCCTCTGACCTCCATGCCAGCGGCGCTGCCGCAAAGGAGAGCGAGTCGAGCGGGCCATCGCAGGACGAGACACCTCAGCAAGTATCGAAGGAGGACGATGGTCCCTGGTCAGGTGTCGACGTCCCCGTCGGGACTGATCACCAAACGACAAACAAACCCTTCGAATCTCCGAAACTCGGTTTGTGTGTTTGTTCATGATTCATATGCTTTGGCTGACGACTTTAAAGGAGATGTTGGCCACAACAAAGAGCCGGAGCGGTCTTCTTCTCAATCGACAGTTCAGCCTCATATCATAGATACAGTATTATTTTCGGAACCGAAATCTCCAACAGAGGAGTTTACCCAGGAACCAGTTCCACAAGCCGAGATTACCGAGATCAGTAGTGAGCTACAACAACGAAGGCTATCAGGGATGCTGCCGTCAATGCACATCCATCTGGGCGACCCAAAACCGGGAGAGAACATCAACTCAAGAACGACTGCCAAGAAGCGGAAGCCGGATCAATTACATTCCGATAACGTTTGTCGCCAAACCGACGAACATCATGATTCCCGCGGTGAGGACCGCGGAGGAAGCGCAGACCTCTTACAGAGGAAGCACCGCGGAGCGATCGGTTCTCACGAAATCTTCTCTAACGATCCTCGATTGCCAACCTCGGTTCCGAGCGATTCTGATTCGGATAGCGTTTCCTCCTGTGATACGGACGAGGAGCCTCTCAACTCAAGAGAGGTTGCCGAGCAGTGGAGATTCCATCAAACAGATTCTGACAAGGATTCTCCCCAAACCTACAAACGTCATAAATACGACGGCGAAAGCCACGAAGGAAGTGCAGACCTCTCACAGAGAGAGCATCACGATATGCTCGACTCTCACGAAGTCTTCTCCGATAGCCCTCGATCGCCCGTCGCCCAGGCACACAGCGATTTTGATACGACCGACGTTGCCTTCTTTGATACAGACGAGGAGTCTTCGCTCGCGGTTTCATGCCGACCCCCCTCCCTCACCCGAGCGTCCGCCCGTCCTTTGAGCGGTCTGACGATAGAGACCCCCAACCGTCTCGCGAAGGCCGTGACATACACAGACAGAGCAGGTCCTTTTACGATGGTCCGTAATCCGGGGAACGTGAGGCGTGCGGTCCCGCACCGCAGGCAACAGGGCAGGCAACAGGATAGCCAAGACCGCCGCTGTTCTGCTTCTGCGCCCGATACAGAGAAGTCCGCTCTAGACACACCGATTCCGAAAGTCTCAATGCCGACCGAGGTGCTCTTCATGCAAGATGGCTCGTTACAGATCAGCACCACAATAAGCCCTGCACAACTGGGAGAGTTGTATAACAAGATGTGGAGTGACGATGACAACCATCAAAAGGTTGGTACGCTCGATAAAGATGGGGATTCTTGGCAGAGAGGCATCACGCGAGCAAGATGGACGAAAGAAGAAACTGAAAATCTGATTAGATTAAAGAGAGAAGGTCAACCATGGAATGCCATTAAAAGACAATTCCCCCACAAAAGCTTGGCAGCGTTACGAGTACATTACAGTTTGAAGCACGGCAAAAGAAGAAAGCCAAGCCAATTTGAGTTTACAAGAGCATAACCTAGTTACGAAACAAAAAGATGTCTTCTGACTGAAGAGAGTATGGTACATGTAGGGGTCCGGCTCCACCGACCAAAGTATGTTTCAGCAAATATCTAGTTTTCCAAGTCTGCGGTAGAGTCAAGTCTTCTCCTATCTTCGAGACGGTTGGATTGCAGATCTTCCTTTGAGATATGTGGCTGTCCTTCGCCCATGACTTGTCTCAAGTCTTCGCGATCTCGAGGCCCAGTCCGACTTTCGTTTCGTAGCTTGCTAAAAGTCGGATCGAGACAACTCGGCGTCTTAACAATCGGCACTGGATAATAGCGATCCTTCAGACCTAAATTAGCCGCAGTCAAGTGTGTAATGAGTGAATCATACGAGGGTCTCTTGGGTAGGTGGCCAAGCTGGTCGATCAGCGGAAGTGAAGATGTAGTACCGCTCATTACGACGTGCTACAATGTATATTTCCGCATCGAATTGTGTCCATAATCGATTAGCTTTTTTAAACAGAGTTAAGATTTGTCTTCGAAAATATTCGTTTGTTATTTGTCGAGATCGATTTTCAGACATATCTTTCCTCGCCATAGTTAGGAGAGATGTGCACACGCGAGTGTACGTATTTGATGGATGATCGTGACGAGGATATGGAGAGCACCAGTCCCTGTACCTTGGTCGACACGCTAATATCAGCCCCCACGAAGTTAGGGTTGAGCTATACCCAATTCGATCTTTCCTTCAAAATACCGTTTACCGGAAATCGTCCCTTACGCCACTTATTTCCGTTTTTCTGTTGAGATCTACTCGGTTCTCAATTTTCAGTCGAATATAATGAAAAACAAGTCAAATAATCATGTGCATTCCATTTCGTTCCATATATGTTCGGTGAAGTAAGAACTTCCATCGATATCTGATTTGCGTAACACTCTAATGGCTGCCGGATTGGGGCCTAATCATGTGATCAGTAAAGCCATCGGTTTCTTTGATCCCGACCTTGGTCAATCGCAAAAAAGTCAAGGAGGGATCTTGTTTTTCGGCGACATAAAAATATTCGCCTCACGATTATGTGAATTTCTACGTACCAATGAGGGGGCGGTGGAGGACATAGGGCCGCTTTTTTGTGGAAGGGCGAGGATTTGGTACGACAAGTCAACGTTGGATAGAAGCTCGCCATCGAGAACAGCGACGATTCACGAAACTCTACGCGAATGGAAACAAGTACTGCTCAATCAATGGATCCCTGAGCACCGGCCCTCTCTTAAGGGTCTCTACGTTCGCGACTTTAACGGTGATGAGTCGGATCAGACCTGGTGGATTTCCACCCTCGATATGCATGCGGGATATCTTAACTACCAAGTAAGCCCCTGACTTGCCCAGCTTCGTACCAAATTGACGCCTTATGAAGTCGATTGAGCAACGTGTGTACCACGCATTCCAAAAATGCCCTCGTATATATTCGGTCCATTTCCACCTGCGCCAGGGTGACTGTATGGGTGGGTTCCATAATGACACCTGGAACGAAGCAATACTTGAGCAAGAGCTTTGGTGTCACGACCGCTTAGTGTTTGCGCACTTCATTCCCAGACAACCAGCACCTCTTTACCATTACTTCTGCCGACTGAACACCTTCGTACCTGTTGATCAGAAATCAGTCCAGCGGAAAGTGACTATGAGCGTACGCGAGGGAACCAATATGCCATTCAGCACCAGATCACATTTCCTAGATCTTCCAATCGAGCTCCGTCTAATGATCTACGATTATCTGCTGAATTTTGATGGAATAGACCGGTGGCTTAAGCGCAGGATTCGAAAAGCTGGGCGATTGGAAATACCAACTCCTCGACCAGACCGCCAAACCCCTTCTATCATGCTCGTTAATAGAGCAATCTTCCAGGAAGCGGAGTCTGTGCTACTAGCCAAGCGGCTTTTCATCTCACACCCCACGCCCTTCCCACTCTCTCTTGCCGATATCATCAGCCCAGGCCTACTACGGCGCGTTCGTGAGGTGACGCTGTCAATCTCAAATCTAAAACGGTCGGAGAATGCAGTGTGTTTTCATTTGAATCCTGAATTAATTCATTCGGATAAGAGGCGATGGCTGGTTCGGAGCGTTGCAAATTGTGATCGATCTTTTGCCAGGAAAACACCGCTTCGCACTCAAGGCGATCCAACGTATCGACTGCTTACAGACTTCAGAAGACAAGTTCTGGATCCTGGTTTTGACGGTGAAATCTTCAATGAACATCGTTTACAATCTGAAAATCTGCAGCAGCGGCACAGCATTCAGAAACTGACTCTTCATTTTACCCCCCCAGTGACTAATCACCTTCGAAAAAAGTATCAATCCCATATTGGCAAAGGTTGGCATATTTGCCATTCATGTAATGAATTTCACAGTCTCTTCTTCAATGGCAATTTGAAATTGAAATTTCCCAATGTTTTTATCGAAGGCAATGTTCCCAAATATATAAAAGATAGAATTTATCAGTCACTCAAATCTTAGTGTCTGAGAATAGACTTTGATTTTGATCACTGAGCATTAGATTTATAGATCTGAAATAAGATTTGGAACCTTTTTCAGCTCTCTCTTGAATGCATTATTTGTGTTTTGATCATTCTATAGCTCAAATCTTCGCATAACTTCAGCCGACTCAAATTTGATAATTTTTAAGGTAATTGTAAAAAGAAATAAGAGACAAGCCGCAGGGAGACAGGCCGTAGGGAGACAAGCCCCAAGGAGGGATACACTGTAAGCAGATGAGTCTTGCGGATTTTTCACCCGTATGGAGATCTACAGTAGGGAGAAATACTGTAAGGAGATAATACTTGCGGATATTTAAGCCGTAAGGAGATCGACCGTAAGGAGACACGAACCGCGAGGAGATTTTGGCCCTACAGGAATGAGCCTTGCGGATATTCAGGCCATGTGGAGATAGTTCATAGAGAGCTACGAGCCATAGGAGTATTACCGTAAAGGAATGGGCCTTGCGGATACATAAGCCGTTTGGAGATAGGCCTTGCGGACACGCATCCCGTATGGACATGGGCCCTGCGGATACGCAAGCCGGATGGAGACGGTCCTTGCGGACACATGAGCCGCATGGAGATGGTCCTTGCGGACACATGCCGTACGGAAATGGTCCTTGCGGACATATGACATGAATAAAATTGGATCTAACCTAAATTGAGGGTAGAGATTTATACGGGGACTTGTACTGGAAACATGTTGTAGGAAAACTAAGAGAACTGGATAAAAAAAAGTACTATATAATAGCAACCAAAATCGAGAAAACCCTTCAGAACTCGCAAGAAGTCTTTAGATTAATACACAACAGAAATTCGTTTCAAGACAATGCTTATAATGCTCACCATAGGCCAAAGCCCATTGTGTATCATCTTTAGAGGCTTTCCGAAGATGACGAAGGCTTTCAGAAATATGCTCCCAACCATGTTTCTCAAAAACAGGCCAGTGATGTGTTGGATTAGTAATAGAAGAGCCGCCCATCAATGCCTTAGCTGCACATGCTTCACGATAGCTTAAACACCCAACCAAAGCAGCAACGAATGTCTATAGCCGTCAGTCATAATCAAGTTTTTCGTGACCAAAGAACGTACCCTTGATGGAACCCCTTCGACGTATACAGCTGAAATATAATAGAGGCCTTGAGTCTCCAGGGAGTCCTGGGTACCTATCCAGTTCTCATAATTATCAATCACCTTAGATATACGTCCAGTATCCCATAAGGGCGAAGAGTTGTCTTTATGATGAGATGTTCCCAAGGATACTCTGTTGCAAATACCTTGGTAATGCCACGCTACGATTCGTCCTCTCTGTTCCGCAAGTCGTCCGTTGTCAGACGAGTCCAGGTTGTGAGTGCGAGAAATTCTGTAGAAGGTAGTCCCGCTGACGTCATCATTATTTCCTTGACCTTCATCCTCAACTTCATAGTCAGCATCATTCCTTTCATTACTATTGTCGTCTCCTTTGCTAGTATCATAACCACCGATCTCCATCATATTGCTTTTCTTAGCAATATCATTAGGATCTCGGATGGCGGTATCCTCGTTCGTCTCGACGGTCGCGTTGGGAATTGGACTGGAACAGCCATTGGTTGTGGTACTATCACCGTCCCTGCCCGCGGCGGAGCCGTTGTTGGCCATGATGGAATCAAACGACACAGCTTGCTTGGAAGAGCCCCAAATATTGTCGATCGAGACTCCGTTTCCAGTATTTGCAGTCGACGCTGGAGAAAGCGGTCTCGAAGACATACACAATGTCTCACATGTCGAAGCGGAAGATGTTGAAGATAGCTCATGGTCCCCTGAGTTCATATCGGGCCTGAAAGTAAATCGACTATCAAGAGTACGCGATTCATGAGAATCGTGGGATAGGGGTGTTTGTAAAGTGAGTTCTTCATTCTGAGCCGGAAGAGACATTGTGCGTGATATCAAAAAATGACCAGCTTGTAGGTGGAAATAAAGGCTTTGAAAACGACCGATTTGTATACAGTGAAATGGCAGGTTTAGATGAATTCACACCCTTCATAAACAATTTGGGTGGTCTAACGGGAGAGCTGCGTCTTAAATAACCTAGTGGGATTGCCAAGGAATCAGGCAGCAGACGAGGTGCTGTTGGCACAATTTCAGTCTTCCCTAAATGGGAAAGACACCTCGGATCACCGATCGTTTGGCTATCAAGGGAAGCATTGTCATCCGCAATAAGGCGCAGAGATAAAGCAAAGACCCTAATTAGTCTCGGAAAATGAAAGGCAGTGTCAATCGATTGGCATATGGAACCCAGATGCTACACGGCACAGCTAAGGCTTAGGATAGGGCCATCTGATCGGGTATCAGAATGCTGCGGCTGGAGCAACTTCAGTGGCTCTTTGGGCTCTATTTTTTACCGAACTGAATACCCCTGACAGGCCACCGCCTGACTATAGGCCGGTACTGGTTTAGTGTGTATCGAGGCAGCAACAGTTCTATTGGCATTCGAAGTTCCTATGCATCCTATCAGCACAGCTCTGGCAAACACAGCCCGATTGTGCGTCTCTTATCCCAGTCAATATCGGATATCTGCGGCGCGGATGATACGATTGGCTCCGAAAGATCGATACCAGACAGCACAGACAACAAAGGCAGGAGCCTCATGATCGAAATAGCATCATCAGGCCCACCATATAGTGTATAGACTGTGCTTGCTCACCTCTGATTCGCTTCTACAATTAGCGTCAGTCCCACGTCTGGGAAAGTTTCATTATACGCGGCACATGCAAGGACCCATTCGTTCACGCTCAACCCGAATCTACCCGCCGGTGTACCATCACGTCACGGGCAGAGTAGCTGGATGCCTGTTGAGGCTGAGCATCGAATGCTATGGAAATCCCGGGGTGTTGATGGAGAGTATTTAGCTGGCTCTTATCAGCATCCTGTCTCTTCACAGCTTTCCCGCGTTCTTCGTCAGATACTGCATTGACGTTGCCTTTCAAGTTGACAATGCCTAACTTGCTCGAGTTACCACCCAAGCTTCTCAGTCGAATTCTTGTACATATCAGCACATCAGATGTCTCAAATACAGCAAAAGTACCACAACTGCGTGGGCAACTCATCGAAGCACTTCCATTTTCGGATCTACCTTCGGTAATTCGACAGGCAGACCCTCAGGATTCTCAGATGTACGAATTCATCAAAGAGGGTTTATCCAGACGTTTGGGATTCCGGAATCTGTGTGAAGGTGATATGCGAGGGGCATTCTTGGAAATCTACAGAGCGCTGAATGAACTCGGTTGGGGACAAGCATCGGTGCTCTTGTGGGATCTCATAGATTTCTCTGATCCTGCGTGCAACCCCCAATATGACGGCCCAAATCATGGTCTTCTTCAGGCCCTAGCTCCCCCAGTCTCTGGTCCAAATTTATTCCACGACCTATCGTTTTATTTTCAATGTTTCAAGATCGCGTTAGACGCAGGTGATGATCAAGGCCGAGATCTCCTTTTCGAAAGACAGAGACGGTATTGGCCTGACCTGGAAACGTTGAAGGCCGCAGTAAACCTCATGCCTCTGTCTCGACAACTTGAAGCTCTTGTATGGAGCATGTTCCCGCATGTTCGGCGCCTCTTGTCAACTGATGAAGGACGAGCGCTCCTTATGATTTCGATGTACTATGACAGGCGAGGAGACTTTCAAGAGAGATGTACGAAATACGCTAAATCATCCGGCCACTGTCTCGTTCTGGAATGCGCGCTCGATTTCTGGCGACCCGCCTACCCGTTTCTCAGGCGTCTTGTCAGAAAGGCCACCTCCCATTGTTGCTTAGAGTCACTGGATGTGTTGCTGCGTCACTCATCGAATGTCCAAGAGAGAAGGTACAATCTGCTATATGCAATATGGCACGCAGCGGAGCGAAAGAGGATTGGTATGGTTGAAAATCTTCTTGACCCAGGGAGGTTTCCACAGGGAGAGTCTACTGGGGGCGAGATTGAGGACCTCATACATCAGATTCAGATCGCGGTGATAGGCACCAAAGTGGAGGAACTTTTTCGAAGAATCATCTATCCAGAGTCCGGCGGAAAAGCTAGGCAGAAGCACAATGTCATAGAAACCGAAGCTGATGTCGAAAACCCGCCGAAACGAAGTCGAGTCACGTGGAAGGTCCAGGACGTTTCCGACGACGAGCTGCCAGATCTCGATACCATCATCGCGCCAGTCAAAGGAACGATCAGACGCAAAACCTCGGCTTCCTCAAACATGAGTCGATCTAACTCATTTCCAAAGACAGGGCAGGTCTCGAACAGCTCTCCCGATATGTTAGGTTCGAATAATGGTAAGTTCTTCCATAATTCTATCATTTTGTTCCAAGACTGATTGAAGTCAGGTTATGCTATCGCAATCAGCGACCGAGAAGAGTGTGAATCAAGAGGGCACAAGAAGCGAAAGTCTACAACAAAAGCAGATCAGGCTTGCAAAAAATACAAGAGTCTTTGGGACAGATACCCGTGTTACCGGCATTATATTGGGAAAGAATTCCGTGTTCCACCCATCTTTCTATGAAGACTCATTTCTCAAAAAAACATTCAAACCTAAACAAACCAGTTGTATTACATGTCCATCTATATTCATGTCCATACTTGCCAATAGTTCAGCGGAGTATGAGATAAGGTTCCAGAAACCAAAGACATACATACGCGATTGATGCAAAGAATATACGATAACGTATCACTTTTCTAATTCTGCCGTCACTGCTGACTTCTGGCGATATCGTCCCAACCATTGGACGGTATGTACCAGTTCCAATGGTTCGTGATGTGTTTGTCGAATTGAATTGCTGAGGGGCCAACGTATAGTTTGTTATTGTTGCCATTGGAGGGACGAATTGAAAAGTCCTCCAACTAGGACCTTGAGCTGACTTTGTTGTAGATGCGGAGGTTGTGATAATTGTGCTCGTACCCATCCCCGATGGCGTGTTACTACATTGCAGTGCCATCTTCGACGAAATAGTCAGATTTTGCGTTCCGTAGAATGGAGCGGAGCCGAAGAAAATCTGATGTCCCAATAGATCATTTGTGATTGTCAGAAACAAATCGGAAGACGAGCTCGCTTTATCGCCTGGAGATTGAGAGCAGCTTCGAGAGATCGTCTGGATGGCAGGGTTTGGAAAGGATTGATTGTGACGAGGCACAGCCGAATGATGTGATGGAGATAATGACGTAAGCTGTCCGTGAAGTCGTTTATCAAGATATCTGCTTTACGTTAGACTGAGCGAGATTGGATTGTTAAAGAAATTACTTTGTCAAATTGGCTGTCACAAGTAGAGGATTAATAATAAGAAGGATGCAAAAATATGTCCCAAATTGACACATTCTTTGTTATTAGAAATGTATTGTATATGATTTTAATTATGAGATTTGCGGCAAATTATATCTTTAAAATTCTTGATTGATTTATTAATAGAAATTGTAATGCGAATAAACGGTTTTGAGTTGCGGATTTTGACCAGTTATCCAGGTGTCGACGTTTTCAGATTTCGGAATTCTGAATACCGTATTCTGTTTCACAATACACAAATTAAAAAAAGACTGTAAATTATTAAACATTTTGCTATTTATTGATTTATTTTTGTTGATTTTTTTTAAGTCAAATTATCAAGTTCAAATCTCATCTCTGTGAACAAAGAAGCTGGGCTTTTTTGGCTTATTCACTAATCAATAAAGTTGTTGTTTCACCAATCTTCTTCAAGAATGGCGGCTACAGCTGTGGCACCACCTTCGTTGTTCGTGACTCCAGACTTCGACAATACCCCTAACGATCACACTCAAGATGAACAGATGACAGATATCGACGACACTGTGAAGGATGGAGAGAAAGATTCTAAGAATACCGACAAGAAGACTACAAAGAATGTATTCTGGGGTTGGGGCAATGATAAAGAAAATGAGGATAGTTTCTCAGACATCGATTACAATGATTTTAATACTGATGTCAGCGAGGAGGACACTGGTCAGGCTCAACAGACTCTGGAAGAAGGAGCGCAAAATGTCATGATAGTACCAGACTCAATTCCCGTTAAGATCCAGAAACAATGGGATGTGCTCAACGACATTGTCCGCGAACTTTGGGATGCTGAAAAGAAGGAACTCACTAAAGAGCAAGATAACAAAGCCAAACAGGCTATAATCAACATTGGGGTAATCAACAAGAAAAAAGCGAGATATGAAAAGGATAAAGATGTTCCAGAAGAAAAGCGACGCAAGGAGTTTGACTATCAGTATCCTTTGACCGACATCATCACACATATAAAAATCATTTGTGAACGCGCGACCGATCTGCATACATCCAATCAGAAAGGAGCGGGCCAAGAGACAGCTCTGAAGTCTTTTGTAGATGAATGTCTCCTGTATCAACAAATGCTTTCAGTAAAGGGTCTGCGTTGGCAGGATATCACTCCGAGTAAATGGCAATCCTGGTTCAATATGGCTCTAAAACAGAGTGGAGAAGACCCTTCCAAATTTCTGGGACCGACCCCCAAACAAGCGGAGATCATAGAGAAAGTTGCGGAACCTCTGCAAGAGATTTTCAAACACACCCAAGACAAGGCGTTGGTCCAAAGAAAATGTGGAGAGATCGCCAAAGTCAGTTTGCAGCTGGAGGAGTTCAACAAACAAAAGCGGTATGAGCAGGATGCATGCGTCCCTTCAGTAAAAGGTTTTGAGGAAAAATTACTTTCCATACCATGGGAACAAAATAAACAAATCTGCGAACAAGTCTGGTACATGACTTTCAACCGATATTTCAGCATGCTCCAGACCCGAGGTTTACATGTAGAGAAGCTGCTCCCCCAGAGTTCGAAGCCAATGTTCATTTCAACCGCAACCCTCAGAGCGATGAACGCAAAAGCTAAACCTTCTATCAAGCTTTTGGAAGCCAAAGGCTCAGACTCAGATTCGGAAGGCTCGGATTCAGATTCAGATCCAGATCCAGACCCAGGTCCAGAGCCTCGGGAGCTCAAAAATTTGAGTTCACAACCCGCAAGTGCAAGGCCCCCGACAGATTCAAGGCCTCAAAATTCAGGCCGAAAGAAAGATTCAGGTCCAAGTCCCAAAGAGTCAGAGTCAACCAAGATCGACATCAATAGCCTTGTAAAGGAGATACCGGAATACGGGTCTGGTAGAACGACGGATCTTGGGCGCGTCGAAGGAGTACAGATGCTTGGCGTCGAAAGGTCACGTGTCTTGGTCAATTACGGGACCGAGAAAATACCTATACACAAATGGGTATATGGCTCAGCAATTGGTAAACATGTCGCGAAGGAACTCTACGACAAAAAGGAAGTTCTTCAAATCGAAAAGCCAGCAGTGGACGCGAAGAAGCGCAGAATAACTCACGTGAAGGGCTATGCTGACATTGCAATGCATGACTGGAGCGGAGCGGATCGGAAACCGATCTCGACCGTCTTGATCTCCTGGAAAGCCAATGCTAACAACCCATTCTACCAAACAGCTCCACTACAAGAATGGGTGACTCGGTCTTATTTTGTAGAATTCGCTGGTCTGGGCAAAGCCACTCGCGAAGTCAACAGACTTCTCAAAAGGCATAGAAAGTTGAACAAGGCGTTGGCCGCAATGAGATCGAAAGGTATACATCCAGATACAGGGAAGCCTTTAACAGCGACAGACCAAGAAGAAACTCCTTGGCTATTTCAGCTGGACAATGACTACGACGATGACGAAGAAGGGAACGATACTGATGATGAGCTGCAAAGTATCTACAATGGGTATGAATTGTTTTAGAAGATTTTTGTTACTGTCGGCGTCGATTGAATAATCAATGTTATCTATTTAGTATCAATATATTGGCGTTAAACTGGATATGAAGTGTCAGAGTGCTGCTATGGATGGTCAGAAGTGAATTGAATACTCGCACGAAATGCTCGGTATCTACGTGAATCTATTAAGCAGCAGCAGCAGCCCGGCTGATCTTCGGAGATCAGAGCTAGCTCCGATCTCGATCTTATCTAACTAGTTCTTACTTTATTCAGCTCGAGGGCTGTTTTGAACCATGACACTATCTGTTTCTCTTTATGAGCCAGTTTCTACAGCGCTGTCTCATATTTAATAATAGAAAGGCGGTTCGCCTGGTTTGGCTCGGAGTTTTGTAATTCTAGATTTATTTAGTGGTCTTTGCTCGGATTCGTTCCGATTCGATCGATTTGGGCTGTTCTGATAGCTCGCTGGCTGTTCGTAAAATTCTGACGGCTGATTAGCTGTATTAGGTGACCATGGGGGTTCTGGCAGCTGATTAGCTGTTTGTGGCAATTCTCAGATGTTCTGCTTGCTATTCGTTCGTCTGAGCATATTCATTACTGAATCTAGTCCAGTGACCTCCTGAACATCCGAAATGGGGAATCGTCAGCCTTAGAGTGTTGCATTGAATTACTCGCTTAGGGAACAAGTAGAGCGAAACTCTATATTAGCATGAAGTGCTCACTGCCTATATGGATAGACTGTTGAGCAGCAACAGCCTGGCTAATCCTCAGGATCAGAGTCAGCTTCCATTTCATCTTATCTGATCTCATTTCATTCGGCTGCAGAGAGACAATTCAAAGTCAGAAATTAAAATACTTGATTGCTGTAACTAATTGTGAAAACTCATTTGATAGTTTTGTGTTTGTAATCAGCTGGACTGATGTTTCCTCTTGACCCAGCAGCATCGGCGCTTTCTGCATTACCACATAGGGTACTAAAAGCCATTCTTCTCAGATCGCTGTGTTCCTCGGTTGAATTAGCCTCACTCAAGGTAATATTCTTCTATAAATTATTAGCAGGCGATCTAAATATCCAAAATCGAGACTTACCGGGTAATGATGAGAATTCGTCTGGGATGTAGGTTTGAAATGATCGAAAATAGAACTGCTGGTCTCTAACTGAGTACGGAGACTATCCGCCTCAGCCATTAACTGTACATAACAGTCTTTGATATGGCAAAGCTCTTGCCAACACCTTTCAAGCTCGGACGCTCGTTTTGTGGCCAGCTCCTGGCATTCGCGGAGCTCTCTTTGAACCGTGGTTCTCGTAACAAACTCCATCTGAAGCATCTGCATTGTACGCCCATGTGCAGCAACCTCTTCCTCCAATGCCTTCTGCTCAGGTCTGAGAAGCCCTGGAGGTGGCGTTGCCCAGGCTGTCATATCTGGGTTGGCACTTCTGGAGCGGTGCCAGGTATTCGACGAGACTATTGGTGGTAGCTGCTGCGGTCGATCCGGCTGTACTTCGACCTCAGCTTCATTGTACACGCGGCTTTGTCGTATGGGGCGTATACAGGAGTGCTGCGGAATCACGTTTCTTTCCATGACTAGTTGGGGGACAGGTCATAAACTAGTGGTTGAATGGTTGAAGATACAGAGGATGCATGATCGGGTGGTCTGTCATAAATCCAATGGCCTGGTGAGGACTGCATTAGCCTACGGCGCAGTATCAGCTACGTAAAACGAAAACCGAAAACCGTTTTTGGTTCTTCTCAGATTGCAGGACCTTATACCCGTCTTGTCATAGTAACAACGATTTTTCGGTTTTTGTTTGAACCAGGATGCTCATCCTTTGCTACCCTAATCGCCGAGTTTCCAATAATTGTCGATTGTCGTTTAGATCTTCTTCGAACCCTTGTCCTGATGCACCGTTTTTCGTTTCAGTCCCTTGGGTGAACATCGACAAGGGCTGTCGTCCTATCACACCCTTTGTTAGAAATGCCCGGGCTGCCAGCGCCAATTTCCTAGTACAAACTGCCTCACATGGCTGAACCCTCATCGCTCAGGAAAGATCATGTGACCAACTCGATCGGAAAGGCTTTTGCACGACATGAACGACCACAGAAAGCTGTCATACGTCAACCCATTGTCCCGACAAAGAGGGCGCTCGCCGAGGCATCTAAGTTTGCTTTAATCCATGAAGAGAGGTCCAACTCAGCCAAACGCAGCTCCATCACACGGCCTCGGCCCACTCTCAAGCCTTTGTCTGTAAAACCACCGCGCAATCCAACTTTGATCAAGGTCCAGCATAGAAATCCCTGGCATGAGAGCCAGCTTCTTGGGACTCTAGTGCAAGGAGATAATGAGCTATTGCTCTGTGCCCCGAAGGCGAAGCATTTGGATCTGACGGCCTTCAAGAAACAGGACCTGCTAGCGGGCGAGCGTGAAGCGGGGTTTCTGCAGCAGCTGTCACACCCTAACGTGATCGGGTTAAAGCAATTATATGTGCACGACGGCTTTTACTATCTAGGGTTAGATTACTACCAGTTCACTCTGGAAGACGTTCTCAACGTGCATCTTCCTCTAGAGGAGCCTCATCTACAGGTCATTGGCAAATCTGTGGGTAATCTTCCAGCTACAGGACTATGACGTGCCGCTGAATACAAAAAGATCTTTGACGCTATACGATACATCGCACAAGCTGGCATTGTTCATGGCGCCATTACGCCGCAATCGATCCGCATATGTGGGCGCAATGGGCACGTCCTCCTTGGTAAGGGTTTGCTCGATTAACCAGCCCGCCGCCTATTAACTTACGTGAACAGCGGATTTTGAGCACAGCCAGCCTTATCCGTACGATGCTACAGGTTTTCCAAACACAGACTTTGAGGATTTTGCTCTGGTACTCCTCCAGTGTATGGACGGGCGATCGCAGTCGAGAACAATCGACAGAGTGCGACAACAGCGATCGATCAACAAAGTGTTCGACCTTTCTGAACCAGAGAAGTGGAGTGGCGCCAAACAGCTCATCGATTTCGTCGAAGAATTGATGGATTTGGGAAAACCTACGCGGCAGAAGATTGAGAAGCCAGTATGTATCGGTCCGACTAACGCGCTTGAAAATCTCGCTAACAGACCTGCCAAGCACCCTTTTGTCGCCATGCGGGAGTTATGGGGTTCTCGAATACTGCTGCCATTCGTCATCTTGGTGTCTTTAGAATGTGCACCGCTTTGGCTGACAGGCATGCTACCGAATGAGGTTAGTGCGGGCGGTCCGTAGTCTGTACATAGCACAATCCAATTTTGTTTTTCGGTTTTTGGTCCTATGATTTTGACGCCTTCCGCGCCTGCGGGGAACACTTCCCGTCAGCCTTAACATGACCCCGGTCACGGCGCTTCAGAACTGCCCACCATAAACGCCTTGACTGCAGACATGCGTATATATATCTCTCCAATGTTTGTCGTGTTCGACATCTCTATTGTTTCTTTCGCGTATAAATTCAATGTCTAGACCCATCCATCCGCGAGCGCCGCAAAGAAACGAAGCCTTCACTTCTTTAAATCGCAACCAACGGAGACGTCGTCCCGGCCATGGTTTTGAATCCTTTCCGAACCAAGTAGACAGCGCCCGCTCTATGATCAGACAGCCACAGCCTTATGGACCATATTATAGTCCCTCTCCTAATGCTTCATTCTCCGGAGCGAGCTCCGCGCCAAATCTCAGCGTTTCATCTACTATGTGGTCTTCACCGGCCAACGATGAGCCATTATCTCTCAATTCAGATCTGCCTGGTTCCGACATAAACTCCATAATGACTCGCATTAAGGCTGTGGAAGAAACAAATGAACAGCTCAGACGGTAGGAAATAACACAGACCAACATGATATCCATAATTACTGATTGAGTGAAGAAGATTAGTAACTCATGAGGATGCTTTCGGTCCCGAAGACGAATTAGATAATCCTAATGGAGCTCCAAAGGTCTTTCAAGTCATTGTGAATCAATTGCAGGGTCTGACAGAATGGGCCGACGGCATCAGTCAATGGTGTCAGAGTCTGGACAGACGTTTTGATGATCTAAAGTCTTCAAGGTCTGCTTCAGTCTATTGACCTCAGACTCGATTGTACGATGGTCATCGGAATTTTGAAGTGGATTGAGCAGTATCCAGGTGGCTAGATGTTGGAGGAGTTGGCGGAATTGTGCATTTCCTGTTTCTTGGTTTGATCATTTCAACTCAGGCAATCTATCATTAAGCTTTGCCGCTAGCCATTCTTTGTGTATTACCACAGTCTATACCGCAACACTAAAATAAGGTTATGTTATCTCGCCTAAGAACTTTGGCCGAGCACCGAGTCTGGATGTTTACTGATCGGAGTTTCACAAAATTTCTCGGAATTAACATATTGTTTCAAAGACGGTCCTCCGTCAGGCTGCAGCATGCTAGTAGAAGTCTCCCAGGCCGTAGCCTATTACAGTGATGCACCCGAATTACGGTTTTTGTACTTCTCATAACCATGACACATGCTGACATGCATGAGGCACAGTTACTTAGTGTACCAATATGAGACTGAGCCTCACAAGTGCAGGACGCTAGGTAGCCTCCGCTCGTGCATAATCAGCCGCACGGCGATGACACCAATACCTTAGCTTGCTGACTAGCATATGCATGAGTTACCAATCGACTTTGTGGTTTGCACGATTGAATGTAACGTGGTTATGTTACGTCTATTATCGAATTCTGATACACATCCCAATCACATCTTCCAGACATCATTGATAGAGTTTGCTAAATGCATATCATTTTACGAAAACATTGTTGAGTACAGCTGCCAAACAAGAAAAACGTACACTAAACAGAAACACAAAATACTGAAACACAATCAACTAATCTGGACACAATTTTCATCATCTCTGAAGGAGATTGAGTTTTTCATTATCGAATTCACCCAAGACAGCCTCCATTTCGGGTGAAAGATATTGTCGCATGAAGAAAGAGGTATCAGTCATATCGACGTTCTTGGGTCGTTTAGTGGTTGGATTTTCTTGATAACTGTCAGTCAAGATCAGAAAGGCTTTCATCAGATAACTTCACCCAATACTTTCGCAGCTTCAGCCTTCTGCTTCTGCAACCCTTGCATAGCCGGAGCGGAGCTTTTCATGAGGCCTGGCGAGCCTTGAAGCTCGTACGTGGTAGAGCGATCCCAAAAGGTCCTTTGACCTGGGCAAGTTTCTTGCTTCAGCCCGATACAACCGAAATCAGCTTCTGCCTTTGTCTTTCGTGAGCGGCGAAGGGCTCGGCAGCTAAAAAAATGAGAGAGCCGATTGAGTTTGCTTCGCCAAACTTCTTGTGTCATTTGGGTTTCTGGAAGGATAATAATAGCAATACGCATTGTCATGTACTTCAAATTCACCTAAATCAAGTTGAATGTTCAAGCATACGATCGTCCAAATACATTATGGTATTTAAGTGGCCTTTTACTTAGGAAAAACGGAATCTGGTTAAAACGGTTATTTAGTTGGGTAAGCACCTCATGCCAGGTCAACGACGGAGTTTACATGTCCCGTGAATGCTTGATTGGCCCGGGCCTGGCTACCTAAACGTTCCTAAATTCAGGGGTTAGTGGCGCCCGGAAAACGGTTTACGGTTCTTGCAATACGGGTTTCCATTGGTTCAACGCATCAATATAAGATCAAAAGACTGCTCATCAACCTTGACACAATTCCCATTTTTTTGATTTAACCATCAAAATGAACGATCTTGGCCCGCCTTACTCTCGCAACGTCAAATATTTAAGTGTTACGGCAATGAAACCGTCGACCAAAGACGCTCCTCCCCTCACGCCGTACCCTTTTTACATCAATCAAGAAGACATTCCGGCGACATCTATCGTGAGATCGACCACTGTACAACCTGGTATGAGACATCTCGGAATCTGGACGAACTTGTACTGATTAGGACGATAGCAACATTGCAAACTTTATCCACAAGCGTGAAACCATCGACGGGATAGCTGAGGTCTCGGATTTGGATATGCCGCATTCGATTTAGACTAGTATAAATATTGAAGACATTCCAATCACATTTTCTCCTTTTGTCGAAAACGACAAGCATGATCATTATAGATCTTCTCCTGTCTTTTGGAGAGTAGTTCCGTGCGGTCGCGTAGGAGGGAAGGAGTTTGGTGTTTTAATGAGAATGATGCCGATGTCGTTCACGAGCATACTGCTCTTTTCCTCCTCTTGACTGGCGTGGTACTTTGTAGTTCGGGGAAGTACAGATGTATACTCCCTTGCCGACGTGCTCCTAGCCTTAACTTCGGCTGTGGTTTTGATATCGGAGGATGTGCCTGTACGACTAGTTTCGACTTGGCTTGATGAGTGCAGAACGCTATGTTACCGGGCAACCTGCTCGGCAGCTTTCGAAGCATCTGTGCTGCTGAAGCCCGTTTCGCCGGATCTGTTATCGCCATTTCCCCGAGCACAGCGAATTTTGGATCCTTCGCTGCTTGGACAACGACCTCCTCAATCGCATTCCTCTGCAATGCATGTGACCCTTCGATTTTGGAAAACCTGTCCGGCTCAAGCGCATACACAACTGTCACAAACAGAGACCAGATATCCGTCTTGGGAGACTGTTGTTCCCCCTTGATGACTTCGGGAGCCACAAATAATGGGGATCCAACACGAGTCTTGGCGTCGCAGACAAAATTCGATACACCGAAATCGCCCAATTGAAACTGATAAGAGCCATCGTATAAAGATGAATAAAGAATGTTCTCGGGTTTGACATCTCTGTGGATTAAGCCTTTGGCAGAGAGGTAATCAAGGGCATGCAGCATATCAATTACACAATCGCCTGCCACTGGATCACTGAAGAGACCCTTGTTGCATAGGCTTTGAACATTGCCTTCTTGAAGTGTCATGCATATCTCGACATGCCCTTCTCTTTCCTGCGCAGCGATGAATCTCACGATGTTCTTCTGTATAGCAACATTAGCGCATAGACAATGACAGAGTGAAAAGCTTGTAACAGACGTGATTTAATTGCACAAGGATCGTGACCTCGCGCATAATATTCGTACGATTTTTAGGATTCGTAGGGGTTTGCAGCCGTTTGACGGCGAGATAATCTCCTGTGTCAACATTCACAGCACTCCAGACATCTCCAAAGGCGCCGCTGCCAAGTAGGTGCCTGCTCCAGTATCGGACGGTATTTGATGAGGCTGGTAGTGGAGTATGGATACGACTTTGGCGCTGAGATGGTGGAGCAGTGATGGTATCATCGTCCATAGTACGCACAAAGCGAGGGTTGTCCTGTCGTTGATCTATTTGTGCCTCTAAATCACGTTTGCTTCCCTGGCAGTGCCAGTGTATTTCAAAACTAACAAGATTGCAACGAACACCACCAAAGCTGAAGCCATTGCTAGGCTTTTTTGACACAACGATGGAACGATTGGGCCGGTTCCATTCGAAAGGCAGCGCATCTTCGCCAAAGACTTGAGTAGATCTACTCCACGAACGATCATACAACATAATCTCTTTAGTCTCCTTATGGATTTCGAAGGAACACTGGATTCGTGAAATGCTCGACCCTTGGACAACGATATCACCATTTCGTCCAATGCTTGCGAGAGTGTGACTTGTCTTCGAGCAGATGTGAAAACCTATGTTAAGACCGTATGCTATTTCAGTCGGTTCGAGTGGATTTCGAGCACCAGGGATACGAGAGACGAGATGACGGTTATCAGGATGATCAAGGACCTCCTTGGCTCGATCGTTTGCGGGTACTAGTGAAAACAAAGTCAACTTGTGTGGCTGGCGGTCCATAGTCTTTTTCTCGGTCAGCTATACACAATGTCAGGAAATGATACCATTGAGAGACTCAAATAAAGCTGGAAAGAGATATTATGGGATCCTTATTGCGACAGCCGACTTGACACAGCGTATCATTGTTTGAAATACGACGGGATCCAATTCGCTGACACTGTTTCAAAAGTCTATAATTAGAGGGTATCGATGTGAAACTCGGCATCGTCGGCGCGAAGAGAGCAACACGTCTCGTAGGGAGTCTTGGTAGGCGCGCAGCTTTAGCGCCGAGGATGCACACCCGGCCATAAGGCAGTCATTTTCAGGATGGCCGCCGTGTGTTAAGAATTCAAGTGCCTGCCCATCTTTTTTCCCTTCAATTAATGATGACGAGCAACAATTACGATACCCATCAGAGCAACCTTTCAGTGCAGCTCGAGCAAGCTTTGGAACGACTGCAAGCAAATGGCGTCATGATCAACGATTTCAATGATCCCCCACCACCGTATTGTTCGTCCGGCGAAACCACGCAGTTAGCCAGTCCAGAAGATGCGATCCAACATAGCTCGTTTCACCGATATCTTTCCAATAAGGCCGTCTTTCGGTCAACTCCACGAGAACAGTTTGCAACCCAAACAAGGAGGGAAGAGAAGAGAATTATCCACTCCATCAACACCGAGCCCCAGAACGCAAAACACATGTCACATTTCAATAAGAATATGGACCTTCAAGCGAACGCCGAAAATAATGTACGAGATCGTTGGATAAAACAAGGGATTTGGGATGAACGATGGGGTCCGGCTTGGTTGGAGGGGAGCGAGACGCTGAAAGGGCCACAGGTCACTGATCGCTGGCTACATGAGGAAAATGAGCTTGAACGCCACTCGCATTCTGGGTCAGATGTAGACACTCTGGAGATCTCGAGTATCTTTACTGTTCAGCATCCGGAAAGTGGAAGCTCAAACACCAAAGCAAATGCAAAATCAAGCCGTCGGTATCGAAAAGCTACCAAACACTCCGCGAACGCCGAGAGTTGTCAGTCGGACGCCTCTCGTCCCTGCCATCAGTTTCGCTATCAGCTTCTTCAAGAAATCAAAGATCTCATGGAACATTCGCCAACAGAGGCTTCGGACATTAACAAGCAGGCATGTGACAATGTGAAGAGCCGTTGGATAGAGGATGGCATTTGGGACCCGCGATGGCGCGCGATGCCTACGAGGACTTGGATGCATGAACTTGAACGCCTGACTCCACCTAACTCGCCACCGGTGGTAATTGCTTGTGAGCAATCGCCTCAGCCTCAATATTATCCACCAAATCACAGGAAACGCAAGAACACCGTCGTACGTCCGGGTCCTCGAGCAGACACGAATTCCGTCGGGAGAAGTTCACAGCCCAACCCAACAGCCCGAAGAATACCACGCAAGTCAGCTAAAGACTCTGAAAACGGAGCTGCACGTCATTTGGTACGGAGAAGCGCACGGATAGCTGAACTTCAAAGACTGAGAGAAGATTCTTCTAAATCACTCTCTGATAGAAGAAAGCGGCGTAAAACTTCCGGATATTAGGATTTGGTGTTATCTGATATGACAAAGACAAAAAGAGCCGGTTATCCAACAGGATGCCGCTCTACGCAAGGACTATGTAGTTGTTCCTGCAAACCGTCTGGTGTGGCGTGTGCATTCAGCTTACAAAAAGCGGTTTACGGTTTTCCGATTTACGCTAATTACCGAATCCCCTGATTTGGTACGCCTTAATTTTCAATGAGGACTAAAGTGCAATGCTATACGCAAATATTTAAATCTAGAAACATCGCACAGGGATGAATACTGCTCACGTGTTAGTAATGGATTCAGCGCCATCTTTCCTCAATGTCCAAAGCGATCAATTCCAGCAGACTATCCATTGCCAAGACATTTCAGCCGTCCCAATTCCCGAGAACATGGAACTTAAATCTGATCATGATGTTGAGAAGGTCAAGAACAGAGAAGAACAAGTTTTTGACAAAAGGAAACAGGAGCGTGTTACACATGTATTTGCAATGTGTCGATTTCAGCCTGCACACACAATTAATGATATATCTCTAGGCTTGTCAGAATTGTCACCGACGTAAAGTGAAATGCAATGAGGAGAAACCGTGCCAACGTTGTACCCGAAGAGGCTTTGAATGCCAATCCGTCAATCACTACGACAGACGAACGCAAGGTCCTTTCACAACAAATGTGTCTCTACCGGAGCAAGGCTTGTTAACCTCGTTGAACTTGATACAATCAGAAACCCAGTCGAGAGAATGGTTTGAGTTTGAGGGTATAGACTTGGGCGATCAGTTAACCAAAATGACATGGTTAGACTTTTGTGGTATAGAACCGGATTTGTCTGTGTTGCAGCTTTCACAAGACGTCAAAAGCGATATTAAGAAGAGTTCGACTGTTGCAAAATTCCATAGCAATCTCTCTAAATAGCAATCAAATGACCATCCTCACTTTTCAAGGACCATCCTAATGCTAGAGATCTCCTTAAAATGTCGGAAATTGGAAATTGAATAGAGCACAGACACATGTTCTGGATGTTGGAGGGAGGTTTACCAGCGTGTGGCTGAGTCAGATTTCCGCCGCCTAACAAGTTCTGTGGCCATCACCACCATCATCACTTTTACAAGAAATCTCAGTAATAGAACATGACATCACCCACGATTGAATCATACGAGCATTCGCACAACGCGCTCAGGGCTTTGCAAAGCACGTTTCAACAGCGCACTAATTGCTCGACTAAGCTCACTCTACCCGAACGCCCTCGAAGCCCTCCGACCGAGAAAGATGCGTATCTTGATGGTGCGATTAACTTACTTAGCGTTTCAGCCGAAAAGCTCTACCATGACAGAGCTCTGGCGAATGCGGCAGAGAGAATAGATAAAGTTGAGAAGAACATCAACAACCTTGGCAAAAAAGTGGATAAGCTTGAAGAGAATATCAATCAGAAAGTGGATAAGCTTGACAAGAAAATCGATCAGAAAGTGGATGAGCTCGACAAGAAAATTGGCCACATTGATAAGAAAATGGACAAACTTGAGGAAAGAATGGATAAACTCGAGAAGAAAGTGGATAAACTCGAGAAGAAAATGGATAAACTCGACAAGAAAGTGGACAAACTCGAGAAGAAAGTGGACAAATTTGAGGAAAGAGTGGATAGACTCGAGAAGAAAGTGGACAAACTTGAGGAAAGAGTGGATAAGCTTGATAAGAAAGTCCATCATATGAATAAAAAGATGAATAAAAAGTTTGATTGGCGATTCAAAGGATTTGAAGGAAGATTCATAAATATGGCTGCTCAAGAAGCCTGGGATGAAATCGTGCCTGTACAATATCACAGCGAAATTGGTGACTGTGGTGCAAGCAATGATCTATTGGAGATCCATCCAGACAGAGTTGTCAAATTATGGCGTCTTCAAAAAGCATGCCATTGTAAGTTTATTATCCAAGCATATGTTTTCTTATAAGCTTATTTTTTTATAGGGAACACTTTGATAGCCTTGATCAGATTCTACGATATTGGTGGCTGGGAGAGTTGGGGGCATGAGGAATGGCACTATTTTTACAGCGACTCCGAATTAGATGAATATGAGAGCAAGAATTTGACTTTAGAAGACGCGGTAGCCACTCACCCTACATCAGCACTGCGCGCTCTCACGAATCGACTTGGCGTAAATTTCAATCGTATGAGCAAAAACATGCTAATATGGGAAGACAATCGAAGAGCCAAAATAGAGGAACGAGCTGGACAAAAGAGGAGGCAAGGTCTTATTGGCAGACATGGTCCGATTTCAAACAAATTCCCCAGGACAGATGACGGCGGGATACCAGCCGCCACACCTGCTGAAGAGCTTTCGCTTAGAGAATTGATCGGAAACGACGGTTTAGACGAGTTCAGGGCCAAGTCAAGTCCTGAGTCTGGTACCAAGCTTGGCTGGAAAGTGGGGAGTTCCAGCGATGACCGCCCACGGCTTCGAGATCTACAATCTGATGGAACAATATCTCACAATGATGAAGAAAAGGCAGTGCTATTCCCAAATCATTTCAAGCGGGATCAATAACTATAGGGGAGATATCCAAAGATAGTCTGGGCACCAATAGACCTCCCAATACAAGCAGAGATTTCTTCCAGTGGTTGGTTTTCTCTGACGATCATTGGTCGTTGCATAGTTCATAATATCTTCCTTTCCTCTCAAGCAGCTCTGAATGGTTACCCTTTTCAATCATACTGCCGTCCTCCATGAAAACAATCTGATCCGCGTGCTGGATCGTGGACAAGCGATGTGTTATGATGAAAGTTGTGCGTCCCGCAATCAGTCTTTCGATCTGAATTGTGGCTTCTGTTGACGAGTCGATTTGGCTGGTCGCCTCGTCAAACATCAGAATCTTTGGATCCCGAAGCAATACTTGTGCAATTGCAAGTCGTTGCCTTTCACCTCCTGAAAGCTTCGATCCTCCCTCTTCTATTATGGTATTGTATCCCCTGGGGAGAGATTCTATTCGGTCATGTATCGCCGCCTGTTTACAGACGCGTTCGACTTCGCTCTTTGATGCTCCCGGTTTTACACTCGAAACATTCTCAAAGATGGATGCGTTAAAAAATCGTGGTTCCTGTAATACCACTCCCACGGCCTTGTGCAGACTACTCTGAGTCACGAACCCTATGTCCTGATCGTCGATACTAATGTGTGCGTCTTTATTCTCATGGATATCGAAAAACCGAAGAAGGAGCTTCATCAACGTTGATTTTCCCCCTCCACTTTTACCAACAATCGCAATCGTTTCGCCGGCCGTGACCTTGAGGGAGAAGTTCTTAATTGCATACGGCGTACCCATCCGAGAGCTGTAAGAGAAACTGACATTCTGAAACTCCACGGATCCCGCCTTAACTACAAGGCTAGTCGCGCTCGGCGCGTCTCTAACAGACGCCTTCAGGAGAAGGATTCGTATGAGCCGTTCCGCATCGGTCAGTGTGGCGGGAAAGTTCTGGGAAAAGGCCACGATCCTTTTGATAGGTCCTCGAAGAGCCCGCCAAAACATGGCCCAAGTGACGAAGTCACTGGTGGGTCTCGGGCCATGGACAACCTGTTTCAATACAAGCAAAGAGCCACCAATAAGAGCGGCAATCATGATTGCTGATTGAACAGCTTGGCCGAGAAAGAAGCGAAAGGCCCAGGAGGAATCTTTCGCCCTCAGATCGTCAATCTCGTGTGCCGTACGTCTGACTTCTTGTGAGATCTGATTATTGCAGAACAATGTTGTCCAGTTTGACATGGATTCGAGCATTCTATTGTGAATGGCTAGTCTCTCATTGGCACAAGTTTGTTGAAAAGGTCTTGTCCATGACACCAAACCCTGGCTAACTTGGACGTACAAAGCTGCGGAGAAGAACATAAGAGCTGCTACATTGAACTCAAACGAGAAGAGAACATAAACCAATGTTATGATAAAATCCAGAACTGTCGTGGTCACATCAATGAGCGACGTAAATAAGGTCTGCAATGACGAACTCGAGTCAACCGATCTCGCAATCTCGCCCGACTTTTTACTGAAGTGAAAGTCCGCAGAAAGGTTCATAACATGACGATGATTTTTTGCAAATTTCCGCATTAATGTCAATTCTAATGTTCTTCTGTACGATGCTCTGCAAAAAGCCCAATCCGGCGGGACTATCCAAAAACCACAACATAAACCAAATGCCGATTTGCTTCCGTGGCATGACACGATGCTCCACATCATTGACGACAATGCCAAATTGTTTAGCTGTTAAAGCGGGAAGGAATCGGGCGATAGCAAGTACAGCAATGAGAATGACCATCCAGATTTGCTTCCGCCAACTGTTTCTCAAGCAAGAGTGAGACAAAAAAGTAACAAAGGTTTTCAGATTGGATTCAATAGCAACATTAGTAGTGCTGTCACTTTCCTGGAGCTGATCATCATTCTCCTGTTTGCTGTCGACGGTTCCGTACCGGATACTACCCGCTGTTGCATAAGCTCTCGACGACGACCATGGCCAGCTGATACCAACAAGCAGGACATAACAAGCAAGCCTACAGGTCTGAGCTGCGACAATGAATAGATCCCGATTATCGTCAATGTCAACTCAGAAGGCAAGCCAAAAATACAGAACGCAGCCAAGGATCCCTGTGCCGTTTCATGCAACGAAAGGCTGAAGTGAGACCACGCAACAGCCGATGATAGTAGATAGATGGGCGGGTTCCGACAAGAACGCAGAATTGGAACCTTAGAATCCAGAACTAGGACTCTTAGCTAAGCGGACTATAATTTGTCTCTGGGGACTTTTCTGTCACATGAAGAGCCCAATCATGCAAGCAAGTTATTGCCAGCGGCGGCAATACTTTGTCAGAAGTGTTCGGCTAATGATGGCTTGGATCCGGCGGCATAGCGGATCCATTCAATTTGCTGCTGGAGAAGTGAAAACTTGCTCACTGCCACATCTCAGATACACAATTTACTGCTGAGAAGTGGATCTCGTCCAATTCACAAAGCAGGCAGCAGCGCACTTATTGGCTATCTCATCCACAGCAGCAGAGGCCATAGCAGCTCGCGTGGCATATAAGCAGTACATTTCTCCAGTTCTCTTCCTCCTTCTTACCACTTCCTCCTCAAGCTGTTGAGCCTCTCTGCCCTAGCCTCCAGCTTCAGCTTTGTCTTCTGCCTTTGCTCCTGCCTTCAGCTCACTCAATTCCTCCTATTATTTCTCATTGTGTTCCCAGCTCTTATCTTGTCACTATGGCTGACACTCAGGCTGCAACTCACCCGGGTCCTGGCTCGATTGCTGCTGGTGCTTCTGATGGAGGTGATAATGGTGGAGGTGGTAATGGTGGAAGTGATCGACGAGGTGGTGATGGCGGCAGACGTCGAATACCTTCTTCTGCTCGCAATGCTGCTCTCTGGGACTGTGAGTTTTCTACTATAGTTAAGTCATTCAGCTAACAATATCAGTTGAAATTCGGCATGGTTCTATTAGGCTTGAGGATCTTCAGTGGGCGCTCAGCCGATTTCGAATAGAGCGTGAAGCTGGCACTCCTCTTCCTGAATGGGTGGAACCTTTTCTTGATGGCGCTGCTCATCTTACTCATACTCCTGGCTTTCTTCGCCCCGATCTGGCTCGCTGGGATACCGCTAAATACTCAGGTTATCTGGCCTGTCTTTTCTATGCTGCCTCTGATATCTCTGCTCGATCCTCTCAGCCTTGTAGTGATAGCTGCGGCGTTCGAAAGGGTCCTTTCGATTCTTGCCTGACCGTCACTTACAACCGCTCTTCTGACGGGCAAGAAGTCAACTTCAGGAATGGTGCTTGCCTGAACTGTCTCTTTGGCAGTAGCGAGAGCAAATGTTCTTTCTGTAAGTAATTCTTCATCGCAATCACTTTGTTTGATAGCTAATATAGCGATTTCAGCTGCCGGCAGTACTCAACGGCGAACTCGATCAGGTCCTCTAGGTCCGCGAGGCCGTGGTGGCAGTCGTGCTCGACCTTTGCCTCCTGTACAGCCTTCCCAAAACCGGGTAATGGCTCGATACACAGAGACGCGTGATCAGATATTACAGCTCTCTTATAACTTTACCGACCAAGTGCGGCAGGGTCAGACTGATCGCAGCGTCGAGATTCTTGCTAACCATCTTACTGGAATCTTGAGCGCCTTGGCGGAAGCAAATATGCGTTACAACTGGGCTACCGGCAGAGTTCGTACGCGTGTTCCAACTCCAATGCGCGATAGAGCGGCAGCGACTCCTGGTCAGACTTTCTCTCCGACGCCTAAAGCGAATCCTGCCAGTATGGTGTCTTCTTCGACTCGCATCCCAACACGTTTGATAGCCACGCCTGGAACTCGTCGTCCACATAGGCAAGTGTCGTCGCCTTCGGCAGTGTCGGAAACATCTGGCGGAGAAGAAGAGGTAGAGAGGTCTGGGGCGGAAGAGTCTGAATCAGAGGGATAGCTGGTTTTGAGGTCTCGGCCGGGCAGTTTGAATGGGGTTTGCTAGTAATTGGTCCGGCATCTAACTGGTGGCTAGCTCTTGGCTCTTTTGCTTTTTATGGTGGCTTCTATTAGCTTTTCTAATGAAATTTATGATCTGTTGGACAAAGGAAATTTTGAAGGAGTGACTAGGACCATGGCTGCGCCTTTTGGCTCAAGATACGCCTATTTCGCAGGCTGTGTCCTCCAATATCTCTTTCTCGCTCGTCGACTCTCTGCGATGGAGCTCAGGAGCGAGAGGAGTGGCGGTCTCTGGGGCAATGTCGCCTCTGTTCGTCGGAATACCTCCTGTGGAAGATTCGTTGATAATCATCATATCTGGGTTGGCCGGCCCAGATATACGTCGCGGAAATCTTGTAGGAGTGGTTGGGACCATATCATCGCCCTGGATAGATTCCTCGTGGCTGGAAATCGGAGGATCTCGGGGGTCGATGTCCATAGAACCAAGCCCATCGGGGCTGTCGTCGCCGGTAGGTTCCTCTACAAGAGGGCGATGTTGAGATTGTGTCTGCCGATGATCTGATAATGTTTGCCAAATGTCTGCCGATGCTGTCCTCGGCACAGGCTTTTCGTCCTCGGGTGGCCCGTCGGCCATCCGCAGCTCAGGGGTATAGGACGTCTCCGGTACCCTCTCTTGTACATTCTGGCAGTCATCTACTGCCGACGGATGGTGGGATCCATCGACCATCCATCCGTCATGAGGATCTTGTCATAGCCTTTCATCTTCTTGGCGCGCCTTGACTTGGCCTCCGACATCTTCCTCCTCTACCAAGACCTGCATGTCCCTATGCAGTTCACGCTGCTCGCGCGCCTTGGTTTGTGCCTGTAAAGTGGCTCTCTGTGCATTCTTCATATGATTCCTTGGGACCTGGGCCAATTCGTCGAAGTTTGGCAGCAGTTTTATCCCTTCTGCGTCCAGAACAGCGTCTAGCTCTGGAGTTGAGGCGGCGATATCACCTGGAATGGCTTCCTTAGGCCTAGACCAGAACTCTGTGGCATCCTTGGTATGGCAAGCGATCAATCTGCTATGGTTAAAAAGATATCTCATTGTATTAGCGCTTATAGTCTTGAGTTGGTAAGTTCCCAGCGGATGTTGCTTTATAACTTGGTATGGTCCTGTCCATCGAGGCTGGAGTTTCGTCTTCTGTTTATTGCGAACAAGAACCCAGCTATCGACAGCATAGCGTTTCCCTATCTCCGGCTGTACTTTGTCCTTTGGAATGAGACCGGCGAGGATAGCACTTTCAAGTAGCAAATCATTGGCACGGTCTCTAGTACGACATACACGCTTAAGACGAGATTCAAGATTAATATCTGAATTGTCTGGTCCTACTAAGTCATCCGGTAATCCAGGTATACGACCATATACTAAGTAGTATGGCGATTCCCTTATGACCGAATGCTTACGAACACGCGCCGCGAACAGTGCTGCCGGAACGTACAAGTCCCAGTTATGAACGCTCTCTCCGATACACATTTTTGTCAATATTTCTCCCATCGTCCCGTTAAACCGCTCAACCTTGCCATTCGTTTGTGGGTGGTAGGGCGTGGTCAACTTGTGGCGGATCTGGATGATCTTAAGGAGGTGCTGGACGATTCGGGAGTGGAACTGGATGTCGTTGTCGGAATCGAGGACTCGAGGACAGCCGTAGTGGAGATATATCTCTTCATAAATAAAGTTAGCAACTTCTTCTGCTTCTGCGGTTTTGCAAGCTCTCGCGAGCGGCCATCCGGTGGCGTAATCGATAGCAGTGATAGTCCATCGATTTTTACTTGGCGTTATTGGCAGAGGTCCGATGAGGTCTATTTCCCATTCCCCAAATAGATTTGGGTTGATGCGGTGGAATTTCTGTTCCAACGGTTGTGGTCTGCGGTGGGAATTCAGCTGGCATTCGCGACACTTAGTGGCGAAGTCAGTGGCGCCCTTATTTATCGATGGCCACCAGCCGCGTGGTTCTAAGACACCTAATATGCCTGGATAACCAAAATGACCATACTGCCGGTGTAATCGCCTTAATAGATCACTTCGATAGAGCGGAGCGACATAAGGTGCTGATGTTGTATCATTTGGATCAGCTTCGGAGTCGAGTTTCCGCCTCAGCTGGCCGTCAATATCTAGGAAAAATGACCTCATCTTATAAGGATTAATGCGCCCTCGCAGTTTCTTCGGTGGCTCCCTTCCGTCCTTCAAGTAATCAATCATCGCCTGGATCAATCCCTCCTCGGTGATTTTCTCAGGCAACAGCGTCAGGAACCCGACATTCGCAGGACCTTGACCTGGGAAGTCTGGGCGCCGGCACCACGGCTTCGCTGCTCTTCCGGTAATGTATATCAAGATCCCACTGCTGGAACTCTTCGATCCAACATACCAGTCGTTTGGACGGATTGCGCGAGGTCTTCATATACTTAAGACTTTCGTGGTCCGTCAATACGACCGTGTGTTTGTTGTCGATATAACTCCTAAAGAGTCAGGGTGCTTCCTTGATCGCCAGCAACTCCTTCTCATATACCGGGTAATTTAGCTCGGCGCCGTTCAGTTTACGGCCACCAAAAGCTATTGGGTGTAACTTTCCATCTTCTTTCTCCTGCCATAGGGTCATCCCGATCGCCCATTCGGAAGCGTCAGTCTCGATCTGGAACTCTTTCGCGAAGTCTGGTTGAGCTAGGACGGGAGTTGTGGTAAACGTATTCTTAAGCTTCTTGAACGCGGTAGTACAACCAAAATTCCACAAGGCTTGACGGTATTTATTTCTTCAACGGCCTTCGTCGGGCTCTTTTAACAGATCGTACAGTGGAGCGGCGGTTTTGGCAAAGCCTTTAATAAAGCGTCGATAGTAGGAAGCGAGACCCAAGAACTGTCGTACTTGGTGGATTGTTTTTGGCATAGGCCATTCGAGAATCGCTTTAGTTTTATCGAGCATTGGACAAACTTCTCCTTGGCGAACAACATGTCCACCGAACTCAATCTCTTCAACTCCGATATAGCATTTCTGCGGTTGCGCGTAAAGTTTCTGACCGTGGAGTGCTTTGAGAACTTGGCGGAGATGAGTTTGATGCTCCTCCAATGTATTTGAGTATACCACAATATCATCGAGATAGACGAGGGCGAATTTGTAGAGAGATGGTCGGAGGGTGTCATTCATGAGCGCTTGGAAGGTCGAAGGAGCGTTCGTGAGACTGAAAGGCATAACAAGGAATTCGTATTTGCCTTGCCGCGTGTTAAAGGTGGTCTTAGGAACATCTTTGGGGTCTATCCGAAGCTGCCAGAATCCAGAGGTGAGGTCGATCTTGGAGAAGTATCGAGCGTTGCCGAAAGCATCAAGACACTCTTGGATTCGCGGTAATGGATGTATCCTTACGCGTTACATCGTTAAGAGCGCGGAAATCCATACACATCCGCCATTTACCATCTGGCTTTGGTACGAATAGTACTGGACAGCCCCATTCGCTGTGGGATTCGCGGATCAATCCTTTATCGATGAATGATTGGACTTGGCGAGCCTGCTCCTCCAATTGTGCGTGCGATAGATTGTATGCGGGTAGATGGACAGGTCGAGCATCGTCGGTATCGATCTTATAGCTGTATCTTCGATCAGGCGGCAGCTCTTCCGGTAGGCTGTCGCGGAAGGTGTCGTCATATTGGTGGATTATCTCGTTTAGCTCAGAGTGTGGGCTGATAGGCAATTCAGGCTACAAAATCTCCTCGGCCTTACAGATCAGGAATATTCGCTAATATAAACCACCTTAAACGAGATCATAGTTCTATAAGATCAAATCTCTCACTATCTTTACACCTAGGTAGAGACTAGAAAGGACACTCTTTATATCTTAGCGGTTTTTTAATAGCGATATTATCTGCTCCAACTGTTGCTTGCTGTCCTGTTTCTGCCGCTCCAACTGCCGCTCAAACTGCCCTTCCATATGTTGCCTCTGCCGCTCCAATTGCTCCTTATAATCCTGTCGCTGCTGCTCCAATTGCTCCTTACTATCCTGTCTTTGTTGCTCCATCTGCTGTCGCTGCTGTTCCATCTGTTGCAAAAGCTTATCCACTTGCTCTTTCATCTTGGTCAATTGTAAGGCACTTGCAGATCGGCCAGGCAGTTTGAATCCTTCGTCCTGTGAAGGGGGCTCTTGAGAATCCTGCTGCGATCCCACTTCGTCGAGGGACATGTCAGACGCAGCGAAAGATAGTCCTGTCCGCTGAACAGGCGATGGTAAACATGCAACAGCCTCTTTGATTCTCTTTCGATGTTCTTTGGCAAAATCCTCGAATAGATTAAGAGAGAAGTTGTAGCCTCTGTGCCTATGTGCACCATTATGAAGACTCAGGCTGGAAAAATCGATGGGATAACGATAGTATTCCAGTCCATCCGGGCGGTTTGTTGCTTCAATAGCGAAATGGCCATAGAGCCAAACTCCGTCATGGTCATGCGATACAGTATAAACAAGCAC